>JAUPFZ010000011.1:9255000-10455000 GCA_036937285.1 Euphydryas editha
GCCAGACTTCTCCTCCATGGGAGGTCTAGGACTGCCTACCCGAGCGTCCTGGATATTACCCGTAAATGGATTCCCCTACGACAAGAAAAAAAAGGGCTATGTGTCATCGTTGGTGGTAGCGGAATCTTTGTCTGAAATTCTTCGCACCCCTTACCCTACCGTTACCTAAGCCGCTACGGTAGCCAGGAATGTTAGGGCCACCGGAAACTGGAGGCCTGGGCTTTGTAGTACAGGTCATCTGTGAGGTTCGTTCGTTCACTACTACGGGACTATTCTTCTCTGCCGTTCACTGCACCACATTTTCTCATTCAATATTTTCTATACATTCTTCCGTCCTGCTCGTTATTCTTTATTATATATTTTTAATATCTTTTAAGCACGAAGTTCGTTCGTGTTCATCACACTATAAAAGCATTGTTTATATTTAATAATGAAGTATAGAAAAGCAATCTATACGCACGTTTATTGAACGTGACGAGAAAACAGGTGTATCGAATTGCTAACTCCTCTCCGAGCCGCAGGCGCTTACTAAAGTTAAATCCGAAACATTATTTATCGGAATTACATTATTTCATCAAATTTATCTTAGTAAACTCGTATTATAATTTTTTTTTAATGAAAAGTATAGAAATAATCGGAAAATTGTATTGAAATTATTGTTTGAAAAATCTTTATAACATTATGTATCTTAAAATTGGTCTAATAAACAACATTATTGTAATTGTAGGATCATATGATAAATAGTTATTAAATTTAAATTTGTAATATTTTTATGTAATCTGAAATTATTTAGTCTTATTTTCGTGTTGATTTACGATAAAAACGGACTTCAAAAGTGTTTGGTCCACAACGCGTTAGAGACCACTGCAAAACGTTTTTATTTTATCTTGTGTTTACAAGTTTTCAGTCAAAAGTAAGATTGTACTTTTATTGTCTCTTATTTAAGATTCGAATAAACTGCAACGTAAGTGAGATATCATTTTTTTTTAAACAGGTTAACAAAATGTTCCTGAGGCAGATTTGAGATAAATATGGGGTAAATGAGGTCGAGCTACGGTGTGTATAGGATCGTCCATGGGGCGAATCGGGTCCAGAATAGGTTTAGTAGGGACCAAACTTAGATGAATGGGACGAATATGGGTGAATCGGGTTTTTATAGCTAGGTTTGTCACGGTATATAAATCGTAATTTATTCAATACATTGGTTTAGGTATGTATACTTATATTTTTTTAAGTACTGAATAATAAATGTTTAAATGGTTTATTAAAATAATATTAAACACAGGTATGTAAGCACCTAATTGATTTTTAGGTGGGTTTGAACAATATTCATTTCAAATTATTTATATAAATAATGAAAGACTCTTAACTATATTCTCAAAAAGAGGATGTAGGTGTATCAGGCGAAGGTGGTTCGTGATCGCGAAAAGTGATTGAACTTAATTTTTAATTTTCAAATTACAATAAGAATTAATTAAAGATTTTAAAATAATTTTATTTAGTTAAAACTTTGTTTTATATACGTTGATTTGTGATTGAATTTGTAGTTAAATTTTTCCTTAATTCCATACATATTATCATTATATTATTAAAATTATATTATATTATTAAAATTATATATCATTATATTATTAAAAGAGACTAACAGAAACATATTTTCAAATAGTTAAGTCAAATAGGTATATTGAGTATCAATTCAAAAATAACAGACAAGTGGCAGCCCTGTCGAAAAATATTATTAATACATACACGACACATTCACGCCAAGATCTGGGTGAATCGGGTAGTAAGTTTTTTTATTACTTTTCCTGCATATTGTTTGATGAACTGTACTTGAATTCATTGTAAATAAAAGTATAAGCCACCGGAACCATTTTGATATAATTTATATTACAATAGTATGGGTAAAAAAAAGTGATGAAAAATTCATGATGAACTTAGAAAGTGTCCCGATTCCCTCTATACTATACAGTTCTGATGTATGAAATAGTTTCAATACCAAAAATAAAATCTAAATAAAGTGCAACCAACGCAAACCCTAAGCGAAAAAAAGTATTTAAAATAAACAGCTAAATCTATACAAATAATAAATCTGTTAAAACCTCCGTTTTATTAATACACTATATATCATCAAGAATAAATTTCAATAGCGCGTTTTTTTTTTCGTATCAGCGCCCGTCTCTTATCGTGTCTTTGTTCACGTATCACGTAAAAAGTACAAAACCAATGTAAATAACTTTAATACATAAAAATTAGACATAACTTACAGTATAATTTAGTTTTTGTTTCATTGTAATTAAATTTAAAAATAAATATTTAAGAAAATAGAAATAGGTACCTACGCCGCCAACGCCATTTGGTCTAAGGAATCTTAAAAACTCACAAAACTTATTTTTGAGTTATTATTTTGCTAAACTTAAAAGTTTACTAAATATGTCGGATAGGAATAGAAATCAGTTTAATATTTTAGATAAACATCATTTTCAATTAATATAGGTACTATTATGTTGTCACTAAATATAAAAACGATATTCTACTATTATACGATAGATGGCGCATGTAGGTGATAAAAAATAAAAATTTATAATTTTTAAAATTTTGGTTAAATACCCGTGCGAAGCCGGGGCGGGCCGCTAGTTAATATTAAAAATCAGAAGCTTGTTTGATAGCCTCCTAGTCCTCGAGATCTTCAAGACTGAACTAGTAAATTTCGGAATTTATTTTTGACTTGGAAACTTTCATTATCAGGAAAAGCTTATCGATGCCTCGCAGGTCGTCTAGTATCTAATATTATTAAAATTGAAAATACATTTACAGACAGGAATTAAGTAAGAAGCTTTAAGTAAATATAACTGTTATAGCTAAATCTGTATCAATGCGATAAGTGGTCGCTCTATAAAACACAAACAAGTCACATCGCTGTGTACTAGTAGGTAAATGTTTTCAATGCGTAGCAACGAGTAGGAGCTCTCGTTTTTTCCAGCATTAGTTTTTACGTTTCCGCTCATTAAGATAGGTATATCGCGCTCGTTAAAACAGGTGTGATGTCGTCATTACATGGAACTTGCATGTAATGACGCTATGTGCAGCTCTAACAAAGAAAAAAAAAAAACATTTTTATATCGACGAAAAAAATCATGCATACTTTTTAAAATTTGGTATTCTTGAAAAGAAGATCTTGGAAATGCTTGCATCATGTAATTAAAATAAATAGTTCCTTATTTGCATGCTTAATACGATTAGAAATCGCAAGCCGTCTAAATATTGCATATGCAGGTGTGGTCTGAGATCTAACTTAAAAAATGATAAAATTAAAAGATTTCCTTCGTTCTTTAAATAAATAAAAAAAGAACATACATATTATATAATATGTGTAATAATATTTACTTCATTTTCTGTATATTAATAAAATATTTTTATTTTTCTTAAAGTCAAATAATTGTAGTGACATTTTTGTGATTTTCTCTCTGCTCGAATACCTGGTCTGATAATAATAGGTCGGTGACAAAGTTTTTTCGTATTTTATATGTATAAAATTTAAGAAAAATCTCTTTGGTTGTACTGTTTGTATATGGCTGGTTTTAATATAAATAAATATAGGAAATTAAGAAAAAGAAAAATAAAAAGTAAAAAACACTTTCCCACCATTTTTCAATTATTTTTCTGTTTGTCAAAATCAGTGAATCTAACGAAAAATTCGATACATTCTGAAGTTATATTACAAGAAAGAGGAGAATGCGATTCAAGCTACGAAATTGTGACGTTTATGGACTTAATGCAGTGTCAGTAGAGTAGCACAAAGTTGGTTCAAGAGTTTTCAGTCTGGATAATTTGATGTCAAAGATGCAGCTCGCTCTGGTCTTCTGGTCCTCATACGAGTCAAAATGATGTCATTTTTGAAAAGGTGGAGTAAGATCGGCATATTAGTAGTTACAACATAGCTGAGGAACTGAGGATTGACGACAAAATAATTTTGACCCATTTGAAAAAGTCTGGTTATACAAAAAGCTCGACATTTGGGTGCCTATGAGCTCACTGAAAGAAACCTAATGAATCGTTTACTCACGTAGTGTGAATATTATCTTTTTCGACAGCAAAAACTGCGTCTACGAAAAAACAAATTAATTTAAAAAGATGAATATTTTAAGATTATTTTATATTAATTTTTATTAAATGTTATTTGAAGATCGACAAAGATGTTATAATTGTTAAGTCTTTTCAATTAAGGCACAGTTAAAAGTGTTAAGTTTTTTTTTTGCATATATACATTGTGTTTAATTAATATTCCTTTTTAATGTTTAGTTTTATTTCTATATTGATATACTTGACTATATTGATATTTAAGACCATCATTAATGACAGTAAAATTTCGTTTTAGTTTAAGAATATAAAATAACGAAATATAACATAGTAATGTATATTTGATTAAGTACTCGTAGAAGCCAAGATTTTAAGTAACATATTTGTGTGAGGACAGGACAGTTATTGCGCTGTTCTTTAAAAAAATACAATCCACATTAATTCACGGACTACGACGATACGGACGCACTAACAGTTCTATAACAACATAATATAATCGTAATGTTTAAGAGTAAAAATATATATATAAAATGTATATTATCATCTCTTATATATAATATATATAAGAGATGATAATATACCGTTTTAAACAATTTAAGTAATAAAAATAACCATGTTAATTTAAAATCTTCCATCCATCCATCCAGTTTTAGGCGAAATTGGGACACAGACAAAAACTTCCGGTTTCAGTATCGACTGTTAAACTGTTTCAGCTGAACAATATAGTACAATCTGTATTATAAAAAATTGAGCAACATGTGAAAAATTAAGGAGAAAAATTAGATCCTAAGTCATCTGCTACTTTACTCCGGATTGACAGATATTCATGTTTTAGAATATCTACTGATCATGTACATATAGGTACTCGTATACCTATATTTCTAGTCTCATAATAACTGGTTTTTATTGTTTATAGCTTCGTATCTTTTATCTCTTTTTTTTTTAACGTTAAATCTGAGATAATAATGCGAAAAATTTATAGCAAAGTTTTATTCATTTGCATTAAACGAAGAAAAAACTATTTTCAACTACTATCAGAAGATTTGTTATATGGCGATCCCCTTAAATATCTAAGATTTTTTTTTTTATTTTTTCTTATTGTATTTTTTATTTATGTTTTTATATTATATTTTAAGTTGACAATTTAGTAGTTCGACACCTTTTATGGTCGCAAGAGGTCGGGCGATCAAACAAAGGAAAATGAGCGAAATACACTTGGCTCATTGAAAGAGCAAATACCTTATGTGCAAATAGTTTAAGTCACTTAACATCAGCATTACGCTTCCATTACTTCATGTTATTTCCAAAGTTTATTTAATGTTTGTAATAAGTGTTAACTTTTTTTTTATAAGTTATATATATGTATAATTTATAAATATATTAACGTTGCAACCGGTAATGTCTGCAAATGAGACATATTTAGAAAAATTAGTAGTAGTGGTCATTACGAGAGCAATAGGAGCAAATTTCTGTATGTTTGTCCACGTATCATGCAAGATCTGCTACATGAAATGGGATGAAAATGAAAATGTTTATTTCATCAATAACCAGAAAATTACAGTAATTTCACAAAGGTTGACTTCTTTTGATTGCAATAAGCTCCCGTGCCAAAAGAAGTCACTTTTCCTTAACACACTCATACTTTAATACAAAGTTATAAGACGAAATAAGATAAGCTTTATAAAAAATACAAATATAAATATTTTATTTTAATGATTACAACAAGTGCGTGTGTGTATGTGTGTATGTATGTATATGTGTGTGTATGTGTATGTACTTAGTATATAGATATCCAATCCAATTTAGAAATGTCGCTTAAGTAAAGATTCTGTATCTTCATAATTTAGACTTTTTAGCCACGCAGTTACTTTTGGCTTACATTCGAGCAAAGTTAAAGGGTATATTTTTATAATATTATTACATTTATTATACAAATGCGATGCAAGATATTGAAACTTTGATTGAGCTTTAGTATGTGTCTGGATTTTCTTAACAGCACTAGTGTTTCTTCGTTTATTTATATTTTTAGTGTTGTAGTCTAATTTAGTGTGTTTTTTAATTATTAAATGTAAAATGAAAAGCTTTCGAATGGAGAGTACATCAGTTACGGTGTAAAGGTTCTATGTTGAAATATAAGTTAAAGGGTATATTTTTTGAAATAAGATACCTTAAGTAGGGCCCTTTGAGCTCTTTCTACTTCAATTAATTTGCTCTTTGCTGCACCACCCCATACTGTGATATAGTTAATGGCAATAGATTGAGCCAAAGCAATATAAATTTGATTTATTAATGTTTTTGTTGGAATATGTCGGAGGATTTTTCTCGAAGGGATGCGGTAACAGTTGTGATCCTGGAGGCTTAACTTAAAATCTGGTGTAGATTTTTATCTCAATTTTCGTCTAAAAGTGGAACAACTGTATAAATAATTATAGTGACATTGCATTCGTTTTGTCCATATTATTTTTCAATTTCAAATATAAAGGCAAGGGACAGGGGGCGAGGTGTTAGGGATTGCCAATACTCGATACATTTGACAGATGGATTGGCGAGCGCGGTGTGTCACGGCAAGATATGGTTGGTGTATACTTATTCGCACCACAATGGCCTTAGTCGCCGCACGTCAAAGGTTAAAACCACACATGAAAAAAATATTTATCTATCTGTTTGAACATCGTGTAATGCCACAAATAAGCAGAGTAGTAACCATTACAGTCAACGCGGGTAATACCGCAAGGGTCGGTCATTAACAAATATATTTTTTGAAGTGAAACTTCTTTATCGGGGTTAGAATAATTTTTTCGTTACGCGCCATCTTGCGTTACGCGCCATCTTGCGTTACGCGCCATCTTGCGAGAGCGCGGCGGCCGAGCCGAGCAATTAATTCTTGCATAAATAATTAATAATTCTTGCATTTTAAGAATCCGATTAGCGATATAATCTCATATATTTGTTCTTTGATTATAAAATAAGTAGCATCGGTGGGCGAGTGCAGTAATAATAGGTTATATTACAATTTTGACTAAAAAGTTATTAGGACTCATATAATTACGATCGTATAAAAAGTAAACTGTTTTTATTATAAGTTTCACTTCTTACGAGTGTACGCTAGTACACGCACAATTTTTTTTTTTTTTTCGTTACCGTTTTCTACAATGTATTCAAACAAAACTTCTTATCGTTGCTGATATAAAATTGGTTTATGATTTTAGAATCCACCAAAGTCACTTTAAACAAAATTTCATTTTCTTTTTAAATTAATAACAGTAAGCGCCTGACGTTTTACCAAGAGCAATTTTAACAAAAAACATTTAAATAAATTATAAGTTTTAAGTTTTTTTCATTATCTATATGTAGTTTTCATTACTTGCCTATTTATGAGTTAACCCTAATCGGGAAGTAAAATGTAAATGGTATTTTTTCTAAATATCACAAACTACGAGTACATCAAACTTTAAAGTAGCAACTTTTTTATTATTTTCAGCTATTTAACGGTGAAACACTGCCAGTAATTTTGCCACCATTCAACGTGGACATGATTTAGATAATAATTATTTGAATATTAATGTAAGTTTTGTACTAAAATATTATAATTCAATAATTTAAATTGGAGCAACCCAATTTTTGCTTTATATTGCAAATTGTTCATGCGTACGTCGAATTTCGCTTGATAAACGTCTCTAATATTTCCATCCCTAATGTGTTACATTTGTGATATACTTTTATTGTTTTCTACGACGCATTATTGAGGAACAGTTACCGTAACACAAAGAGCCATAGAAAAATGACCAAAAACTTTATCAATGATGTTATGTAGGTACGATGGGTATAGTTAAATTGAAAAGAAGTGGTGACATTACGTTACAAGATATTTAAGTTTTGATAGTATCAAAGTTCCTTTATTGAAAATAAGACGGAAATCATTAAAAAAATAAAATGAAATAAAACGAATAATGGAGATTCAATAGATTATAAGAGTAAGGAATAATTGAAAAATATAATATTAGAGCATTATAAATAATTAATAAGTTTGTTATTACATTAAATAACACCATGTTTTATTTAACACGAGTTTCTAGTTTGCCTTTTTTAGTATCAATATTCTTTTCAGCACTTTGTGTTAAAACG
Source organism: Euphydryas editha (assembly GCA_036937285.1). Classification (NCBI taxonomy): domain Eukaryota; kingdom Metazoa; phylum Arthropoda; class Insecta; order Lepidoptera; family Nymphalidae; genus Euphydryas; species Euphydryas editha. The sequence continues at coordinate 9,263,206 of JAUPFZ010000011.1, forward strand.
CCCTACCAAGAGTTTCAAGATAAGTACCTATCTATATAAGTGAAATCATTGAACCGGAAGACGCATTCGAACGGTAGAAGATGAATTATTATAATAGGAATCAAGCTTAAAAAATATAATGCAAACTAATTTAGGATGGAGCTCTACAACGCTAATTCGTTAGTTTTTTTTGTGCTCTTTTTATATAAATTTTTATATAAATTTATTACAGCGAAAAAGCACTAAGGTTTGAGTTGTGTGTTTTCATATATTCGGTGTAATATAACAAATTTATATACTATTCACTATAATTATTCATTAAGACTATTTATAATTGTATTACAATTAGTACTAGACCTTGGTATATCAATACGAAAAGTGGCCATTACTATATTCTATTTATAAAATATAATTTTAATTCGTTTGTTTAGATTATGTTTTGTTAATTCGTTTCTAACTTTAATGTAAATATTATTTATTAGACGAGGAATTACGTAGGTAGTGGTTATTTTTAGCTGGTATTGTAATTAATTTTTGTTACATGCAAAGGCCTCTTCTCCATTTACGAGAAGGCTTGGAGCTTAATCTACCACGCTACTCCACTGCGAATTGGCGGATAATTTCCGTACTATGAGTAACGATCGCTATCAGGTGTCTATGATAACAATCGGGAGCGATGGCTTTATGTGCTCTCCGAAGTACAGTAGAGAGACTCACAAGAATATACTCCCAGACCAGACTTGGGACTGTTATACTTAGGAGTATTAGATTATATAGTCAATCCAGTTTACGGATATACATGTGTCAGGATTTCTCTTGAACTATTTTTCTTATTTTCATTTTTATATTTACTGCTAAGCGTGACAATAACACTTTTCAGACTTTTGTAGGTACTTTAAAAATAAGTAAAGCCCAGATTTAAGCTGGCGACCGTCTATTGTTGATTCAGGTGTTCTACCCACTGGACCATCTCAGCTCGCAGATTTACGTGTGCTATATTTTATATCCATTATGTGTATATATATTATAACTGTATACGTTTGTACCTACTTTTAGTCCGTTTCATCTTGCGCCGAGAGGGTCAGTGTAATTTATTACCTATTGTGCGGATATTTCATTTATCACGGTGAATTCAATTTACAGAACAATTAATCATTCCACAATACCTACTTGTCGACAGCGGGCTGGTTGCCTGCACGGGAGATTAGCACCATTAAAAATTTTCATCTCTCTGAATTTGAATGAGATAATTTAAATCTAACTATTTCACATTGCATAATAATTATTAAATTTTAAAAGTTGATGTGTTTAAATATATTACTAGATTCTAATAAATTATTTTGTACATGTTTTTTTGGATATAATTAGTAAAATATCACCTTATTTATTTTATAAGTATTATGATGACCATGACTGTCTTGTTTTAGTTACTGCTAAATTTAGATATATCTTACACAAGTATACCCAAAAATACTAGAAAAGCGAAAGATATCGAAAGCTCCAACGAATAGTAAGTCATCAATCCAAAAAATCCTGCAAAGTAAATTTTACAAGAGAGGGTTTCAAAGATAAATTTCTTACAACCTTTTCAGTTTTTGTGGTAGAGTTATCATTTTAATGAGTTCTGTTGAATACGTCTAAAGTTTATCATCAGAATTGTCATTTTCTTTGGGTTTATCTATTCTACTACTACCTAGGATAGTATAATACTTTTGGATAAAAAAGAATAACAAAAATCGGACGAGGAGCCTCGACAAAATCGATGAACTTATGACAAAACGTAAATGCGTCTTAGAACTCAGCTCCACTTCAACTAAACGGGCAATTTTCCTTAGTAGTCCAAGAGTAGCAATTAATATTAGGTGTTTATAATAGCAACCGAGACCAACCAATTTACTCGCTCTGTGGCAAGGCAGGGATATCAACAGGGAGAGAAAAAGGACAATCACCCAAATAAGAAAAAAATATTTGTACAAATATTACGCTTTGTGTGTGAATTGAATTTTTGTCATCAGGACACTAGAATCAGGTCAAACAGAAATTAAACAGGTCAGGAGCCGATATATATTATGAAAAATATTCAAAATTAGAAAATAGGGGATAATTGATTGTTCAACAACTGATTTTAACTTATTCCGCACATAACCTTAGGTTTGATTATTTGATTAAAAAATTATTTAGCTTATATATATTATAGCTTATATATTTAGGGTATAAGATTTAAAAACTTCTCATAAAAAAAATCCCAAGTATCTTTTTTAGAAAATAGAAGGTAATTGATTTTTTTCCAAACTAATATTTTTCCTATCAATTAAAGCAGATAATTAAACAATATGAAAGGTTTCGACATTAAATTAAAAAAATTAATGAATTAATTATTACCCTTATAGGTAATATAGAAACCCTTTAATTTAAAATTTTTATTTCACAATTATAATACGCACTAATATTAGAAGTGCGCACGACCGCGAGGCCATCCCGCATAAATGAGTGAATCTCTCTAGTTGCCAACGTTTTGATCTCGAAAAATAGCCAACTTGCACTTTTAAACAATAGATTATACTCAAATATTTTTATGTTTTTTAAAGTGTTATGACCTAAACGGTAAATAACGTTTATCATTTTGACCAAAGATGCCATGACATATAATGACATACATGAGAGTTGAGACCAGCCAGTCTTTAAATCGGTATTTAAGAATATTTAAGAAATTCAGCAAAACTCCCCTTTGAAATCTTAAATCGTGATTCGTGAAATTCGTGTTTTTTTTTCAAAAAATTTTCAAACCTTTGCGGCGATGCATAAAGTTTTCTTTTTTAAAAGTATTATATTATAAATCAACTGCAACAGGTCCAATTCTATGCATTGAAGAATTTTTACAATATTTTTTTGAGGGCACTCTATAATCGATACGATACGATCGATAAGTAATATATATATATATATATATATATATATATATATATATATATATATATACTAGCGGCCCGCCCCGGCTTCCAAATAAAGATATCACCTACACCTGCGTCAATACTGGAAAATATTTGACAATAGACGGATTAAGTTGTCAAACATGTGTCAAATAAAATGTAATTTAAATCAAAAGCACTAAGGAGTATTTATATCAAAATAACTTTCTACCCCCTTTTAACCCCGTTGGGGAATGAATTTCGATAAAATACGAAACACGTCTTCAATCAATTCTGTTAAAGAATATTTATGCAAAATTTGAAGTAGATTGGACCAAGGAATCGTTGTCCATACAAATTTTGCCTCCCCTTTTCATCCCCTTAGAGGTAGAATTTCGTAAATTCTTAGCTGACCTCTATTTGGCAAAAGTTTCTAGGTCTCATAGTTCCAGAGATATCGTGATGAGTGACTATATCTATAGAAAGTCTCCTATATATATATATATATATATATATATATATATATATATATATATATATATATATATATATATATATATATATATATCATCGGACAAAATCTTGCAAACAGTATTAATAATAGCTCCCGGGGAAATCCACAACCATCAACCTATGTAGAAATCCTGTATGATAACTCACCTACCTCTTCCTTTGTCCTTCACCCTACAAATCCTGATGAGATTGTTACCACTATTAATTCTTTGCGATCTAGTGCTGCTATTGGCTGGGATGGTATACCACCCTCTATTCTAAAAAAATATTCTGTTATGTTAGGTCCTATCTTATCTCACATATTTAATCTCTGTTTTGAAACCGCTGTTTTTCCGACGGCTTTAAAAAAGGCAATAATTCACCCAGTCCTCAAGGATGGTGACGCTAATCTCCCGAGTAATTATCGACCTATAGCTGTTCTTAGCTCTTTGTCTAAGATACTTGAACGTTTAATAAACAAAAGGCTTGTTCAATATCTTGAACACTTTGGTTTAATTTCTGAACAACAGTATGGGTTCCGAAAAGGTAGATCTACCAATGGCGCAGTCCTGGATTTGGTTGGTCACGTTGTTCAGAATTTGAATCAAAATAAAAAGGTTCTTAGCATCTTTTTGGATCTAAAAAAGGCGTTCGACACTATTCCCATCACTACTCTGCTGCTTAAACTGGAAAAAGTAGGTGTCAGGGGACTACCATTAAAACTATTCCAGAATTATCTGACGGACCGCTCTCAGATGGTTAGGATTGATTCATATGGTAGTGATGAGCTTCCTGTGTACTATGGAGTTCCACAGGGTAGCATACTGGGTCCTACTCTGTTTTTAATTTTTATTAACGATCTGTGTAACCTCAGGATCCCGAACGGTAGGGTTGTATCTTTTGCTGACGATACTGCCTTGACCTTTGTAGCCGATACATGGCCTGAGGTCGAAACTAAAGCACAACTTGGACTGAATTTAGCGTTAAATTGGCTTCGGTGCCATACTCTTACTCTAAATACCACGAAAACTAATTTTATAACTTATTCCATCTCTACGGCATCGCAACCCAGCTTGAATTTATTACTCAAAGCTCACGTTTGTTCCAATGTTTCAAAGCCATCTTGTGAATGTCCTAAAATAGAGTCGGTTGACTGTGTGAAGTACTTAGGTATTCTGGTAGATAAAAATTTGAACTTCAAGGCTCATATTGGTCTTTTAACAGGTAGAATTCGCAAATTAATGTTTTTATTCAAAACTTTAAGAAGTGTAGCTAACCAAATTATTGTAAGAAAAGTTTATTTTGCTTTATGTCTTTCTGTTGTTACCTATTGCATTACTACCTGGGGTGGGGCTGCAAAAACTAATTTAAAACCGCTGGAGGTAGCACACAAAGGTGTACTGAAGGTAGCTACATTTCGACCAATCACTTTCCCTACTGTCCAGTTGTACGATGAATTAAACGTCCTTAATGTTCGTCAACACTTTATTCTACAAACTGTTCTTTTACAGCATCAAAACACCCCATATAGAAACGATGATAAACGACGTAAAGACGAGATTTGTTTTCTTCCACGCACACGGTCTGTCTTTAGTAGAAGATTCTTCTATTATCTTGGACCATCCCTTTATAATAAAATTAATAAAAAATGTCAAATATATGGCTTGTCTTATTACAATTGCAAGAAAAGTGTTCGTTCTTTTCTCCAAAACAAAACTTATGACGAAACCGAAAAATACCTAACCTAAATACAATTTTACACATATCACATACACACACACTCACACGTACACACACTCACACATACACTCACACATACACACACACACACACACACACAAACACACACACACACACACACACACACACACACACACGCGCGCGCGCGCGCGCGCGCACATACACAAGTACACACAGACATATACACACACATACAAAATTCTTACTGTATTAATGTTTCTTTTTGTTAAATATATGTATGTTAAAATTTATACTAAATTATACTGTAACAAATTGTAATTTTTGTACATAATTTATATTGTAATAAAAGTGCAGGGGAAAGGAACTGTTACTCCTAAATACAGATTATTTTTTAACCTAGCTAGGAGTACAGTACTACACCCACTAAATAAAAAACAAATTGTACATTTATTATAAATAAATAAATAAATAAAATAAATAAATATATAGATATACATATATATTGGAATGAGAGTCAAAATGTGTACTTTGTTGTAATTAAAAATGCGTTGTGCAATTTTATACATTTTTTAGAACGAAGAATCGAAGATATTTTAAAGACTGTCCCGTCAATATTTCAAGATCTTTGGCGTGTTAGTTCAGAAATTACAGACATCATAACGGTCAGTAACATGTCCGAGTTACTTAGAACCCGAAAGTACATAAACCTTTGAACATACGGCTCGTATTAAGCGGGCGTATGTAACTGCCTTATAGGGTTAATATAAAAGATACGTTATTGCGAACCAAGTTGCGGGCACAGCTTGTCTATATATTTGTAGTATAACTGTTACATGCAGTGAGCTGTTATTACTACGTAAACAGCTCACTGGTTACAGGTCCAATTTGTACTTAGAAAATATTAATGACTTGACGGCCGGCTGGTCGAGTGGTCAGGCAACTGGACACTTTACGCAGCGGTCGTGGGTTCGAATCCCGCCAGGTGCAGATAATTTGTATGACGAATATAGATGTCTGCACCGGGTCATGGATGTGTATTTATGTATATATGTATTTATATCTTAAATTTATTTCCGTTCCTAGTACCTGTAACACAAGATAATCTAAATTCAGTTCATTTAAAAATGTTTTATAATTTATTGGATTTCATTCAAAAGTATACTCATAAAATTTTAGAGTAATCTTATCAATTATTTCGTGTTTGTACATACAAATTGCTTATTAACTTTTTCATTAAGATTTAAAAGATAAAACTAAAGTGGTAGTCGTTTCATTTTCATTACTTTGCCGCGAATATTATCATTGTTTTTCAATATTCGATATCAGTCTTGTAGCAAATTGTATAAAAACAAGAATTTCAAAATGTAAAGTGACAAAAGCATGAGTATAGTGAGTAGTTGATTTGACCATTGATGTGCTAAATTAAATTTTATGAATAAAATACTAAACACTTTAAAGTAATAATTTTGTCATTGACTTCCGAACCGGCGGTAGCTTTACATTGAACTGACTTGCCATATTTGTAAAGGGATGATTTAAAAGTGCTAATACAAACCTATATTTGAAAAGGGAGTATCATTCCATTAAATGTGCGTAGAAGTTTAAGGGACCATATATTTTTATATAAAATTGTCCAACCTTATTGACTCGAAGAATCTCTTTGGTAAAATTCTATTTGAATCTGATGAGCGTTCTGGTGTAGTGACAAACGTTCTGGTGTAGTGGTTCGAGTAGTCGCGTCAAAGCCTCGCGCCGGCGGCCGCGGGTTCGATTCCTGCTCGGGATAGAAATTTGTATTTGTACAAATATTTGTTTTCGGTCCGGGTGTATGTCCTTGTGGGGCTCTCCACCGTGCCTCGAAGAGCACGTAAAGCCGGCGGTTCCGGTTGTTATCATAGACACCTGGTAACGATCGTTACTTATGGTAGGGATATTATTCGCCAACCCGCAACGGAGCAGCGTGGTTGATTAAGCTCCAACCCTTCTTCTTGATGGAAAGTTTACAGGCTGATTCCGTTCAGTTCGCTATTTGAATGTCCTCGCATTGGCACAAGAAGCCAATAATTGTTTTTTCTATCCTGTTGTAGAAATGATTACGCTAAAAAAGTGTTTTTATTACAGTCGTGTAATCATTATAATATAAACTGTGAAATTTTGGATATATGTAACTCAAAGATTGGTAAATACAAAAATAGTATATAATACTTTAAAATAGTATAAAATACTTTACTTTTGTTTTACTAGCTGTTTTTACTTTCTGTTCTTATTTTTATTTTTATTTTAGGTTGTCATTTGTTTGTGTTAATTTTTGATGAAAACTTGAATTATTTATGTTTTTTATTATTTTTATTGAAAGAGTTTTGTAATTATTGTTTTTTCCCAAATTAAATAAATAAATAAATAAAAAAAAACGCAGGGAACGTTAGGCCATAAGCTATATATATAATTTGTTTCGTAGGAGTGGTTAAATGGAAATTAATATCAATCGAATAAAATCTGTTTCAGCAGATAATTACATTGTGCAAAAACACATTACACATAATAGCTTGACCAACCTCTAGATACTTATAAAATACATATATACATTTAGTGAGAAAAATATTACCATTCATATTTTATTTAGGTACATTATCTTTATTAGCATATCATCAGAGAAATTTTTTATACACAATTTCACACCGAGACTGAAAAACATTGGACATAATAATATTTACTTAATAATTATGTTAATTTATTTTATTTTCTAGACATTACTAAAAAAAGCTCCTTATTTGAATACATTAAATGAAAAAGGTACGCGTAACATTCAATTTAATTTTACTGGACTTCAATTTACATATATATTAATTTGTTTTGTATTTCAAATACGGATCCGCAAATATTATTTTGTATTATGCTTACCGGGCGTTTACCTTGAATCCATATATGTACGCTGATTTTGTTATATCAGGATTATACGCTCGAAACCGAGTACACAAAATTTAACAGTCAAGTACCTATGTGTACTTCGCAGTGAAATTTTAATATTTTTGTTGAAAATGTATTTTCTATTATAAATACATAAGCAAGAAACGAACAACAATATTCAATATACGACGACCGTTCTGGTTAAAGAAGACCATTGAAGAGTATTGATGTAGAATTTTCATTAACGCTGCCGAGCGCGGGTTCGATTCCTGCTATAATCGGATATTTGTATTTTAAAAAAATATTTGTTTCTAATCTCGGTGCTTGAGTTTGACTTGACTTGTCTGGCCCCGCTGTGCTTCGGAGAGCAAGTGCAAATAAGTGTCGTCGGTCCTGATTGTTATCATAATCCCCTTATTTCAATTCTAGCTCGCTTAAGCAGTGTGGTAGATTAAGCTCCAACTCTTCTTCTACATAGAGGCCAATCCTTCACCCAGCAGTGGGCATACACATTGCATATTACATACACAGATTAAGTTGTGTTCTTTCTTAAAATAATTAGTATTCATGATAACTAACCATAATTTTACTTACAATTTTGCAACTTATCAATTCTGATGACCCGTGACGACTTATGTATATAATGTATATGTATCATATATGTATGTAAGAAATCGCTACTTAGCAATAAGGCCGGCCGCCTTTTTACATACATGAAAAATACTTTGTAGATTTAAATTATATGTGTATAATCGAAATGTTGTACAATAAAATTTATCTATTACTAGCAAACCCGTCGAACTCCGTTTCGCCACCAACTTATTTTCGTGAGGAATACTCACACCACGTACTGGCGCCATCTGCTCCACCACCATGCAAAACCATATTGGTTTGTAGTACATGCTATGTATGAGAAATGGCGCTGTATGTGAAAAATGATTTTCCCTGTTTTCCTGCTTTTCTGTTGAATTTTTTCCTGAATTTTGTTTGCTATAAACCTCACGGAGCCTAAGACCTTTCCAACGAATGCAAAACCGTGGAAATCGGTTCGTGCGTTCTGGAATTATAGCGTCAGGAAGGAAAACCCGACTTATTTTTTATATTATAGATATACATATTAAATATATTTTTTGTTGTATATTATATTTATTATTATCTATCTATCTTTCTGTCTATATATCTATCAACCACTATTTTTATGACTCTAATTTCCGCAACGACAGCAACGACGACAGGCAATAACCTGTTTTAGACGTTTTTTTTCTAATAATGCTGCAATTGTAAACTAGGTAGCTCTAACTGGTAATCGTAATTAAAACGTATAAAAGAAAATAGACGAGTCTTCCTCTCTTATCTGTTTCGCCAACTATTTTTGCTTTTTTCCACGACCTTACCCTATCAACTATAGCTTTAACAATAGCGTAGCTATGTAACCAAAGGCTCTGGTGCAAAAAATAAACTAAGGCCCGAACTAAACTGTTTTAACTACTTTACTTTTTCCTAAAAAATAATATATTAAAATAATATAAAATAGTTATATTTAAATATTTTAAAGTTGCGAAGCTACTTTATCATCTGCTCTTTATCATGCAGAGCAGGGCCCGTCCAGGTTCTACATGAAAACTAATTTCAATAGTTCAATTTATAGTTTGTTTGTCAGGTTCTGAGAACCCCCTGAGCTTGGGGCCCCGGTGCAAGGCACCGTCTAGCCCTCCGGTAGTTACGCCACTGAGCTTTAACTACGGTTTTCAGCAAGAAATCGGACCCTACTGTGACAATCAAATTTGTTGTGACTAATGCTCGCTGAACATTCTTGTAAAAGTGCTGTGTTTTTACCAGCTCCGTATTCGTGGCATTATTTATTTGGTTTTCTCCGAATCATTTTGCACAGGTATCTCGCGAAACATCTATGCCTCGAAAGAACCTGCATTAGCTGAAATATAAGCTTCTACCCTCGGCGTGGTGGGTTACTAGACTCCCATGAAACGGATTAGATCACCTGTATCGTTGAGTGATGTTGATGATCGTGCTAGTCTCTGACGCTTCTTTAAAAGCTTTTCGGTCGGCCAGAAGGCCGACTCTCTTATCAGACATGTTGGAAAGTACGCCCTGATTTTGGAAACCATATCCTATATATGTCCTATATCCTAGCGACGAAATATCGAGGCTAGTATCTCTGCTTTGAAGTCCCACGTAGAAGAATTAGTAAGCACGCACAATTCTTCAAAGTCAAAAGCATTATAAATTTAACATCCACTATTATATAATGTACGGTTATTTAAAAGCAAGCGTAGACAAATCAGGTGCAAAGTTGAACCTGGGAAAATTCGGCCACTCAGGAAATAGTATATTGTGTCACAAGGGACGAAAGTACTACATTCTGTCCCGCATGTGAAATTGCCACCCGAGTCGAAGGCGAGGGTGACAAACATGCGCGAAAGGATGTAGTACTCTCGTCCCGTGTTGCACATACTTTTTTTCCTACCTAGGCCGAAAGTTCAATACCCATCGTTACCGTCGGCGCCGTAGTGGGACGCGATGGGATCACTTTCACATACAATCATGACGCCCCGGCGCTAGGACTTGCGTCCCCTCCGAGGAGCCGCTCCACCGGTCTCCAATGCGAGACACAGAGCGGTACCGGGAACTATCTCTAGGGAGATATCTCTATATATACATATACATATATATTAATAAGCAAACTCCTGGACTAACGTATCGTAATCGTAATCGGCTAGATTCGTTTTCGTGGACCGTCGTCACTCATACACATACGTGACATTTTATCACTGACACTATGTAATAATGTATCTACATTCAAAAAATATATGTATATGTGTAAAATTAAAATTAATTGAAAAAAAATTACATTTTGTAATAATTATATTTATTATTATTGCGAATCTAATTTACACAATAACAGTTTATCAGTTGTGCTAGCAAGCATCCAATAAAATTAGAGTATATATACATATATATACGTTTCTTAGTCTTTGTGTACCTAATTATCAATTTCATACTTTTAGCTGATTTCATTATAAGTTATAAAACACTTGTTTTCATAATGCCTTGTCTTGAAGAATGACATTAACTTATGTAATCCCATTTTTCATATTTAGTTTTACAGTTATGTATTGGTAATTCTTATATTTTACGTTACACATAATTTTTCGATAGATTGCGCGAGCTACTTATTTTATCCGCCGATTAATACACTTAAGTAGGATTTTCTTGATAAATTTGTGGGACGTGAGCGTAAAAAACGGTTAGTTAGGTTGGTTATACGAGACTTGAACGACTTTATTATATAATGCCATGTGTAATCAAGTAGTAAAAAGCATTATTTTGAATAAAAAAGTTGGAAGACATACACCCAAATATTATTTAATATTTATTTATTTTATCTTTTAAGCCGGTTAAGAAACGTTTAAAATACATGTTTTAATTATTATTTTTTTCTTAAAAAGTTGTTAAAAAGATACGATTTAATGTTATAGGATATTATGTTCATTTAGTCGATGTATCAGAAAAAGTTAAGTAATTTCCACTGGTCTGTCACCGGGTGCCATAATTAAGTATTTCCTCATAGTTATGTAATTTTATAAATGTTGCGCAAAATGAATAAATAAATAAAGATTGCTTTTATATGATGTTATTTTAAGGCAACCGTCTGAGTGCATTTGAAAAAGTTTGTTTGTAGGTACATCTCACACGATGATGATGTCTCTTTGAGATAGAAATTTAAATGTACATTTTTATCTTCTTGATTTAAATTTTAAAACATTACTTTGTAAAAAAAGTACTTTCCGTAGTAGATGTATTTTACAAATGTTGATATTAAATGGACATCATCATAAATATAGCCAAATTATATAATAAGATACAGTTTAAATATCAAAATAAAAAAAAAATTAGCCTGTATAGCGCTATTTGCTAATAAACATTTACCTAGTTTTTGGTAATGTGGTATTTTGATTATAATGTATATATGTATATTTTTAATTAATATTAGGTACCAATATTATAAAGTACTTATTGTGCTAAAACAATTTAACGGTTTACTCTTTTTAATAAGAAATATGTAATACTGAGATGAAACAAGTAAATATATTGTAAATGGAAATAAAAATCTAAAGATTGCGTAATAAAATATATTTCGCTTATGATTGACGCCGAGGCAATAACGTGTCCGGGAATGGCCTGCACAGATTAAGGATATTATTATATAATAGAATCCTTGATCTATTTGGCTCTAATATATGAGAATATTATATCTTTCTCTTTCACTTTGTAAGTTTATACTTTTGTAATGATCTACGATGTGGTTGATATAAGTGCCATTTATTTTAACCAACTTCCTAAAAAAGAGAAAAATAATACTTTGATGCTAAGATGTTGAATTTTAATCATAGACGTTTTTAAATAAAACACTTAAGAAGGAGACAACGATAATTTGTTTTGGAAGGTGAAATTAAAATACACATTTTGTATGGCAAGAGTTAATTTATAAATAACTAATGTTAATGTTTGTTTTCTTGTTTTTTTTTAAGAGTTATTTTTTATGAATGTACTAAGTTCAATTATATTTAAGTATTACAGAATATTATAAATAGTTTTAAGATTAAAAACAGCTTCTTAAATTTGTAGTTAAAATGTTTTCACTATTAATAAAATTTAAAGATCGCTTAGCTCACACAATATATTCTATATATTTTATTTATGAATATATATTTTAGCAAGATCTTGTTTACTTGTAGGTACTACAAGGTTAAACCACCTAAGATTAAACCCCCGATTATGTTGGTGCACAGTTTTGTAAAATTTGATCACGAGGTTTTGTTAAGAGATGCTGAGTTGCTTGACACCTTAGTGTTTGCTTCATAGACAGTAAATAATAAGTCACATACTTTAACTCTTCTGTTTTAAGGCTTTTCGATAAGCATGCCTGTAAGACCTGTCAAGGTAAGGCGTCCTCGAGCGCCTTGGATTAGTATGGTGCGATGGATAGCATGGCTATTATTCGCTGGGATCGCACCTGCCGTATAATATAAATCTATAGCACTCTATAGGACTGGTCGTAGTAGGCGCAAGTAATTAAATTGACGTCTCTTTATTTTGCCCTAATTCTTAAAATTAACACTTTTCTCTTGCTACACCATTAAATAGCAACATTAAATTAGTCTCAATTTCAGATAATAACTCCATGGCTCCCCTTCCTTATATGATATATGCAAAATTTCTCTCTACGATCTCTAATGCTACTGGCATTGATGACATCAACTGCTCTATGATTATTCCAATTATTAATTAATTTATTCCAGCTATTACCCACATTGTAATTTTCTCTATTTCGACAGGGGTTTTTCCTGCACTCTAGAGAAAAACGTACGTTCTTGCTCTTGCAAAGGTTTCTAAACTTTGCCAGCTAAATCATTTTAGGCCTATCCTTTAACTTTTGTTCGAAAATCTTAGAAGCATATGTTTATAACCAATTTCATTTCTTCGTATATAAAATAATTTGATAAGGCCGTACGGCCTTAAGTCCGCCTTTTGCGCAACTAGTTATTTCATGTGTTATGTTTTTTTTAACCGAATTGTATAATAAAGTTGGAATAAATAAATAAATAAATAATATTCTCAATAGTTTTCAGTGTAGCAGTACTATTCAGTTCACTTTCAGACCTTGTTACAATACCACTACCACTCTTCTGAATGTAACTTCTGGTGTTTCTCAAGGATCAATAATAGGCCCCTATTTATCAACGATATAAAGGACAGTTTTAAGTTTTGTAATATCTTTGTTGTACGCAGACGACTTAAAAATTTAACATACTACAGATAATTTGAATGATCACCTTAATACATTCTCAATATACTGCACGGATAACAAACTTAAACTTAGTTTAAGCATGTGTAAGTATATCACCTTCTTAAAAAAGAGACATTTTAGCTTTTTTCAATATAAGCTATGCGATATACAACTTGTGTCTGTTAAATTCATTAGAGATCTTGGAGTTATATTTGATTGTAAGCTACATCTTGATTTGCATATCGATCGTCCGTTCACTTTAAACTACCGTCCTTTCATCTTAATTTATCGTCGAATATTGTCGAATACGTACCTAGTGCTTATATAGAACTTTTTTTTATTACGAACTTACGAAAATTATGCATAGATAGTTGAGCACATTCAAGACAAGTTTTTGAAAAACATACACGACAGGAGATTCCGTTGTCGTCTACGTCGTCGGAGTATAAGCTTACTACCCTAGAGGCTAGACGTAGTCAGCTTGAAGCCATATTTATGTATGATTTGTGCTACAGGATATACGATTGTCCTAGTCTTGTAAATCAAATCGCCCATGACTATTATAAATGTCGGATATGAAAAAAAAATAACTTTACAGGAGAGCGATGCAAAGTGTAAATTGCATGCTTTTTTTTACATATTTTTTTTAAATACCGATATTTATAAATTAAGTGATTGAAAAACTTTGCATAAAATAATATTTTTCTTTTCAGCTGATGTTAGACTATTATTTTGGAACGTTTTATGAAATCAATAAAAAAAAAAATCGATTTTGCAGTTCCGACGATGTTAAGGCCCGAAACACATAACGGCGTTGCGGCGCCGCAACGCTAAAATCGGCGGTGGCGTCACCGCCAATTTTAGCGGCGCGGCACCGCCAATTCCGGCGTTGTGACGTCATACTTGTTGACCATGATTTATTGACATTTTGTGTCTATTTTTATATTTTATTTTTTTGTGTCTTTATTAGACATGGGTATCTCAATGAATTTGTATGAACCGCAGATCAGCTCATGAGCCATATGCTTGAACCGGAGCTGTGAACCGGCTCACAGTTCAGCTCAATTGTTGTTATGTTGTTACTTTTAACTATTAGATTTACAGCTAATTTAAGACTCGGTTCAAACAAGTGACATGTATGATGTACCTAAATTATAAATATGTAAATTAATTTTATGCTAATTTCATCCATATGATAAATGCTAAAGTGAGTTTTTTTTTGTTTGTTACGCTTTTACGCCTTAAATATTAACCTGAATCCCGATCATCATGAAATTCTGCATACCAGTTTTCTGGGGTACAGAAAAGTACATAGAGTACCTACTTTACGTACCGACTACCGTTGGTGCCTGTACCATGCGAGCGGACCCGCGGACGAAAGCTATTTGTTTATATTTAATCTATAAAACTAATATAGTAAGATATTAATTTATGTATCACTTTGTTTCAATTTTGTTTAGGCTTTATGAGACAAAAGTTGTTTAAAATTCTACCAGCATACAAACTTGATTCACAAAATTATTTCCGGTATAAAGGATTACTTTTTATGCATTCTACTAAATAACAACTTCACAAACAATAATTAACAAATTTCACGTGAACTATAATATTTAAAATAAATAAATTAATATCCACAATAAAAAATCACGAAGAACTGGTTACCATACAACAACGCTCTTTTTCGCGGCGCCGCAACGCCGCAACGCAAACCGCCGATTTTAGCGTTGCGTCGCCGCAACGCCGTTATGTGTTTTGGCTCTAATAGTCACTAGCGAAATATATTAAAAAGTGTCTACTAGAACCCATCGTGACAATCCTTGCCATTTGATAGCTACTGCCCGCTGTCGCACAAATGCCGGTAAATGTTCTCCGCTATATCAAATGATAAACTTATTCAACATTAACTTCAATGTAATAAATATTGCGGCAACACGTCCTAGCACGAATAAACATCATCAACGTAGTCGGAGTCAATTAAATAAATATAATTATTAATTTAATAAATTAAATTTGATGAAAAATTTAAATGTGACCTCATAAAAATTATTTCGAATATAAAAATAATCATCAAAATCGGTATACCCAGTAAAACTTTTTACTGGGTATATGAGTTGACACAAAAAAAAAAATACAGACGAATTGAGAGGATTCTTTTACCTTTATTATTTTATTCTTCTACTTCCCTTGATAGCGTATCTAAATTTAATTTAGATAGACAGCAAGCTGCACGTCATTTAAGTGCACCCGTAAAGGCAAGGAGCAAATCAATACCCTCAAGGCTAACAATAAGTTTAGTAACTTCTTAGCACCAACTTGCTATATCTGCGTCAATGCCTTCTAGAGTAAATTGTTTTAGCTTCACTGCACCTGAATGGTCACTAGTAGAACGTATCGGTGTTTGCGTCGTTGCTAATACGTGTGTGTAGTGGTTCCGTATTACTTAACAACTTCCAGGCGCTATTTTCTTCCGTGCTTGACCCAGGGAATTCCACTTCTGGTAAGGCTCTATTTACCTTTATCAGCCATGGGTTCTAAAGAATATTAATATTTTATAAAGGAACAAAGGTGATTCGTGCCTGAAATCGTACGCTTTTTTTTTACTTTTCCGTTATTGCGCATTCATATGGAACGCGTCCACCATCGACACGACGCGCTTCAACGACCGACCAGCAGTCTAATCTTGTTCCTTCACAAAAATTTAATGATGGCGTTAGATATGCGACGTCATATTTAAAAGAGGTCCATAATGTTGTTTATTTAATATCGAACAGGTATCTGATTATCCTGATGTTGCTTGTTAAAGACATATTGATATAGATAAATCGACTAAGGTTGTGTCTACTACACCACAAAACTTTTGTAAAAATCTCAGTAACTAACTTTTATATTTTATGAATGTTGCACTCGCTCCGATTTCTTAAGTCATTTTCGTCGTTTAAAACTTTTTAAGCGCAAAATATGTGATAACTTTTACAAATGTCTGGTAGAAGGAACACGGCATTCAATCTTTTCCAAGTTTTGACGGTATACATTCGTTATTTTTACCGTACCTTAATAAGAAGTAAAATATTTTACACCTTTTTTAGTTGAATAACCTAAAAATACCACTTAAAAAAGCCTAATAGTCCAACTTGTTTTAAAAAAATATTAAGATAATATTGATAATTATTTGCCTTTAAAGGCATTCACTGATGATGAAGGATGTTCTTCTTTTTGTATTACAGGATTATCGTTTTAGTTATTTATAGAAAGAAAACGGCATTGCCGTTAAAATTTTGTAAGTTTTTGCAGTTTTCTTCCTCTTTTTTCATATATGACTTTGGCGTTAAGTTTTGACCCTTTTTTGTAATTGTACACTAAATATATCCGATATAGGATTCACATTCTACTGACTTCGGTGTGGATGTCTATTATTATTTACTTATATTACTTCAATTAAAAAAATAAAATAAAGACGTTTTATAAAAATAAAGACACTCAACAGCTCCCAGTGGGACTAAAACCGACCGCTGGTATAACACCAATTTATTGCGACAATTGCGTCAGTCCGTCTTCAAATATACATTATAAAAGTTACATAAAATCATTTTTAATATAAACTACAATTTATATTTAGTAATATAATACTCTTATGTATATATTACCTTATTGACTTCATTAGGCTTCGTATTCGTGTATATTAGGTAATAATACCATATATGTACATCCGCCAACAAGGTGTACTTTATGCATTATCGCTGTCGAACAATTTGATATGTTGAGCTTGTTACCAAGCTGTGTGTTTGCTCTTATGTTGAAATATAACATCAAAATAATGTTCTCTCTTGTGTTGTTCTCTTTTGTAAATGTTGCGTTAATGGGGGTGGAAATGTGTGGAACGACTGAAAATACGTAATGAATGATTGATTAACGGAAAATTATGACACAAGAAAAAGACAATGACAGATGGGATTAGTTTTGTATTCGAGATGAAGTAGAAGAATTAATTCAGTGAACTTAATAAGATTTCGAAGTATCTAATAGTCACGATATTTACCTCGTGTTTTATTCATATATCCTACATATTTATGCTTCTCATTAATAGTAATAAAGGCCTTTGTCCAATGAGTTGTTTAAAGACCGATACAGTAGAGTATATAACGTTAGTATTTAAAATTCTCTAATATAAATACCTATTTGATATTTAATTATATTAATAAAAGTTTATTACACTTATACTTTGCCCTTTAAATAATGTTCGTTACGATAAAGAATTTCTAATAAGTATATTAAAGGCAGTCCTTTTTGATAAGCATCATAAGTTCAACATCGTCGCTGTTTAAGTTGTAAAATATCGCTTATTTTCCAATAACGAAGCAAGTTTATCAAACAATTTCTGAAAATATTCATCTTTACTGATTTTTACGAGCGTAACATTTTTGCATTAAAGAAGCAAAAGTTCATCGGGGCCTTGGAGCAAAGTTTACTCGTATCTACGAAAACTGGGACAATAATAAGCACTGAGCGCAATAAAACTCCTCTGTTACGATGGCACAATCGATGACAATCCGTAAAATGTTTCCTCGTGATATTAACACGAGATAAAAATATTTCGAAGTGAAAATATTTTTCACACGTTGTAAAATATCGGTAGAGAACAACTATATGATTCGTAAATCGTATTACATAGTAAAATAAGTCGTACAGGCTTACGTTAAATAAGTAAAATATGTATAAAGAATATGAATACGCATTTTTTTATATATACATTATGTAGTAGTGAAATAGCCCTATTTTCCAAAT
Source organism: Euphydryas editha (assembly GCA_036937285.1). Taxonomy (NCBI): domain Eukaryota; kingdom Metazoa; phylum Arthropoda; class Insecta; order Lepidoptera; family Nymphalidae; genus Euphydryas; species Euphydryas editha. Next base: position 9,281,785 of record JAUPFZ010000011.1, read on the forward strand.
TTTATGTGTCTAGCTTCAGTCAATGAAACAGTCAGTCAGTCAATTTATGCGTGCTACTTCTAAGTATAGATAAACTGATTATGAATATAGAAAAACTGATGAGACCTATCCCAATGCTTTCTCCTCGGACAACAACCAATTTAATAAACTCTCTCATTTTAATTCAATTTAGGACACATCATCATCATCATTATATCAGCCATTGGATATCCACTGATAAACTTAGGCCTCCCCCATCGACCTCCAGAGCGACCGGTTCGAGGCAGCCTCCATCTAACGGCTTCTGGTGACTCTCCGTAAGTCGTCTTTGTTGTCCATCTCTCTCATCTCCATCTCGTGGATGGCCATCCGACGCTGCGTTTGCAGGTACGTGGTCTCCACTCGAGAACCTTTTTGCTTCATCGGCCGTCAGTTGTACGAGCTACGTGCCCTATCTACTGCCACTTCAGCTTGCAGTCCGGTGGGCTATGTCGGCAACCTTCGTTCGTCTGAGGATTTCATCATTTCTGATTCGATCTCACAGATAAATATCAAGCATAGCCTTCTCCATTGAACGCTGTGCGACTTGGAGCTTGTTTAAAAGGCCCATAGTCAGAGACTACGTCTCAGATCCGTATGTCATCAATGGTGACACACATTGGTCGAAGACTTTCGACTTCAGGCACTGAGGTATGACGGATGAACAGACGTTTTTTAACTTCCCGAATGCTGCCCATCCTAGCTGGATTTGACGATTGACCTCTTTCTCGAAGTTGGATATACCAAGTTGGATCTTTTGTCTTAGGTAGATGTACTCGTAAACGACTTCTAGAGTAGAATTTCCAACCGATATTGGGACGGGCACGACATGAACATTCGACATGATTTTTGTCTTGTCCATGTTCATTTTAAGGCCCACCCGTTGACAGATTCTATCGGAATTAATTAAATATATATTATCGGAGTGAATTTAGGACATGGTTATTTGAAATCAAAATCACCAATATATTTATGATTATTTCTTGAAATCATATCGAAATAAGTAGGTTGTTACATTTACAAGTTGGTTTGTAAATTTAATTCCAGGTTCGTAAATAAATAAAAGTCCTTAAATCTGCACATTAATATATTCCTTTATATGATATTAGATTAGACAAGATAATAATTTTTAGCAGTTTAATCACGACAAATTTTCTAAAATTATATTTATGTTATCTATACTTCTATATTTTTAATATAGTTGAGTTTGTTTATTTAATCGGTTTAATCACGTACTATAATATAACAATCTAATTTATCAAATTGTTTTAGTGTTTTTTTGTTTTTTCTAATAAGTAAGTTAGTAAGCCTTGTTTATAAGCAAAAAATATGTCACGCTTTTATTCAAAGAAAAACAGACACAATCAGTTAAATCACGTGTGTCCAAGGAATTTATATCATAACTGGAACGCTCACTTAATAAAATTGTATATTCAAATATGCACCTTGAAATATTAAACATAAGGTTGACATTGGCTTATAACATGTAAAGTGAAAAATCGTTCCGAGCATTTAGTTGAGTACTTGTATTTTGTCTCTTTCTTACGAGAGTTGCCTTGAACTTATGGTAGAAAGAGATGCAATCCCGGTTGCAGGCACGTTTTTTAAGTGCACGTGAGCATTCCAGTTTGTATATCGTCTTGTTCTACAAAATTATTTATCTGTATATGTTATCTGCATACGTTGTATAAATGTACTTTTATATCTTTATTTAATAAAAAGGCTTTGTCACATAGTGTACATGTCATCCCGTATAAATAACTTAGAACACAATGCAATCACAAAATAAATAAAAAATAATAATCATATAATATGAAGCCTAAGCCTTCATCTGACCCAAATCCACCGAACAAATACTGTACATTCCAAATATTTTTGTATCTACTGACTGTTATTTACGACGATATTTCTAGAAGTTCTTAGTTGTTAGAGATAGATAAATACATTTTATAGAGGTAAACAGCGGGTCAACTACCGGATCCTCAGAGCTTGGGAGGTCACGAAAGTGGATTACTCATTTTTCTTTTCACGTTTGAGGGTCACTTTTCATTTGTATTGATTCGTACTATTTTGTGTTGTATTATTTCACACTTTCGAGTTTTAGTCAATCTATACTAATATTATAAACTAGCAGTATTTCTTTTTTTAGGATTCCGTACCCAAAGGGTAAAACGAGCCCTATTACAAAAACTTCGCTGTCCGTCCGCCCGTCCATCCGTCCGTCAGTAACCAAACTGTATCTCATGAGCCGTGATAGTTAGACAGTTGAAACTTTCACAAATGATGTGTTTCGTTTGATGTATTTTGTTTGATATGTGATATCTATTGCTTTATCTATATATATAGGACGACCGTTCCGGTGTAGTGGTGCGAATAGTCACCTCAATGCCGCACGTCAGCAGTCTGGGTATGTTCTTGTGGGTCTCCCCACCATGCTTCGGAGAGCACTTAAAGATAACGATAACGATCGTTACTGATGGTAGGGAAACTATCCGCCGACCCGCAGTTGAGCAGCGTTGTGGATTAAGCTCCAACTCTTCTCCTGCGAGGAGAGGAGGCCTTCGTTCAGCAGTGGGTAATTTATAGGCTGATACAGTACAGTAAATTATAGGTAATTACGTATAGATAAAGTGAATCATATACATATGTATGGCGTGTATTCGTCCAAATAAAATCGTGAGAATGTTTTGACCAGTATAGGAACTATTTGTAGGAATAATATTTTATATCAGTGGAAGTGATCGTTATTTTTATAGCCTTCTATTACAAATACGCGTAGTAACAATAGACTATTTATTTTTAGTACAATATATTTCAGTCTACGGTTTTAATGTAAATAGAACACACACAACCTAAATATATGTTGCCGGATCGAATCCAAGCAAACAATCGAGTTTTCGCCAATGGGTTTTTATGTGACTATTATTTGATATAAATTGGTTTTGTATTTGAATAAAAAGCCTTCCTCTGACTAAAAACACTATATTAAGAGTTGGTAGTAGTTTTAGAATTACATGGTAGTGGTTTATTCTTTTAATAAATTATATTTTACATTTGAGTTTGAACATATTTTGTCTAATTGTCCAAAATTATAATGTGCAACACAACTTTTAAATATGTACGGATTTTGCTAATAATAATGTTGTATAAAGTTATTAGAGCACTTAATTATTCCCGATACCTGATCAGAGTCGGATTAGTCACTCTGAGGTCAAGTCAGTCAAGCTGAGGTAGCGTTTGTCAGGCAGGCCCTACCCTGTGCTACGAGTAGTACAAAATTTTACCTACCAGGCTTACGACTCATATGTCAAACAGTTATATTGTGTTAAAAAAAATTGTTTTTGCATAAATTAAATAAAAGTTTAAAATAAAAGTGCTTTTGTTTTGTTTGGACGTTTTATCCTTGAGATCTGAGCCCACGGTTCTTTAGAATAAGGACGTGGAGTGACGAGTACGTAACTGACAGGGAAAAACGCGAGTATTATCACAGAATTACTTCAAGAGTTTCTAAACTAAAAATATACGATCAAAACTTACGTCCTGTTATTTATAATGGTATAAGGTTGACTTACTGTTCCACTATTAAAGATCTTGGTGTTCACCTAGATAAAACGTTTGTCATGGTGAGTGCAATTAAAGAAAATCAGCAGTAAAACTTTTACAGCACTGAGTTCATGACGTCGCCTCAGATATGTTCTGCCAATCCTAACCAAAATTATGTTGGCAAGCTCTCTCCTCCTATCTATTCTAGACTACGCAGATGCAAGTTATCCTAATTTGACCGAGAACCAAATTAATAAACTTGAGCGACTCCAAAATCTTGCTATCAGATTCATATTCTGCCCTCGCAAATTTGACCATGTTTCTGAATTTCGATTAAAGCTCAAGTGGCTTCTTATACGCTCTCGCCGGAACCTGCATATTCTTTCTCTGCTGTACTGTGTGCTATTTAATCCAAAGGCTCCTTCTTATTTAAAGGATAAATTTGAATATATTAGAGATAACATAGAAGAATTAAGAGCATCTCGAAGTCTTATGCTGACACTGCCTGAATAATAGAACTAAATTTTATGCTCAGTCTTTCACTGTTCAGGCTATAAAATTATGGAACAGTTTACCATTGCACATAAGAAAAGCCCAATATCATCATTTAATATTTAAGAAGTATGTTAAATATCCCTATCATAAAATGGGAGACGATTTGATTAAGTTTTTTTTTTAAATCCTTTTAGATGCTTTTATATTTTTATTTATTTAATTTAATTTATATTTAATTTTTATTAGTTTATAATACATATATTGGTTATATTTTCATTTATACATATGTATCTTGTATAAGTATTAGTATAGTATGTAGAAATTAGTATGTAAGTTTATTATAAAACTGCGCAACTTACCCGTTTTTTTCTTTGTTAAACTCTCTTTTTTCATTTGGGTTGTCTGGAAGAAATACGTCTATTTTATTTGTGGTGTGCAATAAAGAATAAATAAATAAATAAATTTTATTATTACTAGTGGTCGTCCAGTGGTCAAAATTCGACTTAATCTATAATTGACAGAATTGTCAACGTTATAAAAATATGATTGCGCATAACATGGTGAGCATATGCAGTAGTAGATAGATAGGACCTGATCTGTGATAATAAATTTCGATACAAAAATTCGTTACAAGACCCGTATTTAAGATCGTGTTGACAACAGACTTTGACAATAAACAAAATTTGTGTATTTATGTCATTGTACACATGTGTGTGTGCCGTAGTGTGTGTAGCGTTTTTTTAATGAATTTAATGTATTTTAGAGCATTATTATAAAAAATATTAGCATTCTGCACTTCTTCTTCATATAAAATTTAACTGTGCCAAATTTCATACTTCTCCGTCCGCGTAATTTTCGTAAAAAGGGGTTAAAAGTTTTTGCTTCACGTATTAATATATAGATTTGACACTTGATAGTATTTCGTCTAATCATAATCAAAGGTGCTAGGCTTAAGTAGATATGAAGACTCAAGATTGAAGAGCCCATAAAATTTTAATGCAGCCCTAGTCCGACCCTGAACATGCTATGTCGAATAGTCGAAACAAACAAACAGAATGCTGTTTACTCGTAGGTATAACTGATACTGTTATAGTTATGAGGTTGATCATTATCATTGATGATCATCATTTGTGATTCACATTTAAACACGGTCCGCAGCTGATTGCAAATATTATTAGTAATTTTATTAAGGTGTACTTGATCGAATTTTTTACTTTATACCACAGATATCAAGGGACATGCCATGTGGGCAGTGTACACTTTTACAAACTCTACGTAATAGTTTCAATACAAAAGTCAATATTACGTGTACTAAAAATTATAAAATGTGGTATTTTTCAGCAGCGATTTTCTAAAATAAATACAGTAAAAGTATCACTGAAAGCAAGTGGCATTTCTTATCAACGGTAAATGAAAAATTACGTTGGTGTATACTCACTTATTAATTTATTTTTTTATACTATGTATATCTAACTATTAGAAAGGTAAATTTACGTTGGTGTATACAAACCTATTTATTTATTTTTTCTATTGGAGTAGCAGTGCAAAAATTTTTCCAAAAGAATTAACCCCACGACTCATAGCCTCCACTGGTGACAGGAGGGCTAGTGCATTTTTTGCCCGAAGAATCGGAATTGCGATTCAACGGGGAAATGCTGCTAGTATTCTTGGCACCATTCTACGCGGACATGATTTATACCAAAACTGTTTGTAAATAATTATTTTAAGTTTTGAATTGTAAATATGTATAATATTGTAAAATTTCTGTAATAATTTTTTTTTCTATACTATGTATATCTAACTATAAGAAAGGTAACAGAGTTGTGTCATAATTATTTAATGAAGTGAATGAGATAATAATTATTCTCATAAGGTCTCGTATATACAAGACGTAGGTATATATAAGATTTGCTTTTGTGTAAGGACATAAAAACGATCACATATCACGTGTGTGATTTCTACAGCTTTTAATTCATAGGAAAAATATTTTGCTGATATACATTTAAAATGAAAGCACATTATAGTCACTAATAAATAATTAAAAGCTAATATAAACTTAAGTCTATATTAACCGTTCACGTGAACAAATGTTAATTTCGTATATCAAATACTAAATATAATAAAAAAGTATTATTAATTTACTCTAAAATTTGCGTTTGCTTTTTTCATAATCTGCCATCTGCAATGGGAGATGGAAGCACACAAAAATACTTAATGATTGTACCCTCACAAAATATTTAATTTATATTTAGGTGTTTAGCTGTTTACTTCTACTTAACTTAACTTTCGTTCATTCTTTTAGCCAGTCATGACAATGCATTTGCAGCTCCTCTACTGCTGCTGGTGTTTACGGCTGGCGTGGGCCGTGATCAGATCAATATCAGGTGATGACAATTTTAATTAGCCTATAAATGTTCCGTAGCTGCACAATTCGTTTTAAAAAGTTCATAATATAATTTTTTTAATCATAATGATGCCATTGCATGCCATGGCAACGTGGACAATCTAAGATGGCCGCAAAATAACGCGCGCTTTTTGTTAACTGTAATGTCAAATGTATCAAAATCGGATGATTTTTCTGATCATGCGTAGAACCACTGCTAAAGATCTTTGTAAGAATTAAAACAAAATTTGAAATAGGCGATCTAAAAAAGTAAGTCTCTATTAATTAAAAAATAATATTTGTTCATGCATTTTGAATTGATACCAATAATATAATGAATAGAACAATAAACAATATAATCAACCTTCATTGAAATTCTGTATTTTTTGTAGAGTGAGGTATTCATTAGTTTTTAAACTGAAATAAGATTATTTTTATTTTGGTAAATAACAAAAATTATTTTTGCAACATATGGCAATCATAAAGTCGTGCGGCCATGTTAAGGCACATATATGTATATATATTTATTTTAGTGAAATAAAATATTTTAAAATTCTCAGCAAAGTAATATAAACAAATTATTTGAAGTTAAAAAACAGAAAAGTCTCCCTAGAAATCATTATATATTATATACCCATCACAATAATATGACGAATTTAGAAAAACATTTAATAATATATATATTTTTATCGAAGTCGCTAATAAAAAACGTCTTGGTGCTGTTATCTACCTCAAGGGTAAGAGGGTGTAGGGTCGGAGATAAGTACAGGAGGGGCTTTCCTGCCTCACGCATAGAGCGATTTACTAGCATTTTCTATAACTGTTAAAAGTGGTATCAGTCACATAAATTCGCACGAGCTGCATTCGATTGGCCATAGTAAGGCCTTGCTCTAAAATAGATTATTATTTTATATAGTATTATAGTAAAAACTTTATAAATTTTATAACATTGCTAAGACTAGTAATAAATACTATTAACGTGGTTTTTGATGATTTTTGAATTATAATAATATTTTATGCAATATACAACTTGAGACATGATTTATACCAAAACTGTTTGTAAATAATTATTTTAAGTTTTGAATTGTAAATATCAGTGGCGTGCCTAGTACTTAAGAACAGGGCAAGCCCGACATACATTTTTTGTTTATGATTCGATTTTTTTTTATAAATTTCATGACAATTTATAAATTCCATGAAATTTTGCAACCCTTCACTCTTCAGTCTTCATAATCATTGCCGTCGGCGAGTTTTAACAAAGCACACTGAAGGCATGCTACTACTAGACAGAAAATCACAAACATGTCAGCATTGACAAAACCCCACGCGTTCTGTTACAAACCTACATCACAAACTAACAAAAAAAAAAAAACACATGAAAAGTTAAAGCGCTATTACAGAGGCATTAAAAAAACTTATGATAGGTATCGAAAACTGCACGATTGACTTTTGAAAAATTTATTGGTTGTTTAACGTAATAATAATGTAACAAATGAAAATTTCAAAAGTTTACTTTTGAAATTTTCATTTGTTGTTTAAAGTAATAATAAGATAAAGTAATTATAATTGAAACAAATTTTGTAATTTTGATCTCAAACTCGATGCGAGATTTTATTACATAGGCTACGGAATGAATGACATCATTTTGAATTTTATTCGATAAATAACTAGGCCCCAGTTTGCCGCTATCTTGTTGTTGCATATGTTTTTCTAAAACAAGGTCGTAAAAATATGCAACACCAACAATACAATTTATTGGAATGAGAGCAACCTACAATCCAATGAGTCTTGTATACTGATCTATTAAACTTTTGTGAGACTTACTTGTTTGCGAAATACACAAATCCGGTGTATTAGGTTATTCCGAAGCTATGTTTTTTTTTTCTCCGTGAAAGATAAAGATTTCACTTTTTCCTCGCCTATTAAAACTTTCACACACTTTAAATTCTTACAAGGAACAATAAGATTTCTATCTGAACTCAATTTAAAATTAAAATCACGAAAATGAAAAATGTATCAATAAGGTCAAACGTCTGTCTCTTGTTAGTATATGAGTTTAAATATTCATGAACAGTTTTTACCACCTTTAATTTCATTTAGATAAGCACTAGCCTATTTAGTGTACATTTAATAGAAATATGTAATATTTTAAAATCCAAGTTTTAAAGATTATTGATACAATTGTAAAAACGTACTTAGATACAAGTAAGTTCAGCGGTTTTTATGTACCAGAAGTGTTTTTTCTGTGCTTGAGCTGTGCTAAGCTGCGAAGAGTTGTCCAGCTATTCGAATGATGTGATATCCTGGATTCATTTCACCACCAGATAGGCTCTCGCTAATCAAACCCTGTTGTAATTATTTTGTATACGCTGAACTTTATAAAATAAACCTTTTTTGTATCAAATTTTTTATTCTTAACAACAAACTCATAGCATTTTCAGGGCTTAAAAATATATTGTACTAGAGCTAATTTGAAAATACAAAATGAAATTATATTGTAAGCACTGTATGAAGTTTAATAAGAGCAAAGTCAGTGAAGTTGACAAATATAACGATTCGGCTTTCACCTCGGAGCAAATGAATGGCTGCTTGATTAACGAAATTAAGCGTCGTCATTAAATAGACACTTCAGTAGATGATCCTTAATGTTGAACAACTTTGCAAAGTTAAACGGGTTTTATACTCTTGATTTATATTTCTTTAAAGAGGTACCTATTAAAACTTTTTTCAGATTGCAACTCCTTTAACACTTTCAATTCCAACTGCAATAAATCAGAGCTAACCGCGGCAGCTTTCACGTTATGACTTCCTCGTAAAATTTACATTTAAAAGTTAATTTTCTCGTTCCCGGCTTAGGGCAATTGTTAATCTCGGATTCACTCGCGTAGGAGAGCTAGGCGGAGCTCTCAGGAAAAATTATGAATATTATTCAAAGTTCCGGAGACAAGTCGTTTCAGTTCTAGTGTCTACTTAGGCCCCATGATAATAACTATATCATTTAAAACTACTATATTACTTAAAAGTAGATTGTAAATATATCATTTATATAGTACATTTTCTAAAATTTATATTAGATATATGGTATATGTATTTACGCAGCTAATAGTGACCTGATAAAAGTCAGTATGTATTTCTGAATCATATATAATTATATATATTACATTACCTTACTACTATAAATTTAATACATCTTATTATTTTTCATTTATTTGAAGTAATTTCAATTAAGAATGAGTTAGTTAAAGTTATAATGAGTAAATAAAATTTAAAGTGGTCATAAACTCAAGAGTCGATATAGCAATTCCTCTTTCACCTCTTTGACGTTGACAGGTATTGAGATTTTTAAATAGATGTACTTGATTGCGACGGCTTGTATATTTCATTTTCACTCATATTAACATGGTCTTATGTATTAAAAAAATATATCAGGAAACATTATATATATATATATATATATATATATATATATATATATATATATATATATATATATATATATATATATATATATATATATAAATGTATTTTTATATAAAAATTGTTTAAAATACGATGATTTGTACTTACTACTATGTACTTGAAATTTGATATTTTTAAAAAGCGTGAGAATTTTCGTATACCTACTTAGTTTGAAAATTGTATGTGACAAGACTGCATAAATATGCAGTGTCTGGGTCGTTAACTGAGAAATCCGCAAAAGAGTTGGTAGGGACGAAGTATTTCGTAGTCCGCAAACGAATTGTAAATTCATCGCGAGTGAGTTTGCTCACTCAGTCGCCAAACAAGACGCGCCTTGCAACGCATTTTGATGATCATTTCAACTCAATAGATTGCGTTCTTAAGAAATAATTTCATTCGTGTCACTGCAACATAGCAAAATTCATACTACACTACTACTTATACTCTTACTGTCTAATTGTGTTTTGAAATTTAAAAAAAATCCTGTTTAGAGGAAAAAGACATAGATACACGAGACATAACTATAATTTAAAGTGCGGTTACAGATATATTAAAATATAATGTTGCTTTGAAATTAAAAAAAGAAGATTCTCTATTTACATCTCAGTAATCTAGCGTCAATATTGAGTTTTGAGTGCGAGCATTTCTCGTTTCAACGAACATTTACTGGTTGTTTTAATCGTCTATGTTATAAAAGCTTTGTGTAGTTTTGCGTTTTTATCATTTAACTTTCGGAAAGGAATCGATTGTTGGAATATATTTGATTTACAATTTTATATGTAACTAGCTGTGCCCAGCGGTTTCACCCGCGTTAATTTGAGGCAAAAACGTACTTAAATATTTTTAAACAATTAATCATCAACCCTCGTTTAATTTTTCGTTTAGTTTTAATTTTTCGAAATTTCTCAGTAAAAGAGTCCTGTTATATTTACTTTAAAAGTGGAACTATAGTTAAAAAATGTCTCGAGAAGAGAAATAATAAAGTAGGGAATGGAAGCTCTCAAAAAAGATTATTTTTTCCCGTTTTTGTAACATTTCTTATTATATTGCTCAGCCCCTATTGGTCGTAGCGTGATGTTATATAGCTAATAGCCTTCCTCGGTAAATGAGCTATCCAACACAAAAATAATTTTTCAATTCCAACCGGTACTTCCTGAGATTAGCGCGTTCAAACAAACAAACAAACTCTTCAGCTTTATAATATTAGTATATGTAGATATAAATAAATATCCTTACCTAAGAATTTACTTCAATTATTTTTAAAAAAAAGACGACACATGTCATTCGTGATAATGTAAAAAAATATATTAATCTTAATTAGATAATATATTGTGTATGAATATCTTCTGAGAAGTATAAGAAAGATTTTAAACAACAGTTTAATTAAGTTTTCAATTCCGTGAAGTTCAATCGAATGACACGATCAAAGAGGATGCTAGTAGGTGTTAGTTGAATGTAATAATTCTATTGAAAGAATCGGCGACAAAATATCTATTATTTAAAAGAATTGAACTAATTGTATTATCTTTATTGATATATTCCATTATTTGGTTTATATTAGCGAGTCTTGTACGAAATGTTACATTCGTAATATTGTGTTCAATTAAGGCGCGAGTAGAATGTGGCGACGTCTGTTGCCATAACTGTGCCAAGTTAACCGCCTCTCTGAGAATAATTACAGGGAACTTCATTTAACTTCCGCATCTCAGTCCAAATACTAGTACCACTAAGCACTGCTTCACTCAGTCCGTAACAAAACGATGCAATTTTATCAAACGGCTCACTAGCTTAACAAAACTTTTAATATGGCTACTTCGAGTAGGGATTAGTTTGAATTTATTTATTTATTTATTTATTTATTTATTTAGAGACATACCAACAGCATTACAAACATTATATTATAGTAAGATATTCTATACAATATTATGATAGTATGCATGCCAATTACAGGTATGTACATCACTCAGTCACTCTTAATTAATTTTGATTTTTATACAATCAAAAAAGGAAAAAGGTGAGTTTACATTACATACTCGTACTCTCGCACAGTAAGTAATATGGCGAAAAGTTAGGAATTAAGATCTAAATAAAAACACAAAAAAAAAAAGAGAAAACAATAGTGATGATAAACTCAACAAGCCTACAAGTTACGCGGAGGGTAATGAACAGAAATGTGCAGCAAGTTTTTTTCTAAGACCAGAGACTGAATCATTAAAAATATCCATATCAAATATTAACGTGCAGAGTCGGTTGTACTCAGAGCATTTGAATTACAATGTATTCATGATATAAAGTAAAATGTTAGTTATTTTATGATCAATATGTCAAGTATAACTTGAGTAAGAAATATAGCATAGGGGTGTACGAGGTTTAAGAGGTCTGATGAATTGCCTCATAAATTTCAGATCGCGCGAGTCTCTCCATCTGTGAGGAGCGAGCGACGCTTATGCTTTAGTGCCTCTAAAGATGTCCCATTTTTCAACCTACAAATAGTTCTTAAGAAATATCTAAGGTTTGTATTGTATTATACTACATTGCTTAATGTCATTTATCTTGCTTGCTGTAATATCATTTGCTAAAGTTTTAATACATTTTTAAAAATAATTCATCAAGTATCTATAGAAAATGTGTCAAAAATACTGTTCTCTTATATTTACGCGAATTTTACTCATTTAATTAAAACGTCCGAAACGTCGGGAAATAATTTAAAATAAAATATTGTTAAATTGAATTTTGAAATAAACGCTATAAAATCCGTTTTTTGACTTTTAATTAAATGTGTCAAAAATGTTTTGTTCATTTGTTAATTTAAACGCGCTAATGCAATCTACTGGTTCGTTTTAATATTTTTTCGTTAGATACAATTTTTATCGACAAAAAAATTATATGATGTAAAGCATCACGCCACGACTCATATGAGCGGATCAGTAAACGTAAATTTCAATCAATCTCTGAAATATCGCTATTTAATGGAAAAACCGTGTCTAGTAATACATAAATTCGTTAGTTTCTTCGTAAATATTTCCTATTTTGAGATTAACTGTATATTTATATTCATATATTCATAAATTTATAGATAGATAAACAGGTAAATAAATATAATAATATAATAAATTTATAGGTTAATGATATATTGAGTTAAAACTTGATTTTGGGTATCTCGACGTAGATTGCAAGGGAAAAAGCCACATGGAAAATACGTTATTAGACTTGTCATCGAAGATACCACATATCAGCAAAATAAACAAATTTATCAGAACCATATAAAAATTTAATCTAGATGATAACAAAATTTACTTATGTTGAAAGTGAAAGAGCTTACAGGATCCTATTAAAAGCTAGGTTGAACCTTCACTTTCTCGACTTCATTAGTAATGTTTCCAAAACTAATAATATCTTATGTCTATTATAAATACGATTCTAAAGCTATTTAAGTATTAGTATAGTATAGTAGTGATTTTTAATTATCTTTATACTTATTTATCTATTTCATGTTATTATGAACCTCATAGATACAAAATGATAAAAAAAAAAAAAAAACGTAAATTTCTTTGTACTAGTATACATATGCTGTCGGAGACTATGCGTGGTTTGGTATTGCTTGCAACGGAACTCCCTAGTCTTTATCCCTTTTCTATATAACATGTGTTTCTTGATCTGTTTAGAGGTTGTACAGAAGTATAACGTGTTTTCTTATGTTTAAATTGGATTAAAGTTCGAAAATATTCCATATTTTATATTTTGTATGTTTATCGAATAATCTAATTTATAAATAATGTTGAATATTTGGAGATATGAAGAGCGGCGGCTGCCTACTGTCTGGGATATATCACAGTCGTTAAGTATATATACCAATCAACACTTTCTAAAACAAGGCAAATGGCGTTATAGTCTGCCAGATAGAACAAATGTATTGAACTGTTATTAGCTGTTTTATTACATTTGTATGTAGATATCATAACCTTAATTTGCAAAGCCGGATGGTGCGCGTCTTCATTCGTCAGGGGAACACTACGTCTATTGACTGCGCAGTCATAACTACTGATTATAAAGTCTAATAATCGATCATTTTCGTTTGAAGTTTGATTATACTGCTTAAAATCATTAAATTGAAGAAAATTATACAAGCATTTAATTAAATGATTTCCACAGCTATAACTATTAATGATTGTATATCCACTTTGTCTTTAGTATGTGTTAGTATGAGACCTGCAATGGGTGTGCAATAGCAACAGAATACGCGTAGAAGTTTAAAAACGGGAGCAGATGTAGTCTTTATATATATTAGAGTTTTGCAGCAATTAGCAGCAGCATCAGCATCAGTTCGAAAATTATAACACCTGTCACTTCTGCACACGGTATCATTTCAGTATCAGATATAGGGTATATCAACCAGGTCTTAGTCAAACAAACTATATCGTTGTCCTGTTGAATTAAATTTCTAAAAAAAAAAATGATTTGTTTTAGTTCTAAATTCAAAAACATTCTGATAATATATATTGAGCGTATTACTTAAGATTGAAGAGAGAGACAATAGATAAATATATACTATTAAAAAACTAATTTTACAGAAAGTATAAAATACATTTTTACAAAAACAAATCAAGATTATTATAATATGCCCAACTAAAATAAAAAAAATTAAAATAAAATAATAAAATTATTAAAATATTAAAACTTGCTGTTATGTTTTTAACATAAAAAATAATGAGTAATAAATCTATAAGAAAATAATAAATATAGAACATTAAACACTAGACGAAGATAGACATTTAAGAACACAAAAAAAAATAATTAAAATCAAAATTTCAATTAAAATCAAAATTAAAATACAGCGACTCGAGACCAAAATATAATCTATTATTTCTTTAAACATAAAAGTTGTACTTAAACCATCTTTTTTAAATCAGTAAGCAATGTTATTATATGCATGACCGGACTAGAATTAGTGCGACGAACCATAATACAATTTTTTTTTACCCATATTATATTGATAACATTTTCCTTTTGCAATTTTCTTAACTGAATGTAAGAATGATTTGTTTAAACTTGTAAGATGATCATTGGCATAAATAGGATTATTAGGATTAAAACCCAAGTCATTGCAATTCAATTTACGCTTGCGAATACCTAAGTGATAAAAAGTCGTCTTTTTTCCATGGGCACAGGAACCGCACTATAATGGGTTTAGATTTCCTATTATTACTATTTATTGGAGATACCCTCGTAACGAAATCTATTTCAGTGTTTAAATATAAATTTGTATTAACCTTTTCAGCTATATTTTGTAAAATAGAGTACACATTTTAATTTTTCTTGCAGGAACTCCATATATTTCGATGTTAGATATGTGAGCCCACTGTTCCCTATTATTGTTTTCAACTTCCATGGATACAAATTTAGACTGAGGTCTCTTCTAATTCAATCGACCGATTTTTTAATATTTTTTTTTTACAAATAATTAAATACAGTTAATTAATAAATAAGTTCCACAGTGGTTTATTATTATTTCGTAGTATTAATGCTAATAAAAAATTACAAAAATAGAAGAAACTTGTTTATAAAATGTTACCAACTGTTTTTGTGGGTATGTACACTCAGCTGATTCAAAACAGCTGATCAACGCAGCACAAAAACACTGATATTATGATGTATGCAAATGTATCAAGAGTCCACTAAGTATTTATTCATGTTTTGTTTGCCCAATAAAAACTTTTATTTAAACTGTATTGACTTTTAACTTTAGTTTTCCCGAGATATTACACAGAGACACTTGTCACCGCCAAACGTCACAAACTCTCGGTGTGATGCTCTGTGACCTTGATGGAATTTCCCAACGGGTGGGCCTTAAAATGAACATCGACAAGACGAAAATCATGTCGAATGTCCATGTCGTGCCCGCCTCAGATATCACTTGGGAATTCCACTTCTGAAGTTGTTGACGAGTACATTTTTTACCTAGAATAAATGTTCCACCTTGGTAGGTCCAAATTTTAGAAAGAGGTCAATCGTTGTATCTAGTTAGGATGGGCAGTGTTCGGGAAGTTAAAAAACGTATTTTCATTCGTTATACCTCAGTGCCATAAATCGAAAGTCTTCGACCAATGTGTTTTACCAGTGATGACGTATGATCTAAGAAGTGGTCTCTAACTATGAGCTTTTTAAAAAGCTCCAAGTCGCATAGTGAGCAATGAAGAGTGCTATGCGTGGTATTTCTCTGCGAGATTTAATCAAGATTTATGAGATCCGCAGACAAACGTAGGCTGTCGACATAGCCCAGTGAAATTATAAGCTGAAATGGCAGTTGGAATATAGCTCGTAGAGCTGATGACCAATGGAGCAAATAGGTCCTCGAGTGGAGACCACGTACGGGCAAATAAAGCGTCGAACGGCCGTTCGATGGAAGCGCTTCGAACTGGTCGTTCTAGAGGTCGATTGGGGAAGCTTACGTTCAGCAGTGGACATCCAATGTTTGATATGATGATGAATTAAAGTTCTAAGTAAAAGTTAATGAATAATTGGAAAAATATTTTGAAATGTCTGAAATCTATGGTTACATTAGATTTATTTTATACTACTTATACTTGCGTCTTTACTCGCAATTACCATTAGACTAATCGAAATGTATTAGCTTAGAAGATAAAATACATTAAGCTGGCTTAAGATTAGTCGTACGTTCAAAGATTTCTATACATATATATTCCTAGATTGAAGTTATTTGGGCCTGATATTGAAGGTGATGAGATCTGTAATTTCTGAACTGTCAAAACAAAGATCTTGTAATATTTAAAATATCTCCTTTCTAACATTCAAAGAATAAATGAAATTGAAATACGCGTAAATAAATTACAACAAAGTATACATTCTGACTTTCATCCCCTCTCCTAAGGAAACCGATTATAGTGTCGATATCAAAAGTGTCTAGTGTTCTAGCTCGTAGGATGAACTAAAATCTTGCTGAGATTATTTAAATTTATTTAGTAGTTTTGACGTCATGCGCGGCAAAGATACAGACGAAAAAAAATGAAGAAATTATATATTTGGCTTCAGTACCGATTCCGTCCTCCAAAAATTTTTTCAAAATGTCTTCAATGTACAAAATTGGACATATTATAGTTTTATTATAAGCATATGTAGATAGTGCCACACTATAAAAATATTCCTTGTATATAATATTCTACATTATATTGCGCAATAAGCAACTTTTAGGTAGGTAGGTACTATATATCGATTACAGAAAAAAAAAACAGTTTTACGAATTAAATCAAATCAATTAGCCAAAAATCATTCATCAAAAAAAATCATTTAGAAAAAATGATCAGGCCTGATCATGCATGAAAAATGACCGGGCCTGAACAGGTCTGATCAGACATGAACAGGCGTGATCATGTCTAATTTCAGGCCTGCTCATACATACCTGTCCGGCTGCGGTTGACCGCAGCGGCGCGTGCTTCCGGTGTGGCCTAGAGGGGCACATCGCCTGTAACTGCACCAGAGCACTGCGCTGCGCCGTATGTGCTGCCGCTGGCAAATCGGCGGCTCACTTGATGGGGGGACGGGACTGCCACCCCCCCAAATCGAAAGGTAGAGTGGTCGCTAAGACCCTGGCCGCTCCCCAAAGCCCAACGCGCCAGGTTACGGAGGAGACTGCGGCTATGTCGTCATGACCTGCCGCAGTCTCTCCCGTTCGCCGGTTCCTGGTGCAGAGGAAATAGAGCGCTCACGGTGCCCGCGAACGCTCTATAAGCGAAGGCGGCCCGCATAGGCGGGCCAACCGTCGGGGCGTCACGGTGGCATGCGCCAGCGATCCCGTGGCGTCCTTGTACGACGATGAGGGCACCGCTGTGTTTTAGTGGGTATTCTGACTTCACAGTCAGCGAGTCCCACATATAAAAAAAAAAAAGGCCTGCTCATACATGAACAGGCATGATCATGTCTGACGTCAGGCATGAGTAGGCATGACCATGTATGATCAGGCCTGAATGTATTTTTACTCTTCAGATATGATCATGCATGAACAGACCTGATCAGATCTGATGTTGACTAATTTCAGGCCTGCTCATACTAGATCAGGCCTGATCATACATGAACAGGCCTGATCATGGCCATTTTTCATGCATGATCAGGCCTGATCATTTTTTCCCGGGTTATTACAAAAATAATTTTACTTTGTACACCTAATATCATTTGTCAAGACACTAGTTATTTTAAGGAGTAGAAATCAGTTCGTTTGGTATTTTATTAAGTTAAAATCAACGTAATGCGAAGGTAATTTTGGTTATAACATATAAAATTTGTGATAATATGTTAACGATTCCGTTTCCATCACATTCTGTAATTTCCAGGCCAGGAAATTAAACGTTCTCTGAAAATTGTCAACAACACGTTTCGACAAGTTAACGCACATACCAGTATTCGTACAACTAAAGTTTTAAGAGGAAATTACAGCAGACAGTATAGAATCATTATAAGGAAAGTAACACGGCATCTATCTCAAATGATTCATTTTACATACTTTACTGAAAATTTAATAATTTTTTTAAATAAATTATTTATTATTATATTTATTTTAATTATTTATATTAGTAAATTATTTAATATTATTATTTTAATTAATTGTATTAGAAACGTATATGACTTAAAGCAATAAAATAAATAATTTAATTAAAAAATATTAGTACAATTTCATCAGTTTGGAAATTTAAAAAAAAAATACTGTTTGTATTTATGTAATTTCGTCAATAATATTTTATTTTACAAGTTTTACCAACTTTAAAATTAAAACTTATAACTATTTATTACGGCGTCAACATTTTAAGCATTAATTATTATTAGTTTTATATTTTACTATTAAAAGGAGTATTAGTTGTTATATAACAAATTACTTACAGGCGCCTTTTGAAGTAGTTACATTGAATATGCACGTAAATTATTTTCTCCGTGTGTGTGACAAAGGAGAGGTAAAGTGAGCAATATTTCCAGTGATGTCATGCAGGAAATGATGCTCGATAAATCGCCTCTCACACGAGCAATATTCATCACTTTTTTTTGTGTAAGTTGAAATGACTTCGATCTTCTTTAACTATACTAGTGTGAAGCTGTAGATATTTTAAAGTGAGTGAATGTACTCGGGTGTTTTATAGAAAATAAAAATATAACTATAGATCGATTGACAACATTATTCAAATAGCGTTTTTAAAACTAATTTATTGTAAAATATTTTTTTTAAATATGCATCAAATTTATTTTATTTTAAGTCGGTTAGACGATCCTAATTTATTTTAAATACATTTCATACAATATTAATCGATAGTCGAATAGTTACATTTTCGCATTTTAATATTTATTTAAGTCATTATTTTTGGAATTCTACATGAATTGATTTTTTTAAGAATAAAGATACGTTATTTCTAATGGCTATTATAAGAAATTTATTTGAGGTGTAATTTATGAAACATTTGTGTCATGAAGTTTGAACTTTGCTCGCTCTTTATTGCTCTTTTTGTTGCTTAATGGATTTAAACTAGATTTATCGATAGGTGGTTTAATCTAACGAGAATATTTTTTTAGTACGATTTTACATAGTTATAAGTTTAATACCAAGTAATAATATTACGCTTTAAAGAATAAGCATTATTTATGATTTCAATTATTGTTAATGCCCGTTACTTTAAACATATAAGTGTGTAATTTTTATACTTTGAGTGTGTACTATACTGGAACTTTTATTATGATTTTCGATATGCTCCAGTTGGAATGATTTTTATACCTTTAGGACAAATTTATTTATTTATATACTTTATTGTATAACTATTGAGTAACAATACGGGCTTAAAGCTTTATCTGTGAAGTAATCTTAAGATGAACTGTGTTAAAAAAAGTCAAAGAGAAAATAATACAACGTAAATAATCAAAAACTGAAACAAAAACTCAAACATGATTATTATCACACATACTACGCGATATACGCGACGCCATCTATTATACTTACATAGATAGCGTATCGCAGTAAATTACTAGGTGCTAATTTGTTTGCTTGCGCAGGATTTGGGGGGTGGCTCTTCCTGACAGGCCTAGTCCTGGCTGAGTACGGGTTCCTAGGCTTACGTCTACCTACCCGAGCTTTTCCTCACCGGTAGTGACCACTACCGGGTAGTCTTATTTAGGTCCAATGGACCGAGGTCGCGTCTACTACGAGGCGGCGGCCTACGAGTTGTCATATTCAGTTAGTTCTTGTTGTCTAGGCCTCCCCTGCGTCGTCTTCTTCGTCGCCACTGTTGCCTGTGTTGAGACTCGGCTCGCGAGGACGCCCTTCCGGCGGTCTCGCGTGAAGCGAAGCGATCCCGTAGAGGTGTGTACACGCACTTTTGTCCGCGCTGGCGAACATAGTGCGTACGAGGTAGCGCACATACTCCTCCATGGTGGGCGTTCTGTGTCTCGGTGTATTACAGGATGTATTACGGTGTGTTGCAGGAATCGGTTCTGCTGGATTTGTAACCTTCTAGCCTGGTGTGAAAAGTAGAGTGCATTCCAGGCCGGGGCCGTATACGTCAAACGCGAGCGGACGTACGTACCGTAGACCATCAGTTTAGTTTTCATGGGTAGTCTGGAGATTAACACAGAGTGAAGCTTCATCCGAGCCGCTGCTGTATGATGGACCACCTTGTTGACGGTCGGGATCGCAGCCTCCGGTCGAACTGGCACCCCAGATACCTTACTGAGGTCTTCCACTCTACGTCCTGTCCTCGGAGCGTGACTCTTCTTAGTGGTCTGTGGTTACCGGTAAGCAGAGCGACCGTCTTCCCAACGTTGACGGCCATCCACCACTTATCGAACCACTCAGGTAACAGATCCAGCAGACGCTGCATCCTGTTGGAGGCGACGATCTGATGGTATGACGACGCAAAGAACGCACTGTCGTCCGCGTACAGGGCCAACAGTACGTCCTCTTCCCCCTCACGCAGATGGTTGCGGAGGGTGTGGATGTCGTCCGTGTACACCGCGTATAAACGCGGCGACAAACAGCTGTCTTGGGGTCCTCCAGCCCGGATGGGGCGCGGTCTTGAGTCCACACCTTCCACCGAGACGTAGAATCTTCGGCCTTCCAGAAACGATTTGGCAGGAAGGATTTGGTTTGTAGCCTGTAGGTAGTTTTGCTATTCGCTGATATATGGCGTTGTTTTGATTGTTTTTAATGAGATGACTCAATTTTTCTTTAGTTTCCTTTGAGGTTCATGTTAATGAACAGTAATTTTCCAAACAGTTTGTTTTGCACTTTTTCCTTTCCTGAATATTAAATGTCTGGTTTTGTTGATACCTTAATGGGTTGCTTTCTTAAATATTTCTCTGGCAGAAGCTTCGATCATTGAATTTAGTTGTCAGTGGTATTTCGAATATGTCTTCGTACATCGAATGTGTGAATAACATAACATTTGTCCAGTTATGTGTCACGGCTTATTTGACGTATGTCTTTTTTTATATTAATTTACAAAGTTTTATATTTAAAAAACGGAAGAACCGTGACGGGAAAACCTACATGGACACTTGTTGCAAGAAAGGCGTGTATTCCGAAAGAATCTACCTCCTTTCCGCATTCCATTACATGTTAAAAGTACACTGGAGACCTTCAGCAATTTCTTTATCTGAAACTGTCCCAATTTTTCGGACAAAAGATAAATTTAGAATTTTTTCTAAAGAAAAACATAAGTTTTATCGATAAGAGATATTTTTATTATTTTTATTTTACTTGGATTTCATTTTGCAATCTCGAAAGTATAGTTAAAGTTAAATGTAAGATATATGAATTAATAAGACGTCAATAAGCATAAAATTTTACAAATAAAAATCAGAGCATTTTTCTTTTTTTTTTCCCGAAATTTTTCCTCGAACATGATTCTTAAAACAAGATTATTGAAGTATTCTTTTGAAGAGATTATTTCTTTTTCATCTTTATCCGATTCTTTTACTTTTAGGTCAAGATTTTTTATCTTAATGTATATTTGTAGGTACACTTTTGTATTTTACGAATTTTATATTAATCTAAAATAATTAGAACTACAACTTTGTACTTCTAGCAGATGTATAATTTGTCTTGTAGCAACGAAAACGAACGGTAAGGAACGAAAACGGATATAGTAAAAAATAAAAATTATCCACGCATCCCGTAGTGGAGCTGTGGTATGTATTATGTTCCAATCTGTCTCTTTAAGACCCTTTGCTCAGCAGTGAAATATTTACAGGCTCATACAATACAATACGATTGTTAGAAGTAAAGGGAACTTGACAGACAGTTATTATATAAACATTATTATTAAGTTCAGTCTATAATAAATATGACTGCTTACAAATCAAAGAAAAATGCTTATCACTTTAATAAACACTATGACTAGTATACTAATAGTAGGTATACAAACCGAATTAATTTTGTTTGTATATATTGCCCTTGTATCGGACACTAAAACCAACCGCATTATGTTTGGGGGTTTGCTTATAACATATATATACATATAAGTGTTTAGTGTGGCTACCCGAAGTGGCAGACGTTTGTGTCGGACGTATACTAATTGTTCGATACCTATACCAAAAACTGACAATACTTATAGTAAAATTAAAATTTTGTTAAATGTGAAAAGCTTTATAGCTTTAAAAACATATGCAGTTTTTTTTTCAGTCTGTTGATGTATTTACAATGTATTTTTACCTTTGAGGTTAGAATGGAAATATCCCCCAAAACATCAGCCGTTGGATATCTACTGCTGAACGTAGGCCTCCCCCATCACCTCTGTGGGAATTGGTCAATACACGCCACACTTGGCGAACGGGTTGGCGAGCGTAGTTAGAGCATAGTTAGAGCGTTAGAGCGTGTTGTAGCAGGATATTGTGACGCTGCTGTTCATTACCATTCTGATTGGTGTACAGTTGTGCGCACTACTATAGCCTTAGTCACCTTTTACGACACCTCGGCAAAAAAGAGGTCGGAATTATTCTTCTCTGTCGGTCACCGCACGGCAAATGACTTTTTTATTATAAAAAATATTATTGATTCATAATTAATAGGTGATGACATTGATACAGAATAATTTTAATTATAGTTTACTATTAGATTATTTTTAAAATAGTTATGACACGGGGCTCTCATATATAATTATGATTGGACTTCACACGTACATTAAGTTCGTTTATTCATCAATCATATGAGAGTTCTTTAGTAAGGTGACCAACTGTACTCATTTACTGAGTTTTGTACTATTTTTTCGCAAACCGTACTCTTTTCAAATCCAGTACTCTGAAAGTACTCATTTGTATAATTTTATACTTATTTGTATTTCTAAAACATTTTTTTAGATTATTTCATTTCAATTTAATTAAATATTATGACAGTGGGTACGTTCGCGGGCCCTCTTCTAATTGATAATTCATCACTTTTATAGGATTTTTTAATCTATGCATTCCACAGACCACATGCGCGGAAATGATACTTCTTTAATCAAAAATTGAATTTAACTGTCAAACTTTAGTAAATAATTGTTTGATATTGTTCATAAAAGATAAACAAAATTATCTTCTTACATTTATTCACTACTTATTATTTTAATAAAAAACTGATAAATAAAAAACTATTGCGCATGTCTCATTTCCGTTTCCGCGCATGTGGTCTGTGGAATGCATAGATTAAAAAATCCTATAAAAGTGATGAATTATCAATTAGAAGAGGGCCCGCGAACGTACCCAGTGATTTGAATAACAGTCTTGACCTACATATACCTACTTATACTAATCTGTGGTCTTGACGCATGCGTAGTATATACGGCAAAGTTTTATGGGAATTCCCTTTCTGTTTAATTAATTTGAGGTTAGAGAATCAAAAAACAGTTAACAAGATTTAAGGTGTACAAAATAAAATAAAATTTTATTTTATTTATGTAGTGAAGGTGAAGTTACATGTAAGTATTAATATAATAGTTTCATTTTCATTTTACTGAAATAATATTAGATTATAATATTTATTTAAAATCAAAATAAAAAATATATTACTAATATAATTTTTAGATTATTAATTCAAATATGAGCGATAACAAAAGAAGGAAAAATCGTTTAAACGAAAATTTAAAAAAGAGTTTCCGTTCATTGTAGTTAAAAATCGAAATTATGACTCCTTGGTTAAATGCACAATCTGCAATAGGGAATTTTCAATTGCAATTCATGGACGTAGTGCAATAACGGCACACATTGAAACTAAAGTAGGTACATAAAACGTCTCATGACACAGCAGCTTCAACATCCAAACTGACAACATTTTTTAAAGAGAATACTTTTGGAACTAATGAAAAAAATTGGCAGTTATGGAGGGCCATTTCGCTTTTCACACAATAACCCATAATCAAAGTTTTCGCAGCATGGACTGCAGTACTAAATTATTAAAAAAAAATTGTGACGAAAAATTTTCTTGAGCGAACAAAATGTGAGTCTATCGTAACCAGCGTATTTAATGAATACTGCAAGAAAATGCTATCCGAAAATCTGGATTCTGTATCATATATATATTATTCTATCAGACGCATCGAATCACAATGAAATAAAACTATCCAATTTTAGTAAGGTATTTCGATATTAAGAACGGTATTCAAATTAAGATTTTAAATTTGGAATCAATCGAAGGGGAAACATCAGACATTTTGTCTAATCACTTATTTCGAGTTATATAGACAACAATTTGAATAAGAAAATTTTTGCGCTCTCGGCTGATAACACAAATACTAATTTTGGAGGACGCACCCGTAAAGGTGTCAATAATGTGTACACGAAATTACAAGATCTACTAAAACGAAATAATTTTAGAATTGGTTGTAATACTCACATTATATCAAATGCCATCAATAATATACTTGCAAAGTGTGTTTTTTTGAACAAAAAATAGTTGGTCACCTTATCTTTAGTGATACTAAGAAGTGTTACTAATGCGCATAATTAATTAATTGCGCTTATAAAATCGTGTAAGTTATGAGATTTCTTTATTTATAGGACTTAGTGTAGCATATCATATTTTTTTAAAAATTTTTATTGTACATATAAACTGTATACAAAATGGATACCAGCTGTTATCACAGGTTGTTCCCAACAAATAAAAATAACAAAATACAAGATTTTACGCATTGAAATAAGATGATCTTATTTTCAATGAATTGTTATTGATGAGATGTAACGAATTTTATTTGCTCGATATGTTTTTTAATATTTTTAAAAAGATTACATGAGATTGTATCAATAATGCTTAAAATAGCACAAAAATTACAAAATAAATATTTGCAATATCTTCGAGGGTTATGCAAACACGCTTTTTTAAATTACGAGTACTTAGTAGAAATTTTGAATTTGTATCCATTGAAATAAGGTTGAATTTTTATATTCAATAAAATACCGCATCCGTATTTTTAATAGAAAATGCACACTTTACGAAATAAAAATATTTAAATCTTAAAACACAAATAAAATTTCTAGTTTAATATTAATTTTGATTGACACTTAATAAACTATCGATATAATATCCTATCATAAATGTAAAATAAATAACTAGCGGCATAGCTTATCGTGTAATTAGTGTGGTTTTTTAGGTCAATTGTTAAATTTTTCATCAGGTACTAGCTTTTGCCCGCGGCTTTGCACACGTGGGTAAAAAATTATAATAAAAAGTAGCCTATATCCTAGCAAATTTCAACACAAACGGCGAATCAGATTAGTTACGAAACATACTACGTTATATTATGATGAAATTATACAAAATCTTTGTAAATTATAGGCTATGTGTTATTCTGATGTATAAGCTATATTACTGTAAGGCAACACCTAAATCCGTTAAGTACTTATTGCGTGAAAGAGTAACAAACATCCAGACAAACTTTTGCATTTATAATACCTATTAGGTCTGTACTTATGAAATTGCCGTTTCGTCGTACTGGCTATTTCAAAACTAAAAAATAAATAAATAAAAAAATCGCTAAAAACTCGAATTTCAAATTATTTTTATTTTTAAAATATAGAATTTTTTTTTTACAATTAGGCATTTGTTTAATATAGAAAAATATAATAAAGATATATTTGTTTAATATAGAAAAATACATGTGTTTACAAAAATTATTATACGTTTTACGGCTTCATTATGTTTTTTTCGTTACAGTATCCTAAAATAAATAATGTTTTTACGATTAATGTTTCATAACTAATATGAATAATAAAAAAAATTATTTTATTTTTTATTTATATATAATGTGTTATTAAAAATACATATAGATTAACGGTGTTTTCTGTTTATATTAAACACAAATTACATTAAAGTAAAAAAAATGTTGAGTTACAAGTAAAAAAGCTAACGTTGTAAAATATAACATTTTCTCGCGTTTTTTTTACAATTGTTTTACACGTAAATTTCGATTTGGTAGTTCAGGCCGGACCCTCTTTCGCTCTTTAGTCTGATATTGGCATACGACTGTCCGACTCCACCGGCCGTGACGGTAGCTATAGCATCGGTTTGATCCAAGTCTCTTGCAATGATACCCTGAAAATAATTTAAAAGTATAATAAGTAAACTATAAATATTATTTCTCGTAAGACTAATTTATTATTTTAAATTAAATATAAATTAATCTTAATTACATTATGATCTTGATCTTCAAACTGAGCAAAAATATAAGAGGTCATCTTGTTTTTAATACGTTGGGCAGTAAATTATATTACAAAAATTACGTCATGTACAACGACGTAAAATGAATGTTTAACATAGTTATTATTGCAAACTCAGAATATAACATATACCTATTTAAATTTATATACGTCACTTTAATTACCTATACTGTAAAACGTGTTAAAATACAAAACAATGGGTATAGATGACTTGTAAGAAGTACGAATTATTGAGGTCACCGACTGGTATTGCAGATTTTATAAAATGAATAAAATGAGTTTGTTTAGCTATTGTTATATTATTTATTCTAATTTGACTAAAATTTGAAATATCGAACTTTACATCAAATCTATTTTCTTAAATAATATCAAAGTTTTTAATGTTACGGTAATCAATTCGTAGCAGGTTAATTATGACTAAAGTTCAAAACATTCCAGAGAAATGTATAGTAAAATAAAATTTATCTAACTTTTATATTATTAAGGCATATAAACGCCATCATACGTATTTTTCATATGATAATACAAATTGTGAGTGACTCTGCTGTCGGTCCATCCATATGCCATGGTGCCGTTTCTTTAGAAACGGTAATAGGTAGAAGGCGTTAAATTATAAATATAAAACTGTTTATTTTAAAAATTGTTCTGTACTCAAGTTCAAACTTAAAAAAACAATTAGCGCTAAGTGTTTTGCAGTGGTATGAAATCATTCTTCCGTCCAGACTTGGTCGGTTTATCAACAACTAGATAGATATTAACTGTAAAGATTTTGTGAAAATTAAACTATTATGTATTTTAAATTCATATTTTAAAGGAATATAATAATTCAAATATATTTTTTAATTCCTTTAAAGAAAATTTGGAGTTTCATATTAAAAAGTTCAATTTGGCGCTGCCCAGAAAGATTCTCATTCAATCATAGCACATTCAGTTCAGTATATCAATACGACAGGGATATCTATTCAAATTTAAAATCTCTTGTATACACAAAATTTCTGCTACTCTTCAAAATATTGTCCTTACTTCAAGTAAGAAGTAGTGAAGTAATATTTTCAGCGAAACGTCATAAGTATTATATTATATTAAAATATAATATAATATATATAAAATAAAATATAATAAAATATAATAAAAAGTAATATGGGAATAAATAGAATTTTAGGTATATTATATCAACGCTATGAAATATTGAAAATGAATAATAATTAATTTACAAAACTATTAGCAGCCACTTTTATATGGTTTTGAATAGTGAAAAAAATATTTACGCAAACAGATCATGTGGTAACAAAAAGTTCATACGATAATTTGTTACACATATTTAAATGACTTTATTTTGTATCAGTCAGTGTAGGAGGCGTTGTTTGATATAATGTGAAATGAACATAATATAAAGTTAATAACTTAATTTAATTTAAAAGAATTTTAATCTGTTTTTGAATTAAGCGAATTTATCGATGAACAAAGCAATAATTATTATATATATTAGTTTTTTATACGAATATACGATACATGAGAATGTTTTTAAAACGTTGCATACCAATTGTAATGTATTAAAAAGACATTTCTCAGTCTGTACTAATGTTTAAAGGAATGCCAGATAACTCCATGAAATCCTTTTGCTTGTATGTGATTGATGATGTAAACATTTATTTTACATAATTTTTTTACCATCTACAAGCATGCTTGCTATTGGCATGTTTCCATATTTACTTAGGGCTCACCTTAAGCAAAGATAACATACATATATGTTCTTTTGCTTTTATTCAAGACTACATATCTATGTATATAAGAATACTAACTTACAAAATAATTTGTGCCGAATTTTTTGAGAAAATTATGTAAAATCAAATCTAATTGATTATTTTTTAAACTATTAGCTATAAAATGATTATTATATATATTTATCTATTTATCATATATTTATTTTAGCCTGAATTGTAATAATTAACTTGAAATTTGAATTTCAACTTAATGATAAAAATATGTTATTTTTATTTATAAAAATATACATATTCATTATATATGCGACTTTGACGGCCGGCTGGTCGAGTGGTCAGGCAACTGGACACTTTACGCAGCGGTCGCGGGTTCGAATCCCGCCAGGTGCAGATAATTTGTATGACGAATATAGATGTCTGCACCGGGTCATGGATGTGTATTTATGTATATATGTATTTATATCTTAAATTTATTTCCGTTCCTAGTACCTGTAACACAAGTTCTTACGAACTTACCACGGGGCTAGGTTAACGTGGTGTGATTGTTGGTTAATATTTATATTTATATATAGCTTGGAATATTGAGTAAGAATCTTAGCTCATCCATTAATCTTATTCTCGACATATCTGCTCACAAAACAAAATTTTAAAAAAGCTTATTTACAATACAGGCAATACATTTATGGAATGCTTTTCCATTATCAATTAAACGAGCTATATTATTAGAAACTTTTAAAATTATTGTCAAAAATCGTTACCTCTCGCCGACTCACTCTAATACTACTTCCTAACACGTATTTTTCCTTAAAATCGTAGACGAAACTCGTACTTATATGTTTACTATCAAATATCTATTTAACTATATGTATTATATACTTATAAAATGTACCTAATTACTTTATATTGATTTATGTAGTTATGCATGTGTACGTAATGCAATTCTAATTATATTATAATTATCAGCTTATGTATTTATTTTTTTAAGTTATATGCAGCGCTACATTATATTGTATATTGACTTTGTTTCCAAGCCCGTAAGGTTGTCTGGAAGAAATCTCTACTAAGCGAAAAGACCGCCTTATTAGCCATCTAGGTATTTACTTATTTTTTCTTCATGTACTATTGTTTAATGTTTTTTTTTCTGTGCTGTACAACAAAAATTATTATTAATATTAAAAATATGTTATTTTTATGTTTTATAAGTAAAAATAAAATATTTTTATTATAAACAACATAAAAAAGATGACCTTGATCGATTTTTTTAAACGTATCCTTGAAATAAAAAGATGTTGAAATCCTGTCTATAAATTAATCTAATTACATTATGATCTTGATCTACATACTGAGGAAAAATATAAGAGGTCATCTAGTCTTTGATACCTTGTGCAGTAAATTATATTACAAAAATTACGTCATGTACAACGACGTAAAATGAATTAAACATTCATGCATAGTTTTTATTGCAAACTCAGAATACAACATACTCGTATACCTATTTAACTTTTATATACTTCACTCTCATTACTTATACTGTAAAACGTGTTAAAATACAAAACAATGGGTATAGATGACGTGTAAGAAGTAAGAATTATTGAGATCACCGGCTGGTATTGCAGATATTATAAAATAAATAATATGAGTTTGTTTAGGTATTAATATATTATTTATTCGTATTTATTTAAGTTTTGCACAATTAATTTTTAAATATATTTGATGGACTAGAAAAACATTTTGCTAGATACAGTTGTTATATGGTATATTTATAAATAAATAGGTACCTTTATTATTTGTTGACCGGCATCAGAATAGAACACTTCCTTGACTCGTTTCTTTAGTGGGATAGCGTTGTACTCAGCCTTTTCCTGCCATATTAATCTATGGTTAAAACTCGTTCCCACGATAAGGTCTTTACAATAGCTAACGCAAACACAGGACGCAAGAACGACAAATAAGAGTGACACAGTCTTCATTGTTGAAGTTTATGCGTACGATCTCAAGCACGTATGTTGGAAGACTGACTAACTCATTCTGTTAGCATTGGTCACTTAAAACCTGTTTGTCACTAAACTGAGTAAGCGGAAAAAACTTATCAAATTGTTTAACAGGGTCAACATCAATGTCCCGCGCGCATTATTATTCTTAGTGTTTTCTGAATAGATACTCGAGGTACTTCCCTGAAAGAGATTTACTGTTATGGAAAAATATAAAATGTTTATCCCGGAAGCCCATCAATTGATAAAATTATTTCCCAATAGCTCAAGAAGGTAGATCACTTTCGATTATGTATAGCGTAATATTAATGCTAGGGCTCTTTTCTTTGACATGCTATGAGTATATAATCTTAAAGGTTCGATTCGTTTTAATATATTATGAGGTGTTATAGCAAAGCCCAAAAAAGGATTATGTTTTATCATGTATGTATGTAAGTATGCATGCGCTACTATGTTCTATTCTAACTTTTAAATGAATAAATCAATTTCGATGAGTGATACCTCGTTATATTCGAATCGGTGTCATATTATGGGATAAATAAACAAACTTAAAAATGGAAATGGCGGGTTTACAGTTGTATATGGGAATATAATGGAGTTTAAAAAATATATATGTTCATCCAAATCTATTGAGCAGAGTAGGTATCGAAATGTGGATCTTAAAAAGACAATAACACGATAAATATACAAAGCTCTACATTTGAAATTAATTTGGAATATAAAAAAAGTAAAATTATTTCTTGTTTTTTTTTGTGTTTAAACAAATTGTTATTATAAAAATGGAAAAGAAAAATATCCGATAAAATAAATCGAACATAATTATTAATTATTACTCTGTTCACATAACTAATATAAAATAATTAATCTACTCTATCATCGCAAGAACTTTCGGTGTAATATGAAAAAGAATAAACATTTAGGTTTTAGATATTTATATTGAAAAACATATTTCTATACAAGTTCGGGTTTAGTTTTCATTTATATATATATATATATATATATATATATATATATATATATATATATATATATATATATATATATATATATATATATATCTTCTTACAACTATCTATACTAATCTCTATACGAACTATCTTACAAACTACGTCCCCCTAAAGCTAAATCAAGGACACTTCTGCGGCGTAGTTTTAGAGGAATGAATCTCGAACGCCTTCGAGAGGATGCCCAGTCTATTAATTGGTCAGCTATAACCGAAATCTCCTCAATTAATGATAAAATTGAAATGTTTAATTCGTTAATCACTCGGCTATACGACGTTCATGCACCTGTCAAACCAATTAGAATAAAGCACTTGCCTGCTCCCTGGCTGACTGAAGAGTTAAAATTATTAATAGAAAAAAAACATCGAGCCAAAAGCAACTTTAAGTCGAAAAATACAGAGACTAATAGGGAAAAGTATTATAAGATTCGTAACCGCTGCAATACATTGTGTAGAGATGCACAACGACGCCATATTTATTCATCGGTCGAAAACGGCGACTCAGCTAAAGTTTGGAAATTTCTCGAATCACTTGGAGTTGGCAAATCGTCTAATAATTCTTCTTCTAATAACATCGATATCGAACTTCTAAATAAACACTTTTCGTCTTCTAGTCTAATTGAAGATGCTGAAAAAAAACTCACTTTAAAATCTCTTTCATCAATATCAACTCCTGATTTCCAACCGTTTAATTTCTCCCCGTTTACGGAATGTGATGTTAAAAGTAACATAGTTTCGATCTCATCGAGTGCAATTGGTACTGATGGCGTCGGTCGTAATATGATCTTACCTATTCTTGATGTCCTTTTACCTGTATTAACCCATATCTTCAATGAATCCATTTTTTCTAGTCAGTTTCCTAAAGCTTGGAAAAGTGCACAAATAACCCCTATCCCAAAAAAATCGAATCCATCAAATTTTTCTGATTATCGTCCTATTTCCATTCTTCCATTTCTTTCAAAAGTCCTTGAAAAACTAGTCTATAATCAAATAAATTCCTTCCTTATTAAACATTCTCTTCTAAATTCCTTTCAATCAGGTTTTCGTCCTGGTCATAGTACGGTCACTGCATTGGTTAAAGTCACTGATGACATTCGATGGGGTATGGACAACAAACAACTTACAGTTCTTACTCTGCTTGACTTTAGCAATGCTTTTAATGTTGTCGATCATGAAATATTGCTAGGTCTCTTACGTACTTTTAACATATCTCCATCCGTGCTGGGTTGGTTTCAAAGCTATCTCGGAGAGCGCCAACAGAGAATAAAAATCGACGACTCGTTCTCTTCTTGGTGTGAAGTCCGAGCTGGCGTACCTCAGGGTGGCGTGCTGTCTCCTTTATTGTTTGCCATTTTCATAAATTCTATATCCAAAAAAATAACTTCTCTCTACCATATGTATGCAGACGATTTGCAAATTTATACTCAGTCAAGTCTCGATAATCTTTCTTCTGCTGTTATAACCACTAACAATGACTTAGAAACAATATATCAATGGAGTAAATCCTTTGGACTCAAAATTAATCCTTGTAAGTCGCAAGCCATTGTCATCGGTAGCAATAGTATGATATCGAGAATTGACTGGAAAAATCTTCCTTCTGTTGCGTATAGTACTTTTGTAATACCTTACTGTACCTCTGTAAGGAATCTAGGCATTTACTTAGACCCGAACTTATCATGGACCAATCATATAAAGGAATTAAGTAAAAAGACATTTGCGGCTATAATATATTGCTTGCTCGTTGAGGCGTTTGCAATCTTTTCTACCCATTTCAACTAAAACTATGTTAGCACAATCTCTCCTTCTGTCCGTCCTTGACTACGCTGACGCAAGCTATACTAACCTAACTGAAGATCAACTTAATAAACTTGAGCGGCTTCAAAACCTTGCCATCCGGTTCGTGTTTGGGTTACGCAAATTCGACCACGTTTCTGAATTTCGCTCTAAGCTCAAATGGTTACCTATCCGTCTTCGCCGGAATCTACACATCCTTCCACTTCTGTACTGTGTATTATTTAATCCAACCAGTCCTCCATACCTGAAGGACAAGTTTGAATTCATTGGAGATCACAGTAAAGTGCTACGTTCGTCCGAAAACTTGACTCTTAGAATGCCTGTACATAAGACCAAATACTACCACCGCTCATTTGTTGTTCAGGCTATTCTTTTGTGGAATGCTCTACCCCTACATATTCGTAAGGCTCAGAGTATTACAACATTTAAAAAACTTGTAAAAGATTATTATCTATCTCTTAATATGACATAATTGTACTTATATATTTATATATTATATATACTTATATATATATATATATATATATATATATATATATATATATATATATATATATATATATATATATATATATATATATATATATTTATATATTTATTTATTATATTATATACTATTATTATATTATATATATATTTATAGTACTTCATGTATATATTTTATTATTTACGTATATATTATATTTATATAGATATATATTAATCTAAGGTTTACTGTATATTTCTATTGTATGTTTATTATACACCACCTACCTATTTCTTCTTAAATTCCAACCCTAAGGTTGCCTGGAAGAAATCGCTATTGAGCGATAAGGCCGCCTTTTTGTGCATTTTTGATATATCTCATAATTTTTTTTGTACTATTTCATTTTCTGTATGGTGTACAATAAAGAATATATAATAATAATAATAATAATATATATATATTTCACGAACGAAACAAGCAAGATGGTGGTACCCATGCAGCCAGGAGCGCGGCACAGCGCATCCCTCCCACTGGTAAAATTAACGTCCGTGAAGCTAGCCTTGACGACCCAGCCCAATCGAATGAAACTTATGTGCGGATTTAGTGCTATTTATGTGCTAATTAGTTGCTCTATTCGCGAATTTGTTGCTCATCCCGGGACCGAAATACTGCTGACAAGGCTAACTTTTTTTGGAAGCTAGCCTTGTCACCCAGCCCAATCGAATGAAACTTATGTGCGGATTTAGTGCTATTTATGTGCTAATTAGTTGCTCTATTCGCGAATTTGTTGCTCATCCCGGGACCGAAATACTGCTGACAATGCTAGCTTTTTTTGGAAGCTAGCCTTGTCACCCAGCCCAATCGAATGAAACTTATGT
Source organism: Euphydryas editha (assembly GCA_036937285.1). Lineage (NCBI taxonomy): Eukaryota > Metazoa > Arthropoda > Insecta > Lepidoptera > Nymphalidae > Euphydryas > Euphydryas editha. Next base: position 9,316,213 of record JAUPFZ010000011.1, read on the forward strand.
GCGGGTTTAGTGCTATTTATGTGCTAATTAGTTGCTCTATTCGCGAATTTGTTGCTCATCCCGGGACCGAAATATTGCTGACAAGGCTAGCTCTTTTTGGAAGCTAGCCTTGTCACCCAGCCCAATCGAATGAAATTTATGTGCGGATTTAGTGCTATTTATGTGCTAATTAGTTGCTGTATTCACGAATTTGTTGCTCATCCCGGGACCGAAATATTGCTGACAAGGCTAACTTTTTTTGGAAGCTAGCCTTGTCACCCAGCCCAATCGAATGAAACTTATGTGCGGATTTAGTGCTATTTATGTGCTAATTAGTTGCTCTATTCGCGAATTTGTTGCTCATCCCGGGACCGAAATATTGCTGACAAGGCTTACTTTTTTTGGAAGCTAGCCTTGTCACCCAGCCCAATCGAATGAATCTATGTGCGGATTTAGTGCTATTTATGTGCTAATTAGTTGCTCTATTCGCGAATTTGTTGCTCATCCCGGGACCGAAATATTGCTGACAAGGCTAACTTTTTTTGGAAGCTGGCCTTGTCACCCAGCCCAATCGATGCGTTGCATGCTGCATACTTTTGTTTAGCTGTACTTAACATTTTAAAATGATTCTTACAGAAAATAATTAAAAACTCATTTCTATTTACCGTTTTAACATCTAAAGTTACTTAAGCAATATATGTTTATTAAGATGACCATTTCAGCGTTTATAATTTCCTCTCAACGGCATTTTTTCGCAAAAATTTCATACCTCGATACATTATATGTTGAGCAACTAATTAGCAACTAATGGAACGATTATTTTATTTTTATTTTTATTTGGAAAACAAACAGTATTTATAACACAAAAAAATTTTGTACACATTAACAAATACATTGACCAGTAAAGTTTTCAGAAATCAATCAAACATTATTGAGCAGATACATATTATACATGCAATTAAAATAGGATAAAAATCATAAAATTATAAACAGAAATACCTAATGCGTAAACAATTTCAGGAAAAAAAATCAAGCACTAAAATTTAAAAAAAAAGTAACAATAACAATTATAATAATAAACATAAAAAAATGACAATCAAAATATGTTAATTAAATAATTATTCAATCAAAAAAATTAAAATGAAAATAGCAGGAATAACAGTGAATCTGTAATCGATCATTTATAAAAAGCAAAATCATTGAAAAAAATACAAACATCAATCAACTAAAAATAATTACGTCATCACCAAATTATAATATTAATCAAAAACAAAAAAAAAAAAAAAAAACATTCAAACAATTTGGTTACATAATTCCAAAAAAATAATTAATAATAATGTTGTAATCCTTTTGCAATTAATACTATTGAATTTAATATTTATCATAACCATTATTATTGTAATGACACTCAAAGTATATAAATTAAAAAAAAACACATTTTAGACATTATAACGGCAAAATATTATATGACAAGACCAGCTTCCAAAAAAAGTTGGCCTTGTCAGCAATATTTCGGTCTCGGAATGAGCAACAAATTCCCGATTAGAGTAACTAATTAGCACATAAATAGCACTAAATCCACACATATTTATTAGACGTTTTTACGGAAAAATATCATATGACAAGGCTAGCTTCCAAAAAAAGTTGGCCTTGTCAGCAATATTTCGGTCCCGGGATGAGCAACAAATTCGCGAATAGAGCAACTCATTCGCACATAAATAGCACTAAATCCGCACATAAGTTTTATTCGATTGGGCTGGGTGACAAGGCTAGCTTCCAAAAAAAGTTGGCCTTGTCAGCAATATTTCGGTCCCGGGATGAGCAACAAATTCGCGAATAGAGCAACTAATTAGCACATAAATAGCACTAAATCCGCACATAGATTCATTCGATTGGGCTGGGTGACAAGGCTAGCTTCCAAAAAAAGTAAGCCTTGTCAGCAATATTTCGGTCCCGGGATGAGCAACAAATTCGCGAATAAAGCAACTAATTAGCACATAAATAGCACTAAATCCGCACATAAGTTTCTTTCGATTGGGCTGGGTGACAAGGCTAGCTTCCAAAAAAAGTTAGCCTTGTCAGCAATATTTCGGTCCCGGGATGAGCAACAAATTCGCGAATAGAGCAACTAATTAGCACATAAATAGCACTAAATCCGCACATAAGTTTCATTTGATTGGGCTGGATGACAAGGCTAGCTTCCAAAAAAAGCTAGCCTTGTCAGCAATATTTCGGTCCCGGGATGAGCAACAAATTCGCGAATAGAGCAACTAATTAGCACATAAATAGCACTAAATCCGCACATAAGTTTCATTCGATTGGGCTGGGTGACAAGGCTAGCTTCCAAAAAAAGTTAGCCTTGTCAGCAATATTTCGGTCCCGGGATGAGTAACAAATTCACGAATAGAGTGACTAATTAGCACATAAATAGCACTAAATCCGCACATAAGTTTCATTCGATTGGGCTGGGTGACAAGGCTAGCTTCCAAAAAAAGTTAGCCTTGTCAGCAATATTTCGGTCCCGGGATGAGCAACAAATTCGCGAATAGAGCAACTAATTAGCACATAAATAGCACTAAATCCGCACATAGATTCATTCGATTGGGCTGGGTGACAAGGCTAGCTTCCAAAAAAAGTAAGCCTTGTCAGCAATATTTCGGTCCCGGGATGAGCAACAAATTCGCGAATAGAGCAACTAATTAGCACATAAATAGCACTAAATCCGCACATAGATTCATTCGATTGGGCTGGGTGACAAGGCTAGCTTCCAAAAAAAGTAAGCCTTGTCAGCAATATTTCGATCCCGGGATAAGCAACAAATTCGCGAATAGAGCAACTAATTAGCACATAAATAGCACTAAATCCGCACATAAGTTTCATTCGATTGGGCTGGATGACAAGGCTAGCTTCCAAAAAAAGCTAGCCTTGTCAGCAATATTTCGGTCCCGGGATGAGCAACAAATTCGCGAATAGAACAACTAATTAGCACATAAATAGCACTAAATCCGCACATAAGTTTCATTCGATTGGGCTGGGTGACAAGGCTAGCTTCCAAAAAAAGCTAGTCTTGTCAGCAATATTTCGGTCCCGGGATGAGCAACAAATTCGCGAATAGAGCAACTAATTAGCACATAAATAGCACTAAATCCGCACATAAGTTTCATTCGATTGGGCTGGGTGACAAGGCTAGCTTCCAAAAAAAGTTAGCCTTGTCAGCAATATTTCGGTCCCGGGATGAGTAACAAATTCACGAAAAGAGCGACTAATTAGCACATAAATAGCACTAAATTCGCACATAAGTTTCATTCGATTGGTCTGGGTGACAAGGCTAGCTTCCAAAAAAAGCTAGCCTTGTCAGCAATATTTCGGTACCGGGATGAGCAACAAATTCGCGAATAGAACAACTAATTAGCACATAAATAGCACTAAATCCGCACATAAGTTTCATTCGATTGGGCTGGGTGACAAGGCTAGCTTCCAAAAAAAGCTAGTCTTGTCAGCAATATTTCGGTCCCGGGATGAGCAACAAATTCGCGAATAGAGCAACTAATTAGCACATAAATAGCACTAAATCCGCACATAAGTTTCATTCGATTGGGCTGGGTGACAAGGCTAGCTTCCAAAAAAAGTTAGCCTTGTCAGCAATATTTCGGTCCCGGGATGAGTAACAAATTCACGAAAAGAGCGACTAATTAGCACATAAATAGCACTAAATTCGCACATAAGTTTCATTCGATTGGTCTGGGTGACAAGGCTAGCTTCCAAAAAAAGCTAGCCTTGTCAGCAATATTTCGGTCCCGGGATGAGCAACAAATTCGCGAATAGAGCAACTAATTAGCACATAAATAGCACTAAATCCGCACATAAGTTTCATTCGATTGGGCTGGGTGACAAGGCTAGCTTCCAAAAAAAGCTAGCCTTGTCAGCAATATTTCGGTCCCGGGATGAGCAACAAATTCGCGAATAGAGTAACTAATTAGCACATAAATAGCACTAAATCCGCACATAAGTTTCATTCGATTGGGCTGGGTGACAAGGCTAGCTTCCAAAAAAAGCTAGCCTTGTCAGCAATATTTCGGTCCCGGGATGAGCAACAAATTCGCGAATAGAGCAACTAATTAGCACATAAATAGCACTAAATCCGCACATAAGTTTCATTCGATTGGGATGGGTCGTCAAGGCTAGCTTCACGGACGTGTAAAATTATTAATTTTGATACATCTCCCCAGAAAGGCACTAGTCTTCCTAGTAACGCTCTTCAGTAGTGTGCTTAGAGTACAATATTTTCCTCGATTATGGAAGGTATCCATAGTGACAATGATCCACAAGCATGGAAAGCCTCTACATCATATAGACCCATAAGCCTGTTGCCTGTGCTGTCAAAGATGTTTGAGACGATCCTCCTGAGTAGAATATTACCCATACTCAATGAAAATCAAGTCGTACCGAAACATCGATTCGGCTCTAGGCATCAGCACTCAACCATAAAACAAAATTAGATCATCTTTGAAAACAAGGAGTACTGTTCTGCGCTGTTTCTGGATATCCAGGTTGCGTTCGATAAGGTGTGGCACAAAGCCCTACTATATAAAATTAAGGCATTTCTACTCCATAAATTATATCTACTCTTGGAATCATACTTGACAGATCGAATATTCTAGGTTAGAAAAGGCGGAAAGCTATCTCATATCAATGATATAATGGCGGGAGTACCACAAGGATCTGTTCTGGGACCCGACTTGTACATCATCTACACTGCTCCAGGAAGCGCAAGGGGTTACCACGGCTGCATTTTCTGACGACACTGCACTTCTTGCAAAAAAAAAGGCTAGTGCTCCAAAATCCGTGCACATGACATTTACGCTTAGGAAGGAAAATTGCTAATCCGTAAAAATGCGCGATGTCACCCTACCACAATGCGATACATTCCGATGCCTCGGTATGCACCTGAACAAAAGACTGACCTGGAAAAAACACCTTAAACCAAAAAGAGACGATCTAAACATGCGGTTCAGAAATATTTACTGGTTGATGACACGAAACTCGAAGCTTTCTATCGACAATAAGCTCCTAATTTACAGAATGATTCTGAAGCCAATATGGACTTATGAATTGCAACTGTGAGGAAGTGCATGCGACTCCAATTTAAACATCATACAAATAATGCAAAATTGTTTCTTAAGAACCATAGCAAATGCACCATGGCTTGTGACAAACACTGAGATCCATGAAGCGATGAACATAATTGAACTGTTAAGGAGGAGATAGAGTTAAGAGGGATAACTGATCGCAGATATATATGCACAAAAAAAAAATTGAATACATTTAATTGTTCATATAACAATTTAATTGTTAATATAACAATGATAATATAATTGTCGTCTTTGATCGAATTAATTTTATTGTTGAATGTTTTAAGAAGTCATGAAATACGTGTTTGTTTTTCAGTCAAAAATTTAAATTCAGATGTATTTTATTAACATAAATAATCATTTAACACTTTTTTAAATTAAAAAATATTATCTATTTAAAAGATTTTTTAAAACACGTAATTAAATCATTATCTAAAAATGGTGCTGGATGATGAAGGTCATGTGTCGTACCTGTAAATGTGTAGGACGTTCTAGGATAAACGTCTCCTTATTCTATCAAGTAAAAGAGTTGGAGCTTAATATGCCACGCCATTTCATTGAAAATTCTCAGAACATCATCAATAGCACACAAGTTTCCCCTCGATGTTTTTCTTAAGATAAAATGATTATAATATTATATAATAATTATATTTAGAAATATTATTACATTAAGTTAGAGTAAATAGTATAATAGAATACGAATGCGAATATTTAGTACGGAGAATGGATAGATGGAGTTTGTTGTTCTTTCTCATTATAACTACTGAACAGATTGCGATGAAACTGAGTGTCTAGAGAGCTGAATATTTAGAATAAAAACATACATAACATCATGAATAGTAAAAATAAACTACATGTTTTAAATTAGATTTGAATATATATTGAATATTATATTTAAAAAAAAAAGATGAATCGACGTCATCGAACTATTACAAGAATATTCATTGTATTATTACGAACTGAATAGTATTGAATATAAACTATTAATCATTGATATTTTGAGTTGATATAGTGAATATTTATTATTTGTTAAATCCACACTAAAAACATACAGCTAAGAATATAAGTACAAATATCAATTTGTTAAAACTAAAATAAAATTGTTTTGTTAAAACTAAAATAAACGTTAGAAATCAATTTAAATTTGAAACTAGCTATCGAAGACAAAACTAGTAAAGAAAAATGTTAAAGTTTATAAAAAATGTCATAAAAAAGTCTTTTATACGAAAATTAATATTATGTATTAATTTCCATATTTAAATATGGAAATTAATACGCCCATCACTAGTATTCGCTTGTCAATTTTCAGGAACGCAACCTTACACGAGCGGACTGTAACAATACGAATGCAATTCATTGATTCACAATGAATTGTATGTCTGTATTAAATATCTATAGAAAAATAAAGATAAAAGACGACACCTCATATCCTGCTACACTACACTGCGCTCACCTGCCAAACGTGGCGAGTATTTGCAAACTCCCTAGAGATCGTAGGGAATCATGTTCAGAAGTAGACATCAAACGAATGATACGGTAGTAGTAGTAGTAGTAGTAGTAATATGTATAAGAGAGAATGAATCGTATTTATTAATGCAAGCTAAATCCATAAAAACAGCATCGAAAACATTTTTATAAATTGACAATATTATTGAGAAATTATAGATATAACTAATTTGAGGAGTATCGTATGAATTTTATATGGAACTGATATACTTGTTAGATAACCTTAGCGCAGTGTATCTCATTATTACGATAGTATAATTATCTATTATTGACGTCTCGATGACAGAAATAGAACAAAAAATTAAACACATGAGCTTTCATGCATCGTTAACCATTAACGGAAGAATAAATTTCAATTTTTAATGGAAAATAAAATATGAGAATATAGTAACTACCGTTTAAACATTCATATACAAAATAATAACAGATAAAAACATGCCAACATTCCACGAGGTCACGATTTATGACATAACTTTTTTTTAAAAATAATAAATAAATAAATAAATAAATAAATAAATATGCTTAACACACACACGGTCGTCTGTTCCTAAGGTAGGCAACTTAATGCCTGTGTTTTAGGTAACAGTTGACTGATATACAATTTGTTTTTATAAATAATACATATATGAATCAATACATAATACAACCAGACTCGAGGCGGGAATCGAACCTACAACCTTGGAGCAGAAAACAGGGCCACTGCCAACTGCGCCACGGGTCAGTCAAATTTTCGGTCAGTTTTTGGCTAGTCAATATGTATAGTTTGCCGTGAGCTGACCAACAGTGAAGGATAATCCTTTTTCTTGCGGAGGTGTCGTAAAAAACGACTAAGTCGAACTAATGGTGCAAAAACTGTACACCAACCAGGATGGTGATGGGCAGCAGCGTCATCATATCCTGCCACAATACACTGCGCTCACCTACCAAGCGTGGCGAGTATTTGCAAACCCCCCAGAGATCATGGGGCATCATGTTCAGCAGTAGACATCGAATGGCTGATATAGTAGTAGTAGTAATAATATGGATAATAATAAGTAGTAGTAATATATTTTAAATAAAACTCAAAACAATAATAAATAAATAAATAAAAAAACGTCTCACATTCAACGGCCCCCAGTAGGATGTGAATTATGTTTCGGGGGTCCGGAAACACACATAACACACAAGCACAAACGCCCAGACCACGAAAAACATCTGTATGGCTTATACAAATATTTGTCATGTGCGGGGATCGAACCCGCGACCGCTAGCGCATCAGTCAGTTGCTGCGACTACTGCGCCAACGTGTCGTCAATAACAATAAAAAGTATATTATATAGTATGTATAAATTATATTTCTGAATCTACTATATTTAACCAGTTATAAATACAATACATTTAAATATCTATTGGTATTTATTTTGTTTAGACGTACAAGAACTAATATTGTATAGTTACTCGTATTGGTAGGATTACGAAAACTTAGTATTGAGGAGTAACAATTTAGTCTATTGTAATAATAATCTAAATGACATAAGCTACATTCTGTGAATATTCTGTCCGTATACAATTAATATTAATTAGGTATTAATTTAATTAAACCGATGTCAACACTAAATTGGTTGACTACCATGTCATTTGCATTAATTATGTTATAATTCGGTGTTTTTTTTATTTAAAAAGAAAAAAAATAAAAAAGTAATAATTCAGTGTATGTATTAGTATTAGATAGTTGTTTTAATAGTGTATAAGGAATGTTTTGTATATATTTTTACATAATCAGACGATCAATTAATTTAACATACATAGTACCTACATGTATTACATACTATAAATACTAAATCATATAAACTACATACTACAAATACTAAATCAGGTCGGTCAGCATATTATTTAAAACGGTTTTTATACTATAGGTTTAATTTAATTTATATAAAATTGTTATTGTTATATATATTGTTAGGAGAAATAAACTTATTTATTTAAAAAAAAAAGACACAAAACCGAACACTTAACTTCTATTTATTAATAATTTTACAAATCGAACAATTATCACGAAATTAATCTTAACAACTAAAGCTGAATCAAGAACAATCACTAAGAATTGCAATTTAAATTAACCAAACAATCAACCGTTGAATATAAAAATGGTCAACTCGCTCGTCATGAAACAACGACCTATCATTTCGAAAGAAAAGAAGCAAAAGAGACCCTGAGCGGGTAGGAAACTACTCTTATTAACCCTGTTGCATCCCGTCACGAAACGTATTAAAATAATCGAGGGTATGCTGATAATATTCTATATATATATATATATATATATATATATATATAGATTCCCACACATGATAAATATTTTTGTAGACCATATCTCTATATCTATGATATGATAGAGATGTTTGTCGTGGTCTGGTTGTTTGTTATTTGTGTATTGTGTGTGTTTTCGAACCCATGACACAGAATTCACATTCTACTGGGGGCCGTTGTACGTGCCGAGTGTGACGCGTTTAATAAAATTTAATAAAATTTAAACAAACTGAACTTAATTCAATTAAGCTGCTTGCTGCGCAAAGGTTTTCTCTTATATACAGGAGAATAATGGAGTATAATCTGCTCCGTTGCTCCACTGCGGGTTGGCGGGTAATTTCCCTAATCATAGCAGTAACTTCGTTATTAGGTGTTTACGTTAACAATCAGAACAGGCGGCTTTTTGTGCTTTTCGATGCACAAAATCAAAAAATCAAAAAATCAAAATATTTTATTCGTTATTAGGTGATTTTACACACACTCAACGAACGTCAAAAAAAAAATGTCTCGGTAGACATCTACAATTTCATCATCGGCTTTACTATATATTACAATAATATAATAATGTTCCTAGTGTAGGCCGAGAGAAAAAAAGCCGGAGGAAAAAAAACTCTCAGTGAAAAAAACAGTGGAGAGACCCTTAAGGACTTAAATACAAACACAAATATTTGTACATAAATATCTGCAATGAACGGGAACGAACCCGCGACGTTAACACTAATGGAGCTTTTCGCATCATGACACCAGTACGTCTACCATGAGTTTCCAGAGACGATACACGCCTCTACCGGATACTATCATTACTATCTTTGGCACCACAGGTTTTCGTGTCATTCTAGAGCGCCGATATTTTTATACAATTCGCTACTACGAGTATGAGACTTATAATAGGTATGGTTTAGATAACTATGCCTGTTGCGTTTCTACATTTACTGTAGTTATGTCATGTGCGCTTGTGACAAAAACTCATGGTAGATCTACAGAATAGTTATCAGAACAAAAGCAACTCTAGAAGTCACAAAAAATTTGTGTATCGAAATATGAAAAAAGAAAAAAAAGAAAGAAAGTGTTAAATAGGCTGCTGAAGGATTACTTCGAATCAGATTATCGCAAAATGTTTCATTGTACATACGTAATATATTATATGTAATATTTATTCAGATTTTTGTTTCATGCTATAGCTAAGGACCCGGTGGCAGTAATTTTATATGATTTCATCGTCTGACAGAGGTTGATAATATTAGAGTACTAAGTAAAATAATCAATTTAAACAATTTTTGCCATTCATTAATTGCTACAATATCAAATGGAGCTTGCAAAAAATGTTTATAAAAATAAGTATCATTATCGCTGCTGTCGATAGTCTCAATAAAATGTATTTAATATTAAAAAAAATATTAATGCTAGTGGCAGAAGTTCTTTCTGCTATGTTTTAGAGTAATTAAATTTTTTTTTCTATTTATTATGATATATACATTTAAAAAAATATTTCACCCGCAGGCAGATTAGAATAATTATTGAAATTATATTATAAAAGAAAAAAATTACTTCTGCCACTATGATGATGTTGCATTAATAAACAGTATTGTTGAAAAAAAAATTAAAAAAAAGAAACAAAAAAAAATATAACATCGTTTTTGCCTTTCAGTCTAATATTTGTATTAGTTAAGAAAAAAATGAAAAAGGCAGAAAAAATCTATAATGTCTTTTCGAAGTATTACTACCTGAGGACTGCTGCAAGGGAGTACAAATACTCACTCACTAATATTATTTGTGTATATTAATAAAAATTATAAATAATAATGATATTAAATGACAATAATTTATTTTATTAAATAATGAATTAAAAATAAAACAAAAAGAAATAAAATATGTGACATATTTGTTTTTTATATTACATCTAAAATCAGAGTGGTAGATGTCTGCCATATTTTTCTTATATTTAAAAATACTGCATAAAACATAAAAGAAATTCTTCAAAAGATGATGGAATCATATAGAAGTTTTTTTTGACAGTTTAATAATAATTTTTATTAAAACTCCCACCATTCTGACTTCTGCCAGCTTTAATTTCACTATCTATAAAATGTATTAATTAAGAAATAATCGATGACTGAAACGATAGTATAATTTTTTATAGTTTTTTTTATTACATTTTCGAAACTATTTATTTTAAAAAATACAGAGCTACCTGAGCTCGCCACTTATTTATTCTAGTTAACATAGGTTCAGACTACATAACGTTTGGATATCAACGACGATGAAATCATATATCTAAATTGCCACCAGCTCACTAGCTACTACGGGTAAGCATAAAACTAAACTGTCCATCTAAACAAGCAACATTCATGCCGTGCCGATTTACATGTACCTACTACAAATAACAGAAAGAAAATTAAATAAAGAAAAAAATATTGATCGTTTTTATCAAGAAATATAATTTTACGTACTTAATACAATATAATTTAAGAGTAACATAATTAATAACTATTTTAAGAATACCTTTAATAAGAGTTACAAGTTTTATTATATGTATTAAACCGAAAGTATCATTTTAAATGAATACAAGTATAGATACGTGTATTATTTTTATGAGTATGACTATATTCAAGAAGTGCCTACTTATTTAGTGAAGAAGGTATTGAAGTAAATCCTACCGAAATATTTTTCCTTTTTATATAAATAAGTACGTATTTTCTCGGTGTTGGTAATATTACCTCCTTCGCTGTATAATATAAAAGCAGTTTATAGTCCCGTTTAAAACTGAAACGAATATAACGGAATTATCTGTAGACGAATTCCGTAACGATCTCCCGCTCGGTAGCAACTGTGAGCATAATTTATTTCCTGCTAAAGAGTATAGTATGCCGCCGAAGCCAAGAGCGTTTGTACACATTAACGCGGTATAGCTCATGAAAAATCGCTTAGGGTAGAAGTAAGCGAACCCAGTTTGGGCGGCAATATAATGTGAAAGCCATTAATCCTTTTTTGTATTTTTCTTAAAAACGACACCAGTATGTTCGCTTTTATATAGAAATATTATATTTCGCACTCACGCGTTTATTTAAGAAAGCTTTAAGGACACAAAGGCATGTTTTTTTAAATATGAAACTTAAATATCAAGTATTTTTTATTCTTGTATTGATTTGAATTGAGAATTTTGATTTTTTTATGTTAACAATTCTATTAAAAATGATTTTAACATACTTTTATTTTTGATTAGCAGTCATTTACTTTACTAACATGGTAGCAATAGTACCATGCACTAATAGCTTAATTGAACAATGTAAGTTCTTTTTTGTAAATTGTTTATTTATTTTAAAAGGTTCTACTAAAGTGATTCCGCATAAAGCACTTTCGTAGCCCTTTATGAGACGGCTATTACCCGGCGTATATGTGTAGATCATATCTTAGCGTCACCGTATGCCTCCAGTTATTTATCCTACGTGTTTTTTTCAAACAAACCGTTGTACCAAGTATCATAAACTATTGATTTATTTGAAGTTTGATTGAATAAGTTACAATTCTACAAAAATGACTAAATTTTAGTAAAATCTATCGGCCTTGGTTAGAGACGCTCAGTGTTTATTTTAATTGTTATTTAAAATATATGTAGGACATTTTTTTTTTGATTTATTTATTTATTCACTATAGTATACAAAACAGAATACGATCAATACACTTTTACATAATATGTAACGTTAATAATAAATTTTAGGGCTGGATTATATTCCTAAAATATGTGCACACTTCATGATTATAAACATTAACAAAGCAGTATTTTATGAAGTTATTAAATATTATATAACATTTTAGTGGTTTATTATTATTCTATGCTATTGAATCAAACTTGCTAAGAATAGCTATGACCTCTCTAGTAAATTTAGACTTACTTTTATTAAAAATATCAATATTTTCATTATTTTCGGTGACAATATCATTATAAAGGCGACACATTCTAACGATAGGGTTGTAAAATGATGTGTTATTAATGTAGACATTTAAAATATATGGCTTATGGAATGGGTTCCTGGATCTTGGTCTAATGTTAAAATTGATCAATGACAGGAGAGTCGGCGAATTTATTAAGCCATGTAGAATCTTGAATAAGTAAATTAGTTCGTGGTATTTACGCCGCGACTCTAGAGACATTAAATTTTTGTAACCTTTTGGAATAAGATGTCAGTTTTCTATTTAGTTTGAGCCTATGGAACAAAATATTCATAAATATTCTTTGAATTCTTTCTATTCTCTCAACGTGTACTTTATAAAAAGGGGACCTCACTGGAGCACAATATTCAAGAGAACTACGAATTAGGGAAATAAAAATATAGATTAAGCTTTGAGGGTTTTTAAAGTCTTTAGTTATTCTGGTGATTAAACCGAGAGTTCTATTACCAGTAGTTCTTAATTAAATATGACATTCCCCGCGGTTTCACAAGCGTTAACACTTATATCAAATCAAATCAAATCAAATCATTATTCTTCGTAAAAGTATTATTAAAATCGTATCATGACTTTCGAAGTTTATACTTAATATACTCGTACAAACGATAATTTCTGTCCTCATATTTCGGCTGAAGATCCACGAGCCGAACTAACCCGATATTATTTCGAAGATATCCCGGACATCAACTTGCACGAGATTAGTACGGCTCTGGGACAGCTTAAAAACAATAAGGCACTGGGCGAGGACGGTATTACGTCAGACCTTCTGAAAGTGGGTGGAACACCGATACTTAAAGTCCTTCAGATGCTCTTTAATGTTGTCTTGCTCGAGGGCGTAACACCGGAAGCCTGGATCAGAAGCGTGGTGGTGCTCTTCTTTAAAAGGGGCAATAGCACATTGTTGAAGAATTACAGGCCCATTTCGCTTCTAAGCGATGCTTATAAGCTGTTCTCTAGGGTCATTACGAATTGTTTGACGGGTAAGCTTGATGACTTCCAGCCTCCGGAACAAGCCGGTTTCCGACAGGCTATAGCCCCATAAACCACATACATACGCTGCATCAGATTATACAAAAGACCGAGGAGTATAATTGGCCATTGTGCTTAACGTTTGTGGACTATGAGAAAGCCTTCGATTCGATCGAAACTTGGGCGGTGTTTCAGTCTCTCCAGCGGTGCCACATTGACTACCAGTATATCAAAGTCCGAACGCTGCCCATCATAGCTGGATTCGACGACTGACCTCTCTTTCGAAGTTGGACCTACCAAGTTGGACATTTTGTCCTAGGTAGATGTACTCGTTAACAACTTCGAGAGTAGAATCTCGTAGAATTCGTCGATATAAAAACTTTAACTTAGTATCATTTAGACTAAACTTGTCGAACTTTTACAATTAAGAGTACATTTCAAAATCTCAAAAGCAGTGGAATTTAATTTTAGATCACGTGGATGGATGTTTACATAGGATGAAAGTGAGGGTCGCCTTGACCGTTACAGTTAAACAAAAATAATAATGTGAAAGTTGCGTGTACATAACTATAAGTTTATTAGTAGTTTTGGCGTGAATTCGAAAATACTAGTTTACAAACAAAACTTTTCTCATAGAAATGAAGAGAAACTTTTTCTTGCGGCTTTGCGCGGCTGGACTTATTGTTAGTTGTACATAGTTACGTTCCTAATACAATTACTGCACTACCTTAAGAAGACATAAAAATATGTTTTTTTTTTTTTAAATGTCGTGTGTACGGAGTATATATGTCAGAAGTGAAACATCTTTAGCAAACTCAATTTAAAATTTATTAATATTAATAGTTAAACATTCTATTACTTATTTACGTGTTGTTTACGCGTTGCTAGGATACGCGACATCATACTATCTAATTCTCTCCTACACATTTTTGTATTAGTGTCTCTTTCCTGTCGTTTTTTCCGTTGCATCCCGTTTCAAATCACAACGATTCTAAAAAAGTTTCACTTTAAAAATACACACCAATGGACCTCAGATAAATATAACACAAGAAATGATACCTACGGTCGCGAATTCACGTCGGAATTAACCCTGTAAATAATTTCTGTTAGTTTATAGTTATTAATCCCTTCTCCTACATGGAGAAAAAGCCTTTGCCTTCAGTTCAGTCAGTTCAATATTATATATTCTATATTATATACGGCTTTCTCTTGATTCTCTTGACGACTTGACGTCGAATGTCCATGTCGTGTCCACCCCGATATCAGTCGGAAATTCTACCCTCGAAGTTGTTGACAAGTACATCTACCATCTACAGGACAATAGGTCTAACTTGGTAGATCCAACTTTGAGAGAGAGTTCAATGGTCTAATCCAGCTAGAATTGGCAGTGTTTGGGAAGTTAAAATTATATCTCAGTGTCTGAAGTCGAAAGTCTCCAAACAATGTGTCTTACTAATGATTAGATATGGATCTGAGCCGTGATCTCTGACTATGGGCCTTTTAAACAAGCTCCAAGTCGCACAGCATGCAATGGAGAGAGCTATTCTTGGTGTTTCTCTGCGAGATCAAATCAGAAATGATGAGATCTGCAGACAAACGAAGGTTGCCGACATAGCTCAATGGATTTGCAAGCTGAAGAGGCAGTGGGCAAGGCAGATAGCTCGAGGTTGCTTCGAACCGATCACTCTGGATGTCAATGGAGGAGGCCTACATTTAGCAGTGGACAATCAAAGGCTGATATGATGATGATGATCCTACTTAATTATATAGTGATATTAATTTAAAATTAATTACCATTTTACTTGTATGCTTTTCTGTTAATATTGTTAATATGTATATTTTCAATAAAAAAAGTGGCTTAAATAAAATAAAAATGAATCTAAAAAAGGCAGTTATTTAGTAAAGTAAACAACGGATCGCCGTTCTTAGTACGGCTTACTGTTTTCCTTTAGAATGGCTTGTTGTAGTAATCAAAGGAAATTCAATTTTAAAATTCATTTTAGGCCAAACAAAGTGTAAACAGGGGATAATGTAAAGTAAATTAATCAAGATAAGGTAGATAGATTAAAGTAAACTTTCTAACAATATATTTGCTAATGAATTTTAAAAATAATTAAATTAAAAAGCAATATCAAAAGAAACAGGTAAAGACAATGAAATATGGTATGATAAAAAAGAATTTCCAAGACAGATATAAAATTTCTACAGTTATAGAATGAGTGTATCTACAATTATTCAAAGGATAAAGTACGCGGTATGTGTATCCTACAAAGTTAAATTGAGGCTAGAGGATAGATATCCAAAGTTGATCAAAGGCAAGTAAAGTAGGTGTGTACTTTATTTGTATACTTTTAAAACCAAAATTATCTTGGATTTTGTCCTATACAAACAAACACTAAATGAATTCAGACGTAGAAGCAATATAGTTTACTACCACGAAAATTTTTTTGTTTTGTGAATATATTCAAAATCTGTATACGCTAACTAAATTTTAATAATGCTTATCTTGTCACATAGCCACCCAGCTTTAATTGCATTTTGTTAGGATTCAGGCGGTCCAGGAATGTTGGATAACATTTTACTACTAAAATACAACTAGCCATAATTTGTTACACGAAAATCCTAATCATATTCTAAAATAAAACGAGATTTCTAGAGAATTTCGCTTGTAAGTAGAATAATGTATTACGTAATTATATTATAAATATGAAATGTATTTATCACTACCGTCGTTTTATATAAAACTTACACATAAAATATGAGGAATAGGGACAATTGTAAATTTATTTTTAGATCGTTATGTACATTACAATGGCTACAGCGTAGAGTTCGCAAGTATATTTTATTTCCATATAATATGGAGCAAAAAAGGTTGGAGTTCACTGGGTATTCCGAATATCAGCAGTGCATTTCAGAGAAAGGAGCGTCTTTTTACGCCATGAGACAATTGATTTTCGTCCGAGACAATAATTAATAAGAGTATATTTTAACGAAGAAAACACGTGACAAAAGTTTTTGTTTTACCCGGTAAATTAATATCTTAAAGGTTTTATACTTAACAGAGATTGTATCATCCAATAATTATATAAAAATATTTTAAAAACCTATATTTGCACGTGTAAAGTACATTTTGATCGATCAACCGATTGATTAATAATTTGAAAAACGTAAAGAAGAATCGATGTCATTTAATACATCCTCAATTACGACGTTTTTTTAGGTACAGGTTTCGAATTATTTTAAATGTTTTTCAGAATCATTTTCGAATTCTAATTTTGTGTGCATATTTAATATAAATATTTCATATCTTATGATTCAGAATTAAAGATGATAGTTCATTGAGGATTTTTTAAGCAATACTTTGCCATAGAACTGCAGAATAAGTAAATTAACATCACAGAAAAGCTTGTATACAAATTAACGGAATAATAATTTTATTACAATCTTCGATGTATTCGTAAATATTTTGTTTCGCTCTTCCGAAAATGTTTTATTTAGAAGTGTATGTAGTTGATTTTTAAAAGTTTTTTGTAAAGCTAAGATGGTATTGTGCGTAGTAAAATATGTAAATATTACACGACTGGTCGTAGGATAAAATTCAGGCTACTATTGTTTTAAGGGAGCTACTTGCAGTGGAGTAGGATAGCGGATTAAACTCCAATCTTAACCCTTAGAAAAGGTCTTTAGCCACTTGTAGGACATTTTAATTCTGTCAGAGTATAGTATTATCTTCTATTTCAAAATAATGTAAGAAGTAACAAAACAAGAGAGTTGTTTAAGGTATATTTTATGAGATAAAATATTTTCACTTCAGAAAGTTAAAGATTTACTTTAAAAGCAATGAATCTACTCGTAATTGGTCCGCTATTCGCTTTAACCGCGGCGAGGTAATTCAGATCAG
The DNA here is from genome assembly GCA_036937285.1 of Euphydryas editha. Taxonomy (NCBI): domain Eukaryota; kingdom Metazoa; phylum Arthropoda; class Insecta; order Lepidoptera; family Nymphalidae; genus Euphydryas; species Euphydryas editha. The sequence goes on from JAUPFZ010000011.1 coordinate 9,333,934, forward strand.
AGATACGTTGTCTTTTAATTTGTTATTGTCCTATGCAAATCAGTCCCTTTTTGCGGCTTAGTCCGCTTAGCTCACTATGAGAAACGACGACATTTTCATAGAGTAGATTCTACTATAATTGTATGTTTTATGTTATATTTTGATAGTTAAATTTTAAACTACGAAAAAATGAAAGTAAATATCGCTATGTCTACTTGACTAGTAATCAAACCGAGTATAAATCACTTATATGACCTACATTTTGTATACCTATATTTTTATATAGTAATTGTATAAAACTTAACGATTATAAAGTATATTTGACTATATTTGACATATTTTAAATCCTGTCGGGATACTAATTGTCAGGAACTATAACATACATGTATATTCAACGTTGCACTATCAGAGCTGATTTTGTCTTCATAATTATTGTGGATAGAGAGTGCGTGTAAGCGCAATCAATTTATTAATATGAAATATTATTTCAGTTCAACAATATTGTTTCAATAAATACTTAAAACAAGTTAAGCAATCTTTAACCTTGAAATTTATGAGACGTTACGCGGGGATTGCAGGCTGAGGCGAAGTCGAAACTCCGAAGCCGGGATTAGCTTCAAATGAAGAAAAAGCGAGGCGGGAAATAAGACGTAATCCACGAGACGTGACCCAAATTCCTCTTTAAACATCGACGATTTGATATCATCATGAAAACAATTTAATTTAAATTTACATTTCTTTTTAAGATTGGGCTAAATTTATTCGTTTATCTCCTTTATTTTTATTTTACTGTTCGTAGCGCTTTGTAAGGAGTACTTAACTCAATATCAATTGAATACTTTGTTAAACATAGTCTTGACAATCAAAAGTGGAGTGTTATTTTTCTTAAAGGTTAATTTTTATATATATTTTTTTTTTTTACGTAAATGACTTAAGGTTGATATATCGTTAGCATACAACATCACACATTCTTTAAACTAAGGGTCGCGGGTCCACAATTATTGACGTTTGTCTTCGTAGAAGCGATTATAGTTGAGTTTGTTGTTTTGTTGTTCAAGATCTCATCATAATTGTGGCTGTTGTGGCTGGCTATTTCTGAGAAGTATATATATTAATATTATTACACAAATAATCTTGTGTTGAGAAATTTGCATTATTTAGACGAAAATTAGGATATATGTACGAGTATATCCGCAAATCCGCAATGAAGTACCTTGGTTAATTACACTTTACATCCTTCTGTTGATCAGGTAAAGAGGATTTTGCCTTATATATTTATGAACGACAAACAAAAATCATTTTAATAAACGTATCATGAAAATATTATTAAACTTAGTAATAAATAAATCTTAATAAAATTTAACGTAGATAAAATAATCATACTGATAAAAATTTAGAGGTAAAGCTAATGTGAAAAAAATTCCGTTCGTAAAAGTTTTAAAGAATCTGTGTATTAGACAATTAATAGTACGTTTATTAATTTAAAAAAAAATGTAAATAATAGATTTGTAACAGATTTGTGTCAGTACAGAATTCTAATTATGCAATAACTATTTGCACTTGGCCGGTTTCTTTTTCTAATTAATAACTCGTTTTATTTATTTTTATTACTTTAAAATAATTTTTATTCTATTTTATTGGAAGTTATTTAATTTACTAAGATATGTTTAAGATTGACAAAAGTCTGTGATTTTTTTCCCTTTCAAAAGTAAGTAAATAACATAATTATGCATGTATTAATATTAATTATGTGTATATATTTGTATCATATATTTTATAAGCTTCTTAGAACGTTTGTGTTAGAATATTATTTATTTTAAATCTTGATAAGAATTAATTAATAAACACATTTGGGTTTATCGTACATTTATAATAAATACGTGCAATAAAAATATTTACGTTATTTTGATTTAAAAAAGAAAAAAAAAATACTTTGTTAAGAATACGCCATTAAATTGACTAGAACGAAGATAAAAAAGAAAAGATAAGTCATCGTCAAAAATATAATTTGGACATCATGGTTACTAGGCACAGGGTTTTGTCTTTGAAATTGTGAAATGTAGTGACATAATTTTTTACTGATTATATATATATAAAAAATCCGTCTTGTCCTTGACCGGTTTTTTAACGTAGGCTTTATGATTTTTATTAATTAAAATTACAGATTAATTTTTATATATGTTTATATATAAACAGTTAACGTACATTCTGCTCTATATATCTTTTGTTTATTATTGTCTCCATTTAGATCTAGTCTTTTATTCTTATTATCTGCGCTCAAACAGCGTCTTTCGAGCCAGTGTAAGACGGAACAGCGCCGTCAATTATTCCGGCTCGCGACTACCGTAACTGCATATCGAGTGTCTTTCCATAAATATATTTGAAATAACAGTATATAGTACACATTCATTTTGCAATATCTTGTCGAAAAAATACGTCATCTGGTTTTATTGGCCAGCCTGACATCAGAATGACAGGTCAGCTTAAGACAAATGTGTAAACATACCATAAAGTACATGTATGCAAACTTTAGAATAACAATTTTACTAGTCATACATATTACATCATTCTCAAGAAGCTTTGCGAAGGGTAGACGACATCACACAACAATATCTAAAGGATCTTGTTATTGCTTCAACCGGGGGCGCTTTAGGGCCCTCTTGAGTAATGTTACAAACCTTTTAATTTTATGTTATCTGGAAGGAAGTGAATTTATTTATTTTCTCATACAAACAGTATTAGATTATATATTTTTAATCAAAACGACAGCAAAATCCCTGCTATTAGCATCACTCTTCACATCTAAAATAGAATGTAGGCACATCCACTCAAAACTAAACATTTAACCAATACAAGTAGATATTTTGAATACCATTTAAGGACAGCGGTAACGAAAGTTCCATGAATGTCGACGATCGTATTCGAATCCCGCTCAGAATATTTATATTTGTAAAAAAAAAATGTTTTTAGTCTGTGTTGGTTCATGTGTATCCCCATCATGCTGCGGAGGGCAAGCAAAGCCGTCTGCACTGATTGTTATCATAAACAAAACTTTTGACTGGCCCGTTGGCCCAGTTTGCAGTGTTCCTGCTTTCTGCTCCTGGGTTGTGGGTTCGATCCCCGCCCCGAGTCTGGGTGTAATATATATTTATTTATATATGTATATATATGTATATATATGTATATAAAAGAGTTTTTTATAGATCAATTATGTATATCAAGTAATCAGTCGGCTGCTACCTAAAACTGTTTTATTTTATTTTATAATTGGTTGATTTAAGTCATACGTTTTGTTATTGTAAATCTCTTTTATTGAAATTATTAGTATCATCTATATACCTCTTTCTATCTCTCTTTCTATATCTCTATATATATATATATATATATATATATATATATATATATATATATATATCTCTTTTTTTGTAATTATTAGTGTTATATTCATTATTTATTTTAAATAGAAATAAAGTATTGTTTGCTTTGGTATATTTAGGTATGAGTTGTAATTGGGTTAGGTAGTTATGAATACATAATTATGTAGTAATAGAGAGAGCCATGTTCTGCGTATCTCTACATTTCTACGCGATATCGTTTAATCGAATAAAAAACGAGAAGATTCGTGGAAGAACCGCGCTATATATATAGTGAACTATAATAACGTGTCGAAAAGTTCAAGTGACAGTGGTCAAGGGCCATATTTCAATGAGCCGATTACTCATTTATGCTTAAATGTGCTGGAATGTGCAATCTGGAAATTCAGCGTGAGCAGGTCCCTGAAATTTCGTTAACGTTGATATATTGATATTTAAAAATGGTTTTATCTTTCAAAAATTATAAGATTTATAATTTGAAACTTTTATAGTATTACATTAACAAACTAATTGATGGTTTTTTGATAAATACGTAAAACTAATCAACCCCTCTTTCATAATAATATCTACAATTTTGCTGATGTCTTTTTGAATACTTTTAACGGTTGCAATTATCTCGCATCTTAGTAACAGTAATAGTGTTTCGTTAGCATTCCGTATAAAAAAGTTGAATTCATTAAGTATCATTTATAAGCCTCATCTTCATCAAAGCAAGATAATATATTATTCATAGATAGAATAAAAATTTCGTCACCATATCTTGCCAAAACACACTGCGCTTGTCAACCTACCTGCCAAGCATGGCGAGTATCGGCAACCCAGGGCTTTGCTATAGCTCATTTTTTTTATCAACTATAAAATTTTCAGGTAGGACTTTGAGAAAAAAAATGTTCCTCTAAAATGAAGGACCCTAATGTATATATGCATATTGTAATAATTGTAATATTTATAACAAATGTCAAAATCAAGTTTTTTTTTACTATCATATTCAATTTTTTCTTATTGAACCGTAAGTAACTTAGAAATATGAGTTTTTAACCTTAGATTTTCAAGGGACCTTAATATTTGTTACTAATTTTAAAGTGTTACTGTAAACCGTTCCTGAGAAAATAGTCAATTAGTATTAAGGAATTAGGAAATTGACAGAAAACCGGACCACATAATTCCTAAAAGGTTTTTTATTTTGTTTTTTAAGTAGGCAACTATATTACGAAATTGTAAAAAGTAAAAGCCTTAAAGTATTTTATACATAGACAGAACAAAGGGCAGAATGTTATAATCGTCAAACCTTGAAATAAATTCATTTCCGGAAGTTGCGGTAACATTTCTAGATCCTGAAAATAGATTCGTAACTAAAGTTAGTAGTAACTTTTCCATCAACTACGGTTCTTTAATTTCGACTTTACGACTTTTTCAATTGCGCTTCGAATGACTACTGTACACCAATTTTACCTTTATTTACTGCAGCAAAAAACTGCTAGCAAACGTAATATGGAAACTTCAAGTTAATATTGAGTGAATTTTTTGTCATAATTAACAAATGATTAAATTGGGCGTTTTTAAGATTACTATATAAATAAATAAATAAATAAATAAATAAATATTAACTAACAATCACACCACGTTAACCTAGCCCCGTGGTAAGTTCGTAAGAACTTGTGTTACAGGTACTAGGAACGGAAATAAATTTAAGATATAAATACATATATACATAAATACACATCCATGACCCGGTGCAGACGTCTATATTCGTCATACGGATTATCTGCACCTGGCGGGATTCGAACCCGCGACCGCTGCGTAGAGTGTCCAGTTGCCTGACCACTAGAGCAGCCGGCCGTCAAATTTAACTGATTATTATTATTTGGTGTCGTTATTATAAAGAAAATGTTAATGTGGCCAGAAAATATTTGTCTCTTGTGTTCTCTTATATCTAAAAAATCAATAAACATAATTTTACGATAAAACTATTTTATCGTTAATTGTATTTATAGTCTATTCGTACAACGAATAAGAAAATTCCATTAAAGGTCGTGTATAATAAGGTAAGAATTCTAATTAAACCAAACCATTTTATTTTGTCCGCTCGCTTATAGAATGAATATGATCAGGGAATTTACATCCTACCAAATACGACTGAACAAGGTGTCGTATCCAAAAAAGTATGAGGTGACATATTTTCAATTTATTGATTGCGCTAGCCAACTTTATAATATTCTGTTAGCTACATTTTTATATATCACATCATATAAATTTCTTGTACGCTGAATAAGTATAAGGCGTGTTTGAATTTCTTATTTGGTATAAAAGATCTACACAAAATGATTAAGCACGATGTCAAAAAATCACTTCACACATCGAACGCTTATGTTATTAATTTGTACCTACATAATATTAATCGCTGAAAAAAGAAGTCTACAATTAGTAAAATATTTTTTAAAATCTGTGGTGGTTTTATTTTATTTACAAATTTTTTTTACTAATTTTATTATATATCTTTAGTATGATGATAAATATAGAAATATGTATAAAATTTTATTTTATAAAAATAATTTTGAAAAATCATACACGAATAAAGATATATAATATAGACAAAACTTCTGAGTTCTACTTCAATTACAAATAACTTCATAGAAAGCCAGAAACTACAATGGAATCCCTAAGGTGCCGGCATGCTGAAACTGAATGATAGGTAGGTTGACTGTTTATTCTTCTGGGACATGTGATGTTTGATTCCGGAAACTGTCGACACCCCTTTAGTTTACGTGGCTCTTGGGGCCAGTACCGTAACCGTATCGAATCATTTCCTGTCTATTAAAATGTTTACTTCCGTTTATGTGCAATAATATTTTGGCTTACATTTTCACTTGTTGATGATAAATTTTGAGGTAGATAAAGGTAAGAGTGCGATTTCTATGTAAGTAGACCTGTATACCTAGAGTGATAAACGTTTAATCGTTTAATATATATTTAAAACACCGTTACTTATAAACCATTATTTTGGCATGGTTATACTATATGTATATAGTACTAGCTTCTGTCCGTGGCTTTGCCCGTGTGGATGTCGGTTATTGCGACCAAAAAAAATATGTATCCTATGTTACTTCTTATACCTCCAGGAATATGTGTACAAAGTTTCGCAATGATCGGTTAAGTAGTTTTCACGTGAAAGCGTAACAAACAAACTTACTTTCGCATTTATAATATTAGTATGATATAGATATATCCTATCAGATATATCACGTATATCCGTGTCAGATGTCACGGATATACGTTATATATCTGATACGTGTACATACTATTTAGTATTAAAATACAGAAGTATGAAATGAAGAATGTTGTTTGTAAATGATTGAAATATCAGTAAAAATCATCATCAGGCCATGACACGGTTGGGTGTAAGAATTGTAAGACAGATATGTATATGACTTACAAAAAATATTAACATAGAATATCTGGATAAATGTATAGATTTCAATGTATTATAGTATTTAATGAATATGATATGTACAATAAGTGTACAGGATATTCGAACACAATATAAAAGCCGTGTTCTACCCGCTCTCTTCCATGAAGATCTGTTCGTAAAGGATGACTAATTGTAAGGGATAAGAAAGTTCCACTACGAACGATGAAACTATAAAAACCGACGGATGGTGGGACAACAATAAAAACTGCTGATTTAAATGCACATATCGGAGACAGGCATCTTCAGCGTCAAGAGGAGGGTGGGGGGAAGGTGCTAAGAGTCACGGGGCTATGGTAGGCTGCCAACTAAGGATTGCTCGGCGACGACGAGTGCTGGAAGGCGATGGTCTCCTTCTGCGAGACAGTAATGTCCCAGACGGAGGTCGACGAGCGAGTGAGAGAGGAGGCCGCTGACGTGAACTCCATCCGTGGGCGACGAATAGGAGGCGCCACTTTATGCGCCTCCAGTAACGTCCCTGTGCCCGTGTCGGGCCGGGACGGGAACCCGGTCCTGCTAGACACGGCGTCGTCGGGACTGTTCAGAGGTGAGCCGGACAGTCCCCATGGAGGAGAAGTCTGGCCTTTTCGCTGAGGCCAGCCTGTAGCTGGAGAGATCCTGTTACCTGTAGACCCGACACCCTCCAATTAAAAATTTGGAGGGTGTCGTAGAGGTGAGGGTGTGTATTGAACACACGTATTCTGGAGCGTGGGGCGTCCTTTCGGCCCGTGGAATTGATGATCTGCGCAAGATCGCCGGTGGGGGTTGGATGAGGATTGAGGACAAGAGAGATATTTAGCGCGAATTTAAGGTAGCCGATACCCAGCAGTAGCAGTGGATCACAATAGGCTAAAGTATAACATTATTACTTATTTATCTCTGCCATTTGTTCTCATCATCCTTATTTACTTACCATCGGCCAGTTATATTTATTTGTTCGAAAAAGTATGTTGTATTTAACATGGGGCACAGTCAAACTGTTACATTCTGTTTTTATACCAAATTATTTATAATTTACCAAACTGCTTCCGTGACGGTGAGTTTTGTTTTTCTCTGCTTTGATACAACCCGGTCACGATCCTTCACGTCAATGTCAAACACATTGAATCACGAAGAGCAATTAGATATGTGTAACGAAATACATACGTAGACATAGCTGTATTCTTTGATGCCTATATGATTGTAAAAATGTAAAATAGTTTGGCGGAGGTGACATGGCTTTAGTATGACTCTGGCTTCGGGACTAAAACTTCGTGATGTAACGTCTTCATTATACTTTAATTCGTCTTATATAAAATTATTGACTAAAATATCATTCAAAACATTAATAATAATTACATGCTTAGTTAGTGTTCATTTTATATATTAAAAAGACAATTATTATATGTAAAAGAGTATGGATATCTGTATAAGAATTCGTCCTAAAAGTTACTTAAAGATTACGAGAATCAATAATATCGGTTGGAATTATAACGACTCCGTTTTAACTGAATACATTTCATGCTGTTTTCATGGATTTTATCTGTATTAAAAGGTTTCCTTGTGAATATAATCCCTTCTTATTTCTACTAAATGGATATTGAAAAAATTTTATAGCCTCTCTTTGTTGGAAAATCTTTTTCAGAGTACTCTATTTTGCCTTTCGCAATGACGCCAATTTAAGGTGAATGAACGAGCAAAATCCCTCTACATGAAAGAGGCGGTGCTGAGGAGGTGATGAGTTTATACTGTTCCATTTAGTCAACGGCGCACCTTTAAACTGAGAAATCGGCACCGAGAGGAACTCGTTGCTCTTTTCGTGGACATGTCACAATATTCGTTTATGCAGATTTTTTATTTTTATAGTTGTTTTTAATAAAAGTAAACCGAGTTTACCGAGACTTACACTACTACTACAATACGGTCTATATTGGTGTACAAGAAGATATAAATCTTTGTTTGTTTGACATCTTTTATGACAGTTGTGGTTTATTCTCGTAACATTATCGATTAATTACGTATACAATAATAAATTAATAAAATGAAAGTTTCTGTTTCTAATATCCAATAGTACCACGGTACTGTTACTGAAAAATCATTGATTAAAATTTTGATCGGTCTGCTATCTCTGAAACGGCTGGATATATTTTATGAAACCTTGTATACAGCAGTTGTTAGTAAAAGTGTAATGGAACAATTTTATCATCGAACAAAAAAAGAATTCCACGAAAGAAATTAAGCTCATGAAAATGTGATGAGAGGTAAGTTTCATCAATTTTCACGTGGAATAAATCGCAGATAGCAACTGCTTATCACTAAAAATATTACAATTGTCTATATTTTCAATAATAAAAAAAATCTCTTTAAAAAAAATCAAAATGTAGTGCTAGCGTGTGCCAACTTACCTTATTATAAGTCTTTTTACTTTTAACACTGTATTGTTAAACTTTTAATATGATGTTATTATAGTCCTATAGTATACTTTTTAATAATCTAGAATTTCGTAAGATTCTAAATTTGAAACAGAAAAAATATATGAGGTTAAAGTTGAGTGTAAATAAGAATGGCTACAATGGAAAACAAGCGCGCTGCGGTTTGATATTGCTGGATTTTGCTAGGTTTAATTTAACATAGTTGTGCAGTTCTCCTCGCTTCGTGGATGCTGGTACGAGCTTTGCATAGCCACTGCTATGCGAGGTGCGTGATAATAAAAATTCATATATACTAATAACTTTACTAATATCTATATGTCTTGTATCCAATAACATAAATAGGCTTAATATTTAGAAATAATTTATTTTATTTATTTATTTATTAACTCGTTTGCATACCAGTGCACGATCAACTTGCATCAGTTGCAATAGGCGGCCTTATCTCTAATACAGCAATCTCTTCCACACAACCTTTGGGCAAAGGACTATAATATAATATTTACTAATTAAGAATAATTATTTTCATTATATATTTGTTAAGAAGTTTAAATAAAAATAATAAAGTTAAAAGTAAATACGAGTTATAGTTTTTGAGTTAAATTCACTTAATTCTTTACATTATCATAATATCAGCCGTTAGATGTCCACTGTTGAACGTAGGCCTTCCCCATCAACCTCCAGAGCAACAGGTTCAAAGCAGCCTCCATCCAACGGCTTCCGGAGACTTGAGAAAAGTCATCTGTCCATCTCGAGGACGGCCGTCCGACGCTGCGCTTGCCGGTAGGTGGTTTCTACTAACTAACCTTTCTGCTCCATCGGCTGTCAGTTCTACGAGCTATGTGCCCTGCGCAATGCCACTTTAGCTTGAAAATTTAATTAATTCCATTAAATTACAATGAAAAAATATTTACAAAACATATTAGGTTTTCTAATGGTATTTTCAGTAAAACTAGACGTTCTATGCGATTTACGTTGTTTGTCGGATAAAACTTCTTAAAATGGTTGACATTTTTGTTATTTATCTGTCCCTTTTATTTGTAGGTAAAGCCCTTATCATAAACATACTCTTTATCGATAAATAAATCACATAGATTTTTTTTAAGTTGAGATCTTAGATCTTGAGATATCAATAGTACGTTTAAACACAAAACAAACAACTCAGATTATTATTAACAACATTTAAAACACTCAGATTATTATTTCTATAGTTTTTATACGAATTTTATTTGGCATACATTTATTTGAAATGAAATCATTAGTCTAGGCAACTTTTATTAGCAGTTTCCGAAAATTATGATTGAGGTGTCATTCGATACGGGCATCTAGATAATTTTTGAAAAAAAAAATAAGGTCCGCTTGCAAAAATTGCAAAAGTTATTAACAAATAATTTAAAAAAATAAAAATGGGTTTAGTTTTTTGCAAATATCTCAAAAATTAATTAAGATTTTTAAAATTTTAAAGAAGATTCAAAAAGAGGAGGAAATTTCTTTAAAAATTGTCAGCTCCCGAAACTGTAGGAACAATATTTATAATTTTCCCAGAGGGATGAAAATACCTCTTAAAACGGGTTCTCTAGCTTGCGTAAGCCACGCCTACTTTGGATACTTTATTTATAAAAAATATTTTAACATATTTATTTATTTTACATTAATATAAAATTTAAGAAATAAAAAAATATTGGAAGTTAATGGATAGATAAATGAACAATAATCCGCCTGAATAAAATTTACATCACAATTTATTAATTTGTTATACAATAGTTAATAAAAAAAAATTTTTTGCTTGAACAAGCACATTTTAACTATGATAATTGTTAAACTATAAATTTGAGATTTTTTTCCTTTATTGGAGCAATTCTTGAAAGGTTTCAAGATAAATCCCCGTTGGAAAAGTTAAAAAATTATTATTTTTCAGTTTTTTATAATGTTTAAAATTGTTGCAAAATCCAAAAACTCCAATTAATCATGGAATTTTTTTTTATAAATATAGCATTGTACATATCTATACAAATAATAAATCTGTTAAAACCTCCGTTTTATTAATACACTATATATCATCAAGAATAAATTTCAATAGCGCGTTTTTTTTTCGTATCAGCGCCATCTCGTATCGTGTTTTTCTTTGTTCACGTATCACGTAAAAAGTACAAAACCAATGTAAATAACTTTAATACATAAAAATTAGACATAACTCACAGTATAATTTAGTTTTTGTCTCATTGTAATTAAATATAAAAATAAATATTTAAGAAAATAGAAATACGCCTACGCGACATAGACGCCATGTCTGGTCTAACGAATCTCAAAACTCACAAAACTTATTTTTGAGTTATTATTTTGCTAAACTTAAAAGTTTACTAAATATGTCGGATAGGAATAGAAATCGTTTTAATATTTTAGATAAACATCATTTTCAATTAATATAGGTACTATTATGTTAAATCTCACTAAATATAAAAACGATATTCTACTATTATACGATAGATAGCGCATGTAGGTGATAAAAAATATAAATTTATAATTTTTAAAATCTTAGTTAAATACCCGTGCTAAGCCGGGGCGGGCCGCTAGTTTAGAATATATATTATATATAAATAATTTTTAATTGTTAATTATTGTAGATGTCCTAGCCGAGTGGGATGCCGTACGAACGTTTGACTACAAAAGGCACAAATGCATAATTCGAGATGATAAAGATATGCCTTTAAGCAAATTTGACGTTTTCCTCAGCATCTCCAGTCACTGGGGACGTCTCTCTGTATAACCTAATATGAGACGGAGTCAGTATGTGATGTGTGTTGGACTCCAGGATTCAGGAGCACCCATCTCATTTCCTGCTTTAGGGAACCACCGCTACTACCAGCATAACTATGGTGTCAAGACCTATTTTACTGTTTTTTTTAATCGTATAATGAACATACTCGTAAATTAAGAAACTTTTCATGTAACATATGGTTTTGAATACGCTAGTGAAAAAATATAACAATAACGATAATAACCGTTACGATAATAAAAAACGATAGCACATATACTACAAAATAATATGGTTGCCAACGAGGTCCCTAATATCAGTTCTTTAGTCACAGGGCTGTACATTTTGAAGCGTAATAGACTCATAGAATATCTATTAGTATGTTCGCTAAAACAACAAAGATCAAAAAATAATAAAAAATAAAGGCGTTTATAGTTTTGTCTACAGCAATTAAGAAAATGTAATGCAAACTAAGAAAATATAAGACGATACTCTCACTAAGCCGGATTTTTTAATAAAAATTACTTTATTTGTTTTACTTGTTCGGGTTATTATGAGAACATCATACAAATATTAATTACTAGCAAACCCGGCGAACTCCGTTTCGCCACCAGATGGCTTCGTTTTTTGTAACATTTCGTTTGGGGATTAAAAGATGAAGAAAAATTATATTTCTTGTGACATGCAAAACCATATTGGTTTGTAGTACATGCTATGTATTAGAGATGGCGCTGTATGTGAAAAATGATTTTCCCTGTTTTCCTACTTTTATGTTGAAATTTTTCCTAAATTTTGTTTGCTATAAACTTCACGGAGCCCGAGACCTTTCCAATGAATGCAAAATCGTGGAAATCGGTTCGTGCGTTCTGGAATTATAGCGTCAGGAAGGAAAACCCGACTTATTTTTATATTATAGATAAATGTAAAAGTAAGTTTGTTTGTTACGCTTTCACGCGAAAACTACTTAACCGATCATCATGAAACTTTGTACACATATTCTTGGAGGTATTAGAAGTAACATAGGATACTTTTTTTTTTGGTCGCGATAACCGTCATCCACGCATTCGAAGCCGCGGGCAGAAACTAGTATTTAATATAAGAAATAATTTTTGAATAAAATTTTGTTATGGATTAAAATGATTAAGTATATATTAAGATGATGATCATAAAGATAACTGAATCTATCTCTTAATTTTTCTTTTCGAAGTGAATTCTCAAGGGTATTTTATATTAAGTTATATTAACGTAGCGCCCCTTAACGCTTTACACGATGAATAAATTATTGAACTGGTACGCTAGCCTCCCCTTTATCCATATGCGCGTAATGGGAGTGGTAAAGTCTACGAAAATTGACAATTAATTGTCCCCACAAGGCAGAAAATGGTTACTGACTTCATTCAAGTAAAATAAACTTACTTAAAACAAATACGAAAACATTATCAAATAGAACGGATATATTTACGTTTTTGCTGAAATTCATTGTATAAAATCTATTCTAGATTAGGGAGCCGTTTGCAAAATATTAATCTTTAAAGTATTAATTTTAAGTGTCTTATGTGATAATTTTAAGTGTCTTCTACCACCTTCTAGCAAAATTTTATATTTTGGATATAGGTAAAAATTCAACACGGGTAGTGTATATAACGAAGTTAAAAGGAAATATATCACAGTATATTTTACATGTTAGTGAGTAATAGTAAAACGTAGCTAAATAATTATATTAAAATTATATTTAAAATTACTATTAAACGTATCTTATATAATGTACTTCTGTTTCTTTTTTTCGTTCTCGTGTAATAAATGAATAACAACCGTAAATATTTTGATATATTATAATCTACATTTTGATTTTATAACAAAATATTTTGGGTAATGACATAATCTCGCGACAGATGATACTTAAGGCTCAAGTAGCTTGTTCGTTCCGGTTTTTTAGCAATCACTCTGTGAGTGGGCTTTTAGGCTGATCATCTTTATAAATTATATAATAAAATGGGTTGATGTAAACACGCTACCTTGTCCAAAGACAACCGACCGAAGTCTAATCAATGCTATCAATTTTATTTCCAATAGTAGTTTGGTCTCGAATAGTCGATTATGAAGAAGTTCACATAGAGAGGTCTTTGGCTTTTTGTATTAGATTTTCAATGTTGACGTTTTTGTATATTAATTGGTAAATAGATCAACTAACACAGAACCAGTAACATAATTTGTTCGTTTTGTAATATTATCAAGATTCGTCAATAAGAGTGTTCGGCTACAATAAGATTTTTCTAGTCTAAAACCAGCTAGTTCGAAAATTCGTTTAATTCCTTTATTATCTTAATGCAATTTAATATGAGTCTCTTGAACAAGTTAAACAAGAGATATAACTCCGACAATAAGTTATCGGTTTATATGACAGCGTTTGTAACTTTTTTTAAATTTATCATAAGCTCAGCGACATTCTTATTTAGGCCTGAAACATAAGAACTACGATAATCCTTGCGTTATATCCTAGACATTCTTCTTAACATTCTTCTTCCTAACATTCTTCTTTGATGCACACTTCTATAAACTTTTCGTAATCAGACGGCTTCAAAACTTAACTTATTAATTGATATTCGAACAGTTCAGAAAATATATTCCAGTTGCTTCGGGTAGGTTAACACTTGAATATTGAGTTTTACGCATAACGTACTGTAATAAAACCTTGTTGAAGCCCATTTCGGTTTTGAGCCACGTTTATAAGCTGTTCTCTACGAATCGTCTGACGGGTAAGTTTGATGGCTTTCAACCTCTATAATAAGCCGGTTTCAAAAAAAGGTTAAGTGCCATAGACCACGTATATACACACGCTGTGGCAGATTAAACTAAAGACCGAATTTTTTTCGATTCGATGAAAATTTGGAGAGTGCTGCAATATTTTCAGCTGTGCCACATTGACTACCAGTATACCGAAGTGTTGCAGTGTTTATACAAGTATATCGGTTCAAGTATACAAGCATGGCATCAGAGCGATTTCAATGCAGCGAATTGTGAGACAGGGAAATGTTATGGCTCTGAAACTATTTACTGCTGCATTCGAAGAGACTTTCAGGCTCCTGCAATGAAAAGGTTCCGAAAACGATTTGCTGACGATATCGTGCTCATTGCAGAATCCCTAAACGACCTTAGCATAATGCTCAGTGACCTCGATGGAGTTTCCCAGCAGGTGAGCCTTAAAATGAACATGACCAAGACAAAAATCATGTCAGAATCCATGGTTGATACAGGATCCTATCCTGTTGGAAATGGTATATGTTGAAATCTAATTATATTTATATAATATATTAATTATATGTATAGGTTATATTTATGGGTACAGAAAACAGTTATTACAATATATACAGTTTATAATTTTATAGTCAATTTAATAATAGAAATGAAAATATACCCACATAATACCCCCATTATAAAAAAAAAAACGAAGCAAGCCTTCCTATTAACCGGGTTCGAGAGCACTCTTTTCCTTTTTTAGTCGTTAGATCTATTGATTAAAGTTTGTGTTTCGAGTGTCCGAGTGGTTACGGTTGTACAATATTTTATTAAAATTAATCAGAGTATTTAATTTAAAAAAGCAATAACTAAGTGAAAGTTAACAGTAAAATTATAACTTCTAGCTATTACCCAAGGCTTAGTTTAAATATATATATATATATATGATATATTTGTTATATAATAAAACACTTCTTATTCTTTGAAACATACACAGAAACGTAATGCATGAACTTATTGTATTTAAACCAAAGCCCATACAACCTTTCTACTTGATTACCAAAAAAAAAAAAAAAATCACAGATGTCATCTTTGTACAGTTACAACTTCAAAAATTACGATATTCACAACAAACGTCTTTATTCCAAGTTTTTGAACCTTTATTCAACCCTTTTACTATTAAATTTTCTAAAATTCGTTCCTTATCGGATGTTATACAATGTGAAAAATTGTACTGGTCAAATTGTGTCTCTAACTCTATTATCTACTCAAAAATGGGCGATGACATCAGTCAGTCAGTTTAAATTTAATGATTACAACTTTTTTTTCTATATTACGATAGTTACACTTACAAAGGATTTTTTTTTATAGAAATCTCAATCGAGGGTTTTTAAGAACCCCTAACAGCCGACAAAAATATGTCTAATAAAATTTTGAAGAAATTATAACGATGTAGATTTATGTTATAAAGTTATATTATAATATATTTAAACACATTTTACTAAGGAGTAAAGTACATATACATTTTTGTATATCATTAACACTCCTAATGTCGTGGTGCACATTTATAATTTTATCTCATAAATAGGATTCCAAATCAAAAAGTTCAATATACTTTCGATTAAACGTTACCTTAAAAGTCATATAATAAAAATAAAAAAATAAGTGAAAATATTCGAATAAGAGAAAATATCTATTATAAATACAAATACTATTAATAGACACACAATTAAGCTAAAAGTTTATGTTTAAATTAGTTATATTAAACTGGGGCCTTACCGGCCGGTATCTAGAATTTCATTTAGCAATCCCAGGTTGGCTATAATCTAGTCGTGGAAGTTAATGGTCCATAGAACGGTCCCGATTAAAACCGCCATCTATATGGATAGCTACGGTTTAGGATGTGGTGCCCAACTTTTAATGAGTTTATGAGTATCCCACGCGCTGCTACTGTTCATGACGATAAAACATATTCTCGAACGTCTTATTTAAGTTTGTAAAACCAGAATATCAAATTATACAAAGACTTGTTCTTATACCTTACTTTCAACGGTGTAAATAATTTATAATTTTGATTCTATATTAGTATTGAAGTTCCATTTATACATTTTACAGATATATTAATCCTTTTCTAAGCCCTGTAATAAAAATGCCTAAAAGCATATCTTTTGAGGATGATACGAACAATTTGTCTCGTTCTTATTGGCTACTCTTTCTTGGTCTATTGCCATATATTTAGAACGTCATGTACAAATGTTGCAGGAACAAGGTGCAGAAAGTTGGACAGAACTGACACATAAATCAAATCTAGGAGCGCGGCAGCTGGCAGTTTGTGAATAGTTCTGTCGGGCCACCGCGTATGACATTCGATTACGTCTGTTCCGAGGGAAAAATATATCTGAAATTTGTGAGCCTCTGAGGCTGGGAAATTATACAACATGTTTCAATTCCGATTTCAATTTTAGATATTAATTATAATGGTTTTATTTTGAAAGAAAAAAATATTTCTGCCGTTCCATAATTATTGATGACTTGATTTTTAACTAATAATGAAAATAAGATTGATATCTAAAATGAAAGACGAAATATAATGATATTATGGAAAATAAGACTTACTATTAAGGATATATTTTACTGGAAGAAACATAATTATTAAATTCATAGAGTTTTATATCCATAACAGTAATTAATAAAAGGGTTGATAACAAGTCTACAACAACGTGATAACAAGTCCTTATTTGTGTATGTACAGTTTTCTCCACGATTGTTAAAATTTTGTGGGTGTAAAGTCTTGGTTATACTATAAGTTACAAGGTGCGAAACAATTTTTAATTTTTTTCGATGTGTTGCACCAACTTTTTTCTCAGGAAATTTTTATGAGTAAATAGAACACATAAAGAAGCATAACATATATTATTTTCGTGATTGTATGTCTCAGAGAACACGGAAAAGAAATTATGATTTACTTAACTTTTAATTTTTTGTATACATAAAGCTACACTAAAAATTTGAAAAAAATATATGATATATTCTCTAATATAATCTTAAGACTCGCATTAGTCTCAACTTTCTTGCATAATTAATTTTTGAGATATACTTTGAATAAGAGTTACGCGTGCGGTTATTTTTTACCATATCTCAAGGTCAAAGCGAAACCTGGCCGCAAAAGTACATAAATTGTGTTTGTACATCAAGGCGATATAAAAACATAAGTTTCGATATACGAGTAGGTTCCCATTTGGGGGCCGACTCGTCATACTTATCCGGCTAAACCCTTTTGAAGACATTTTTTTCATTTATTTTGCCTAAGCTTTGTAAGTTTTTTATTTAAAATAAATTTTAATCATACAAAAATTATTGCCTAATTCGATAAAAAGCTCAAGTAAACTTAATGTCATGCTGGAAAAGTGCGCGCTCTACTACGTTCTATTAATATAAACAAGTTTACGCATTAATTTAATGTAAGTATTCTAAAAAACGTTAACACGTACAATAACTTATTTTGCGAACTTCGAGTTCGTATTGGCCATGCAAAAAATTTTGAATGCCTTAAAATCGCGCAAAATGAATTTTGTTCCTTTGTGTGTAGCCAAATCTTTACTGCCACCTACCTTACATGATTGTAACCTATTTACGAGTATTACGTACGGGATTCGATATTTTACACTAACTTTTAATTGTAGACCGTGGGCGTATAACGTGTATTTAAGTTTCAACCTACAGTAGTTACATTATAAAATTCATAATTATAAAAAAGCATAACTATATTATTCTTAGCTTTGTATAATATTCTAAATATTTTGTTGAACTAGTCAGCGCAGACCTAGACTGTTAGTTGTATTTGTGATACTAAGCTTTTATTTAAAAAATCGTTAAAATGCATTAATTCTCTAAAGCTTGATTTATTTTAAAATAAGTTCGGTAGTTCTATTGTATAAGAGATATCCACACTGAAATTTATTTAAATCGATTCAGTAATTTGTCAGTCAGCAATTTTCTTAATTTCAATTAATATTGCAATTATTAAGAGAAATTTGACCTCTAAAATCTCTAAAGCATCCATACTTATACAAATAATATTTTTTTAACGTTCTAGTTTCATGAAGGCTGGACCGATTTAGATGGCATTTTTACTAGCAAATTTATGCTCTGTATATATATATATATACAGAGTTGATTAAAACTTTACTTATTTACTACACTAAAACTGTGAACCGTGATCCTGAAATGCTAAAGTATTTATTTACAATATCGGTTAGCCTTACTACTCGCTGTCGGATATAATATAATCGAAATCATTCCACGGTGTTTGCATAAAATGTTATAGCAGATTGCGGCCGTGCGGGAAGTATCAACGATTCGCATTGTGCCATCTGCTCACATTTAGATCCCTTATAAAATGTTACTGCGCATTTTCACACGTGGATATAGGTCGTGCCTCGATTATTTCAAAAAACAGCCTTTTTATGACACTAATGGAAAATATTATTTAGCTTTCTACCCATATTTTCCGTAACTTACCGTAAATGTAACTTTTTCAGCGTTTATATATTTCTAGGAGCATTACAAATAAGGGATATTGCTACTCAAAAAACTTTTATTTTAGTCCGTGTCGGTAGAATATACAATCGCGAATCAGTCTTTGCGTTTTCTTACTTTTCCGGGCCCCCCTTAAAGGAGCTCCCACTTAAAATATTGGATCCCAGTATTCGCCCCCCCCCCCCCCCTCCCGGTTACACTGTAAAGGCAAGAGTCGTTTAAAAAAAAGTAAAATAAAATTTTCATACTTATGTATTTTGATGGATACACATGGAAGTACAGGCGTTCTTCCTTTTATTAAGACAAGAGTAATTTTCCCAATAGTACTCAAAGCAAATTACTACACTGTATATGAGTTTACAAGTCACTTGGCTTTTATTTGTACACAACTTAGTAAGACAAGATAAATAACATTATAATATTATTAAGGAAAAAAAAACTTTTTTACCGTGTAAACATAAAAATATTTTTGTAAGAGTTTGAACTTTATAAGGAAAGTTATTTTCTTTGATAAATATAATTGTATCTATACGATAAACCTAATTTATATATATTCATAATCTCATTTTTTACGAATTATTGAGTGATAGTATATTAATCATATTGAGTGACAGAAAATTGTCACATCAAAGTCATGAATCAAAATGGAAAAGCAAAAGAAAAGTAAGTATTGACAAAGCCCTTAGTTTGCACTAAAACGTATTTCTCACAAAAAAAAAAAATCTAAAAAACGCAAGATACGTCTTAGCGTTTATTAAGTCTGCTTTTATCAGAATGAAAGAAAGGTATCACATACTTGATTCGACATTGTAGCGTTACCCACTATTTTTGATATTTTTTATTTTTATTGTTATAGACCGGTAAAGGATATATGTGTGTTTCTTCAATGACGAATTAAGTCAGTAAAATATCTAACACTTTTTATTTAATTTTATAAACAAGAAAATCTCAAAATCAATCTTAAGAACTGGTGTTAGTTGTATGTCATAGATGTATATTGGTGATATCGATATCTATATAGATAATATTCAAAGTGATCTATTAAATATTATATAACATATAAATATACATTTAGACAATTCATAAAAAATATTTAAGTAAATACTAACTTCAGGGTTATAATTTTAGTAGATATTTAAAGGGTTGCAGTTAAGAAGGTTACTCTTTGATTTGTTAGGCCTTAAAGAGAAAAGTAAATGAGAATTGTCCTTAATTGGAATTGTAAATGAGTCTTGCGGCACTTTCTTGTCGGTCGGATGCCGTTCCACCATCTAGATAGAATAAACTGTGATGATTACATTTAAATTAATTTACTACTACACGGACAAGTTTAGATTGAATTATTGATACAAATATTAATAAATTCAACTTTTTTTAAAAATTGCCAAAACTAACATTAAGATAAAACAATTAAAGCATGTAATGTGACTATGTATATATTTATCACGCGAAGCCCTAGCCGACGATAACGCAGGAGACCAGAGATTGTTAAAAACTGTCACTTTCACTAAAAATACATATTATGATTTCGTAATTTTCTTACATAACTGTATGCAGTTTCTTTCTTATTTATATTTAAAACCGTTGAAGTTCGATAGGGGAGGCTTACATTCAGCAGTAGACACCCAATGGCTGATATGATGATTTTGAAGAGTCTATATTTTACATTTAAAAAGAAAACAACTACCATAAAGTTTTTAAAGAAGAAATAATGCATGTGCCAGTAATACTCCCCGTCAGTTTTACAACTTATGAAAGCGAATAGTATGAGTAGTAATAGTATAGCATTGTATTTTTTGATTACCTGGAAATTCGGATAAAACGACATTTTCTAAAAATGAATCCTAGCTAGATCGATTTATCGCCCCCGAAACCCTCTGCATGCTACATTTCATGAAAATCGTTGGAGCCGTTTTCGTGATTCAGATTATATAATGTATATATTGCAAGAAAGCAAGAATTGCTTGCTTAAAGATATTAGATAGATACGCGTGTATTGCCGCTTTAGCCTGTCATGCTCTGGACCTGCTGTCATTTCCATGACAAATCTGTCTAAAAGGGCTTCTTCTAAGTTTTTAAATCCACAATGTGTTGCTAATCTTCTTACCGTAGCCTGGGTATGAGTTTTACCTGATCGTTGTGTCGCCGAATGAAAGTTATGTTTTTTCGCAACTCCACTTCGCTTCGGTGTGAAGCGATTGTCTAGCAGATGCAAAATCTCTGCAAAATTACATTCTTTTAACTTTTTCGGCAGCGTTAGATCACTTGCAACGTTATATCGTATAAGCTGAGAATCTGACTCGCTGAGGGCACTGAGTAATATTGCCCTAAGTTTGACCTATGCTTTGTCCGACAAAGTATAACTAATTATAAATATTTTAAAATTGTAATCAAATAAACGTTTTTAAACTTCCATGATCTAGTGAGCATGGCACTTGCAATGCTGTTGAAATATCGGGAACTAAAATTAACCAACAACAAAATGATAAATATCCCGTTTTACATATTAAACATAGTACAATCAAATATTCTCTAAAATTAAAATAAAGACTATTTTATTTACATTTTCTATTTCAAAATTTTATATATACTCGTAATTATATATTATATACATATATGCTTATTTGTTATCACTATATTTATTATATATTATATATATTTATTATAAATATTTATTATATATTTATTTGTTATCACTATATTTATTGCTTATTTGTTATCACTATATGATTCTTGTAATAATATAATAATTATGTTACCTATTTAAATAATAATGACTTGAAAATATTATATCTCAGGTTATTTCTTTTATACCTTGTAATTAATAATTAATTTTAAGAGGGATTCTTATTATTACAAAGGGTCTAAATTAAGTATTTATAACTTTATTTTACTTATAAGATGCTTAATTACAACAATATATTTAAACACTGTGATGGTGTAGTGTAAAGAACATATAAATTGCTACCAGACGGTCGCTGATTAAAATCCAGGATGGCATTTGAGCCAAGTGCTAACTTTGTCATTCAATTGATCTTGTGCTCGTTGGAGAAACAAATATGGTAATGAAACTTGCACGTGTCGGAAGAAATTATGAGACATATTAACAACACAGCTATCGTAGAGGAGCGTGGCGGATTAAGCTCCAACACTTTCATAGTAGTCTGTTGCATCACAATACAGTAGAGTAATGTACTGTACTTATACAGTAGAATACAGTTAGATAATTCCGAGACCGACATATTTTTTCTCATTTGCTTTACTTTTTGGGAGACTGCTTCTTCACCGATCTCATCTACAGGCACTTCACTTCGGATGCTTCGTTGCTGTGTTACTCACCGGGTCATGCTTGATAGATAGGGGTTCGACCTTCAAGAGCCTCGAGCCGATATCGTTCAATCTCGGCGTTGAATACGCCTTTTGTTGGATGTACCGAGCTCGATCTGCTGTTCTGATTCGTGACAATTAAAAGGCTCAAGCAGCAAGAACTTGCGGTGCATTACTGCTCAGTAGTCAGCCCTTACGACCCGTCCTTCCCTCGCACAGCTCTAGAATACGCTCGAATGATAACACTTATTCATTTCTTGTCACAATTTCACGCGGCATACTCCACCCGCAATAAGCACCGAATGCGGAGTCCCTGATACTCTGTAGGTGCGAAGCCAAGTGGTTGGGATGGTGAATGTACTGACCGATTAAGTGGTCATGTCAGTTGGTGGGGGTTTGCTGGTCGCCCACATGCTGCAACGTTCAACGTACCAGGTAGCAGCCATTCAACGAAGCTGCGCAGGTGTTATGCAGCTTTTTTTTCCTTAGTCGCCTTTTAAGATATCCTAGGCAGAGAATAGGTTAGCCCTATTCTAGTCTGACGGGAACTACACGGCAATTATTATTGTTATTAACATTATTAAAATACTGAAGAGTTATCCGAATATCGTTTTTATAGCGTCTGCATCTATTTTTCGCTTTCGATCAATAATAAACGGGCCTGACATTATCATTTATTGGCAATAAAATTCATATTGCCGAAATTTTACTTGGTCTATCTCCATCAATAGTCAGTAGTGGAGTCCCCATAGAACCATTAATCATTCTAAGAGTTCTGTAATTTTATTTCAAATACAATATAATCATTCAAACATATTTTATTAAAATAGGCAATTGATCTTCTTAAGACATTTTATTATTTAATTTAAAATATAGACACAATTATACTATATATTATAATTATACGTGATAATATTTTGACCATGGAGACCTATTTTAGCGCTAAAATCATTAGGGTTAATATAGCGGCTATTAGTTTATAATATTTAAGAGTATATTTTCTATGAAGTTTGGCTACCATCCATAAAGCAATTTTTAATTTTTTTATATTCCTAATTTTTCTTATTATACGTACAACAACATACATATTACATAATAATGTGATAACCCAGGCTTTCCATGTTTTAATCAGCTAATTCTTTCTCTTTGAATAGACAGACACTTTTGAGCCCTTGTTTTGTTTTCGAAAGCTACGTAGATCGCTTTTGTAATTTAGATATATGCCTATTAATCTTAGGTAGCATATAAATTTAAGAAGACTGATGTTATATTGACGACTGTTTTGGTCTGTGGTGTCAAAAATTCCTTCATGGCCACATATCTGGTTTCGTTAACATTCGTCACGGATATTTATGTTTATAGAAATATTTTTTCTATATTTATGTTCTTCTGATTCTCCTACCTGATGTAGGTGAGCACATAGACTCTGACTCGGTTGTTACCATAAACACTTGTTAATTAATCAATCCATTTAATAGTTAGTTCGTAGGAAAATTATTGTAGTCTAAGGGCTTGCCCGCATCGGCTGTCAGTAGACATATAGATTGCTATCGCACTCCGTGTAAAAATGAGTGACCTGTCAGATTCAGACTAGAACAATAAGTAGACCCTTGTTAAACCAAGTAAATGCTAGGATTTACATTTTCATATAATATAATTGACCGCTTGAAATTTAGATATTAAATTAAAAATATAGTTATATAGTTTAATAAAACTGAAACTAATAAACAATTAGTATTGAAATTCAATACCACAGAGATTTCTCGCGATCGTGGAAGTTACATAATAGTTATACGTTTGCGATTACATGTTTTGAATTTCATCATATTTAATTAGAGTAAATTTCGGGACAAACAGTACCCAGTGTTCTAGCTAGTATTTATTATGGACTCAAATTATATCAAGTTTCATATAAATCCGTTTCGTAGTTTCGGCGTGATGCGTGGCTAAGATACAGACAGACATACAGATAGGCAAAATAATATTTACATTTTAATCTTTAATTTTATCATAGTATATGCTGAGATTAGTGTTTTTTTTCTGTTTTTATTGCGTTCTCCAGGCGAAGGGCGACTTAAACTCCGTAAATGTTACTCCTATCACTACGGGGAAGAACGTCGCTGCCGAAAAATTGAAAAATTCTACGATAGAACGCGCTCCTGCTGGTGCCGATATGGCCTTGAGAACACCATGTGCTGTAACAAGAGTGAAAAGGACAACTGTCTTGCTATGCGATTGCGTGAAGCCGCCATGACGCCACTGGAAGTGGCATCGGCGGTAGCGTAGACGGTATGTTGGCGGAATACATCAAAGTTGCCGAGATCCGTCTGATGTGACGTCTGACACTTGACTGGGTATGGTTTGGGTCAAATTCTCTCTCGCCACCGTAAAAAAGCTCACTGTGGGGACATATCTGTGTCGGGTAGAGCTCGGCCAGAGTCCATACGCTATAGAGAAATCTCTCGCTACTCCCGGTGTCTCGACAAAGGCCAGGTTGGGCAAAAGTATCATAACGAGGTTGACCCTCAGTCTTGGGTCATCCATCGGCTCATCGTCTGAGTACGAAAGGATGTAGCCCAACAAAAGACATGGAGAGGAGTGGTAAAAGACAGGCTCCTCCTGCTGTAGGTCTGAAGACTGCCGAGGCTCCGCAGTACCAGGCCCGGTCGCAATGCTCAGCAACTATTGATGCAAGCCATTGCGAAACGGTTTATCAGCCTCGCGGTCGTTGCAGAGCGAAATTGCGTCCCTGGCCACCGTCGATAGTTCTGGAAGGTTACTTACACCAGATGTTACACCGAGTACTTGGGAAATTGCGTTCTTGAAACATCGAACCGGGCCAGGACGTTATTCCAGGGCATACGCGGTTTTACCTTCTTACGTGCTGGCGATCACCGGCGGCTACTTGCGTGACAGGTACAATATGTACATGACCTAAATTGTTATGAGGACCCGGAGGAAAGTATAATGCGTGGTGCCGCGGGGATCGGCACTAGGACCGATTCTATGGGGCCTCGCGTACGACGCCATTCGCGTCGATCTCTCCTATGGTGACAACGTTGTTTGCTACAGTAGCGAACGACACGTTGGTTGGTGGACGACACATAACAACTGGGGAGAACTTTGAGAGGACTAAAGAGCTCACCAAGGC
The DNA here is from genome assembly GCA_036937285.1 of Euphydryas editha. Taxonomy (NCBI): domain Eukaryota; kingdom Metazoa; phylum Arthropoda; class Insecta; order Lepidoptera; family Nymphalidae; genus Euphydryas; species Euphydryas editha. Next base: position 9,359,669 of record JAUPFZ010000011.1, read on the forward strand.
GAGTTGGGCAAATGGATAGCGCCTCATAAGACCGAGACATTATGATTATAGGAGGAGACCTCTCACTGTCGAGCGTCGTCCGCTCTATGCTCGGCAGCAAAAGGATGCTCGTCGGATGTGGTCTCTTTCTGCGATAATGTTATGGCTTCTAAGGAGGCCGCCGAGCGAGAGCGTGAAGCAGACGTTTACGACTAACCGATTAAGACGACCAGGGGAAAAGAAACGGCGTTACGCGCTTCTTCACCCTCCGCAATAGCACTGGAAAGATCACAAGGCCTCCAACACTCTACAAGGGCGATATAGTACTCACGGTGCCTGCAAGCGGAATAAAATTATTTTTTATGAGTAATAAAAGTTATAAAGTTAATAAACTGTTTTTTATTTTTTATTTTACTAATTTAGTCATTTTTTTTAAAAGTAAATTTACTAGATTTATCAAAAATCATTTAACAATATTGCAGCTTAAACTTTAGGAAGACGTATAGAACTTGTCCCTTTTCGGTCACGGACTTAACACGAAAAGTCTGATTCTTGCTTGATGAAGTCGAGAGTGACACCGAAATTTACATAATAATATTGATATATTTTTCTCCTTTTATTTTTATCCGTTTTCCTCATCATGGATTTTGCTATAGCTCTATAAGTCCAAATACAAATATACGAATCGTATTTTTATAGATCCCTTCTTCCTACTTATTTCTATAATAATACTACAGAGAGTAAAGATTTATTTGTTTCTTTCTAATCGATTTATTTGGATCTACTACTACTACTACTACTAATCTAATATTATAAAATTATTTTAATGTTAAAAAATTTCACTATCCAAATGTAATGTAGGCTATTATAACACGTCACGCTAGAACTCATGGGAGCGAAGCAGTAACCAGATACGTAAAGTAATAACAAACGAAACCTAACAAACAGGCGTCTAGTATATTATAAGTAGACTAGGTTTTATTTTAATATTACGACCCAGTGTACCTAAGTAGTAAATTAGTTTTATAGACATTATATTATTAATGAAAATATGATTTGATGCACTAGCGTTTCATATTGCAACCGTTTTATACAAAAAGTATATAAAAAACGTACGTAGAATGTGCGATAATATATATTAGCAACAGGCATAAATATTGGCGAAAAGATCGTTTGGCGAAATATTTATTAAATCATACGGTCGGGGCGAGTAGCTTGTGATGTATAAATCATCACAAACTATATATTTATGTCTGCAGTGAGGCTTATAGACGTGATGTCGAATTCGCGGTTACTAGTGTGACGGAGTAGCACGTTGTGGGCGCTTACCGTTGGGCCGTTACGACCAATAAATTTTATTTTATGTATGTTCCCGATCGAAACGCTTGAAAATTGTAGGTTTGCTACGCGAACAAATTTATAAAAGCTTAAATTCTATTATTTTGCTGAACGTAGTGAAATAAACTAAACCAAAAAATTACTAGTTGTACGATCGTTTGATGATTAAATTAAAGTGATATATAAAATGAAGTATTAAAATAGGTAGGCATTTTGGTCCTAATCATACGAAACGTAAGAAATTAAAAAATGAAAATGGATATCAATAAAACGTATCATATCAAGATTTATAGCAATTAGAAAATCATGAAAGTGAAACATATAACATGCACACATTATTAACGTTTTTATTCACTGTATTTATTTGTATATTTCCTAGACTGTTGGATAAATAATAATAAAAACGTCAGTGTATGCGCTACGTTTATCGCGCTTCTTATTGTGTGCGATCCAACGCAAAGTTTTGTTTGCACGCCCCGAGCAAACAGTCTCGTTATGATGAGTTTCACACTGAGTTCGTACATCTACAATAGAATAGTCATTCTCTTTGTTAACATTTTTGTAAAATTATTATGCTTTTATAAAATAACAATTAATGAATTAGTTAATCAAATGTATAAAAATATATGTTATTAAGATATTTTTATTCACAAGTAGAGCACTTATTCCCTTTCTTTTCAATCGTAATATATTTTTCCTTCTTTGACAGTGCAAACAAATCAAGCACATTTATTGTTACCTCACTACAAAAGAACAATGGTAGCTTAGTGTTTTTATAGCTTTTAGTATGTCTTACTAGTATCAAAAACGATTCCTACTGATCTTAAATTTTATACAATTATATGGTGGGCAATTTTAAGTACATAATATCACGATGAATGTAAAAAAATATTTTTAGATTATTCGAAATCTAATTATCAGTTGTGCTACGATTTCAATAACTGATGATTAAGTAGGACAAATTTTGTGTTTATATTTCGGATCTTATTACATCACTTCAACTATAAAAAATAAATAATACTCAATCTTAAGAGGGATGGTAAGGTAAAACTGATAAAAATTTTATAGTATGCTAGGAACACAAATTAAAAATAACAAAAAAAAAACACAAAGGAAAGACGCCATACAGATGTCAACTCGAAAGGAAAAATAAACAGATAAACCTAAAAGAAATTGTACGAGACTCATCTGCGTTGAAAATTTATAGAAATAAAGTAAACACTTTATGTGTGCAACATATTTAGACTAAAAAAACATAATTTCCATCAACACTCTATCACTATTAGTGTAATAGCTTAAATTGAGGGGACGGAAAGTCACTTTCTATATTTTGGCAATGAATGAACCACAAACCTTTGAAACAATTTAAGTATTGTACGATGAAATAGAAAATATTTGCTTAAAACTAACAAAACAACTATAAATCCGCGTAACGTGGAATGATACAGGTTATGTTATATATGTATAGTACGAGAGCTAGCAACGTTAGAGAAAAACGAACAGCATATTACAACTTGAGCGTCAAAGTTTAAGTGGTAAATACGATACAGAATTCGAATATCAGCTTCTTCATTTTCTTCACATGATAATGATTCTTCAATGTTAGAAATATTGAAGAATCATTATCGCACATTATACAACTTATTTACAACACGATACAGATAACACTTATTGAAGTTTAGGTAAATAATTTTATTCCAAATAAAAGGAACCATGTTTATCGTTAGCCCAATGATCAATAAAAATATTTACAAAGGCTTCCTTGAACTGTATATTTTTGATACTGTTCTCTTATATTTACACGAATATTACTCATTGAATTAAAAGTTTAGACCGGATTTTATCGCATTTATTTACAAAAAAACTTTACAGTTTTACGTTTTTTTTTTTTTAATTATTTCCCGACGTTTCGGACCCTTTACAGTGTCCATGGTCTCGGGGGACTGGGGTGGTGGGTGTACGAATAATGAATTAATTGTTACATACCCCGCTTTTCATACATTTTTAAATTATTACTTTTAGCCATTCCTATTCACGCAGAATCAACTTATTGTGTCTGAAAGTCGTGCTGTGTCCTTATTTTTCTTGGGTTCAATTAATTTCAGAACTGGCTCCCAAGCTGGGGGTACGTTCCAACCATTCTCTCTATTAAAATTAGGATGTTTTTTTATTATTTCAATAGCCTCGCGAATCATCCTTGGTAGGCCACGCCATCCACCTGTATGTAGTTTTTGTGGTCCCATAACACGTAGCCGGTTGTGAGGCAGTGCTTGAGTATTGTTCCATATTCCTCTAGCATGTCGTTCTCCATTAGTCTCCACCGTACAATTTCAATGCAGTCTTGTACCGGTAACCATGTGAATCTAAATCTGTTTATAGAAAATCTACCCACACAAACAAGTATTTGAACGGTGCTTCTCACCACCATTCTAGACAACTCTCTGCCGTTGTTTTGTCTCTGTTTCAGAGAGCTCGCGGGATCTGTGACGAGAAATACCTGGACGCAGAGCTACAGCACATCAAGCAGGTACTGCGAGACAACAAGCTCCGAGCACCGCGTCAGCGTCACGGATCCCGGAGGAAGAAGACTGCCACAGTTGAGCTCCAACCTGCCATACTACCATATGTTAAAGGAGTCACTGACAAGATTGCCTACATCTTGAAGCGAGCTTCAATCAAAACTTACTACAAGCCGCCAAGGAAGATAAGTCAATTATTACCATCTGTCAAGTGCCAAATATCTTTACAAGAGGGATCTACAAATTAGACTGTGAATGTCTCTCATATATAGGACAAACTAAACAGAGTATAGAGACACGCGTCAAAGAACACATAGCTGACATCAAACACCAACGGTCGATAAAGTCTGCTGTGTATCAACATACTCAACAAGGTACTAAACGGGACGAATGGGGGTGCGTAGAAGACGCTACTTATTGCACCTCCAGTAACGCCCCTGTGCACATATCATGCCGAGATGGGAACTCGGTCCTGCTAGACACGGCGTCGTCGGGACTGTTCAGAGCTGAGCCGGACAGTCCCCATAGAGGAGAAGTATGGAAGTAGTACTCTCCGAGGCAAGGTGGGCAGACCCACAAGGTACGGTGGGGAGACCCACAAATTTCTTAATAAAAATGTAATATTTGGTATTTGTAGTTATGTTGATATACTTATGCTAAATAATCCAAAATTAAAGTGCATTAAGAAACCAGCTATAGAAATTCTGAGAACTGGAATTTGTGAACACTTGAATGAAGTTTTTTTTTTTTAATTTTCGAGTCAGTAAAATGTTATGCTGGTAGTGGTGTGCAATAAAGAGTATTATTATTTTCCTGATTGTTTATTTTTACTGAATGTAACAAATATATATAATAATTTATGTTTGTGGTTGGCTACAGTGATTGAGCTCACATTGAAGAAATTTTACTCTACTTCTACAATCTACATGTAGTTAGTACTACTGCTTTTTGCAACATGTGATAAGTGCTCGCTGGTAATTTAAGCATTATTATTATAATGAGCAATTTTTTTTAGAAATAAACTTTAATCAAATTAGTATTAATGAAGTTTTAATTTAAAACTATAAAATTGAAACCATTAATCCAATTCATGAAACTGATGCTTTTGAAAAGCCTCCCAAAATCTGCTTGATATAATAATATATTCCCTTGCAGTGCGTTAACTTGTCATTAAAACATAAATATTTTTAAAACTATGGTTATAAATCATTAATTTTTGATTTTCAAATATTATTTAGTTTTTGCAAAGGATGGGTGTCAGTCAATAAGATAGGTGTTTTATTCCCCTGAACAATTTTGAGTTTTTATAGATATGTATATAAGCTACAGGTAATTGTATTTAATATAAAAGCTAAATAAAGTTAAATACTTTGATATGTAATACAAGAAATAATCAAGTTTAATAAAGAAGTTAAGTTTAATAACTTAATTAAAGTTAGCAAAACAAATTAGATTATCATTAATCACTTATGAAAATAGTAAAAATATACTAAATAAAAGTAGCTAAATTTTTATACGATCGTAATTATATGAGTCCTAATAAGTTTTTAATCAAAATTGTAATATAACCTTATATTACCTACTGCACTCGCCGACCGATGTTACTTTTTTAATAATCAAATAACAAATATATGAAATTATATCGCTAATCAAATTCTCAAAATGCAAGAATTAATTACCTTTTTTGCTGCAATCGTTGTCACTATTATAACTTTAAAAACAATAAATTGACGTTACTTCAATATTGACAAAACAGTTTGCCGCCATTTGCCGCTGTCATTTCTACTCGGACGCGTCGTAAGTTAGGCCGACCGCCGATCGTGAGCCGAACGCTTAGGCCGAGCCGATCGTACCTCTCTACCGCTTGTTGCGCGCTCTCGCTCACTAATTGTGACAATGACGTCATCTTCTTCGAACTGGCACCCAGTAGCTTTCATCAATTTACAAGACGTTATCACGTCAAAAATTGTAACAAGGTTGCCATGTTGAAGTCACTAAAACTTAGTCACTTTGAATTCACTTTAACACTGGCAGATGTTAGTTTGTTGCAAACAGAAAAGCCTGCAAGTTCGGTTTCTGTGTTACCAGCTACGATTATTCAATTCATGTTTTGTAGTGGTGGGAGCTTGGAGCAGTAGATATTTATTTCAACTAACTTTGCAAGACTTGGTGGTAAGATTAAGGTTTCTTTTTTTCTCCTTAAAACTGAATAATCACCCGTGGCCGTCTTTTTTAATTAATATTTAGTATATAAGTTTCTTAAGTACATGACTGAATTATTTTACTTTCAAAGCCTTCAAACGTGCCAAACTTTTATGTTTAAAGAAGTTTATTTCTCATAAGAACGTTACAAGTTCGCTTAAAATGAGATACAAAAAACAAAAATCTATTTTCTAGGTACAATATATCCGATGAAGTTGGTTATATATTCTTTTCAGTTTTATTCCCGAGCATGCAAAATATGATATTTAAGTTTTCTTTTAAAAGCAGGTATATTATCGCATTCTTTTACTTCTATTGGTAATTTATTATAAATCTGAACTCCTTCCACAAAGATGGTTTTTTTACCATAGTTAGTTCTAGAGCTAGCAAGTTCAATTTTGTGTTTGTTTCTAAGATTATGTGTATTTACTTTCTTATGTAGTTGTATGTTAGAATTAATTGACTTTGTCAAGATGTTTTTAATCAGGATACACGTATTGTATGTGTAGATTTGTCTTATATTAAATAATTTAGTTTTTTCATATAACTGATTTGTTGGCATTAGGTGAGGATATTGAAACATTACTTTTATAATTTTGTTTTGTGTTCTTTGTAGACAGTTAAGGTTTGATTTGGCCGCCGCTCCCCAAACTTCAACTAAATATTGGAGATGAGATTTTACTAAAGAATTGTAAATCGTTGTGCGTATCTGTGCAGGAATACAGTTTGAAATTTTATACAAAGCCCCTAATAATGAATTTAATTTTGTTCGTACATTCTCGATGTGCGATTTCCACGTTAGCTTATCGTCTATCCACAGCCCAAGATATTTTTCCTGTTTTGAACGTTGAACGATGTTGTTATCTATTGTAAGAGGTCTAAAATCTGGAATCTGTTTATTTTTTGCCGAGAAAATCATGTATGATGTTTTCGAAGTATTAATTGTGAGTAAGTTGTATTTTAGCCATTCATTTAGAGTATCAAGATCTTTTTGTGCATCTGTGATAATACTGTGAATTGATTTATTAAAATAAAAAAGGCATGTGTCATCAGCATATAATGTCAGGTGTCCAGAAAGTCCTATTGAATTAATGTTATTAACGTAAATCAAAAACAGCAAAGGCCCTATTATAGAACCTTGCGGTATACCGTAGGTGATATTTTGTGTAGTACTTGTAAAGGTACCTATTTTTACCACTTGACGTCTGTTTTTTAAGTACGATGCAAATATATCCAAAGCCTTACCGGTTATACCAATATTATGTAGTTTTTGTAAAAGCTTCGAATGGCTTACTGTATCAAAGGCCTTTTTTTAGGTCAATGAACAGTCCTAGAGCAATATTTTTTCGGTCGATGTTAGTTTTTATTTTCGTGACTAAGTCTACAGCAGCTATCATAGTGCTTGATTTAGAACGGAATCCATACTGTTGATCGATTAAAAAATTCTTCTCGGTAAGATAGGTGTTTAAGCGATCGTAAATTATTCGTTCAAATATTTTTGAAATAACCGGCAAGACTGACACGGGTCTGTAATTATTTGGGTCCGTCTTATTACCGGATTTGTAAAGTGGACTAACTTTCGCGACTTTAAGAGAATCGGGGAATATACCGTTCGACAAGCATAAATTAATACACTTTACCAATCGCTCTGCAATCACATCCTTTAGACATTTGACCGCCTTAGTAGTAACTTTGTCAATACCAGTACTTGTGTTATTATTTAGGTTTTGAATTATTTTTGAAACTTCATCTCTAGTGCAAGGCTTTATCTCATCGAGTGTGATGACGTGAGTGTAATCATGGTTGTACATAAGTGTGTTACCGGTGTGTGTATGGTACTTGTTTGGTATTTTGTTTGCCAGCTCTGCGCCTATTGAAGAGAAAAATAAATTAAATGACTCACAGATTAAATTATCTTCTGTGATTGTTATTCCCGAATCCAACTTTAGTTTAGGAGGAGTACAGATTTCTTTGGTTTTATTTGATACTAAACTGTTAATTACTTCCCACATCTTCTTCGGCTGGTTTTTGTTGTTGGAGAACAAAGAGTAGAAGTAATTTCTTTTGCTAGATTTGATCATTTGTTTTACTTTAAGTGTCTGTTGACTATACTCTTTACACAAATTTTTATCTCCAGGATTAAGTTTTGTTTGCTGCCACAAATTATTACGCAAGTTTATTGAATCAATAATATTCTTGTTGATCCAGTCTTTTCGAGGACTATTAAGAAATTTTATCTTCTCTATTCTATTCCTTTGAATCAAGTTGACAATAAAGTTCTCTAAGTAAGCGTAATCATTCTCGTCGTTATCATAGGGAGTGTTTAAAGCATCAGTGTATAAACTTTCATAATTTAATGCTTCGTAGTGTATCTTTTTATTAGCCTTAGGAGCCAGATTACCCACTTCAAGAAACAGCTGCTTATGGTCTGACAGTGAAGAATCGACTATTGAAAAGCTAAATGTGTGGTTATCTATATTAGTACTAATATGGTCTAATATTGTGTTTGTTGTACTGGTTTCACGTGTCCCATAGCTACTATGAATTTTATTTAAGACTTCATATCCGGTTTCTTTTATTATATTTAAGTAATGAGTCACTGTGTTGTTCTTGCTCAGAAGATCAATATTGAAATCTCCAAATACAATAGCTCTTCTTCGCTGTTCTAATTGTGAGGAATATATGTTCATAAAGTCATTTAAATTTGTATATCCAGGTTTATATATCGCTCCAATATTCAGTGATAGCTTATCAATGTGTATCCAAAGGTAATGGTTATTATTTTCACACAAGTTCTCCGTTATTTCGTATTTTATGCTTTTGTGTATGTAAATCGAGACCCCGCCGCCTTTACTCTGTGGTCTGTAATTGTATATATGGTTATAATTTGGTAATTGGTAAAGCTGAGCATCACTTTCCGATACAATCCACGTTTCAGTAAAAATCATAATATGTATTGTCGCGTGTACCGCTTCTATTATGCATTTTACCTCGTCGAACTTGCCAGCTCTTCTAATACTTCGCAAATTAGCAAACAAAAATCGTAACGATGAAGAATGAAGCGGAATATCTTTGTAGTTCTTTGCTATTTGATGGGTAAGCCTATTATGGTCATTAGCAGATAATGCATTATGTGAAATAAGGTTACTTAGTTTTTTTGAGTAGTCTTATTTTTAATTATTGTAGGCGTACCTTTTATGTATTTAATTATTAAGTCTTGTTCACCGCTTTCTTGACGTGTTTGTAATTCATTCTTTAGAGATTGAATATATTGTTTTTGTTTAGGTGTTTGGTCGTTGTACATTTGTATATTCTGAGGCAAATTTCTTTTATGTCGCAATAACTGTTTGGGCGTTTCAGAGTTACTAAAATATACTTTAATAGGTCGGTTCTTGTTAGGTACATATTTTCCGAGGCGCATACATTTTATTGGCTTTGGTACATCTTTGCTGACTATTGTAAGTAACTTTATTACTTCCGAATAATCGTAAGTTCGCCTAACATTCAAATTCTTATCATTTTTTTCTGCGATACCCACAATTATGAGATTTTTTTCTCGTTCCACCCGATCTTTGAGTTCGAGAATGAGGTTTTCGTGCATAAGCGGTTCGGACAGCGGTTTCGGATTTGAGCTCGTAGTAACTTGTTCTCTAATTTTAGATATCTCGTTTTCTATCTTTGTGAATTTGTCTTGTGTCAATGAGTTGTTCGTTTTGATTGTTTCAATTTCCTTAGTGATTTGTGCAAACTGGTGTTCAACTGTTATCTTAAAAGTCTTCACTTCATTAGTAATCTCAGATATCTGGTCTCTAATTTGGGTAAGACTTTCATTTTGGGACTTGCCAAATTCTTGCAAGAACTTCATTATATCCGTACGAAAAGATAAAAGATCACTTTTGTAGTCATATTCATCAGTACGATCCTTGCGTTTTCTTTGATTCATGTATGCACAATCATCATCTACAATCGTTAAGTTTGGAACAGATCCGCTTCCGCTTGCTAATGAAGCATTAGGCGGCGTTCTCTGCACACTCATTGTGAAGTTGTGCGGTTTAATCCGTGCAGGTGCGAGCGAAACAAAAATAGCAACTGTACTGTTTACCTGAGGGGGTGAAGAGCTGCGTACCCGCTGCTCACCGCGCTTCGCTTTTTATTCCTTAGATGCACAAGATCTTTTGTGATTAAAAGTGGTACAATCTTAAGTTATCTTTAGTGAAGTTTTCTTAAAACTCACTTTTTAATGCACGATATTATCAATTATTTTATTAATTTTGCTTCGCGTGTGTTATACGTCTGCCTCCAACGGACACCTCTTGTATTATTTTTTTAGTTGTAGAACTGGTTAAATTATCGGTTTATATTTCACAATAACACAATTAAATTTATTTTATATCACAAAATTATAAATGTTGTAGAATACTGTTTTCTTATATTTACGCGAATTTTACTCATTTTAATTAAAAGATTCCCGAAACCATGGACGCTGTAAAGGGTCCGAAACGTCGGGAAATAAAATAAAAAAGCAGAATAAAATAAAAAATCGATAAACTGTAATGTTTCAATAAACGCTATAAAATCCGTTTTAGTCTTTTAATTAAAATGTTGTAAAATACTTATAAGCTACAGAAGAGATTAAGTGAAAATATTAATAAAAAAAATAATAATAATCCCATCACATAGCATCCCCGACAGCTTTGAATTAGATGAAGTACCGGAAAAATATATACCTTATATGCAGTGGCGGTAGCTTCATACAAGCCAAAAAGCCGGGCTTGCCCTACTTCAAATTCCGTACCGACCGAAAACATTGACTTTTATATTTAAATTTTCGCGCGCCAATTCTTTCACTTCGTTTTGTTTTTTATCTATGACTATTATAAGTAGTGCCGTATGCATCTCGCTCACACTCATTGGCTTGCAACGGGGCATCGCCGGCGTGTATATCTGCACCGTTCTAACCTATGAAAAAGTGCTATGTCTATAGATATAACTACTGTGTGTTTCTATAGCAATTAGTATGGAAGAATAAGCCCGGCTTTCACTAAGAAGTTAGTCACAAACTAGCGCCACGAAGTTGGTTTTTGTTTTCAAATTTCACGGTACATGTCAAAGAGTGTAAATATTTATAATGATGATATACATTTTGTTTAGTGATTGAGCGGATAACTGATACATTTTTCATTTTCGTGATTTTGATTTTAAAATGAGTTCAGATAGAAATATTATTGTTTCTTGTAAGAATTTAAAGTGTGTGAAAGTTTTAATAGGCGAGGAAAAGGTGAAATCTTTATCTTATACGGAGAAAAAAAAAACATAGCTTCGGAATAACCTAATACACCGGATTTGTGTATTTCGCAAACAAGTAAGTCTCACAAAAGTTTAATAGATCAGTATACAAGACTCATTGGATTGTAGGTTGCTCTCATTCCAATAAATTGTATTGTTGGTGTTGTATATTTTTACGACCTTGTTTTAGAAAAACATATGCAACAACAAGATAGCGGCAAACCGGGGCCTAGTTATTTATCGAATAAAATTCAAAATGATATCATTCATTCCGTAGCCTATGTAATAAAATCTCGCATCGAGTTTGAGATCAAAATCACAAAATTTGTTTCAATTATAATTACTTTATCTTATTATTACGTTAAACAACAAATGAAAATTTCAAAAGTAAACTTTTGTAATTTTCATTTGTTACATTATTATTACGTTAAACAACCTACCATAAGCTTTTTTAATGCCTCTGTAATAGCGCCTTAACTTTTCATGTGTTTTGTTTTGTTTGTTAGTTTGTGATGTAGGTTTGTACCAGAACGCGTGGGGTTTTGTCAATGCTGACATGTTTGTGATTTTCTGTCTAGTAGTAACATGCCTTCAGTGTGCTTTGTTAAAACTCGCCGACGGTAATGATTATGAAGACAAGAGTGAAGGGTTGCAAAATTTCATGGAATTTATAAATTGTCATGAAATTTATAAAAAAAAAATCGAATCATAAACAAAAAATGTATGTGGGGCTTGCCCTGTTCTCAAGTACTAGGCACGCCACTGCTTATATGTATATAATTAAAACATGTGCCAATACGTAGAACCAATTAATTGCAAACAAAAAAAATAGAGGAACTTCATTATTAGCTATTAAACACATAACGGTACAAGCAATATATTATTGGGTTATATATCACGTTAGCCAATTTAATATTTGACGATAAAAATAATGAAAATACTTTAACCATAAATGTTACAGTGTATGAATGATGTTTCAATCAGCCTGTAAACGGAGCCTCATATTGGAAGAGAGTTGGGGCTTAATGCACGATGCTGCTCTACTGCGGGTTGGCGGATATTTTTCATCAATAATGATCGCTATCAGATGTCTATGATAACAACCAGGATCGACGTTTTTACGTGCTTTCAGAGGCATGGTGGGGAGACCCACAAGAACCCAGATCAGAAATAAATATTTGTACGAATAAAATAACTGACCCGAGCGGGAATCAAATTTGCGAACGCCGGCATTAAAGGTTAAAATCTACGGATTTTTTATTTTGAAAAAGCGCTAAAGAGTTTCTTTATTGTTTTGTTTAAATACGCTAATCTAAAATAATTTTTCCGATGCCATGATTATAGAGCATTAAGTTATGAGACATGCTATGAATCACAGAAATGGAGCAACAACAACCATCGTCAACTAATCTTACTGGTGATGAAACTCAACGCGAGTGAAACCGAAAGTGAGAAAGACTATAAGTTCTTAAAAAATAAAAGGCCAAGGTATTACACAATTTCAATCCCAGTAAATTTTATGCAAGAATTAATAAAATTGGGCACCTGCATAAACTAAACATAAATCTAGGTATTTTTTTTATATTTGATATATGTATATATTTGTATACAATTGACCAAAATACACTAAAATATATATAGTTGGTTCAACCTCTTGCTTTTATCATAGCAGCGATCCTCTGAGGCACATTATACAAGCTTCGTTCACTCAGCGACACGTATGGCGCTCCAATCGTGCTCCAAAAGCGATTTTTATCCCAACAACGATTTTAAGCTAGAATCTTTTTATATCGCTATCGGAGAGCACGTAAAGCCCTCGGTTCCGGTTGTTATCATTGACACCGAGTAATGATTGTTACTCATGGTAGGGAAATTATCCGCCAACCCGCAGTGGAGAAGCGTAGTGGATTAAGCTCCAACCTTTCTTCTATATAGAGAAGAGGCCTTCGCTCAGCAGTGGGTTGTTTATAGGCTGATACAGTACAGTATATTATGAAATAATTAATGGATATGCCAAATAAATCTGTTTGTCGTTTCCATTAAAACACAAAAAGTTTTATATGTTACATATTCTTCTATAATTAACGATGCCTACAGTCCTCTTAAAATCTTTATTGTCATCTGTAATAAAATGCTATAAAATATTATTTTAAGGTCTTGACTATATCGCAATGTATAATATAATATATTTATGTGCAACACGCATCCAAAAACTACACCTTACACTACGGGATTTACCAAGTAAAAAAAACTCACTTGCATAGAGAACTAACTAGTATGAATCGCAAAAAAAAGCATCAATTTTGTAAAGTGGCCCTTATATTAAATTTTTAGTAAAGAAACACTTGCATAATTCAGTAAAGATCATTGTATCATATCATATCATATCATGACTCATACCGTAGTTATGTACTGCGTTATACGTTCGGTAAAATACAACGTTAACGTGATTCAGCAAATGATTTGTGATATATTACTTACGTATGAGTTCTTTTCAGTTTGTGTGTCTTCAAAAAACTAGATATTATTTATTTTATAGAACAAGAACAGTTTTATTAATTAAAATAAAATGAAATTGGCGGAAAAAATAGCAATATGTGTAAAATGTCATTGTAATAGGTATATTACATTTTGTGTGCAGTATATGCTGTTAACCTAGGCTATTTCTACGTTTAAACCAATTTGGATTTTCATAAATCGTGTTAAACAGGCATTTTTAATTTTTTTAACAATTTGAGATAATCTGCGTTTTGAGATGATATTAATTGATGTTGTTAAAAAGCTCTAAGATGAGATCAGCAGACGAACGAAGGTTGCCGACATAGCCCAACGGATATGCAAGTTGAAGTGGCAGTGGGCAGGGCACACAGCTCGTAGAACTGACGGCTGATGGAGCAGAAAGGTTCTCGAGTGGAGACCACCTACCGGCAAGCGCAGCATCGGACGGCTGTCCGCGAAATGGACAGACGACTTGAGGAAAGTCGCCGGAAGTCTTTGGATGGAGGCTGCTTTGAACCGGTCGATGGGGTAGGCTTACTTTTAGTAGTGGATAATCAATGGCTTATATGATGATGATGATTAATTGTAGACAAATTGTAAGTATTTATTGAATTTTTTCCATACTTGCCTGCAGTGTTTGAAATCCTTCGGATTTATAAAAAAGCTACCATATTTCCTGAATAGCTTGAGGTTCCAGATTTGCGTCGAGAATTCTATAATATATTATAAAATTTCTGAGCTTGAGCTTTATATTTGTATTCAATTAGAATATTTACATAAATCACTGTTTCTACTATAACAAACCACTACCACCACCACCATATCAGCCATTGGATGTAGGCCTCCCCTATCATTTTTGGGGGATTTGCCAATACACGCCAAGCTTGACAGGTGGGGTGGCGAGCGCAATATATAGTGACAGTTGTGTATTACATACTAGTTAGGGTACTGTTTTTCGCATCTCTATGGCCTTAGTTGCCTTTTACGACCCCTCGGCAAGAAATAGGTCGGAACTATTCTTCTCTGCTAACTAACGCAATTACATTAATATAATTACTATTTTTGAAGCTAGAAGAATTAATAGTTATTTTCGAGCTTCTGAGTCGAAACAATTAATAGCGGTGTCACTTATTTTAAATATAGGTACCACTTTTGACTTGTTTCTGGAATTTTTGAATGTCGTCGATATATTTTTATGAAATATACACATTAACGCAAAATTTGGTTTTATATTAAGAAAATTTTCGTAAATAGAGGAAAACGACATAAATCCCTGCAGATAAATATGGGCGTAATAAGTTATATTTATCAAATGATACTGAAATATATCTCGAAGACTTAGAAGTTGTTAACGCTCGCAGGTGTGCGCGTCGGCTCATCGCTCGCAAAACAATTTTCTTTCACAATTTCAATTTGTATTTTCAACGAAATATTTATAAATTAAAAAGAAAAAGTTAGAAATGTAGTTAGTTATATGTAAGTTATATTATGTATAATATATAAGATACATATATCAGTTATAATCACCAAGTGTCAGTTTTTTTTTTTCTAATTAGAGGTATGTTGTTCATAATTTTACGTGTATGCTACAAAAAAATTACTGGATTATTTTTCCTCTTGTCGTGTCATTTCTATGGCAAAGAAAAAGCAATCTAAAGCATTATTTGTAAGAAAAACGTAAGACACCAAAAAGAGGGTTTGCTTGTTGTAAGGAAATGTGGCGAATCACTTTAACGTTTTTATTTCGTCTTAAATCACTATCAAATTTAACATTGCTTTAAATATTTTTCGTATTTCATACATATTTACAGAGATATTACAATATATATGTCGCAGGATTATTGAAAATACTGTGGTTTTATAATTTTGTGCGTAATTGTCAATCGCCAATCAATGTGGAATTGCCATACAGTATAACTGACCAATCTCAATTAAATTGTAATTTCACAAGGCATTTACTGACCAAAACTATTAATATTTGAGAAGATATCTTACAGATTTTTACGATTTACAATACATTTATACACATTATTATAAAATAATTTTTAATTGGTTTTCATCTGTCATTTCAAAAAATGTGGCTAACTAGTAATTACTTTTAAGACAACTTGCTATCAGCTGGTTAAGTACGAGTATATATAATTATATGGCATCATCGCGCTGGTCTGATGATATAGCAGTCTTTCTTTCCATCCAACCCTTGGCAGTAAAATATAAGAGTCATCTTTGGGGACGGTTAATTTGTTACCCGAGGTTTAATACAGTAATTTACATATATATGTTTATTCATATTATTTACGCTATACGCCTCTTGGATATCGCGGCGGACCGCGGAGCTACGGCAACGGCATCGGTCAAGCTAGTCAGATATACAGGTGACTGGTGAATTAGTATCAATATTTAAGGAGAATACTCGGCACATAATTCTCATTCGAATTATGTAAAAAAAAATAGGTACTTAATTTTTGACCAAATTTCCATAAAGGGTCTAGCTGACTTACGTACTATAGGGAAATTGCACCGGCGTCTTTAGACATAGTTTACGCCGAGTTGCACGAAACAAATTTTAAATTTAAGTGTTTATTAAACTAATTTAATCACAAGAATCGTGATTATCTGTTGCACGAAACCTACATCTGATTAAGTTAACAAAAAAAATTAGTTTAATTAAAGACCTATCTAACGGATGATTAATTCCAACAACTTTAAATTAATCATGAGATCAACTAATTTTAAGATTAATTGCAACTTAACTAACGGAAAGTTAGCGACGGTTTCGTGCAACTCGCCGTTAATCTTTTAAATATTACTTCTTCACCCAAAATACTTGCACTCCTGATTTTAGATCTCTGCTTTCACTCATAAGGGAGATATGGGGGAAACAGCTCCAAACGGTTGTATTTTTTTTCCTCAGAAAGTATGATAGATATTTAAATGAATCCAACGCAAAAAAATATATATATAAATGAGTTCTATATTTAGTATTTTTTTTTTTTCATATTTTTTGATTAATTTTCAGAAGTGTAAAAAACAATACTTATTATTTGATGGTGGTTTTTTATATGAACTACTGGAGATACACCAACCAAAAAAATATTATACATTTGTTTCAGAGTCACTGCAACATATTATAAACACAAAAGTTTGCATTTGGTGGAACATAATAAAAAAAATCTGTGTGTCAGCTCCGAGGCACGACTAGAGTTTACTCCTTAAGAACGATTCTCTAGATAGACACAAATAATTCGTATGTGACACAGAATAACACTTAGTTCCTTCTTTTACGATAATATTTATAGTTAAAAAAAAAATTATATGATTTCTTATCATATGGTTATTTTTGTCAAAAAGTTTTTTTTTTTCTTTATTATTGTTATCAGATTTTTCTTATTTTTATAAGAGAAGCAAAAGAATTATTGGTAAATTATAAAAATGATAACAATTAAAAGCATTAATGAAATATTTTTTCATAAAGACTTATGTTATGTGTTGATTAATTATTAATTTTCTATACATTTATATTTGGACACATGCAAACGTCCTCTCACACTAAAGTTGGCTGATACGAAATGATTAACATTATGTCTGCATTTTGTGGAATAAAAATACTATACTTTTTTGAATTTCTACTTAGCTCACGCTTAAAGATATTTTAAAACTCTTTACTTTATTACTTAATATAAATAAAGCGCTAATCACAATACTTGATTTAGTAAAAAAAAAAAAAACCGCGAGTGCCGGTTTATTGAGGAAGGTTACAAAATATATCGCTACGAATTATTATACAAGTAGTAATGGAAAATTTCTATTGATTGACTGACCGATTGATCGATTATTTAGATAGCTTTTAATTGTACCAGTGACGTGCGGTCGATCTTGCTAATAATACGTAGAAATTTTTATTAAAGAAATTTTACAATATTATACATATATTTACAATTCAAAACTTAAAATAATTATTTACAAACAGTTTTGGTATAAATCATGTCCGCGTGGAATGATGCCAAGAATACTAGCAGCATTTTCCCGTTGAATCGCAATTCCGATTCTTTGGGCAAAAAATGCACCAGCCCTCCTGTCACCAGTGGAGGCTATGAGACGTGGGGTTAATTCTTTTAGATTTTTTTTTTTGCACAATACGTAGAAAACATTTCTATAAATATCAAACAAATATCAATTTGATAAGTGTTGAAGAAAAAGAAAGTAGATGAAACCGAACAGGGATTATATCTTAATTTAACGTTTTTCTTGCATTTTAAATTCTATTCTATTCTTTGTTTATGGCACGTTTTTGAGTTGTCTGTAATTATTATACCGAACGAATTGTAAGATATAAAACCTTAAAGTTCTAATCTATAATTTTGAAGATTTTATTTAAACACATTTGTTTATTTTTAAATTATTATAATAGCGTAAATCGAGACATTAAATGTACTAAACTGAAATGACTCTTCTCTGTATAGTATTAAAGGGTTAAATGTGGTAAAAATATAATATAAATATGTCACCCTCACCTCATATTCATCTTTAATTTTAACAGATTAACATAATCACTGGTAAAAGTTGAATTACATATATTTAATTAAAAATTTAACAGAAAAGTAAATTCGAATTAAAAGATTTTAAATTTCCTTTTAAAAAAATATTTTATTGACTTTTAATAGATCCCGGTTGGCTTTGCTGTGGTTTGTTGATATACGAGCGTAAAAGGCTTACTCTATCTTATCGCGACGGAGCTGGCTCACTTTGAAAACCCCACTGGGAAACACTTGCCTAAGAGCGGAGAAGACAAATGGAATCCTCCGAGACAGTCAAACGCGGTAATTGTAAAATAACACACTCTAATCTACACTTGAATGAAGTAGCTTAGTCTTTGAATAATGGTTTCAATTTTTTTTTATAATTACTTTTGTTCATCTTATAAATAATTTGCTAAATATAATTATTTTTATTATTATATATTAAAGAATTTTATAAATACTTTTATATGTTTAATAATAAGATGCAGCGACTGACGAAATCTCATTATAATACTTACCTTTGTTTTAAAATTATATAGAATGTTAATTGATTTCATTACCGAGTTCAGCTCGAGTTCGTTAAATGAAAACACAAGCGTTAACGGGTCGTGCCGACATGAGCACTTAATTGAAATGGACTTGAATCGACACGAGTCGATATGGCATCAAATATGTCGCACACAGAGTAAATACTGACGACGTAGACACTAGAAATAGAATGACGTTTAGTGGTCATCACTGAGAGGATATGATCACGAGGTATTCATACGTTTTCAATTTACGCTAACGTGACGTAATTGACTTGAAAACAAATTACAGTCGTTTGACCGAATCCTGTTATTTGCTAATTACAGAGTACAATAGATGTTTAGCCGATTGCGTTTATTTCGACATTATCATCCAATTTTTTTATCGTCACTTAAAAAATCTGAAAATCTGAAACTGAACTAAAAGAAATATATGTTTATAGATGTATCCATATTGATTCTGATATAATGAAATTGATAATATGATAATATGATGATTCTGTTATAAACTAATTGATAATTATTTCATGTCATGTTATCGTAGTTGTAATGGTGAAATGTATTGTAGTATGCTATTTTAATTATTAGATTTTATGTAAGTTTTTAAGCTAAATTTGTTTACTGGATTTACAAAACGTACGCTTGAATCAACAAATGGAACCCTTATTCACTCTGTTTGTCTGTATGTCTGTCTGTCTGTCTATTACAGCCAATTTGCATCAAATCTATTGGACATATTAAATTGATATTTTTATAGAGTTATAAATTATTTTGACCTTAAACATGGATGTGTAACGTTAATTTATTTTTCTATGGGAGTAACTTTTGGTTGGCTGGAAAATTATAAAATTAATATTAAATATAAAAAGTTTAGAAAACTATAATAAGTGACATATCAAATGTGTTATGACGGACTCGAACTTTTTTTTGTTAATATAAGCGTAAAGAGACTAAAAACTGGTTTGGTGAACTATAAGGGGTTTTATTTGTTAATGTTTATTTTTCCCCAAACTATATTTACTTATTATGTAGAGATATATTGTAATTAATTCTTCTTTTTCCCATTTTAGTATTATATTAATTTACCATATCATATCATATCCGTTGGTTTCTGATCTTATTCTTAAACTTCACGTTTGTATGAAATTATGTGTTAAAAGCAATATTTTGTTACTTTTTAAGATAATCGTGTGGCATTTATTGTATCATTTAGTGTAATTGTTATATGCGAAAGCATCTAAATGGTGACTTGTTATTTTCATTGTTATTAATTTTTTTTTGTTCACTGTTTGCTTTCCTAATAAAATAAAATAATATAAAAAATAACTTTATAATATAACTACTTTCAAAGTTATTTAACAAATCAATGAAAATTAACTAATACCTCCTTTATCACAAAAATGTTGAATATATTTCCTAATTTCTAGTAGAATAACTTGAATATTAAAATTCATATACTATTATTAGATAGGAGAGGCTTTTCCCTTACAATGAGTTATTAAAAGCTCTTATAATGAAGTTCCATAAATGATATCATAAAAAGAAGAAAAAAATCAAGTTCCTATTAAAGTTAAAATTTATAATAAAAGTTATAACGTGATATAATGTCGATTTTTACTTATTTCTTCTATTTATAGTCTGTGACATTCAATTACAGCTTCTACTCGTAGCTTGGACTTTAAAATCTCTTTTTAAGTAAGAAACCTATGTAATCTACGTCACAGATCTAAAAAAAGTCCTCTCTAATTTACGATTATCCAGCGAGGCGATAATCATAACCACGTAGCTGCATTAGTATGCATTATTCAATTATAATTATAAGTTTTTAAGCTTTTAAGGTAACTATAATTTTAATACTTTCATTTAAACGAGACTTATCGCGATTATGGTTTTGAGATTCCCGATATTTCGGTGACGTTGCAGATGCTATGGTCTAGGGACGAACGAGATTCGTAATAATCGCGGTCAGTCCCGTTTAAATGAAAGTACCTATTAATTATTATATCTTTAATAATTAATAAAAAAAAATAATATTATGAATAAATAAATAAATAAAGCAAATCTGCCTGGAGTCTGGAGTTAAATAACAAGAGATGATGTGTGTATAAGTACATATTTCTTAACCATAGTGCCGACTGCCGATGTCGGGCTTTTGTACATTAAACATTAACTACTTCGAGTATTTTGTTATTAAATTATTATCTTTGAATTTTGAATCGGTTGAAATAACTAAATTTACTCATATTTATCTGTAATTAGTGTCTTAAATACAAAGTATATTTTAATTTTTAAAGTCATAATTAATTTGTTTAACGATGTTTTTTCGTTAAATTTATTAAGTACCTGGATGACCGAGCTTTGCTCGGTTAAACTATATTTAGACACAAATTACATACTGATAAAATATGAATAATATTTTAAATCTTACCGATATAATAATAAAACAATAGTCACTGGTTATTTAAATAAAAAAAATAAAAAGAGATCCTAGTAATATTTTTTCTCACCAAAAAAGGAACTTGAAAAAAAGGAAAAATCTTCCGTTTTCGAGACCGCCCGATTTCCCACCTGAGCTATTATAAATTTATCTAAGATGGTGGCGAAACTTACTTTCTTATTCTATGATATTCTGGCAGTTTTTAATTGCTCTCGAGATTTTTATTTAAATAACCAGTTTATATTTTTTTTTCCTCCCTCTGCCGAAAGTTCGATTTTCGTCCCTGTGAAGCGGGACAAAAGTGACATTTTCTGTCCCGCTTCACAGGGACAAAACCTGAACTTTCGTCCTAGGGAGGAAAAAAAAGTATGTGTAACATGGGACGAAAGTACTACATCCATTCCCGTATGTTTGCTACCCTCGCCTTCGGCTCGGGCGGCAATTTCACATGAGGGTCAAAAAAATAGTACGTTCATCCCCTTGTGACACAAAATACTATATTATTATAAAGATAAGATCGAAAAATACTATTCATATTTCATCAGTTCTATCGTATCTAAATATAATTCCCAAAAAAAGAACGGTTAACAAATAAATAAATAAAAAATACCGAACAAAACTCGGACATCCAGGGCTAATACAGGGCTCTCAATAATAGTTATTTTTTTTACAAAAGAGGGAACTTAAAAAAAAAAGCAAAAAAAATGGGACTTGAGGCATCGGGATTCGAACCCAGGTATACTGATTTCCCACCTAAGTTATTATAACCTTGTAGATTATGCCGAAATTTACCTTCGTATTCTAATAATATTCTAACAGTTTTTAATTGTACTCGTGATTTTTTTAAATAATCAGTCCATATTTTTTTATTATTATTTCGTTAAGATCGAAAAATATTATTTATATAATTATCATCAGTTCGTAATTCGTATGTAAATATAGTTTCCAAAAACATGAATTACAAAAAAATAAAAAAATAAAATACCGAGCAAAGCTCGGTCATACAGTTAGTAAAGGGCTCCCAATAATAGTTTTTCTCACAAAAGATAAAACTTAAAAAAAAAAAGAAAAAAAAAGTTCTGGAGACATCTGGATTCGAACCTGGGGATCTTCTTATTTTGAATTCGCCCGGTTCACATCAGAGCTATTATAAACTTATCAATGACAGCGAAATTTACCTTCGTATTCTAACGATATTTTTTAATTGCCTGAAAAAAGGGATAAAACGACATTTTCTAAAAATAAATCCTAGCTAGATCGATTTATCGCCCCCGAAACCCCCTTTATACTAAATTTCATGAAAATCGTTGGAGCCGTTTCCGAGATTCAGATTATATATATATATATATATATATATATACAAGAATTGCTCGTTTAAAGATATAAGATATATTAGGTATATAAAGAATTTAACGTAATTTAACGACAGCTAAGCCATGAACAAAATACTTTTTTTAATATATGGCTTTTAAATATATATATATATATATATATATATATATATATATATATATATATATATATATATATATATATACATTTTTCGAATATATAAACGATATTAAATGAAAAATAATAACTCTTTTACTGAATAATGTTTTTCATAAAACGATAAAGATAAATTATGTGTCTTAAGCTTTGAGTTATTATTATTAAACTATCTGTGAATTTATTTACAGGCTCATTTTCAACTCATCCGAATGATAACAATTTAAAGCAAATTGCTTTTCACAGTCTGTAAAGTATCTGTTTGTCCCGCGAAAAGTTTGATAAATTCAATTTTCGAGCGGGTAACTTCCGTGTCGTGGCTGTTCAGGCTTGATACTTTTTGAATAAATTCGTTCCGATTTCGATCAATAGTAACAAGTTTTAAAAGGTTTAAAATAATATATCTGTCATTAATAATGATTGAATAATGATTTATCTTTAACAAAATGTTATGTTTGTAAGATATATTTCACAAGGTACGTATTTTCGTTATGTTCTGAATTGTACTGGTCAGTGACATTTTGAGTTGATATCTCCAAGTAGACGTCATCGTCGACTCGAGAGTCGAGCCGTCTAACGACGTCATAACTATTGTCACGTCCTCAAACAGTAGTACGGTAACAGGGAGACAAGCTAACTAGAAATATACTAAATAATTCAGCGATTGATTAATTCTTTTGTTTATCTCAAAATGTATGTAAATCTATTCAATTATTATCACATAATTTGGCGATTGTATATTTTACTTTTACAAGTTTTGATTTATTAACACATAATTTTAACAATCGGAAAAATTTTTCCTCGCCCCGCTATACCATTCGATGACATTAAAAGGCTTAATATAAATACTATAAAAAGGTATTTATTATTGAAAAGAAAACCAATTTTGCCTGTAGATTATTTGACATAAAAATTATTTTGTACATGAAATCATTCGGAAATTTACAAATTTAACATTAACACTAACTCTCAGACCACGACAAACATCCATCAGGTCATACAGGCCTATCCAAATATTTGTCACAAGCGGGGACCGAACCCGCGACCGCTAGCGCTACATCCAGTTGATGTTACTTCAGCGCCAATACATCGTCAAATTACGTTATAATATGAGTATTAGCCAGAAATGAATTAATTTGATTATACTTCATGATTTTAAGGTTCATTTTAAATGCACAAAATCAAATTTGTTATTCAAATATTTTAGTTAAAATGTTGAAAAACAATTAAAACTCGTTCCAATAAGGATCAATTTGCATGGTGATCCTCTCACCCTTCAAACCTTTCCAAATCTGGTACAGAGCAGAGATCTGGACTAATCGGGCCGGATTGTTGCCCTTCTACCAATCCGCGCCCTGAATCAAGTAAATGAGAAAACTTTCTAATTGGAATTTCAAATAAGCCTCCGTTTATAGAGACGAGAACGTTTCGTTGATACACGGTATCGTGTCTAAAATACTTATAATTTTATTTGAGCAATGGATGACCTTAAAACTGAACTTCTTAGCAACCTTCAAAAATATATAGTCCTATTTGATTTTAGAATAAAAATAAATCACCAAATAAGAGAACACCATGAAACATTATATTTAATGATAGAAGTTTCAGCCTTGTTAGATGGAAGGTGCGGTATCAAGTCCTGTCATAATATAATATTTTATATGAAAATCTAAAAAGATTATTATTAATATACGTATATAGGTATTATTACCTATATTACAAAAAATAATATAATTATACACTTATTTATGCCATAAAATTACATTAGTAAAAATATATTACAATATTTCCAATAATTACTAGGGGTTATAATATAATAATTACTTTTATTTCGTATACAATTTCTTACAATGCATAGTACAAAGAACCTTAATTAGTTGAACACTAAATTTATTACATTTTATTGAAAAGTTATTCGACTTCTTATCCTATGTGGGTTATTGAAATTACCTGTGCTAAGGATAATTAGGCTTTTTCTCTATTATATAAAATAATTTTATAATAAATACATGTGAGTGGAAATATTTTGGGTAAGAAACTAATTTGATTTAACAATAATAAATCATAATTGTACTTTGTCTTTTTCCTGTATGAATAGCGCTTATTTTTTAGGGTTCCGTACCTAAGGGATAAAACGGGACCCTAAAATATAAGAGAATAAGAAAAAATAAGAAATATTACTGAGACTCCGCTGTCTGTCCGTCCATCTGTCACGAGGCTGTATCTCATCAACGGTGATAGTTAAACAGTTGAAATTTTCACAGATAATGTATTTCTGTTTCCGCTATAACAACAAATAGTAAAAAACACAATAAAAAATATTTGAGGGGAACTCCCATACAACAAACGAGATTTTTCCCAATTTTTTTCTCGGTCTCAATAACGATAACAGTTAGAAACTTGAAATATCTACAAAATATTTAATTTAAAATTCAAATAAAAGATATAGTCAACAGCACTGGGACTGCTATTCGTAGTAGGTACAACTGTTACACTTGATACGCTGTCTGTATATAGTTGATAGTTAAGCGAAAGTTGACTTTGACGCGCTAGCGCTATGTCTGGGGATTCCATACAACAAACATTTTTTTTTTTTGCCGTTTTTATAGATAATGTACGGAAACATCAA
Source organism: Euphydryas editha (assembly GCA_036937285.1). Taxonomy (NCBI): domain Eukaryota; kingdom Metazoa; phylum Arthropoda; class Insecta; order Lepidoptera; family Nymphalidae; genus Euphydryas; species Euphydryas editha. The sequence continues at coordinate 9,385,093 of JAUPFZ010000011.1, forward strand.
TGCCCGAGTCCGAATCGCACTTGATCGGTTTTTATATGAATATTATTTCAAAGCTAGCGTATATTGAGTACTTAGTTACTCACATCTAGAGGTTCAGATTTTTAGGATACCATACCCAAAGACTTTACCAAAGCTTAGTCCATTCGTCCGTCGCCTGTCTGTCACAGGGTTAAACCCTTCGAACTTTCATATGTATCATTGATAGACATCTGAAATTTTTAAATAATAAAATATCTTACTAAAACCGTATTATTTATGTACTTAATTTACACTCTAAAGTAACAAACTTTTAATCCACCTAAATATAATATAACAACAAGCGTTCCTTTTGCGCCTGTAGCCGAAACATCTTACCACATCCTTTAAAATGTTTTTGTTCAAAATCCCTTTCAAATCAATAATTATTTAGCTTAAAGTATGTTTTAAATAAATTTTCGTCAATTTACTAATATTCAATTCAAACAACTCACTCTTATAACAAATGTCTTCATCGACTTCCAACTAGACGCTAACGGAACGTCCATTTGCCCAACTTCATGCAAACAAGTTGCGCCAGCTTATGTAGGTCTCACAATATAATTTATAACATATATAAATTCCCGTGCTATATCTTTTATAGTTTAGCTAGATTTATTACAAAAGCATTCACACGTCCAAAAATAAAAAAAGGCATTGAGTCCGACTCTTTCTCTCTCCTCCAACTACACTGGCATATGTAGCTATCTCATAAAATATTAGTATTGTAGTCTAACAGCAAAAATAATGTAATGGAAATTAGATATATTAAAAATTATGTATGATTGATACATGTATATATTATATTACTATGAATAGGTATAGTTAGCACAAAAGAAAAAGAAAACAAATAAACTATTTATTTATCTGTAATCTAACTGAAGTGTAATAGCTGTTATGTACCTATTTTATCAACCCTACCACAGTTCACGATACATCAGAGAGGTTGTAAAACCTGCTCAGCCGATGGTCGAGCAAGCCTGAAACGAAATTGCCAATCCTCCTTCACAATGGACCGTAAAATGGTTTTCCGTTTTTGTTCGACCGAGCGGAGCGACGCTCGTTGAATCACCGGACACGTCGCACGACGGACTATCAGTGGTTAGAAAAATTCGTGAAAATAACTCTTACGTCCCTACACCTGATAACCGTAGTCTACTAAAAACTTTTCCTATGTATATTAGTGTAAATTTTACCTTTCGCAGCTTCTTATCCTCATTGCGGCAACATCTCCAGCTTACTAGTCGTTCTTTTGTGAAAGATAAAAGTTACATAAAGGCAGTCTTATATTGTAGTGTTCGGTCGACCAAGTATAATACGGGACGAAATAAGCAAGTTGAAATCTCTGCCACCGACAGATTCATGCAATATGTTCTCTACCAGTCCAATATCTGTTGTGTTGCAGAAATAAACTGGCTAGTGAAAAAGTAAATAGGCGTTCGTATAGAACAGCTGTTATTTTTTGTATTTATTTAGATGTTATGAAACTTCAATAATAATTGTTCTTGATTAAGTTTTTTTTTCACAAAAATATAATGCCACTAGTGATAAAAATGTAACAATACGCTATTACTTCTTATTAGATATATTAAATTTGTTGAAATAGTGATGCAGAAATAAGTGCTAATTTACCCGCTCTCGAAAAATTTATTAGCTTACCAAAACATTTTTTTTAAATAGTATTATTACAATAACATATGAGAACGATGATCCCACATAAGTATAAACTGTGTTGTAGTGATCATCCACCCTCCAATTACATAGGTACATATTGATTAAGAAGTGCGTGTACAAAAAAATAATAATAATGAGAAATAACAAGAAACAAAAATATGAATTAAATTATTCTTAAACTGTTCTAGAAATCAAAAGTTTAATGATACTACAAAATTTAATAAAAAAAAATGTGTAATATTAATAAATTGATTATTCAAATCAAAAACATACATCAAAATAGACTCATATTTGAGTTTTTTTCTTTTTTTTTTAAATTCAAACAATAATTCCTTATAAAATAATAACTTTTCACAAGCGACATCTATTATTATTGCTATTGGTATACCTTGAGAGGAAAAGAAGTACTTTTTTATTGATAAAATTTAAAATACAATATTGATTTAATTAGTTTATAATCGAGGTTGCTACCGAGTTACTAGTTCACTGAACTAACACGTTATTTCCTTCGACCGAGTTAACAAATACAAGCTAGTATCACAGAGTTTTCAAGTTCGATTACTAAATGAATTTCAGAGTAATTTAGTTTTCTTTAATATTCGTCTGGTGCTCTATATAATCCGGGAGACATTTCGAGAGATATATATTCGCCATACCGCATCTAAGCTGTTCCAATCGTTTTTGTCAAGCTGTGGAAAATTTACATGCTGTTACATAAATATTAGGTATCATATAAAATAAAAAATAATTTGAATAATCAGTGAACCTTATAACATTTACATTAAAAGTCTAATTCTTTATTCAAGCCTAATATTCAGGCATCTAGTGTTTAATTTAGAACTATAAAATTACCTAACTAGTTTAGTTTTATTAGAAAAGTTAATTATGCGTATCCTAGTAGTGTTGCTATCTCTTTATTATAGAGTTAAGTCATCATTTCCATTGTGTAAAGAGGACTTTTTACTACACTATATAATATTTAGCTTTAACAAATTTATGTGGTTATATTTTGTATTGGAGCTCTATTATTTTGTAGCTTGAAATAGAAAACTTTATTTTTAAATTAATTCAAGGGGATAAATCTGGAAGAAAAGTCTTTGTAAGAGTTCTGTTTTAGTAAACTTTATTTTTAGATTTGATGATACATAAATAAATAAACTGTTCTTATTTTTACCATTTAAGGGAAAGAAATCATTGTTAGTATAGAATATCTAAACGAGAGTAAATTTTTTTTTAACTTGAAGTAAAGTATATTACTTTAAATATTTAGTATGACTTTTGATGAGAAGACACGTTAGTACGTATATGAGTTTTATTTTTCTTTCAAATTCTTCCTTTGCGAAGTAAAATAAGAAATATTTTTAAAGAAAAATAAGTGACAAAGTAATTGACATTAATTAGACACGTTAAATACGTAGGCTTAGAAACTAATAAGGACATTTATGACGCACGTTTTGAAAATCATCCGTAATGGTTTGAAAAGGGGATTATAGTTCAGAGAGCTCTGAAAATACGAGTACGTCTAGCACATCTCATATGGTCGACCGATGTAAGTTTTAAGGGCGTTTAATTTTAATAAGAGCGAATAATTTATTTAAAACACAAAATACATACACTACTGAAATCTAAAATAGTTATTATTGTTTCAATCTACGTTAGACAAAAGTAATAAAACGTTCTATTTCATATTTATTATAAAATATTCTTTACACATGAGAATGTTTTTTTTTTTTTTAATGTTACAGCATCTGTCTTTCTGATATCAATTTTGAGAATTGTGATATGAAAAAATTTAAAAATAAAATTAATTTTTAGGAAAAAAAAAACCAAAAAACCGATTTCAAGATTATACCTACATATACAAACTTGAACTACACAGTAGATTATAATATTTTAATAGCTTACTATTTGATTTATTGTTACGCCTGAAAATCATTCTCGATTTTATGTATTTTTATTATTTTTGGCCAGGGTCTCCTTACTAGTCTAATCTTTGTCGTACGGGTTCAAAAGGTAAATGATTTTACACAGAACGATTGCCATCTAACCTCCACATCTCCCTTTACCGAGCCAGTAATCATTAACGTTTGAATAGTTTCTTTACCAAAAATAATAATCACAAACGGCCATTTTGTAAAGGGTTTTACCGCAATTAAATTTTGAAAAAAAAAAATAAAGTTCACGTATAGTACAAAAGAGTACATATAATTTTTAATTTTTTATTGATATCATCAGTCAATTTTAATATTTTATCATTTTTCATATTTGTGTTATTTTGATTTTGAGACACTGGAAGACAAAAATATACCAAAACTCATACTTAATAGATTATTTATAACAGTATGATGAATCATCCCGGCAAGTATTCACGATTTTTCTGTACAAACGAAGGTGCGCACCACTTTTATCATTATATAATTTGTATCATTGTGAATTAAATACTTCTATAAAAACGTGTGGTCTTTATGCGCTTTTTTAATAATAATAATTTAAAATAATAATTGTCTAAGTCCTGCGCCCACGAGGAATGGAACAAATAGACGGATTAAACTTCAACTCTTTGCTTTCACAGGAGACTAAGCCTTTGCCACAGAAGTGGGTACAAATATTTTTATTAATATTATGTAATTATGTATATCTGAATAATTTAACTGTAATAGCTTGAAATGTATAAAGTATCATTTGACCACTTCGAATTATTTCTAATACAAAAATTATTGATTGTATTATAAATATCTAATAATACTATTTTACCAACAAAAATAATAAAATTACTTTTTATCACTTATATTCTGTATTTCGTTCTTTTGTTGGATTCGGAGCTCGAGACCATAGATTATATAAGAACTACGTCAGCAATTCAACAATTACTTACAATATCATTACCATACATCGGTATGAAGGTGCAAGACCACGTAAAACCTTCCATAGATTTGAACCTCGGAGGATAGTATCGAATTTTCAAGAGAATTCGTCAGTTTGCATATACGTTTACTATTCCTTCGAAGTTTGATGTAATTTAAAAAAAAATGACAACTCATTCACTCGAACGACTACTCACGGATACAATCCTTATACTCCTGAAATGTCAATAAGTCTCTAGACACTTTCAAATCTGTTTTACGAACTAAAATATGCTAGCTTATCAACATATAGATCTTATTACGTCACATCACATAATTATATAACGCATTTAAGCAATTTTAAGATCAATTTCTGGTGTATGAATATATCCGATAATTGGGTGTCACTTACATTTTGATATTATTACTTAAATATTGTTATTGTAAGGGGTTATTAATTTATTTGGTTGAGATATAGGTGTTATGATACCTACTACCAAACTAGGACAGGCTGCGGTATTCATTTCTCGGTAGTAAAAATAAGCTTTTTGCAAAGGCATTAGACACTTTTTTTAATAAGTTTATGAGATTAAATACGAAACATTATGAAATAGGTTTGATAATTTACAACCAAAAGACTACAATTTAGGTTTTATTTTGCATGTGTCGATTGTAAGTCATACATAAGTACATTTAAATATAGAAAAACAACGGACCATGAACCAGAGGGAGTTGACAGAACAGGAGAACATTATTATCGGCATTGTCAAGTTTGCGAAAGCACTTAATTAATCAACTCAATTGAGCTTTTTTGTGATAGGTTTAGATGAAAAGTATTTGTAAAGGACCTGCTGAGGGTCAGATTATGATTCAGAACAACATCATAGTTACTTTGCTTTACTAGGGAACGCAGCTATAACACAAAACTTCAAATTGTTAAACCCTCCGATGATATAAATCTTAAATTAAATTGATAAAAAAATATTTAAGGTTTTTGGAAAACCTCCGACCACTAGGAAATAAGTAACAAAACTAAGAAAATCCGTCTATTGTATGATTTCTCATACGGTCATATAAAAATCTGGTAAAACCTTTAAAATTCAAAAAAAAATATGTGTAGAAGTATGTCATCTAGCTACGTATGGAAATACACTTATGAAAACATTATTCTTTTATTTGAAGTGATTTTGTTCATGAAAAAGGGAAAAGAAAGAGATGCTCGATATATCTATTGTCAATTAGTGTCTATATTAGTCTCTTAATTTTAAAATCTGCACTCAAACAGCATCTTTGAGTCTAGGATTGGCATCTGGTGGTGCCCTCTCTGTTTCCGGCTCTGACTATTGCAAATATATCGAGTGTATTCTTCAAATATAAATTTGAACTATCCGTTAGTATCCGTAATATAGAACAAAAAACGCTTCAGACAAACCCTATTTTAAAAAAAAAAATGGAAATTTAATATTGTCTAGCTAGTTCATTCGGAGTAAAAGGTGGTAAGCGATGAAACCATAAAAAGATTGTAAGTGATACCAAAATAAGGGGATTAAATTACATTAGCGAAAATTATTGTTTTCTTGCGGACCTCTATACGTCTACCTCTCCTATTTACAAGCTTTTTATTAACTTGCGATGTTTGTAAGTCTTTAGGTCAAATCTTGCAAGCTGAATTTGATACATTTCTCAGTGCCTGATTGAGCTGAAATTTGGAACACACCTTTATTGATGACGATGCAATTATAAAGAAGTCAATATTGTTGATGACGCAAAATGGCCGCCGCAACAAAATGGCGGATTACATACTTTTGTACATTCCATCCAATATAGGTACCAAAGGGCTTAATTAGTAGAATATAAAACACAACGAAAAAAAAAATGCAAATCCAAGATAATAAAAATAAAAAAAATAAGCAAGTGCGAGTGGGACTCGCCCATGAAGGGTTCCGTAGCAGCAAGTAACATCATATAAAAGTTCTTGTAGTTCGTTGTAAATTTGATCGATGTTTTAATAATAGTGAATTTAAAAAAAAAAACTACTTACTAGATCTCGTTCAAACCAATTTTCGGTGGAAGTTTGCATGGTATTGTACATCATATATATTTATTTTTTTTAGTTTTATCATTCTCTTATTTTAGAAGTTACAGGGGGGGGGGCACATTTTACCATTTTGGAAGTGTCTCTCGCGCAAACTATTCAGTTTAGAAAAAAATGATATTAGAAACCTAAATATCATTTTTGAAGACCTATCTATATATACCCACACGTATGGGTTTGATGAAAAATTTTTTTGAGTTTCAGTTCCAAGTATGGGGAACCCCCAAAATTTATTGTTTTTTTTTCTATTTTTGTGTGAAAATATTAATGCCGTTCACAGAATACATCTACTTACCAAGTTTCAACAGTATAGTATAGTTCTTATTGTTTCCGAAAACATACATGACATACGAACGGACAGACAGACAGACATGACAAATCCATAAGGGTTCCGTTTGTGCCATTTGGCTACGGAACCCTAAAAATGGTGGATAACATATTTTTGTACAACCCACTAAATATGGCTTGGCTTAACTTGTAGATTACAATTCATCATGAAAAAAAATTCAAATCCAAGATGGCTACCATCACAAAATGGCGGATTATTTATAATCCGCCATTTTATTCAACCTTCCCAATATGGATATCTAATGAAAAGGTATGGTGACTAAGATGAGCTTAATATGTTAAATAAAGTAACGTCATGGTAAATCCAATATGTCAAACGGTGCATACTGGCGATTTAAGTCAAATTTTGCAAGCTGAATTAGAACCACTTTTTTTTTATCCTACGGAGTTGAAATATTGTATTTGTAGATTCAGTTTCGATAACAATGCATTCTCATGATAAGCATGACCCGATTCTACAACCAGGATCAGCTCCAGACAATCATGGCCCTACTGAGCGAAGAATGTTGGCAATCATATTATCTGCTGGGAGAATAAATCTGAAAATCACAGACCTAGATCTGAATAAATTTAATATGAAAATCTCGCGACGTGTTTTCATACGTGTATTATATAAAATTGTACAATGCAACAAAATGATGGGTTTGACTACTGCAAAGTTTATTTTCTTCTTTTCACTGCTTTAAAGTAAAAGCTTGTTTTTATAAAGATTGTTTTAATTATTCCATATTCAGATATAAGTTATAATTTAAAAAATTGATAAGCATGACATAAAAATTATTCTTTGTTTGTTCCTATACCTAATATTCTTAATTACCACTTATTTTATAAATTAATATTTAATAAATTATTTTTATTTATTTTATATCTACTTTTTCGATTGATGTGTAAAGGCACATGTAAGTACACAGTAGTGTAAAGGCACATATGTGTGGAACCCTTATGCTAACTTGCTACGTCTAACTTAGACAAAAAATAAAGTGTATGCTTTTGTTACAAAACTACCTATTGAAATAATACAAGTAAGCTAAGGTTTGTCATCATTGACTAAAAGAGCGTAATAAGACTCAATTAATATACTTTCATTTTAAAAAATCAAAAAATCAATTCAAATTTAACAATAACAAATTAATGTGTAAGGACATTAACATTTAAGCGCCTGTAATCTATTGACAAATTATTATTATAATTTTAATACTACTTTTGAAAGTTATCCAAATAAAAGTAAGTTTTTTTATATGTATAAAAAATTGTTACAAAACACTTTTATCAAAATTAAAGGGTAATTTTATTAATAACTTCAGGTACCTATATATAAATATTTATACAAAAATACTTTAGAAAATGATCTTTTATCTGAATAGTCCACGAAGTAGATCAAAATCAAAACGTTAACCTTCATCTAAATTCTTAAGCACATCGAAAAGATATAATAAAGGGGATCGTATAGCTATTTACGTGTGTAGAGCATTCGGGTAGGTAAAGATCGCGTCTCGTAACGGAAACATTTCTAAAGTATCCCAGAACATTTTGATCGTGGATATTCGGATCACGTGCGGGCAACAACGGGAACGATGCCGAGTACCCCGGGGTTTGTGATGATATCGATGTTGTTTTTTTCCACAATACCTGACCCAAGTAGCCGGGAGTGATTTCAGCTATATGTTTTACAGAGATAACCTTATTTTACGATCCCTTACTAGTACTTTAAGTTCCCCGGTGATATAGATGAACGATAAACATGTAGGTGCAATGTAATACTAAAATAGTAAATTAAATGTAGTCTGAAGTATTAAAATAGCATTTACTTTGAGTTTTGTTGTCCTCATTCAATGTCCTTAGGAAAAATGTTTTTTTTAAATATATTTTTAGGATATTTTTTTATAATGTAATTTTGATCAATAATTTAGTCGTTGACACGTCAACTTATTTATCTTTAATAATAATTATCAAACCCGGAAAACCTGTAAAAGTTTACGGTATTAAGAATGTGTGTACCGATAAAATTTACTGTGTGGTGTACCACCACATCAGTCAATTAGGCGTCCTCCCCCATCATCTCTGGAGGGGTTTGCCAATACTTACTCGCCACGCTTAACAGGCTGGTTTGCGAGAGCAGTGTGTTGTGGCAGGATATGGAATGTTTGGATGGCAGAAAAAAAAGGATATGTTGACGTTGCTGACTCTCACCATAAAGAGGTTGGGACTATTCTTCTCTGCCCGTCACCGCACGGCGAGCACATTCACCGTTGGAATACGGTTGAAATAAGAGACAGAATTGTGCCCTAGGTGAAAATCTTTAATATAAAATGAATGAAGAACAAGACGATTAGTACCATTAATTTCATATGTCAGTATTTACTAGGCACGCCTGTCTTTTTTATTTTTATTATATCATTGAAAATTCTCAACCACCAGACGATTAACTTTGACGATTAACTTCGGTCTAAAATCGCTAAATATATACATTTCTAAAATTTATAGAAATTTCTGTCTGTCGGTCAGTCCGTCCCTCTGTCTATCTATCTGCTAAGGTACTAAATGACTAAATGTATGTTCAAAAATCAGCATGAGAATCTAAAAAAATATTCTAAGGTGACATTTTGTCTTTATTTAATCAAAATAGCCTTAATTTATCAAAAGTTATAGTACTTGAATTTTGTATTTTGAATGACGGCGTTGGAGAATAGTAGATATAATTATGTATATTGAAATGTGATCAGAAAAACGGTAATATAAAGTGTTTAAGATAATGTTTTATAGAATTTAATTAATAAAAATTAAAAAATATGTTTTATATTTAAAACACAAAATTAAAAAGGCGAAAAAAAAAGTCAAAATGTCGGATTGTGGTTTATTTTAACAACAGTTAGAAGTACAAGACTTTGGTAATTGATGGCGCTGATGGCATTTTCTGAATCGCGGTTAGTTTATTTTACTTAGTAAATAGTTTGTAGCTTGTATCACTTACACAACTACATAATTAAATAAAACTTATGTACAGGTGACGCCGCAGACAAAGTTAGTTAAAATTTTTTTTGTGAACTTGTCCCAAATTAAGTAAATCCAATAAGTTTGTGTCTCGGGACCCATAGGTAATTCTTATGGTATGTTGCTATTACTTTGGTATAGTTTACTTTTTTGTATACCTACTTGCAGCTATAATAATTTGATGTTGAATAACAAATATCAAATCTTTTATTTAAGGGGGTCATCCCATGTGACGGCCCGTTTTTTAGGGATTTTTTTTACGACCAGTAAATAGATAGAGCTTTATTAAGTTTATTATCATTAATCACATATATTTTTACAGTATCAATATAAACTTTGAGTTAAAAATATGATGTAGAACACGAGTTACAGCCTTCGGAACAACTTCGCCTCGAAGAAATGGGCTCGCACTTCCTCCACGATTCCGGCTGATTGGCTTATCTGAAACAAAAAAAGTAAACGGCGTTTTAATCTGTGAGCCTAAATGCATGGAATGGACTATCATCAAATGAATATACCAAAAATTGGACTTTTGGTAGACATTTGAAAAAAAAAGTCGCGAATCTTGCGTTTTTTGTTTTGTTTTTTGCTATAGAAAAAATCGAAATTTTGGGACTTTCTGATCGCCAATAGTTCATGCCATGCGTTTACATGTGCTAAATCTAACCCTTCAAACTTCAAATCATTCGGTCAAGCCGTTTTTAAGATACAATGGAGGAAAGTTTGAAAAATACAGTTTCGAGAAAAACGCGTTTAAAGTTTCAAGTGCGCTTAACTATGAAAATCTCAACTTACCCTCAATCGGTGATGCCTGGTCCATAGAGTATTCCTTCTTCTTCTTCTTGAAACTCTTTCAAAGCAGATTGTTTAGCTCTTGAGTCAATCCTGGCTTGTTTAACGGCATCACTTACGCGCCGCTCAGAACGTGAGATTCGCTTTTTATCACGTTTCTCAACATAAGTTATGGGCTTCGCGGCCAATATACAGACTAATATTTTTTTTAAATAAGCATCACAACGAAAAATCCGTTCAAGAGAATGTAACGATTCCTTTAAATATGTACTAGATATTAATATATCTACTACATATTTAATAACTTAATACGAGATATCAAGTTAAAAAAATTAAGACTTTCCGGCGATGACCTAATTGGAAACTTTTGGAAATTAAAAAAAAAGAGAATTTAGACTGGTATTGATAAAAACTGAAATAGCGTACCTAGCAAGTTTGACTGACTTTTTAATTATTTTCCTAGCTGGAAAATAAAACTTTTGTTTGAAACAAAAAATTACATTTAATTAAGTATTAAACCAGCCCAAACACCTCTTATAAAGATTAAATTTAACGATTTAGGTTTTAATAACTACTTTTAATAATTACTTGTTCTTACATGTTTATATACATATACCTACTAATATATATAGAATTTAATATTTTATTAAAACGAAGATCCAATATCATGACATTGATACGTGATGTTTATTTCTAAACAAAAGGCCGACAAAAAATCATATCTTACACAACTATGTAATTACAAGAACAGAATCAAACTATTATGGTCCAAATAAAATTATTACGTAGAAAAAAGAATATCATATTACGAGTATAACAGAATTACGGTGTTAAGCGCGCTGATTGATCTGGGTAAGATCTATGAAACGTAACGCTTAATTGAATTACGATGGAATGTTTATTAATATGTATTAATGTATCAGGTGTGCCAAAGCCGTTACCTATAATTAGTAACAGCGATTGAGTAATCGTAGTTCATACGTAACTGCATTTCAATTTACATTTTAATGTTTACAAATAGCATGTATTAAGAAGAGACAATAATGAAAAACTTTAAATATTTTGTTCGTAATACCATACCAAATAGGTATATAGTATGCAAAATGGGGTTTCGCTTGACTGGCGAAAACATAACTTTAGTCTACGTTTGAGATCTTTGTTCTAGAAACTGCCAATTTACACTTATCATGAAGATACTCAGGTTATAAGAAGGGGGTAACACGCACGCCGTCACTATTTTCCTAGCGGTACTTATCAAAAAGGAGGATGAGAAAATTTGTAATAAGCATAAACATTTTCAGTTTTAAGAAAATCAGTACCATTCTAGGGCTTTCATATGTGAAAACTTTCATACGTGCTTTCATACAAAGGATATATTTAAGGTTATATTCCAATGTATATCCTTTTCTCCGTATTCATTAAATGGATATACGTTCAACTTCTAAAAAGGAACGCGTACCGTTTGTAATTGTAAGTACATAATTATGTATCTATATTAATAATTTCGTCAAGCAGTATGGTATACTCGATCGAAACCTAACCTGAATAATAAAATTATATTAACTAAAAATGAAACTTACACCCATTGACATATTCTTTCAGTACTGATAGCGGATGACATCTTGACATTTGCAGTTTTAATTTCTACGAAACAGAAGAAACAGAAGGCGCAGGCATACATTTTCGTTTCGCCGGCGCGCGGCGGTCTACTCTCCATCTACGTTACGAATTTTCGATCAGACTACGTGTTCTGACGCGAGTTTTACATTTTTTACCCATCACTAAAAGTGCACAACGTCGCTAAAGAAGTTTTCACTTCAAATAGGTAAAATAAATGAAATGTGGACACATTTCCATTCACGCTGGCGGCGCGTGCTACCTGAAGTTACACTGTGCCGTTAATTGCCTATCGCACTCCCGCCCCTTGGCTAATTCTAATTCCTGCTAATTAGAATATTAGATCGACTAGTCGAGCTCGGGCGAGTGCAGCCGTAAGGTTCGTACGTCCGTCTTAGAAGTTTATAAATATTTACCTATTTTTTACATCGAATTTTTTTAATCGAATGAGAATCATGTACCGAGTATTCTCTTTAAATGTTGATAGTAATTCACCAGTCATTCTACAGAATGACTGGTGAATTACTATCAATATTTATATGGATTTTACATGGATATATATATCCATATATGTATATATATTTATTTGTGTATGTATTTATATGTATTAATTGCTCGTGTATTTAATGTAATGATTGTTACTAATTTTACTATCTTATTTTGCCTTTCTTGAAAATTAATTTTCCCAGTTTCCGATTTTGCACACCTACAAACATACGCTCTTGTTCGTCCTAATATTAACTGGTAGAGAACATTTGTAGCAGTAAGACCGCCTTTTATACAATTCAATAATGTATTGTGCAATATACTATTAATAAATAAATAAAGATTCGTTTTAAACGTTTTTGAAATCGAGTACTAGGCTGCCTATCATATTCACCCTCGGGCAGTATTTGAAAATTCGTCCCGGGGCTCGTACAGATATACGAGTGCAGGTGAATGTATTGTTCCCTCTTCGATTTGATCGACCATCTAGTTAGCTGCGTTTAAAACTTTTAGAATAGTGCTTTTCAAATTTAGAAATCGCATAAAAGTTTTATATGTTAAGTTCAGGAGACATTTTTATTAGCTCAACAAAACGCTTATCACTATACTATCTACTAATACTATTGTAGATAAAATAACTAAGTTACTAAATATTACTGAACAGAATTAGAAAACTGTATAAAACCTTAATAACGCATTCCTGTTACAATATTTTTATTATAATTTAGATCTTACAAAAAAGTATATAGGCATTTTTTTTTAAATTTCGCATCTTACACTTTCAATCAAAAAAACTAGTCGCTTACTCCATCTATTATGAGAAATTTTATTTAATAATTTTTAACACAAAAAAAGCGCGACTAGGTACATAAATATTTAAATTACTAAAGAAAAGAGTACCTATATTTTCGCTTACCCTTAGTAAAATAACAAATGTCGATATGGCCGCTCAGACAGCATCTGCCGAGGCTGTCAAGGAGAGGTACGTACTACGTACGTAGGGTGATAATACAGTAAGTTTTAAAGCATATTTTAACGATATTTTGTAAAAAAAAAACCCTATGTTTTGACAGAATTTACTAGTTGCTTACTAAAATTTAGGACCAATTATCCCTTTTTTTTAAGTAAATAAATACATAAGAAATTACTCTTTATCTGTGCCTTGTAAATATTATTTTACTAGCTTTAATAGGCATTTTATGCTTCATTGTAGTTTTGTTTACTTAGTGATCAGTTCAGTTATGAAAACGATAAAAAAGTACATATAATATAAATACTGTGGTGGTGTCCGAATAATGAATTGAATAATAATGAACCACCTCAGCCCCCGAGATCATGGACGTTGTAAAGGGTTCGAAACGTCGGGAAATAATTTAATTGAAAAATCTTTAAACTGTAAAGTTTTTTAAAGAAATAAACGCGATAAAATCCGATTTAGACTTTTAATTAAATATAATATAAATGTTAATTATCCGGGTTTTTCTATTCTATTTGAATTTTCGCAAACATTTTTTTTATGCTCCTAATATAAACTGACAGTCATCACTATTTTCGATCTATGTAAATGTTTCTTCCATGGCGAGAATTAAGGCCTCATCTCGAGGACGACCAGTTTTACCCCCAGTAGGTTTTAAAAAAGAAACATAGCAATCATGGTGATAGCTTGCCTCAGCAGCGATTAAATCATGTTCAAACCCTATGCGAGCGGTAATAGTTTTTTTGCTTTTCGTCAGAACTAGAATGGGCTATTTTCAGAACAGATTCTTTGAATTCCTTACAAATTTTTCGCCAAAATTTCGGAGCTCGATCCTTTTTATATTCTTCATTTGCTTCATCGCCGCAAAAGAAACAATGATTTTTAAATCAAAAATTTAATTCATTTACGTGTGCTCTGGTACGAGGAGGACTTATTTTCGATCTACTGGCTTAATCCTCTTCATGTTGTCTTTGCACTGCACCGATAGTGCTTCTCCGAGTGTAGTTTTTCCGACATTGCACATCTACTGCGACTGATTTTTGGCTTTTTAGGTAGTCTGTGAATTCATCACCTGTTTCAGCTCTTGCGTCAATCAATGTTTTCATGCCACAATCAATACGACGACGATGACGACGCGTTGGCGCAGTGGTCACAGTAACTTGATGATGGGTTAGCGGTTTCGGGTTCAAACCCTGCACATTACAAATATTTGTATATGCCATACAGATGTTTGTCGTGGTCTGGGCGTTTGTGCTTGTGTAGTGTGTGTATTTCCGGACCCCAGACACAGGATTCACATTCTACTGGGGGCCGTTGAGTGTGAGACGTATATTTATTATTATTATTAACAATAACGATTTCACTTGCAGGCAAAGGATCTGTACAAATGAAGCAAAGTCCCAACATTTTCTAAAAATTGAATACAGCACAAACTTTAAAAAATGGTATTAGCAATAACCACTTGTTTTCACTACGAGGGAACATTAAATACTAATTACTGACGGTATTTCGTTAGGCCCTTCGAATAGAGAGCGGGCAGACAAGTATACTTGAGTAGACAATTGAACAGTAGACAATATGTTGCTCAAGGCCACGTAGTCACATCAAATAAAGCACGGGTTCTTTTCAACTCAAATTCTCAGAATTACTCATTATAAATGTATACTTAAAATTTTACTTATATTACGCGTCCAATAATGTTCAGAGTATACAGCCCTGCTAACTTTCGAATGTTTGAAATTTCGAAGGCTTTTTCTCAGAAATGGTAAATCTTAGAGTTAATGTCTATTTTGACCGGGCTCTTATATATATACAGTAAGTTCGGGTACATCCTTTTATTTGAAATATATTTTAATTGTCTTTATTGTCATCCCATTTTGTTGTAGTGCGGCAAGTAAACGAGTATCGCCTAAACGCCGGCGGTCGCGGGTTCGATTCCCGCTCGAGGTATATATTTGTATTTATATAAACATTTGTTTCCGATCTAGGTGTATATCCTTGTGGGTCTTCCCACCGTGACTGTGTCCTGGTTGTTATCATAAGCATCTGATAACGATCGTTACTCATGGTAGGGAAATTATCTGCCAACCCGCAGCGGAGCAGCGTGGTGAATTAAGCTAAAGAAGGGTTGGCCTTCTCCTATATGGAGGAGAGGCCTTTGCCCAACAGTGGGATGTTTACCGGCTAATTCAGTTCAGTTCAGTTATTCAAAGTCAAAGTCAAAATATTTTATTCAGCATAAAATTATTACAATTATTTACTGAACGTCATGAGTCTACCACCAGTTCGGAAAGAAGAAGCCTCTGACCTGAGAAGAACTGGCGAAAGAAACTCAGCGGGACTAATATTTTTTTTACGTAATGTATTTTTTTTTTTCAGAGTATAATGAAATTAACAATAATTCTCTTTAAGTTGAAATAGCCTGGAGGCGATCACATCATTCCCAAGGCGTACTGTACTGTATTGTCATATGTAACGACATATATAACGACCGTTATATCGGCCTTCGTTATATACAATTTGTGAAGTATCTACCTATTACGGTTAGAAAGATACATCCGAGATAGATATCATAAATAGTCGGTGAGACAGAAGGCCGGCGGAACCCTAGAAATAGAGTTCCATTAGTTAGGTACCTACTAATGGAGCTTTTAGGTTCTTATAGGCGTATGGTTTAAAAGCGAGTGAATCGATGTCGCTATTTTTATTCCAATTAGAAGATAAACATTTAATTAGAATAAGATTTTTAGATTAGCGTAGGAGCGGTAGTATTTATAATGATGTTTATTAATATGACAAGAATCTAAATTCATCACGAATGAAACAGCGAAGTTATTTAGTAGATTTATGTTTGTTATAACAAATAAATACCTATAATAAAATAGGTATTCCATGTAACATTTCCTTATAGTGAATCGTATTTATTTCTAATTAATATTAGGTGTATAACTTTGCTCCTACAGTTTTTGAAGGGAAACTTTTATATCGACGTAAATCAGGGTGAAAATCAAAAATCGTCACACTACGATCGTCACATTTTCGGACCATATATGGTATTGTACTGTGTTTCGGGACTCTGTACTATATACATATGTGCATATGTAATGAAAAGACGTAACCGATTCTTGAGTCTCTATCCGAGTCCGAGTCTATCGAGTTTCAGCTCGTTTTATTCGTATTGACGAGCACTTTTTTTTTAGATGGTTACCAGGGTCTGATCTAATTATGGAGCTGGAAGATGGCCATATAAACTTCGCAATGAAACGACACAACCTCATCGAGTTGTGGCTCAGTTGAATCGTCTTGACGAGTAGTTTGTCTTTCAATGATAACCATGGTCTAATGATGGAGTTGGAAGGTAGTCATAGGAACTCTGTAATGAAACGACGCAACTCCATCGAGTTTCAGCTCGTTTGATTCGTCTTGACGAGCACTTTGTTTTTAGATGGTTATGTACCTGATTACCGATGTCGCGCACTACCCATTAACTCGGCGCGTCGTTTTATTATAAGTATAAATTCTTACGTGCGTACATAAGTACACACACACTTTTGTTTCGTAAACCTCTATTGAACAATTAATGTTAAACATATAATAAAAAGTTTCACTTAATACGTACATTACACACACACACAGATATATTTTTTGTATATTATTGTAAAAACTGGAGATAAATGATTTAAAATGGGATATTTACCATGTTTTATTTTTATTTTTTATTTGATTACATTATCTACGAATGAATGAATGAAGACATTAATCGTCCCGACTAGACATACCGTTATTGATGAAATCAAACCACTTACAGCACGTTTTTTCACTAATAGCAGCCTCACCATGGATATTTGAGAGCATTTGATAAGCCTCAGCTGCAGATTCTTTCCTTTTGAAGTAAAA
The DNA here is from genome assembly GCA_036937285.1 of Euphydryas editha. Lineage (NCBI taxonomy): Eukaryota > Metazoa > Arthropoda > Insecta > Lepidoptera > Nymphalidae > Euphydryas > Euphydryas editha. Next base: position 9,402,827 of record JAUPFZ010000011.1, read on the forward strand.
AAAAAGGAAAATCTTCTGCAAAAGACGAGAAGTCGGCTCTTAAACTGACATCTTCAATCGACGATAACTTTATGGTTCAGATACAAATCAATTAACGTAACTATTAGGTTATGTTAACAGATGCCCAAGTTGATTGTATAACGTATATGATCTATTTACTCCGACCACGTAGTACCTCAAAAGCCTAATAGGGAAATCGCGGAAGCAAAGTTGTACATCCGTGTATGTGTTACCTTTAACATTACTTTTTTTTTAAACTGTGTACTCCTTATTATAATATCGTTTTGTATTATATTTTACGATTAAATGTTTAATGGAAATTTCGAAATATGATACAAACTTTCATAAAATGTTCTGACAATGTTAATCCAAGTAATGTATTACAATTAAAGTATGTAATTTAAAACAACCAGTTATGATAAAGAAATCACTTCATAAGTTGACAATTTGAGTTTATAGCATTTGGAATTTCGAAATAAAAGTAATAAAAATACGCCAAGTATTAGAGGCACCACTAGCCTTCGGAGATTGGATCCAATCAAAGCCTTTGCGTTCAGAGAAGGAATGCAATATTGGCCGTGATACTATGTATTCAATTTGTGCTGTGATTAAAATCATAATATCAATTGATGTTTTTAATTGTTTTATTTCTGTAAGACCATGTAATGTTGGTTACTTGTACTAAATTAATCAGTGCTTTTATTTTGAAAAGCCGATGTATTGTAGACTCTTTTAGAATTTATCAGAGTTGAAGTTTCTTAACCTTTGGGAGTACGAATGAATAAATTGTAGTAAAAAAGTAATTTATCTTTTTTTTATAAAAGTTTTAATGTCATGTTTTTTGTTCATTTTTCCTTCATATAAGACTACAGTCTTTGAAAATTCTTTGCGATCTATCCTTCTTAGAAGTCGAGTATCGCTAAATATATTTTAATTATTATTTTTTTAATTTATATATTTTAATTTTATTTATTCTTAAGGGCTATGTTTTAGGTAACAGTCGGCTGAAATACGTATATTCTTTTATTTACTTGCATATATATAATATATAAATATTACACCTAGATTCGAGGTGAGAATCGAACCCACGAGTGGAGCGGAAAGCAAGATATCACTGCCAACTGCACCAACGGGCCTTGAACTTTTAATGGTTATGACTTTCATATTATAATATTAATATTATATATAAAATCATCACAGAGGGATTTTTCGGATATGCACCAGAATACTTTTAACTTTTCAAATAACATCCATTACTTTTTTTTTTTCATAATATTACATTATACCTTATGAGTGTTAGTCAAAAACCATTATAAAAGTTGATTTTTACAAGATTTCTTTTTCAAATCAGGCATAAATATTATTCTAGTAATCTAAGATTCTTTTGATAGCATGAACAGATGTTATTAACTTTTTTGACATAAAATGAAAAGGAAATTGCTTACATCGTTTCATTTACCAATATTTATTACATCTTATCTTATATCTTTAAACGAGCAATTCTTGTATATATATATATAATCGGAATCTCGGAAACGGCTCCAACGATTTTCATGAAATTTAGTATGCAGGGGGTTTCGGGGGCGATAAATCGATCTAGCTAGGATTTATTTTCAGAAAATGTTGTTTTATCCCTTTTTTTACACAATTAAAAAATACCATTAGAATACGAAGGTAAATTTCGCTGTCATTGACAAGCTTCTATTAGCGCAGATAGGAATCGGGCGGATTCGAAACCAGAAAACCTGAGTTCGAATCCAGGATTCTACAGACCAATTTTTTTTTCATTTTTTTTTTTAATTAAGAGCTCTTTTTATTTTTTATTTTAATAACCAGTTCCTATTATTTTACTTTTATGTCGGTAAGATCGAAAATATTATTTATGTTTCATCAATATGTAATGTATCTAAATATAATTTAACCGAGCAAAGCTCGGTCATCCGGGTACTGAATCATAAAATCAGTAACAGACTAGCATTCTATTTTTAAACCGTCCGCCTCTAGCAAACTAATTATGTCATTGATATTTTTCTAAATTTCGTTATGTGTCTATCAGTGATATATAAACGAAATACACATAAAAGGTACTACTTTGTCTTTCATCTAGTCTCTCCTACTTTATAAAAAGTTAAATTTTAAATAATGTTACTTAAGGGATTCACAATTCATTCTCAGTTAATAAAACCTTCTCAAGAAACGAATTACTTCTGAGTAGAAATATACGGTCAGTGTTAATACTCATTCCTATTCACTAGAATTATAAAGTGAGAGTGAAATCGAACATTAAACATGTCTAAGTCTGAACAGTAAAAAATGTGTGTTAAAAATTAAAAACAATAAAATAATAATAAATAAATATAAAATAAAACTATAAATTAGCTAAAAAGCATTGAACGAGCAGACAAAAATAACGAAATTAATTTTGTATAGAACAATATAAATTAATTTTGTTAAAGATGAGTTACTTTCATTAGTAAACTAATGAACACAAGCACATGACATTATTTTTTCTTAAAGCAAGGAGTTTGATTCCAGAAATTTAATTTATCAAAATTTTATGATGCGTATTGTCATGTCATTCAATCTATGGAAATCTAATTTGTTTAAATTCTTTTAAAATTTTAAACAAATTTGATTTTCCGTGATTCCGTCCAATCCCACTTTAAAAACGAATCAAGAGTCAGACATAGGAAGTAAAAATAAAAAAAAATTAAAGTACGGCTTTATACGAATAAAAAAGATTTGTGTAGCGCAAAGTATTTAGTAAACCAAAGTAGTGCGTTAAACGGTCTCTTTTCAACTGATTTTATAGTAACACATTTTTTGATGAAATTTTTTTTAGAAATGTCTGTTTGAACTTGATAATTCAAGTCAGCAAGTCAAGATAATTCAGTTCAGCGGAAGTAGTAAATGTAAGTTAAAAAAATAACATGAAATTCATCAAGCATATCCTGAGGTAACATTTATTAAGGCCATGCTTCATTAAGGTCGTTACATACAATAAAAAAGTATTGTAATTTCAATTTTGTATTTTGAATGACGGCGTTAGAGAACAGTAGCTATACATTGAAAAGTGATCCAAAAAATGGTAATAACGTGTGTAAGGTAATGTTTTATAGCATTTAATTAATAATTATTATTAATTAATATTCGTATTCAAAACCTAGTAAACGAACAAGGCGATAAAAGGAACGTCAAAATGTCGATTTGCAATTAATTTTTACAATAGTTTTAAATACAAGACTCTCATAAATATATGACTTCTGGATCGCGAATATTTAGTACATTACATAACTACAAACTAAAGTAAAACTTTTGTGTGGGCGACGTCGCTGGCACAGCTAATATTTTAATTAACATACGATTTTCACCAAATCTTAATGTGTTTGAACATACAGTATATTAAATTATTTATTTACAAGGTTAAACACTGATGTCAGTTTTTATGGGTTAGTCAAGAAGAAATCACTAAAGACGTCTTTTCTAACCTCTCTTTAGACCTTTGAACATTTTGCTTTTTACCTGTTTTGTATTTTAATTTGTGTGTGCAACTAATTTATCCACAATTATTATCATAAGGGTATATTGAATCAAAAACTTTTTAATTATGCTAACATTGATGGGTTCTGCGATTAGGACATCTTGCAATTTTAATTTTATCTATTAATAAAATAAATTCATATATGTCAATATATTTTAAATGGTTAATTAATATATTTAAGTTAAAATTACTGTTGTATTTATGAAAGGTGCATAAATGTTATGATGATAAATTACGCAGGTGTTAATTAATTATGCGAGAAACTGACCATATCTTAGCATGTCAGGTCGACGTTATGTTGAGCTTTTGTGACAAGCCACTGTGTCCATTGTCTTACTCTAACATTTAATTTAACCATTGTACTACATATTTCATTATGTTATATATGATGAATATATATTATTATGTTTAAAATGGGTACCTACATACCACGATATAACACAGTGATTTTGTGTCAATATTTCGACCCAGTTGCATGGATCGTGGTCACGACGGGACTACGGTGTTACGAGGTGTGTAGCTGGAACTGTCATGGGTAGTAGCGAACGACCCTCTTTCTAGTTCTCTTCACAGGAACTTCGCGAAAAAAAAATCACTGTGTTATATCGTGGTATGTACCCGTTTTAAACATAGTAATATGTCTTAAAACCACGAAATAAGTCTTAAATCATGATGAATATAATATCTTAGATATTTGACACGTAAAAAAAAATAATTTATATATTCATTGGAGTTGAAACAATGATGTAAAATTATTAGAAATTTTAAACAATAACTTTTTTTTTACTTTAAAATTATAAAATAAAATAAAATAAAAATTTTCAAAAGAATTTGAAAATTTTTGTTTTATTTCATTTTTTCTAATATAAGACAATATTAATCTAAAATGATATTCGAAGTATTGAAATGATATTTTTAAATTTTTTCTGGCCGTAAGAAGCACAGTTAGTAAGATATTTGTTCAAGTAGCGCGAAAACACGACTGATTTTGTTGAAACTTTTTGTTAAGAATCTGATAATACTTTAAAATTAGTATGAAGGAATAAAGAAAAATATTAACCATTACAAATTGAGCTCCTGTTTCAAAGTTTAAAAGTAACTGTAAAAAGTTCAATTTTTTATCAGAATCTCAAAATTTCGATGATGGAAATGAAGTTGTTGGTATTAATGTTTGTTTGTACAAAGATATTTTCCTTTTTTCATGTTTCTAGCTAAGTTCGCTTCTCGATAAACTTATATAAATTAAACAACTTTATTTAAGCATAAAGCGTCAAAACAAGAAGATCCGTCGGGAAATACCCCGGGGTTAAGCACTACGTGACCCGAATCGCGAAAACTTAAAGTCCCAACTTGGAGATACATTTAGAATCATAATTAGTGAAACTTGAAACTTGACATTGCGTCCAAATGAAAATGTTCCCAATTAAAACGTACATGATTAAAATAAAGTCGAATAATCGTTTTAATAGTAATTGTGGTAATGTGGTTTGATTCTAATGAAATGTATATTGCATTTTTACTGTACTGTATTAGCCTGTAAGCCAGATACTGCTAAGTGAAGGCCTCTTCTCCATATGGAAGAAGGGTTGTAGTTTAATCCACCACGCTGCTCTACTGAGGGTCGGCGAATAATTTCCGTGTAATGAGTAACAATCGTCGATCGTAATCAGGTGTCTATGATAACAACAGGAACCGACGGCTTTACGTGATCTCCGAGGCACGGTGGGGAGACTCAAGAACATACACTCAGACCGGAAACAAATATTTGTACAAATACAAATATCTGTCCCGAGCGGGAATCGAACCCGCGACTGCCAGCATGCGGCGTTAAGGCGACTACTCGCACCACTACACCGGAACGATCGTCACTACTCGCACCACTATACCAGAACGGTCTTCATAAATGCAATATTTACTATTGGCAAATATGGACTTACTGCTAAATTCGACTCGTGAAATATTAAATAGTTTATAGAATTTTGAGAAACAAATTGTTTTCATATAACTTTGCGACAATGTAAATTAATTTCAATATTAGTTATATATATAAGAGTTCACTATAATGCAAAGTATGTACATAAAAAAAATATAAAGTTATTAATAGTTATTGGTAATTGAGAGTGATATTTTAATATATCTATATGTATAAATACTCGTATCTAAATATATATAACTCAAAGGTTAAAGGACTGACTGACTGACAGAGTGATCTATCAACGCACAGCCCAAACCACCGGACGGATCGGGCTGAAATTTGGCATGCAGGTAGATATTATGACGTAGGCATCCGCTAAGAAAGGATTTTGATCAATTTTACACCCAAGGGGATAAAATAGGGGATGAAAGTTTGTATGAAACTTTGTCAATTTTAAACTAATCATGCTGAGACTTTGCATGCATAAAGCTACTATGACGTAGGCATCCCCTAAGAAAGGATTTTGATAAATTCCACCCCTAAGGGGTTAAAATAGGGGATGAAAGTTTGTATAAATCTTCTTAGAGTTTCGATCGATCGATCGATCGATCGATGATTGAACTGAAATTAAAGATTGGAGCTACTATGATGAAGAAGTCCGCTTAAATAGGATTTTGATAAATTCAACCCCCATGGGTATAAAATAAGGGATAATGGAGGATGTAAATAAACTCTTTTGCAAAAAAAACGGGCACTTAAGCAAAGAACAATTTTATAGTTACTATTAGTTTGTTTGACAATTTTAGGTATTGTTATCCTCAGAATTTTATAAATTAATTAGGAAGGAATAGTTTTCATCAGTTTTATCATAACATTTTAATTAAATTATTAAGAAATAATGTTTAAGCTCAAAACACTATGATTGTACCTGCTCGCTAAATAAAAATGAAACGCGTTAATTTCTTTGTTTTTCTTGAATACATTAAAAGCAGATAAAAGTTTAGTATTGAGTGTGACCCCCTCTTGCTGAAATCACAGCTTGCATTCGTCTGGGCATGCTAGTGAGTATATCTTTTATGGTTTCTTGGGGAATACGTTCCCACTCCGCGGTAATCACATTCTTTAGCTCTCTGATGGTCTGCGGAGCCGGCTGCACTGATCTCACTCGTCGCTTCAGAACGTCCCAGACATGCTCTATCGGATTGAGGTCCGGACTTCTAGCTGGCCAGTCCAAACGACGAATTCCGACTTCTAGCATATACGCATCCACACCGCCAGACCGGTGGGCGCGAGCGTTGTCGTCCATAAAAATTGAGTTTTCGCCAAGAGCGGTTAAAGCGGGTTGTGCATAAGGAATTAGAACTTCCGTTATGTATCGGTGTCCAGTCAGTGTACCGTTTTCGATGAAGACTAACTCCGTACGATCCATAGAATTTATTCCTGTCCAAAACATAACAGAGCCCCCTCCATGAGGTGTGATTTCTTCAAAACATGCCTCTCGTCTACGTAGCACTCGCCGACGTCGGTGCAGAGATATCCTGGCTTCATCGGAGAACAATACCCTATCCCAGTCTTCATGAGTCCATGACACACAATTTCGAGCGAAGCTAAGCCTGGCAACTCGATGTCCACGGAGTAATTTAGGGCCGCGTGCCGGGCGATGACTGTGTATATTAGCAGCGAGAAGCCTCCTCCTGACCGTCCATAGACTAATTTGCACATTTCTTACTTCTTCGAGGGTGTTCTTGAGGTCCACATAAGAAGATTTGCGATTTCTCAACGCTTGACTAACTAGAAAACGATCATCCCGTGGTTCGGTACATGTCTTTCTGCCAGAACCAGGCTTTCTCTTGACGGAACCGGTCTCTTGATAGCGCTGCCAGGTCCTTTGAACTGTCGACCGACTCACATTTAGCCTCTGAGCCACGAAGCATTGACTGCAACCTTCTTCAAGCAGCGCAATAATTTTGCTCGCTTTTATCACTTCATCTACCATTTTCGAGATTGCTAAACAGCAATAACAATACTTTTAAATGTCAAGGACACCAGATAATTTAATAAAAATTGACAAAAAGTTAATTAGAGTCGATATTAACTATAGGGAATTCGCGCCACAAAATGTAGTTAAAAGTTATTTTCTTTGAAAACCAGGCTCAGTCGAAAATTTGAATTTGGAATGTACTCTTATAAACATTATGGCACTTTTATAACTGGCCAGTAACATGTTCAAATGATTAAAACCTTTTTGGTATTTTATTTTTTTCAGCCAGGAAGAAAATCGAAACCGCCCGTTTTTTTTGCAAATGAGTGTATATTAGTTTGAATCTATCAGTACCTAATAGAACGAATAAATTAAGACGAACAAAATAATTTTTAGTTCTAAATGTTGACAATAGATGGCGTTAGTTAATACCTAATGATATCCCATTCCCCTAAAAGTCTACTTTGCCATGACAATAAACAAGTCTCAAGGGCAAACTCTCAAATTTGCGGGTATTGACTTGAGAGAACATTGCTTCTCTCATGGACAGTTTTATGTTGCTTGCTCACGAGTAAGTTCACCCAATAGCTTGATAGTTTTAGCGCCTAATGACAGATTAATTAAGAATATTGTGTACAAAGAAGTTTTGTAGGCCCTAATTTTTTACACACGCTAAACAAAAGTAAAGCCGCAAAAACTATACCTAATTAATAAAAATACTTCTTAACGCGAGCAAAGCCGCGAGCAAAAGCTAGTTATTTATATAATTTATTTTGTTGTAAATTTTATACTGAAATTGGTAGTGTCACAAGTCCCCGTCCCGAATGTTTATTTCGTCGTATATATATTAGGGGATAGGTGGATGCAGAGCTCAAGCTGAATCGGCTGGCGCGGCATACGAGTACACCCACGCATGTGTGTTGGATTTGATATCGTTGACACGTGTCAATCCGATGGCGCCGTCGCTTGGGTCCGAAATTAGTAAGTTGCATAGACTGGTCTCTTGTGCCACCTGTTATATGTAATGGAACAATACTGAACTATAGATACAACGTAAAAAATGTTGGAATCATTTTTGATTTGTATCTTTCTTGGACACCTCAGTTGAGTGAGCTGAGCAGGAAGCTGTTCGCAGCCATCGGTTCACTTCGTCGACTTTAATTCCTTCTTCCTTTGCCTACTAAAATTGCGTTAGCACAGTAATTCCTTTTTCAAATTCTTGATTATGCAGATCGTGTTTTCTGGATCTTAAACAGGAGCAATTAAATAAGCTTGAGCGCCTTCAGAATCTCTGTATACGGTATATATTTGGTCTTCGAAAATATGACTCTCCGAATTTCGCAACAAACTCAAGTGGCTTCCAATTCGTTTTCGCAGGAATACTCACGTACTTTCACTACTCTACTGCGTCCTTTTCAATTCTTATGCCCCTCAATACCTTAAGGAACGGTTTACGTTTCTTTGCGATTCCCATGAACGTTCCCTTAGATCTGAACTCAATTTACTTCTGAAAACTACTTCTCATACAACATCTTTATCTCACCTTCTATTTTAATTCCTTCACTGTTAAAGCTGTCCGCCCGTGGAACTCTCTCCCGCTTTTAATGACAAGCTCCAACTGAAGTTTGTTTTAAAATCTTAAGAAATATTATATATCGCTTAATACGTCATAATATGTCGAAATTTTGTTATATGTATATTGTATATTTTATGTATGTTATATTTTATTTTATCTTGTTAAAGACTGTTATGATTTTCTTTTTTTAAATATTTGAACATTTCTTAACAGTTGCTACTATATCTCACGGCCGGCTGGTCGAGTGGTCAGGCAACTGAACACTTTACGCAGCGGTCGCGGGTTCGAATCCCGCCAGGTGCAGATAATTTGTATGACGAATATAGATGTCTGCACCGGGTCATGGATGTGTATTTATGTATATATGTATTTATATCTTAAATTTATTTCCGTTCCTAGTATCTGTAACACAAGTTCTTACGAACTTATCACGGGGCTAGGTTAACGTGGTGTGATTGTTGGTTAATATTTATTTATTTATTTATTTATATCGTGTCCTTTGCTCAAAGGTTTTCTGGAAGAAATCGCTCTTTTAAGCGATAAGATCGCCTTTGTACAACTTTTGTGTATTTTACTATGTAAGTTTGTATTATGGTGTGCGATTCTGAGAAGGACGCGAAAGCTAAATTCAAAAATAATTTCTTTGTACAAAATATTACGTACATACTAAAAATCCAAAGCTATGCAAAAAAATATGGATATCAACATATCACCCAATAATTGCTCCAGTTTAGGTAGTAGATTATGGCAATAAGATTATCACTACTGCATACAATTTTTGGAATATTGACTTCGTACTTCGTAGTGTGTGATGAATAGCTAGGAACATTAAGGCTTGCAAGATTATCGGAGATCCATTGGCTTGAATCTTGTAAATTTCGGCATAATTATTTCTAAGCTTTTAGTTTCTACTCATACCTTTAAACGAAAAATTTCAGGGTACCTACCACAATCTTTAACAAAGTAATGTTATTACGGTCGCGTTTTAATTCCGGCGTATTATAATAACATCCAAATTCGTATCACGATCTTAACCGAGCATGATTGTTTTATTATCGCTGAGAGATGTGAAAGAACGAATGATTTGTCCTATACCTTATTTAGAGGGACGGAAGTAGCGCTATTAATTGTATAGCGTTATCTCTTTCTCGCTTCAGAACAAATCGTATTACTGAATTTTAACGATTAGTCATTAGTGCCACTTAGCGCATAACATAAACATAACCTTTAAAAAGTTTTTATTTACAATAAACATAAGTGCCTTTGTATAATTTATAGGTTTAAGTGCACAAAAACAAAGGAAACAAAAAAAGTAGATAAAATATGAATATAACTATATTATATATTTTTCTCAAAATTATTAAGAACTCAAAATTTTCGTAGGCGTTCATCTAAAACAACATTGAAAATTAATTTTTCAAGCACTAAATCACCACAAATACAACTTTTTTGATATTACACTTAGATTATATGGTAAAAACATGTTTTTATATGAAATATTGCACAAATCAATAACAAGCCAATACTCGTCACGCTTGGCAGGCGTGTCGACGAACGCAGTACGCTATGTCAGGATATGGTGCTGCTGCTGCTCTGCAGTTAGTTGTTCGCACCACTATGGTCTTAGTCGTCTCTTACAACACTTCAGCAAAAAAGAGGTCGGGACTATTCCTCTCTGCCGGTCACCACACGGCCAAAATTCTATTTATATACAGATTTTTTTATATTCTCCAGTAAGTATTTCAAGTTTTGTCATTTCTTAAATCAGAATTATACATCAGAGTCCTCAGTATTAGGTCCAAATAACTTGAAACTTGAAGGGAATATAATTAAAACACACTAAGTTGCAGACATGACTAGTATAACATGAAATTTAATGTTTGATTATAAAATTGTTTAAATTCCAAAGTAAATTAAAATCTATAGGAAATTTGCATTAAGGCAAAGGTTCAAATGATATTCCTTATCAAGTGTTCTTTGCGCGGTAGTCATGTCACAACAATGTCTTCATAAATTGCTACGCCAGACATAAGTTTTGCTATAAGTATGTTAAGAAAATTCAATTAGAAGCCTTAAATGTAGCACTTTACTGACTACAAGCGAGTCCTTTCCTACCTAAAGGAGGGCCCTTAAGTCTTTAAATTGAGTTATAAGCAAAATGTTGATGGAAATTTTACACATAGGTGCTATAATATTGACTGACCATATTCAGTAGATAACCGTCGTTTTTATACTGGATATATATTTTTGTCCCAAGATTCAACCTACTGTTGCTTTGTTACTAGGACTTTTTTCACTGACTTTAATTAAACTTTTGACAATTTGTTGAAAAAAACAGTCGTGCCCGGATTTGAAACCACGATTAGGCGATATCGATTCAAATGTTTTATTCACATTGCCATTTTCGCCAATTCATGTGTTTTCTTGTATTTTCTATAACAACATATGTAACAAGATATACATTTAAGAAATGAATGACAATAATAGTTAAAAACGTCAATTTGTTGTCTTTCGTGGGTTCAGTATAAACACATCTATTTTGACGAAATGTTTCAATCCAATAGACATCAAGTAGGTAAACAGCAGTATTGAAAATGACCACGTGTAAAATTCCATTGACGTAGATAACATTTTGTTTTTTTTTCAATTATTATAAGTGCAGTGTAAATATTTACCAGCTCAAGGCCACCGGGGGAGTTAGTAATTTTTTCGTTACGTCAATTTAACCATCAAGAAACGTTAAAAGAAACAAAATTTATCATAGCTACTTAAGAAACGTGTTAAGCTTAAAAACCCTTAAAAAATGTTAACCTAGAATTTAACAATTTTAATTAGTTTAAAAAGCAGTCATTTGAACGCTCTAGTAGGTTTAGTGTTAATATAACTTCTGAAGTAAAATCTAATTACACGGAGCTAAGTACTTAAATCACAAGATATTAAAATTTAAAATCATTACATTCGTTTTTTCTGATCCAAAAATATTAAAATAAAAGGTATTTGTAATTGACTTACTAAAATTAATAGGTTTTTATGTGTCACGTTCGACAAACACCGTGAAAAGAACTGCATTCTCACATAAATCTCATTCCATTCTCACGCAAATGTGAGTCATGTTTATTCTTAAGGTATTGAATAGATGTAAAACCAAAAATAAATTATTTCTTCATTAGGTAAATTATAACAAATATGATGTGCGTTATTAAAAAAAAGGATTAAAACAAGTACGCTTAATTAAAAAAATCAAAAAACCCGACTGCGTAAAATACTCTTATTATAAACTAAAAAGAATAAAACAATTTACTAGCTTTCATTTGATACTCATATTGCTACAGTAAGAAAAAAAAAATCATCTCTCCCCTCATTCCGCCATTTGCGGGCGCCATTTTGAAAATTTACATAGCCTATGTCACTACTACAATTTAGACAAATCCAACGACACCTCATATGTCAAAAACCGTCCAGCCGTTTGGGCTGTAGGGCGTGCCAAAGAAATGGACATACATACATACACTCGAAAAACATAACCCTCCTTCTGTCGCAGTCGGGTAAAAAGAAGTGACTTTTTTTGTTTTTTATACTAAGATAGGCTTTTTTTTTTTTCGCAGGGGAATCCATTTACGGATGATATCCAGGATGCCCGGGTCGGCAGTCCTAGACCTATGTCGGACTCGGCACTTTACTAAACCCCTGCGGGAGCCTTCAGCCGCTTTAATTGGAGGGTCCCGGATCTGCAGGCAACAGGATCCCTCCAGCGACAGGCTGGCCTCGGCGAAATGGCCAGACTTCTCCTCCATGGGGATTGTCCGGCTCACCTCTGAACAGTCCCGACTACGCCGTATCTAGTAGGACCGGGTTCCCATCCCGGCCCGATACGGGCACAGGGGCGTTACTGGAGGCGCATTAAGTAGCGCCTCCTACGCACCCCCATTCGTCGCCCGCGGATGGAGGCCACGTCGGCGGCCTCCTCTCTCACCCGCTCGTCGGCCTCCTTCTGGGACATTACTGTCTCGCAGAAGGAGACCATCGCCTTCCAGGACTCGTCGTCGCCGAGCATCGCGGTGATGATGCTCGGGAGCGACAAGCCCCCTCCGAGGAATACTAAGATAGGCTTGCGTTTGACCACTATATCACCTAATGTTAAGTGAAAATGCTGTCTAGGATGGAGCACGCTTACCTAGAAGTAGCCTATTCATTCGCGACTTAAAGATCGCTAGGTTGTAGTTATTCGGAAACACAGACGCTGGTAGAGTTCCATTCTTTAGCCGTACGCATTAAGAATGTACTAGCGAATCGCTTAGTGCGTATAGTGGGAATGTCAACCATATAAGGGTGGCATAACGCAGTGCGTCTGGTTGTACGAAGATGGAAGGGGCAGGGGGAATCAGGTCGTCGAGTTCCTGCGCATACTCTCCGAAGTGTATCTGATAAAAAACCGTCAGGCCGGCTACCCTACGCCGATGACCCAAACTTTTCAGCTTTGCAGCGACGAGTGTATCATCACCGATGAGCCTCTTGGCTTGTCTCTCAATTGACTCAATAAGCTCCAGCTGGTACTTGTGATGGCTGAGCCATCACAAAGATGAGAGCAGTACTCCATACATGAGCGAACTTGAGCTTGATATAGATTGAATAGCTGTTCTGGCGTGAAGTACTGTCTCACCTTCGAGAGGATGCCCAGTTTTTTGGCAGCTGTTTGAGCCTTTGCTTCGACGTATGAGCCAAAATTGAGGGTAGATGATAAGGTAACGCCAAGAAGCTATTCTTGGCTACTTTGTACTTATATTGTACATTTAGTTGTGTATTTAATTTATTAAATTTATACATAAATAATTTTTGTATTATCGATCTGACTATGATGAATGGAAAAATTCATATGAATTTATGTTTACACCATCATTGTTTTAAACATATTGTAAAAATTGTATTAATGAATAAATATACAAATAATGATTTTTTTTATTTTTATAAATATTAACCAACAATCACACCACGTCAACCTAGCCCCGTGTTAAGTTCGTAAGAACTTGTGTTAGAGATACTAGGAACGGAAATAAATTTACGAAATTTATATAAATACATATATACATAAATACACATCCATGACCCGGTGCAGACATCTATATTCGTCATACAAATTATCTGCACCTGGCGGGATTCGAACCCGCGACCGTTGCGTAAAGTGTCCAGTTGCCTGACCACTCGACCAGCCGGCCGTCGATGATGTATAATTATGTAATGATGTATGATGTTTGCAAAATAAATAATTTTTCAATAAATAATAAAACAGCTTAACACGCAAATTCATACATAACACACATACGTACACTAAACAATCATTTATTTTCTTTATATATATATGACTATTTACGAATTATTTACTTTCAACCTTTTGTATTGGCAATTCACGTGGACAATATTAAAGGGTAACGATCGTCACAAGCTGACGTTAGGAACCATCGCTCCTTTAGTGCAGATATTAAAATATATCATAGAAATAGAAAATACTTTTGTTTGGACATTTTTTATGTGTAATTCTGTTTTTTTTTTTCTTCATTTTTGTCGCTGAGGAATGCATTTACGCATTCTAGGATAGGTCATGTTAGGGTCATTTTTTTAAAGGTTAGGTTAGGATTTTTTTTGAGCATCGCCAAAAATCCTTTTAATGGGACTCATAGATAGTCAAACGGAATGTTCGTGCCAAATTTAATGACGAAATTCGGTATCACTTTTCGGAAGTTTATCCGTATTTTTTTTATTTTTCTATGGAAAGTAACGACCTTTGAACTTCGCAATTCCAATTTACTAATAATGATTTAGCTTGTTAGTTTTAATATAAGTATTAGCAACGCTATTAAGAAATAAAAAAATGCTATTGCGGGTTTTTTGAAAAATCACATTTAAAATCTTTTCTGTAGAAGTTAGCTTTTAGGGTTCTGAAAAATCGTTAAAAAAATATCCGATCTTTTATGTCTAGTGAACCAAGATGACTTCTAAGCACTATATTCACTAAGATAGAACCATGTATGAAAATATCAAATTGAAGCTTGTATGTTTATATAAATAGATGCATTAGGTTTCAATCTTTATCCAACGGGAGTTGCTGGATCTCCTACTGTTCGCGTCCCCGGGTGGCGGATAGGGGAACGCCACTCGCACTGGTTGCGAGTGGTAGGGGTCTTCGTTACCCCGCGGACCAAAACCAGCAGGAGGAGCGCAAAAGCGCAACGGGGCGCCGGGGCCACATAGTCTCGCGCTGTGGCCACCCCAGTCATGGTTAACTCGACGTTGACCATGGCTACCCCGGGCACGGTCAGCGATGGTTCTCTAGCTGTTGCTGGCTGTGGCGACCCGGATCACATGGCAGACGGCAACAGATCCGCCTTGGTTGCCGGCAGTCAGTCATCTAACCGGGGGTGGTGTATCCAAGATGGTGTCGACGCTTGGAGCACTGGGGCGGTGTAATGGAGGAAGATTGAGTTCGCTCTCTTCCTTCATTAGGGGGGAAAGCGCGTAAGCGCTTGGACGAGTCACGTGAAAGTGCATGGAGAGGCGCGAAAGCGTAGAGGAAGACGTAAACCTTAAGAAGTAACCTTAAGAAACCTTTTGTCCTGATACTCGTAATACACTTTAATATAAATATTATAATTTTTGTCGTTTTTTTTACATTTTTTTGAAGGAGCAGCTTAACTGATTAAGCTACATTTTTAAATCTAGTCGAAGAAACTTACTTTTGAATGTAGAGTATTATTTACAATGTACACAATACAATACGATTAATATTATTAAAATTTCCACAATCAATCGATTCAATATAAATTCTTATTTTAAATAAATTATAATAAATGCGGATTACAAAAAAAAAAAGTATATTCTCTTGTTATAAATATCAAGATAGCAACTGGAGTTAGACAAATTGATAGCTGCAGGCTTCAGTCGCAGCATTTAACTGCTCTGACAAATGACCTTTCTAACTGTATATCAATTTAACTTTTTATATATACTAGTGTTCGCCCAGTGGTCGAAATTCGACCTAAACTATAATTGACAGCATTATCAACATCATAAAAATATGATTGCACGTAACATGGTTAGCGACATATGCAGCAGTCATTGGACATGATCTGTCAAAAAAAAATCGATAAAAAATTCGTTGCAAGATCTGTATGTAAGACCTTAATTTAAGTACAGTGTTGACAACAGACTGAAAATAAACAAAATTTGTGTATATTTGTACATATGTGTGTGTGTCATAGGGTGTGTAGGGTTTTTTTTAATTAATTTCATGTATTTTTTAGCATTATTATAAAAAAATACTAACATTCGGCACTTATTATCCATATAAACTTTAACTTTACCAATTTTCATACGTCTGCGTCCACGTAATTTTCGTAAAAAGTTTTACAAAGTTTATGTTTCACGTATTAATATATACTTAGATAATGATAGTTTTATTTTTTAATTATATTTGTAATGCATGTATAATTTTATATTGACAGTTTCATAGTTTTACTTAGTTATTATTATTATTATTAATCTTGGTATTATTTATCTTGGTAAATTTTGAACCCTCGGCATATCTACCGGATAATATAAGTATTCACGGGCCGAAGCCAAGTGTACATCCTTTACTATTTTTTTAAATTCTTTTTATTAGTCTATTTGCAGAAACTTTCTTACAATTCTGCAAGTGTTTAAGATAACTGCTTTCTGTAAAATTATATAAATATTCTTATGTAGGCCTATTGTTTTGATTGAATGGTGTATCATTTTAGGTATAACCCCAGTGGTAGAGATAACTATCGGCACTATTGTTACAGTATTTAGATTCCACATCCGTTTTACTTCTATTTTAAAATCTGTGTATTTTGTGATTTTTTCTGCTACGGTTGATTGTATGTTATGAGTGTTTGGGACCGCTATATCGATCAGAAGTGCTGTTTTTTTATATTTTATTTACTATTGTTATATCTGGTCTGTAAAAATGAGTTGTTTTGTCTGTTAATATAATCCTATCAAAATATAGTATGTGTGTACTGTTTTCTAGCATGAGTTCTGGTTAGTATGGTGTGCGTGGGATTTTAATAAGGTTATATTTCAAAGCTAGCTCTTGATGGATGATGTTGGCAACCTGGTCGTGTCTATGTTTGTATTCTGTTTGAACTATTGCTTTACATGATCCAGTAATATGTTGTATATTTTCTAAAGGATTATTACATTTGCGACATACATCTATTGCATTTTGTGTTTTCATAATATGTTTTCTGTAGTTCCTTGTTTCTATAGCTTGATCTTGAATAGCAAAAATAAAGCCTTCTGTTTCAGGAAAGAGTCTTGTCGACGTATGGTATGTTCAGGTCTCGATAATGCCTTATTATTATCTATCTACTCATTTCATATCTAATGTCGAAATATTTTTTGTTCATTATACCGAAATACCTTTATACATATAGGTACATATATAATAATTGAATTCTTTATGAAATATTGAATGAACTAAATATATTTATTATTTTATATAACAAGTTATTTTAAAAGCCAAAAAATATTCATAAAGGTTGAATTGATTTAGGAATAAAAAGGATATAAAATTTATGAAGATGAATATTTTGCCGGTACTATTATCAAAATTATTCAACTTTTGAATAATATATTTCGTGTACATACATGAATTTATTCATAATATAATGAATTACATGGATAGAAATTTAAAATTCGATGCTTGTAACGTGACAATATAAAAATCTCTTTATAGCTAGGAATACTTTATTTTAAAAAGTACTGGATATAAAATATTTTCTGCAATCTGCCTGTTGATCATTGAAAACTCACTTTCCTTCAAATAATGAAATAGTCTGATAATCGTAGTTTAACTTTAATTATTCTTTTATTTTTAATAAAAAAAAAGACAAGAATATAGTTTGCGATGATAAAGTTACAATGTTATTATTTAAAAAAAAAAAAAATTAGTTTGTTCTATTATTTTATTTTAGGTATTACACGAAAATATATTATTAAATAAAAAGGTAGATTTAAAAATTAAAATGTTGTAAAAAAAGTAACAACAAGATACTATAAAAAAGCGTGAAAATATTTTCTTGATATGAATCTGGAAGTTTCTTTGTAACTTTTGTCACAAGACCAAAAGTAATCAGAGTCGCTGTGAAAAACAAAGCACTGAGAAAGGATGTAGTCGTACGTAGTTTGGTATGTTTATAAACAGATTTTTTCCTTTTTTACGTCATGATGTCATGTCACTAAGCTTTGTTTTAAAATTAACAGAAATTTTACAAAAATAAAAATGACGCTCCAGTGAATAGAAAATGTGATCAAAACTGCTGATAGTAGGTTAATAGGCAGGGCAATTCGAAGCTTCGTTAAAAAAAGATACTGATAAATTCTGAAATCTTTAGATGAACTAAATTTTAGGTGTATGTCCGATGACAGCACACGATAATTAAATTTCGGATATATACCATAAAACTTGGAAAATCTTAGATTCGTACCTATGAAGTCTAGATAAGTATGTACTTATCATATATTATAAAATTACATAGTTTCAGTAGCCTAAATTTGTCAACCTATATTTGTTGTAGAACAGCATTATAGAATAAATTCAATATTCTCCATTTTAAAGGAAGAAGCATTCGAATTTTGACGAAAGTGCTACTTTCTGTCCCTGGCAAACATGCGGGAAAGGATGTAGTACTTTCGTCCCCATGTTGCAGATATATTTTTTTTCCTACCTAGGCCAAAAGTTCGGGTTTTGTGCCTGTGAAGCGCGGGATAAGGTGTCACTTTTTTCTTACCTGGGCCGAAAGTTTGATTTTTGTCAATCTAAAACGAGAAAAAAACATACCTTTTCTAAGTCCACATCTTACTATATTTATTTATTTTATACGAAAATCCACAGCTACATTTTAATTCATTAAAATAAACAAAAATAACCTCATAAAAGCCAATTTCGGATTTTACATTATTTAAGTTACACTGTTATGACATACAGGAACACGGAACAGATTCATGTGCCTGGTTCGTCTGCTTGGAGCGTAAAACTCGGACATATCTGATGTTAACTCAAAGCACTTGATAGAATTAGTGCAGATGTCATGTAATAACTTCCTGTCCACTATGTTGTGACGATTTTCCAGGGTGAGAATCTTATAGTGAGCACACGAGTCATTGTAATCCGAATTTTTGTCTCCAGTACACAAATTAGATTGATGAGAATAGAACGGCCCTTAGTAAGCCCGTGTTGTTCTTGGGGACTATTGTTCGAGAAACATACAGATATTAAGTCTTTATACAATTTTTTCTAGAACTTTGCTAAAAGTATTCAGGATCTAGATCGGTCTATAGTTTTCAGTTTTAGTTTTTAACCCTTTTTTGTGGATAGACACAATGTAAACTTCTTTTTAAATTGGCGGAACGATACCTACTTTAAAAAAACCTATTATAATTAATTATATTCAATGAATTGGCAAGAATATCCGCACATTGCACGTTAATAAGGGAAATTATCAGCACGGAATATTACCAGAACCTGCTCCTTTTGTTACATCTAAGGTAGATAAATAATTATGTGTATACCATTTCACTATTAATAGTGATGTTACTTATCGTATCTATAGATTTTGAACAATTATAAGAAAGAAGCCTATATGTTTGTAGCGGTTTTTTTTCTTTCTAAATAAGAACTAAAAGTCAAACTAATTCTTCCTTTTCTCTCAAAAATCGTAGAAAAGTTAGTTTTCCGTCAATTAAATAGTTTCCTTTACAAGCATTCTCTCTTAAATCCTCTTCAGTCTGGATTCCGTTCTGGGCGTATATATACTTATATATACTTCTGGATACGTTTTCAGCTAGGGTCGAAGTTACCGACGATATTTGTTTGGCTATGGACAGTAAATAACTCACAGTTTTGATACTGTTAGATTTTAGTAACGCTTTCAGTTGTGTTGACCACGATATTCTATTGATTCTGTTGCGTGTTTTAACATGTCTCAATCGTTGACAGACTTGTTTCTGAGCTACCTTAAAGGTGCTTTTCATCTTCATGGTGTGATGTCTAAGCCGGTGAACCTCAAGGCTAAGTTCTATCTCCATTGCTCTTTTTAATTTTCATCAATTCGATTACTCAACCTATTGCTTCTCTCTACTATATGTAGACGATATCCAAATTTATTGTTACACAATACTTCAAGATCTTCATAGTACAATTGATTTAATCAACAGAGATTTTGCTAACATTTCTGAGTGAAGTAGACACTACAGACTTAATTTTTAACCCTGGCAAATCTCAGGTCATAATTATTGTCAGTCCAAGCTTGATTGCAGGGGCTGATCGCTAAACACTACAGACTATCGTATATAACAGTATAAGTTGGCCTTACTGTGCCACCGTAAGGGACCTTGATATGTAACTCGATCCGACTTTGTCGTGATCAGTACAATTAAAAGAAGTCGCTTCACTGAGCTCCCTACGGTGCGTCAAGTCTTTTTTAACAATTCCTACCAAAATTGTGTTAGCGAATTCTCTCCTCTTATCAATTCTCGACTACGCTGATGTAATCTATATTAATCTAACAGACGACCAACTTTATAAACTTGAGCGACATCAAAACTTTGATATACAGTTTGTATTCTGCCTTCGCAAATATGACCATGTTTCTGAATTTCGTTCTAAACTCAAGTGGCTTCCAATACGTTCTCGCCGAAACCTGCATGTTTTATCTCTTCAATACTGTACGTTATTTGATTCAAAGGCTCCGTCATATTTAAAAATAAATTTGAATTTCTCGCGGACCATTCCTCACTAAGATCTTTAAGGAGGCTAAAGTTAAAACTGCTCATAAAACTAAATTTTTTAGTCAGTCTTTCACTATTCAAGCAATTAAGCTATATAATAATTTACCATTATGTATAAAAGAATCCAAATCACTCCCAATATAAAAAAAATATAGTTAAGGGGCATTACTTTAATACTGGGGACGATTTAAATTAAGTTTATTTGTTTTGTTTTCTTTATTTTTTTATGGCGTAATTGACTGTAAATGCTATGAAATACTGTTGGTATATTTATTAGTTTATTATATTGTATTATACTAGGGTATATATTATGTATTGCTTGTAAATATTAATGTGTAGATATTTAAATGTAAGTTTATTATAATATAACTGCACCACCTTTTTTTACGATGGGAAATGCATTTACGCATCCCGCCGCCCGCAGGCGACGGGTATGTGGTACTCGCTGGCTACGAAGCCAGAATACCCACTAAAACCCATCGACCGTCTGCACCGTAGTCGGGCGCCATGGGATCGCTCGCTCATACAACCGTGACGCCCCGACGACACTTGGCCCGATGGCCCCTTCGTATGTGATTGGGGCCGCTTGACTGGTCCACTCTGCTAATTCAGAGAAGTACCAGGAGCGGCCCCACCACCGAAATCTCCGCGCCATCTCGGTGCTACTCCCTCACCGGCCGCACCTCCTGTGCCAACACTCTCACCGCGCTTTCGCGCCCCGCCCACCACTGGACCCCAGCTACCCCAGACGGCGAAACCCCTGAGCTGGGCTCGCTCATCAGCTGGTCCAGGGACCCAGTGCTTTGTGTGCCTCCGAGCCCAACCACTGCGCTTTCGCGCCACCGAATGGAGGGGGAGAGCGAGTCATCCCCCTCCTGCGCTTTCGCGCCCACCGCTGATGGTTTTGGTCCGCGGGGATCCGAAGACCCCTACTACTCGCGAGGCATTCGAGTGGCGTTCCCCTATCCGCCACCGGGGGACGCGCCCAGTAGAAGACCAGCAACTCCCTTCCGATCTCTCAAATAAATACTTACATTTCGGATTGTGTGGAAGAAATTGCTAACTAGCCATAAGACCATCTCTTGTACTATACAATTTGTAACTATTTATGTTCTCTGTATTATTATTTTTATTGTATATTGTGTTGTAAAATAAAGCGCAAAAGGTTGCTACTTTCATAAAACATAATTTTTGGGTATTTTTTTTTTAATTTTTCGTTTATTTTTTATGTAGTTAAAACATATTTAAGGTTGAGTTTTATTAAATTTTCTGTTTAAATTATATATTTTGTAATAACGTTCTCAACATATTTGTATCATTTTTGCAAAAGAGCTAAACTGTCATCTACAGGGCTTTATTAATAAATTATACCCGCAACCGAAAAAGGTTACTAAACTAGTAACTACAAGTATCTGTACTATAATTTTTCTCGTATTATTGTGCATTTTTATACAGCCCTATTTCGATTTTGTCACATCGACAGCTGTTTTTATAAGGGATATTAATAAGGTAGAGCCATTGTCACCAGCTGGCGACGGCAAGCGTGACTCAAAAGAAAATACGCAACATAGTAACGCTGTTTAATTTTATTGAAGTATATAAAGTTTTATTTTGATAGATGTATAATACATGTTTTTAGTCTGAAACTTTAATAAATCACAATGGTTAGTAATTTTTTATTGAAGTTATATTGAATTCATAAAATATTCAAGTAAAACAGGAGGTACTCTGTTTTCCTTGAAAACTTTTGAGCTTTTATGCATATACCTACTAATTTTTATTTAACATAAGTGGTAGTAAGTTGACAGTAAGAGGAAAAGTATATAATTAATACAAGAACTTAACTGTACGTAATAATGACATAAATAATTTATGAAAAAATAATTATTATATGTTGACATAATTATAGTAGGCTGTGCCTACCATATTTTTTTAAACTACAGATAGCATCTGTGCTATCTTATTATATAGACCATTGTGGCCAGTTAGCTTCTTTTCTTATTCTTTAAATGCCAACAAAAATATTTAAAAAAAGACTTTTGTACCATAAGTACTACACGTATGGAGAAGTTTAGAGGCAGTATTGTGGCAAAACTTCCTTATTTATCATACATCAATGAACACAACTACTTATATAACTCTTTATTTAAATTTTAAAAACTGAATTTTTCACAATATTTACTTCTAAAACAGTCAATTCAGGGGGTCTCTTGACATTTGGTGAATGGGCAACTCCTGGCATATACAAGAGCAGCAAAGACTTTATGAATTGTACAGTGAACAAGTATGCTTAATTTTATTAAAAAAAAAAAAAAACAAAAAACCCGACTGCGTAAAATACTCTTATTTTAAACCTAAAATGAATAAACCAATTTACTAGCTTTCATTTGATACCCATATTGCTACAGTAAGAAAAAAAAATTTACTCCCCCCCTCATTCCGCCATTTGCGAAAATTTATATAGCCTATTTCACTACTACAATTTAGACAAATCCAACGACACCTCATGGCTCATATGTCAAAAACCGTCCAGCCGTTTGGGCTGTAGGGCGTGCCAAAGAAATGGACATACATACATACATACATACGTACACTCGAAAAACATAACCCTCCTTCTGTCGCAGTCGGGTAAAAAACCTATAATGACAGTGTATTATTTGCTTCTTTTGTAAGTGCCTACTCAAAAACATTTAGAAGAGTATGTTCCATTGCAAAATCCCTGTATATTAAAGACAAAATTAGAAATGCGCATAATAAAATCAAAATGACATGGAATATAATTGCTTGTGAAAGTGGAAGAGTCGCAGATCGCAGCTTCGATTTTAAGTTAAATATCAATGACAGTTTTGTTACCTCTGACCGGAAGTTTTCAAATTCTCTGGTCAAGCGCTCATGCTTGACCAGAGAATTAACGTCAATAAACAAGACAAAATGCAATTTTTTTAATAAACATCTACTCAGTATCATAAGTATATATCATTTAATTTTTTCGCATGATAAACAAAAAATCATGACAATAAATTTTGTCAAATTTGATTTAAAAAAAAATAATAAAATAAAATAAAGATTAACAAATGAATAATTGTACGTAAAAAAGTTTGTACTTTTAACTTAATTTCTATTAAAATTTTATATTTTTAAAGTAAAACACTTTTGCGTTCTTTAGTTAATAGATAGTACCTGGATGACCGAGCTTTGCTCGGTTATATTAAGATACATTACATACTGATGAAACATAAATAATATTTTCGATCTTACCGACATAATAGTAAAAAAATAGGAACTGGTTATTTAAAGAAAAAATAAAAAATAAAAAGAACTCTCAATAATAATTTTTTTCACAAAGAAAGAAACTAGAAAAAAAAGGAAAATTACAAATTGTTCTGTAGACACCTGGATTCGAACCCGGGTTTTCTGATTTCGAATCCGCTCGATTCCCATCCGAGCTATTACAAACTTATCAATAACAGCGAAATTTACCTTCGTATTCTAGCAATCTATATTTGAATTTAAAAAATGAACATTTAAAAAAACTATAAAATTCACATTTTCTAGAAAAAAAAAATTAAATTTTGTGTTTTTATTCAAAATCAAACGCTAATTTGAAAAGAATAACCAATGCAAGAGATCTTAAAGTCTAGTTGGATATTAAACTTATAATTAACCATCACAGAAATAATTAAGAAGATAATCGTTGTGTTAGCGATAAGGCTTGTTGCAACCAATGCAATTTAATTGATTTGATTTCCATGTATTGTCTCTATATTGTATTGGTGTGCAAAAATATAAATAAATAAATAAATAGACTTCCAAACAGTGTGTGGATATTATAACAATATTTCTAAGAAGAAAAATTAGACGTTGAAAACAATTTCTCCAAGTGAATATCTTCCTAACTACCTATATATATATATATATATATATATATATATATATATATATATATGTCGCATGTATGCAGGGGGTTTCGGGGGCGATAAATCGATCTAGCTAGGATTTATTTTTAGAAAATGTCATTTTATCCCTTTTTTCACGCAATTAAAAAATATCTTACTTTGTAACAATCTTTCATGAAAAAAATAAATAATAATAACAGGTATTACACATTTACACTGTTTTGAAAATGCAAATACTAATCATATAATTAAAGTGCTCAAGTAATTTAGTCACTACTAACTTGCTCTAGTAAGATATATACAAACGTATGAGCTATCGTTAACGCAATTCTTGGGCGATGTCGCTTGGACTCGATTATTCGACTTTACTATACATTATTGTATTTAGGTCCTCATTTCTTACAGAGTGATCTGTACGCCTAATGTGATTTTTCGAATTACTACCTACGTCAATATTTTATTTTTACCAAATAACAATAAATACTTTAAGAGGGTTAGCAGATATGCCTAATGCCATATTTGATTGAAACTCTGCTTTTACTCTTCTTATCTTATACTGTATGTAAAGGAAGAGAACAAAACACTGTCCAAAACATCAGAACGGCTGTTCAGATTCAATGTATTTCAGTTATAACCAATTGAGTGTCCGGGCAATGACCTTTTAGTTTACCAACTGCACAAAACTGCCCAAGGCCTCTCACGTTTTGTTACGTAATTTCCCACCAGTGATAATGTAATTTACGTTAATCAACCTGTAGTTGACAGGTGCACTTCGCGTACTAATTCCCGTGTCGAAAAAAAGTTGACATGGGCAATATAGCCATGGCGACCATTACTTAACATGGGCGCTTGCGGTTAGTTTGTAAACGCTTGTCAACTAGTAGTTGATACGAGCAGTTGAGCGGTTATTACAAATATTACTAATATGTATTTTAACTAAGTAACTAGAATGCGAATGAAATGAACGGGATAAGGTATCAGTGTTATTACAGTAACAAGTCTTGGAGATATTAAAAGTGCTTAAAATAGTTAATAATAAATAATAATAAATAGTTACGGCCACAAGATCCTGAACAAAAGAAATACTTCTCTAATTTAGTGGATTTCCGTGATAAATGTAAATACTTTTGCAATAGGTACACGTGTTATGTAACATCTTTTTAATAAGTCGAAACAAATCTTTGTGTAATTTTCATTCCATTTGTAGATATCACATCAAGAAAAATATCAAAAAAATTGTAATATAACAAAGTTGGATAACAGCAAAAAGATTAATAACAGTTATAAGTTAGATCTTAAATGACATTTACTGAAGTCGAATGCGACCCTTACTTCAGGTCTTAGTTGAAAGCGTGTTAGAATTGCTCAACATAGAACTTGTAGCACGTGCAAGTAACGCCTATAGTTTTTGTATTATTCATTTTGAAATAAGGACGGAAAATTCGGTTTACATTTTAGATTATTACTATCAGTATGATAAACTAACACGGACATGGAAGTATCAGTAAAATATGAATTTACATGTTCTTTATATTAAATATAATAAATATTTACATAAAAAGATACTTATAGAAAAAAAATGGTTGTCTGTTAAGTCGGTTTACGGACGATAATTTTTACGTGATAACGTCATAAGAAAACATGAATGGAATTGAATTATTATCACTGGATTATTATTATTATATTTATTGATTAATTATATATATATATATATATATATATATAATCTACAGGTAATTAATTGTATTTAATATAAAAGCAAAATAAAGTAAAATACTTTGATATGTAATACAAGAAATAATCAAGTTTAATAAAGAAGGTAAGTATAATAACTTAAAGTTAGCAAAACAAATTATATTATCATTAACCACTTATGAAAATTGTAAAAATGTACTAAATAAAATTAGTTTACTTACGATCGTAATTATATGAATTCTAATAACTTTTTAGTCAAAATTGTAATATAACCTATTATTACTGCACTCGCCGACCGATGCTACTATTTTAATAATCAAATAACAAACATATGAGATTATATCGCTAATCGAATTCTTAAAATCCAAGAATTAATTACCTTTTTTGCTGCAATTGTTGTTGTAATAAACTATGGTAACCATTTTAACGTCATTTACTTTTCACTATTTGACATTACTTCAATATTGACAAAACAGAAATTGCGTGCGTTTGCCGCCATTTGCCGCTGTCAATTCTACTCGGACGCGACCGTGAGCCGAACGCTTAGGCCGAGCCAATCGTGCTTCTCTAACGCTTGTTCCGCGCTCTCGCTCACTAATTGTGACAATGATTTCATGTTTTTTGTATATGCACCCAGTAGCTTTCATCAATTTACTAGACGTTATCACGTCAAAAAAAGAAATCATTTTATTAGTAAAACTATTAATTATGCAGTTGTTGATAACAAAGTGATGTCTTATGAATAAATAACGAGAGAATTAATAACCTATTAAGTAAAGTGCTGGTTGATCTGCTTTGACTAGATTTAACTGTATAGTTAAGTGATTGAGGGATGAATAAATTAAATTAATTAATAACTTTTTATTAAAAAAAAAAGGTTTTTTTAATCATAAGGAAAAAAGCTTTAAAATTTTTCTGGCAGTGAACGAAACAATCGAGATTAAACCTGGATATATCAGGGAAAATGCTGCAATATGAACGACAATCCGCACTGGATCAATGTCGCAGATTAAGTATTTCCCTATCAGGAGACAAGCCTGTTTCAAGCAGTGGATCATTAACAAATAATCACTCACTGTGTTATTGATATACATTAGGGTGGTGCGGAAAAATTCAAATTTTGAATTCATAGTTCCTATAGTGCGGAAAAGTTGCGATATGTATATAGAAGAAAAACAAAAAAAAAATTTTGAAATCGGACTTTATCTTCCGATAGCGCAATCAGCCGAAAGTTTCATAAAATTAGTGAAAATCGTAAATTTCCTTAATTTTTTTGTAATTGTACTTATTGTTATTTTAAGTTACTATAGCAAAATTCTCATTCTTCAAGCATTGAAAAACAGTAAAAATTTTTTTTTTCACTAGGAGTATATATTCCGATCGCGCAAGTCTATAGAAATATAACGAAATCCGCCATTTTTGGTCATATTGAATTTGTTTGGAAAAGAGCAATATGAGGGCAAAAAAGTGTTAAATTTTAGTTATAGCCATTTGTGCAGCTCTTCGCTTGTTTGTATATTAATAATAATATAAAAACAACCCAGAACTCAACACGAGGAAGTGGCTGCACTTCGAGTTCCACCCACACCCTTCCCAACCATCCAACCAATATGAAGGGTGTGTGTTTGCTATTTATATTATTCACATTACTTACATTGCATGTTTGGTATTTACTTTGGTTTAGTCTTACTGCTTAGATATATTTTATTATACCTTGTTTACTCTTTACTTGTGCTTGGTTTAGAAGAAACTCTGTACTGTGATTTACTTTCAAAACTGGGCATTATTGATCTAGATTCTAGTGTAGCTCAGATGTCACGGTCTCTTGATTGGGCCCCACACACCTTTAGTGACGCTTCTGTTACCAGCTTAACGCACCTTTCGACTGCTTGCGTGTGACAGGGGAATCTTTTGATATCCCAATCTGGAATAACACCGGTCTGAATTAACAGTAATATTTCGTCATCGGATACATTTCGAAGAAGAGGAGGAGAAATATGCCAGCCATGTTCAAAGGGTAAAACCATTAAGAACTTTATCACTCCTACTTTGAACTTCGATGCGTCAGACTACACTGAGATGATCGATTGGAGTAACACAAGCGTCACCTGTCGCGGTCGCGTGTAGCGGGCGCGATCCGCCACCATTATTTAAAACATGTTAAACTAAAGGTTTTAGAATTATTAAACTTGGCAAAGTCACAAGTGTAGCGTTCATCCATCTTTGTCGTGTCAGAAATATATGAAAAAATTAGATCAAGAATAATTTCTTAATATTTCAATTTACATAAATCGTTTTAATCTCCCTATAATAAACCGTCTTACATAAATTATAAAACAATAGTATTCTGTGATTTCTCCTAAGCATCAAGATGTATTTAAGAAGCGTTACTCCATTACTCCAGTGTCTATTGCGAAATTACCTTTAATGAGATCATTTTGTTTCCAAATATTTAACTTAAATATAGTACTTTAAAAACAGGCCTAATGTCATAAGAATCAAAATTATTCCTTGTTATAATATTTCTGATAGCTATACATATAATAAAATGGTAGAAAAGTCAAAACTGTACATTGAATATTTTTTAAAAAGAATACTTGGGGTGTGATCTACAATCGATACCGAAGCCAAAAATATAGTTTTTAGAATTTTTGTCTGTTTGTCTGTTTGTCTGTTTGTCTGTATGTATGTCCGGGATAAACTCAAAAAGTACTGCATGGATTTACTTCAAATTTGGCACGAATATTATTAAGAAGTCGGGTCATAACTTAGGCTACATATTATCACGCTATCACCTACGGGGAACGAGCAGTGAACCTTTATTTCTTCAACGCATTCTGTAACAGCGTGTAATCTAACGACGCATATTTGAATGTTGTTATTATGTTAATAACCATGCTATAAGCTATCTTCACACTATAAAAATCACGAAATATAAGTAACTTAGGCTGATAAACATAATAAATGTAAGAATGAATGTAATATAAGAAATGAATATAAGTAGTATCAAGACAAGCAGCGCCATCTATGAGATTTTAAAAACATCAAGTCGAATTACATGTGTAAACCCTTTTTGGATATAAATAATTTAAATTTGATCATGTTGGCGAGGTTAATAGTTGTTTACAAAAGTCATAGATGGAGTTGTGCATTTTAATAAAAATTAAAATGCACAACTCCATGATGAGCAAGACAATTTAAAAAATGTGTTTATATAAGTTTTAAGCTGCTTCATCTATGTCTTATGAAATTCATCGAGTTTTTCTGTATGTAATAACAAACAGAACTCAAAAAGAACTGAATAGATGTATAACAAAATTTAAACTCGAAAACGGCACGCTATTGCTGTAAGCAATTTGAGCTAAATAACGAAGAAAGAGGAAAATGAAGCATGCCATGTATGTTATAAAGATAAGAAATGCTTATGCTTCTCCGGAACCTATTTCCTCAAAAGTTGTGGAACGGGACCCGCCTTAAAGTCATCTCGCTCCACAGACACACCATTGAGGTGAAAATTCTTACGGGTTGTGGCGTCGGCGAAGCAGTATTTATACCACGCATTCCCCTCATTCCTCATAACTTCCCGTTCCAGTTCAAGCGCGTACAGTTCCTCGTGAGTGTTTGCTTCGCGATGACCATCAATAAGTCGCAGGGGCAGACACTGAGGGTAGCTGGTTTCGACCTCCGGACGAGCTGCTTCACACGGGCAGCTGTACGTCGCGTCGCTTGCTCCCGCGTCACCAGTCCTGACTCTCTTTACATTTTGGCTGCGGAGAGCCAAACTACTAATGTTGTTTATCGAGAAGTCCTATAAATATGTATTTTTACCCTATTCTGTATTCCTTATTTATTATTTTCTCCATCCGTTTCAGTCACAACTTATGACTTAATTCAGCAGAATCACCATAAAGTCATTTATTCAGAGCAGGCTAAAAATAAGCACTTTTTGAAAGTCAATTTTACAAAAGACAGTCTCCCTCTGTTACTGTACTTTCTGTAGATATGAAATGTAAAGAAGAAACGGGTAAATGAATGTTATTTTAAAAGGTATAATCGTAGGTATTTTTGTTGCTGTATAGCGTTCACGCAGACGACGTCGCGGGCAGCAGCTAGTTGATAATATTATAAATTAATTTTACCGTAAACACTCTTAGTAAATTACTCAGTTCACAATAGAATGTGGTAATGCATCTGGAATTCACGCAAATAATTGAGTTGCATTTGAAGGTAATTTTAAGTTTTATGCTATAACGACAGGTACTTTTTTACTAATGATATTTTCATATTATTAATTATTTTGTTATTCACATTCAATTCGATTGACAGATTTTTGAAGTAAAACTTCTACATAGACGGGGTTTGGGGTTATTAGGACTTTTCTGTCACGAAAAAGCGTTACTGTCGCGTGGAGGGGATAGTCGGCGCGGGCGGCGGAGAGAGAGCAACGGCTGCATTAGACATAATATATAACGCGCATTTATGGGCATTTTTGTTTTAGTTCCGGATTGAATTCAGGTTTTTTTCTTTAGTAAAATAAAATATGTTTAAATAAAAAATGAATTCATTAAAATGTACCTAGCCTAACCAAATTATAATTTGCAGAAAAACTGCGAAAAAAAAAATGTTTGCTGAGAGACATAGTAGAAGTGAAACTTCAATGAACAAGTGGCAAAATAAATCGCAACGACAGTTGGAAAAAATCGAAAAAAAAAATTTATACCTCAAGTAGGTAGGTAGGTAGGTAAGTTTTCCGGACAGATTGTAAATGTACTTGTCCAATTTGAAAACCTGCCCGTAAAATTCCAAGTAAAAATTTTGTCCGGTTTTCAAATTTTTCACTTCTACTATGTGTCCAAGCACACATTTCTTTTTTTTTTTACTTATTTAAAAATGAACTATAAAAGTAGTGATCACAGTTAAATTATTTATTATTTATAGTTGATTTTGCATCAATCTTTCAGTGACAAAATATTATTATCTGTACACATTGTAAACAACTTTATTCAAGTCGATACAATAAAATATTTAGCAGTACTAGCAGTAGTAAAAAGGTTTGTGTCCTCAATTAAAAGATTAATTTTAAAAAAAATCTGGCATTAATCGTTGTTACCTGTAACATATCCGTATATAGCGCTAGCGGTCGCGGGTTCGATCCCCGCACATGACAAATGTTTGTATAGGCCATACAAATGTTTGTCGTGGTCTGGGCGTTTGTGCTTGTGTATTGTGTCTGTTTCCAGACTCCCGACACAGGATTTACATCCTACTGGGGGCCGTTGAGTGTGAGACGTTTATTATTATTACGTTTATATATCAAATTCACCACAAACAATCACATTTTTATACATATGTTTTCAGAATATCCGCCGATATCAATATCAATGATCCTGCGCGAATAGAATTCTCTTACGAACGAACTTGACAGGATAAAAATTTTAATATTGAGCATGTCATATCTTTTCAGAAGTGTTCTGTTAAGAAAAATACGTACATTTTATAACAATTTAAATAAAATTTAGTTTCATTTTCCTTGTTGCCTATGTTCTAGATATCTTTATGAACTAATTTTAGATGAAATGACTTAGGCTTCTTGTTTTATAGTTTAAATCAGAATACTTAGTGTCAACATATTGCTAATAATAATATAATTTATTTTATATTTAATTCTAAATTCTTATCAAACAATGATTTAATAACCTTGTATAATAAATAAACCAGCAAATTGTTTTTTATTCTATAATTGCAGACACATCGTATTCCTTGTCGGTTGAGATATATGAGTTAAGTTTCGAATAATACGTTACTTAAGCCTACTAATACATTATTTATACCATTTATTATATAGCTTCGATTCAATTCAATTCTTCGTTAAATGACTTTTGTTGTTTTTATTAAACTTTCATGGATAAACTTCCACGTCAGCCTTTGGATGTCCACTGCTGAACATAGGCCTCCCCCATCGACCTCCAGAGCGACTGGTTCAAAGCAGCCTCCATCCAACGGCTTCCTGCAACTTTCCTTAAGTCGTCTGTTCATCTCGCGGACGGCCGTCCGACGCTGCGCTTGCCGGTACGTGGTCTCCTCGAGAACCTTTCTGCTCCAATGTGTAAACTAAACTTTGTTTAATTTCAGTGTTATTCTGCTTCTATTATTTGTTTATGTTTTAATATATTTATATCATCGCTTTTTAAGGATATTTATAAGCGACTGAGAATAGTGCTTATTAGGTAATTGAATCAGACCCATCCATATTGTACTTTTATATTCCAATCCTAACGTTCAGGGGGCCAAGAGTTGGCCTACGTTGCCTTATTTGCAGCAATGGACATCCAATGGTTGATATGATGATGATGATGATTGTGGTTACCGGTGGGAGGGATGCGCTGTGCCGCGCTTCCGGCGGCATGGGTACCACCATCTTGCTTGTTTCTTCCGTGAAACAGCTTTGCTGTGTTTCGGAAAGAAGGGCAAGACAGGCAGTGTAATTACTGGCACCGAGACTTAACATCATAATAATATGTCTCAGAGTAGGCAACACATAAATGCGTTGGCTGGGCTAGTTCCAGGTAAACTAGTTTATGTTCATGGGCGACGTCGACCACTTACCATCAGGTGGCACGTCTGCCAGTTTGCCTATCCAACTAACATTTAAAAAAAAATTCCAATAACTCACTTGTGACTAATACATCCTACAATTTTAGCTAAGAGGAATCATACGATCATAAAATTGAGGCCTTTTACAATCTTTTAATTTTAGGTTGTAGTAAGTAATAGTAGTAGCAGTAAGTGTATTACACAAGTAATAGAATTTATTTTTTTACTAAAAATAAACACTTACTTTTTAATTCAAAGAGTCTTATTATGTGTATAATTTTATTAGTCTTTTTAATAAAATAATTAATATACTTACTACTATTTTGTAGGTCTATTAAGAACAATTTAGTAAATTAAACTAAATAACTCGTTCTCATTACATATTTTATATATCTATACTTATAATAAAACTGTAATAAATCCAAATTTTTACAATGATTTAAAAACTTTTGTAGGCACTCTATAATCGATACTAAACCGAAAAACTATACAAAAAAAATATTTCAGGGTCGCTTATAAAAATTTATAATTTTTTCTTTAAAGTTTCTTTTATTATCATTTATTAAATGTTTATTGCAGACGTAAAAATACATAATTTATAATAACACAAATTGATAAGTATGCAATGACGGCTTTATCGCTTATACCGATCTCTTCCAGGCAACCTTTAATGACAGCACCTAATTAGAAAAAAGTGCCAGGAAGAATGCGCAAATAAAACAATGTAAGGCTTATTACTTTCACATAAATTAATTCAAAAGACTAAATATAATTATATATAGTACTACACATAATTGTAATACATAGATTCAATATTTTAATATAATACATACTTAAGATAATGTCAAGGACAGATATTATTTGTACAAGCGATATTTGAAAAGATTTACTGTCAAAGCTTGACAGATATCATTAGTTAAAGAATTCATTGTTGAATTTGGTTGAATTCAAAAGTATAATATCTTTGACAGATTATAAAATTGATGATAAGCCTTTTATGAAACGGTCAAAACCATTTCATGAATTGATCGCACAGAAAATGAAGTGATCGATTCTATGGTCTCGCCACGACACACATAATTTCCTTCGTTAACGAGCTTGTATAGAATGTATATTAAATACGCAGTTATATTTATATTAACAAAAAATAATAATTTTAATATTAACAAAAAATAATAATTTAAACTCGAGTTTTACAAATTCAAAAATATTTTGCTAATTTACATTACAATTATTGCAGGCCAGTTACTTTTAAAACAAGCATAAAAAAATTATAACTAAAAAAATCTGTTTGCCCTAAATGTTGACTGAGAGAGAATGCCACTAGGCATTAAGTCCGCATTTTGTTCCAACTGTTGTTTTTTTACATTGCTGGTCAAAAAAATGTTTTAAATAAAATAAATTACGCTGTAGTTATTATAGTATGCTATAATTTTTATTAATTAAAACTATTTCTGTTTAAGGAAAGTGATTTCAGAAAATGAAGTAGATTATAGAAATAGCGAATAAAACATATATTTTTCATATTATTTGTTTTCATTATTTATTCGTTGTGGGAAATTAAAAAGATTAAATATCATCAACATTAACAGTCATAATGTAAAACGCATAATATAATAACATAATAATGTAATTATATTTTATTGCCGACAGAAATATTATTTGTTTTTGCTATTTATTATATATATATTTATGTTACAAATAGTAGGTCTAAGTATATCGTATCGCAGAATTTTTAGGCCTAGTAATGAGTAATAACACTGTTTTCTATGAAGTAAACTTATTTATTTTCATTTAATAATTCTTCTGTGTGAACACAAAATCAATTAAATCAACTTACGCCGAGAAGGCAGTGATTATCGTCTGATACCTTGTTACTTATTAAAGGTTAAAAAACGAAAAGCTTAATGTCGTAGAAGAAATATTTCAAGTATATTAATTTTATTCCATATAAAAAACGAAAATAATTTTCATATAACGAAAAATCGATCAACCACATGGATTTTAAAATCACTAAATCTACCAAAGTAGAGCCATGCTGCTTGCAGCTGAATGGGCCGGCGCGCCCGGGGAAGTACTTCGCTCTCACTTAACACCGACGTGAAATGACGGCACTGTCGTAGTGTTTCGTTCGGTTTGTAAGAGATCCGTTGGCCCATCCCTTCCCCTACCTGGCCCATCCCTTCCCTTCCCTCCATAGATCCGGTGGAACATCCCTCCCCTCCCGAAAGGCAGGCAACGCACCCGCTAATCCTTTGATGTAGCGGGTGTCTATGGATGTCGTTTTTACCTACCACTAGGTGAATCGACTCTCCGTTTGCCCCCCTAATATAAAAAAAAATAAAAATAAAAATCACTGGTTACTCTTATTTCATCCTTCTGGCTTTGACTTTTATGAAAGGTAATCCTATATAGGTACTATATAGGATATTCGTTTTGCATGCGGTGGTCGCGGTGAGTAGGCACACCAAGACCTGTGTCTACTATGCCGACGACAGGGATGACGCAATCGGCCGATTTGTAGGGAGAGCGGCGGAGACCACTACAATAGAAATCCTCGAGCACACCCTCAAGATGGCAATTCATCATAAAGACATAGCCGTCATTGAGGATGTGCTCGCACAGCTGGGGGCTGGTGCTGATCAAGACAAACCGATAAAACACACAAAGTGAAATAGCTATACATTTAATAATAATAATAACAAAAAAATATTATTGGTTATTACACCCATTTGTGGTGGGTGTGAAATTATAGAGTACCAAAATAGGACAATTATAAATAATGTAAGTAATAATTATAATATATACAATGGAATAATTCTTTATAGCACTTACAAAACTAAGGATATACAACTAGATATAGGAAATGTACGTGGATATAGATATTTTACAACATTCTGTAGAATAAATATATAAATATAAGTGGTCAAGATGGACTCACGTCTCAAAGACAAGAGATACTAAGTCAAGTTTTTAAGTAGTTATTTGTTTAACTTTTTTAAGTAAAAACGCATATGTAACAATCAAATACATATGAAATTTAAAAAAGTACGGGCACATTTAAGCCTGTAGATGTAATTTTATATTTTACCTAGAAATTCAGGGACTCTCACGAAATAAAATAATTTTATAATTTAACACTGAAGTTATAAACACATTAAAGTATAACGAATTATAACTTTTATGTTATTGTAGATTAATTAACAGGCGCAAGCGTAAAAGATTAACACTGACTAATACAAAAAAAAAAATTGTTATATTTATTCTTAATTTTCAAAAACTTAGTTCGCAGGGTAGTTATGATAAATATTAACATAAATATGTCGCTATTCCAAAAATATGACTAGTGTACATTTATAATATGCTCTGGCTAGACAGCTTGTGATACATACATATACATGTAGATCTCTAGATTGTTATGAATTAAATATGAGATTTTAGCACGCTGAAGAACGGGGACAGAACATTTGATAAATGCGTATGTAAATCCTTACTTAACTAATTTTACAAGCTCTATCCAGCTGGGATGGTCAAATCGGCAAGAATCTATATGAAATACACCAGAATTTGTAGCTAATTAGTTGCTAAAATGCTGATTTTGTTACACAAACCGATCACTGGAAATCGAAAACCATGCCAGCTTGATATCAAGATATGGCATGGAAACTAAGTAAATTGTAGAAATTGTCTTGACTATTGTACATGACTGTATACAACAATATCTGCTTTACCACTACGTAGTGTTTTAAAGGCCAGCGTGAGGCGATGGCTTCCAGTTCTGACGCAGATTCTACCTGGTGTTGCCAAAACGCTTACCAATAGTCTGAATCGTTGTCGTTCTGCCAAAAATATGCCATGCCGATTCTTCGTAAGGAATTTTTAGGGATTATTCTTTAAAGTTACAGCGTACAACAATTTATCCCGAACACCAACATCTGCAAACTGCACAAAAGTTGGCCTATTATGTTATTTTTTTTTAAACAATAATATAATTATTTTTATAAAAAAAGGAATTTATATATTAAATTAGTAATTATTACGA
This sequence comes from Euphydryas editha, assembly GCA_036937285.1. Lineage (NCBI taxonomy): Eukaryota > Metazoa > Arthropoda > Insecta > Lepidoptera > Nymphalidae > Euphydryas > Euphydryas editha. The sequence goes on from JAUPFZ010000011.1 coordinate 9,439,872, forward strand.
GCTTAAAATTGGTTACTATTTATTATACCTCTAATCTACTCAATCACATATTATACTTCTAACTTACATAGACGAAAATAAACACTTATTGCTAAAAATATGACCACAGTGGAGATAATTTTCTGACTTTATTATATTATTTATAAGAAAAAAAAAGGAATAATAGTTTGTATATTTATGTTTGTTATAGCAGGACCTTCGGGATATATAATTTTTAAAGAAGGTTGGGTTTGTTTGTTGACGGTCTAAGCTCCTAACAAGGTTGTTACACTATGGTGTTCGTGTGTCGACTATATACGTGTATCCATCATTAAAATTAGAAAACAAATCAGTGAATTTTATTGATTAAAACTTATGAACAAACTAAATTTATATATTAAGTATTAAGCAATTAATAACAAAAAGGTTAAAATTCCTTAATAATTATAACAGATTAAAGGGCAAATCTTAACAATGAGCCGAAATAGCTCAGTGCATAATAGATCACGGGAATCATAACCAAAGGGCTTAATACAAATTAATTTGCAAGTGCTAATTTACAGGCTATAACAACGGTATTGAAATTAAAATTAATAAGTAATTTGTAATGAAATCGAAGATTGGTTTTCTCTTTTATTAATATTTGGAATAGTATGTGAGTTTAATATAAGTAGATTTCCAATCATTCTAAAAGTGAGTTGCAAAATGAGCTCTATGAAGCTCGCATGGTCAAATCAGCAAAAATCTATATAACATACACGAGAATTTGTAACTAACTTGTTGCTAATTAGTTGCTAACACGCCGATTTTGTTGCTCGAACCGATCTCCAGAAATGAAAAACCATGCCAGCTTGATATCAAGGTAGCATGGAAACTATGTAAATTATAGTTAAAAATTTGGGCATCATTTTCGACAAACATATATGGATACATCAAGTAAATGAAGTTAGTCGAAAATTGTTTGCTGCAATGAGGTCTCTTAGAAGGTCAACTTCTTTCAATCAACAACAAACTACAACAAATCAACTTTCTTTCTATTCCTACAAATATAATAATATAGAATACTAACAAATCAACTTTCTTTCTATTCCTACTTTTATACTAACATCTTTGTTTTATTCTAGCTCTCCTTTCACTAATCCTCGACTATGCTGCTAAGAGTTATGTTCATTAAAATGAGGAACAATTAAATAAAAAGTACAAAACAATTAATATCTTAAAAACGGTGAAAATTTGACGAAGGTTATTTTTAATACGAGCATGTTGTAGGTAAGCCTTTCTGTCTACCTTCCTCCTTTTATTGTACTCTTTACTTTATATATACTAGCTGCTGCCCCCGACGTCGTCTGCGTGAACGCTATTAGATTACACGTTGTTACAGAATGCGTTGAAGAAATAAAGGTTCACTGCTCGTTCCCCGTAGGTGATAGCGTGATAATATGTAGCCCTATATGTTGACCCGACTTGTTAATAAAATTCGTGCCAAATTTGAAGTAAATCCATGTAGTACTTTTTGAGTTTATCCCGGATATACATACAGACAAAGACAAAAATTCTAAAAACTATATTTTTGGCTTCGGTATCGATCACACCCCAAGTATTTAAAAAAAAATATGCAATGTACAGTTTTGACTTTCCTACAATTTTATTATATGTATATAACAAGCTAGTAAATGAGGTACTTAGCCGCTTACGGCTCATGCTGTTCAGTTTTCGCATCTCTGTAATCAGTAGCATGTTGCTAAATGTAACAGCACAATGATGATATTGATGTCGCTTCAGTAAATTCGAGACGAGATACAATATAAAAACACTGCTACCACAATCACTAATTGATAATACATTATAACGAACTTCTATGATGATTAAAAACAATAATAAATTTTACGATTTATACAGAAAATATTTATAGCAGTGGGGAAGTAGGTTGAGCACCACTTAAGTCATTAGCAACATCAGACAAATAAAAATCCGCCAGTAGGTAGGTACAACACATATTAGAAGTCAGAATTCAGTTTGCATGTTTTGCACACGGAATTCCTCTTAAAGTCCGGTCCTTTTTGTTTTCACTGACGAAAATAAATTCTATTTTAGAAAGTCCGAAGCTGCTTATTATTTGACTTGACATTAAGTTGAAAATATCTTGCAGGATACAATTATTAATTTATTTATAAAACGCGAGAAGTTCTATATTTAATATATATATATATATATATATATATATATATATATATATATATATATATATATATATATATATATATATATATATATCTTAAATATAAATCAAAATCTTTCTAAGACTTACCCAATTAATTTATGTTTAATTTTGATTAGATATTGAGCACTTGTGAAACATGTACACAACACATAATATTATATAAAAACTATCTAAACAGTCTATTCATGTCGTTATGTTGGTTTATTTTTTTTTTTGCGATTAACACAAAAATTTGTAATTCATCCGAACGCAAAATTAATTGTTATTCTCACCATAGACGGAGTTTCAACGTCAATCTAGACACCATTTTAATTAACTGCTGTTATGCTTGATTAAATGTACTGAAATATTGTATTGAAGATTTATTTCAATAAAAATATCAGTGGCATCATATTGTGTCAACACTATTAAATCTGTTTATAACATGTACTACCCAATTTACTGGATATGGATAAAATTATAATAATCTATTGATTATATTAATATCCTACTTATATAATTATCGATTCGTCTGCTGCCATTTCGTTTCTTCTTTCGAGGGAACTGTACTAATTTTCAGTATAAAAAGGATTCAGTGTCTTTGTTCGTACTCAATTTTGCCACGTTTTGTGCCACGCTTTATATATTTTTGACGTGATAACGTCATATAAATCGAAAAACGCTGGTTGCATGCACGAAAAAGCATGACTCATTGTCACGTTCCATGAGTGAGAACGCGAAACAAGCGATAGAGAGCACGATCGGCCTAAGCGTTCGGCTTGTGACGCATCTATCTATCTTCTACTCCATCGGCAGATGCGTGTAGAAGAGAAAAAATATTTGAATTAACCAGTGTGAATAAATATTAATTTATCTAAAAAAAAAATAATTTTCAATTAACTCCTTTGTATTATACAAAATAATGATAATTCAGTGATAATAATTCAATTCATAAAAGTATGCAAGTATGCAAGTTTTCATCAATTCATTCTTATTTTATATTAAAATTAATTAATCAATTAAGAAAAAAATTAATGCATTTCTTTTCAGTAGTTTTGTGATGCGCAACCAAAATACAGACGCCTGCAATTTTATTTCTTCAAAATATATCAAATGTACAGAATTGATCCTGTTACGGTTTGATTATAAGAATAGAATTTTATCCACTTAAAAGTCAACCTGTTTTTTTAATTATGACGGTATCTTTTATACAAGTTCAAATATCAAAAATTAAAAAATTTTGAACTCGTCTTACATAAAATAAATATACTTTTAACATTTTAAAATAAAAAGAAATAAAAGATGTAGAATATAAACAACAGTAGCTTATAAAATCATAATATGCGAATTACTTTATGGAAAGTACTGCATAAGCCACTTGAATAAGGAAAACACTACGTTCTATTTTTGAGTACGTTTCTCACACGTGCTCAATGGGTTTCCAGCCTGCGGATTGTATCGACTTTTGCGAAACGATGATGTCAGCTTTCGTATTTCAGCAAGAAAACGTTTAAATAATTTCATAATACACACAAGTAAAGCGCAATTTATTTATAAACATAAATTGTACAAAAAAGTTGAAATTAATGTTTTGTTGTGAAGGTTTATTTTATTGAATGTTTTCCTTATCTCGAGGAGGGTTAAGATCTAGATTAGAATAACCTTTTATATATAGCTATAAATTAAAAGACAAATGTTGATACATTTAAAAAATAAATAAACGCCTCACACTCAACGTCCTCCAGTAGGATTAACTGCTGTGTCGGGGGTCCGGAAACACACACAGTACAAAGACAAACGCCCAGAGATAAATTTTTGTAATGAGCGGGGATTGAACTCGCGACTCCTAGCGTTTCCTAATTCAAACTTAAAACATTTTAAATTTTTATACTTAGTAGGAAAAACAAAATAAAAGATACTTCAGAATTCAAAAATGATTAATTCTGAACAATAGTGAAGTAGTTAGATTACTTGAATCTAGGATTTTAAAATTCTTTGTAATAATTTTAACACTTTATTAAAATCAAAATTACTTAAACTAGTATACAGGAGAAAGGGCCTTTACCCAGCAGTGGGATTATTACAGACTGTTTCGGTTCTATTCAAAGCAATTACGTACCAAAAGAAATAAAATATTGTAAGCATATTAAGTTAAAAATATACAATATTCATTATACGTCGTTTTAGAATGTAGCAAATTACTGGTTACCATTAGTAACGATATAAAATCGCGAAGATTTTACGATACCTTTGAATTACGTTGTGGCAAAAAACTCTAAATATGATCTATATTCAATACTTTTTCAGAATTGTCCATTTAAAAAACGTTTCTTTAGCTCAATATTTCACTTTCAGTGTATTCGTAGAAATAAATCACTGTCATTTTAACGTATTATTCATAGACTTCTAATTCCTCATCTCTATTAGAGAACTTACTATATTTAAGTATTGTGACCTGCGACGCCCCTTCTAATTATGGCCAATAAGATGATAGCTTTCGATGCTTTTTTCGGCCAACTTATAGATACAGACGTAACAGAAAAATTATAGTGTTTATTATTAATAAATAATCATATAATAAAGTAGACTTTAAATTAAATAAGATTTTCAAATGATTGAAATGTCTTCAAAAATAAACATTAACACAACTCATAAAACATTTCTTTGTTATCAATATAAACACTTTTATGGTAATCATGAGTACTGAAACTAAAATAAAATAGACAGGGCCGGCCTAAGGGATGTGTGAAGTATGCAGCGAAGTATCGAGCTTTTGGAAGGATATACAATTGGGGCATAAAAAGGGGCATAATTTTATCATAGGGCTATTTTTCATGTACTAGTGATGACTATTTTTTAGGAATACGTATAGCCTGGATGTGGAAATATGGGTACGGGGGTCGCGATGTACTTTTTTTTAAGGAGTAAGTATATATAATGTTCTCCATTAACATTCTTAATATAAGTCTTGCACACTCACCATTTTCGCCTTAGGCCGGCACCGAAAATAGATTAAGACATCGTCGGTGGTTTTGTTCTATTTTCACAAAATGTATCACAATAAGTTAGCTCAAGTTGTAGTAATACGTTATGCATACGCCTCAAAAATTCAGAGTACCAAAATAAAACAAACTGACTTTGTCGCTTTAGATGTTGTCTGTTACACTGCTCATACCTTACTAATAACACATACCCTTATTATTGTAATTTACTATCAATAGAAATTGTTGAAATTGTTTCCGATACAAGGCTTGAAAGCTTGGAGAGTTCATGCATAGACGAGATCGTATGTTAGAATACTTATTACAAACAAGCAAATTATAACAATGATAAATAAGACTACAGCAATGATAAACAAGTGCGAGTCGGACTCGTAACTTTAATCGATGTTTTAATAATAGTGTTTTTTTTTTATAAAAAAAAAAAAAAAAACTACTTACTGGATCTCGTTCAAACCAATTTTCAGTGGAAGTTTGTATAGTAATGTACATCATATATTTTTTTTTAGTTTTATCATTCTCTTATTTTAGAAGTTATGGGGGGGGGCATATTTTACCACTTTGGAAGTGTCTCTCGAGCAAACTATTCAGTTTAGAAAAAAATGATTTTAGAAACCTCAATATCATTTTTGAAGACCTATCCATAGATACCCAAACGTATGGGTTTGATGGAAATCTTTTTTTTTTTGAGTTTTTTTTTTTTGAGTTTCAGTTCAAGTATGGGGAACACACAAAATTTATTGAATTTTTCTTTTTTTTGTGTGAAAATCTTAATGCGGTTCACAGAATACATCTACTTACCAAGTTTCAACTCAACAGTATAGTTCTTATAGTTTCGGAAAAAAGTGGCTGTGACATACGGACGGACAGACAGACAGACATGACGAATCCATAAGGGTTCCGTTTTTGCCATTTAGCTACGGAACCCTAAAAAGGATGGTGTGTAAGGAAAGCGTCGGTGTCAAGTTTAGTTTTTGTCAAGTTTCAAGTTTAGCGTCAGTTTCATGTAATCAAAGTAATAAAAGGGAATTATATATTGCTTAATTAAAGTTCAACCGCTAATATAATCTGTTCCAGTAACATGTCATATGGTCGATTAAAGTATAGTTTTAGTAGGGGATATTTTATAACAAAAATATCTTCATTCTTTAAATGCACTACAGATATACTATCTACCAACCACATAGATAAACGTCGTATGGCTACACTGTTGGAAGCTATATCCAGACTTGCTTAATCGACAGTTAGATATTAGGTTTAAAATGGCGGTTTTATTCTATAAAAGTGCTAGCCGTCCAATTAAACGACTTTTTAGGCCATTTAACTGGTACAAGTCTTATCTGAAATATATGACTTTGCATTTAAATATGTTAAAAAAACAATTTTTGAAGTGAAACTTCTTTAGAATCGTTGTGATTTGAAACGGGATGCGACGGAAAAAACGACAGTTAAGAGACACAAATACGATATAATAATGATGTCGCGTATCCTAGCAACGCGTATCCAACAACGCGTAAATAAGTAATAGAATGTTTAACTATTAATATTAATAAATTTTAAATTGAGTTTGCCAAAGATGTTTCACTTCTGACATGTGTACTCCGTACACACGACAATTTTTTAAATGTATATATATACTTAATAAAAACAGCCCAGTATATGAAACGGGAAATCTAAAGCCTCTAAATTTTTGTGCTAAATTCCTTCTTAAAATTGACCTCATGCTCGACAAAAAATGTCGTGAGAAAAACCGACATGTATTGGTTTCGGCCTTCGGGTAAAATTCTAAGAAATTTTTATTCAGTTATTAGTCACTGGTACAATGTGGCGAATTAAACAATAAATATTTTCCTTCATAGAATAACATACGTTTACCTGGCAATGGATATTGGTTTCGGTATTTATATAATAAAATATATAACTTAAATATACTAATTCAAGATATGACATATGTGAATTCAACAGAAGTCTCGAGTCTAGAGTTATACTCAAGATTACTGTTAATCACGGAGGATATCCGTGGTGCAATGGAAAACGCCAAACTTACCGCGATAGTCCTGCTTTATTTAAGCAGTGCTTTCAAATCTGTTGACCTTGATATCACCATTGGAATTCTCCGCACGGTCAACATTTCTCCTACTGTTATAGACTGATTTCACTGTTAACACTTCGGACGTCAGCAGTGCGTGAAAATCAACGACACATCACCGGATTGGTTGGATCTCGTTGCTGGTGTACCTCAAGGCGGCGTACTATCATCCCCTTTGCTGTTTTCTATATTTAATTAATTATTTATTAATAACATTATTGTCATTTAAATGAATGAGGCTATTAATATATCAAACTCGGATCTTGTGGAATTCCAGTCGTGAGCGGACTCTTTTGGTCTGCTTGTGAATCATAGAAAATCACAATGTATAATTTTTGGTAGCAGTAGAGACTGAGGAGCAAAATCGACTGGAACTCAACGCCTGTGGTTCATGTCTCTGGGGCCTTAATTCCTTACTGCAATAAGGTGAAAAACTTGGTCCTAATTATAAACTGCAACATGACATGGGAAGCTCATGTCAACGAGGTCAACAAACGAATTTATCATACTTTCCACTCTCTCAAGCGTCTTCAATTTTTTCTCCCTTTCAGAACCAATATTATGCTTGCTTATTCATCCTTCTCCCCATATTTGATTACGCCGATGTGTGCTATTTATGTAAATATTACTAAGGAGCAAATCAACGACTTAGAGCGTCTTCAAAATCTCACTACGCTTTATTTTTAGTTTGCGTAAGTATGACTATATTTCAAACTTTCGTGCTCAATTTAAATGGCTTCCATCCGCCTTCGCTGTGATATACACATCCTTTCGTTCCTTTTCACGTTTCCAAATTCTCCCTACTCCCTCAAATTCCAGGCGGCCTTGCATGCTCGACATACCCAAGGGTACAAAGTTGCTTTTGCGTTCTTTTTCGGAATATGGTGCACTGCTTTGGAACAAACTTCCTAAAGACATCCAACTTAGTCTCTCACTTAGTTGTTTTATGAAGTCGGTTAAAAAAGAAACTGAAACAACACCTTCTGACTCAAATTATTCCGAAATTGTCATAATTTCTGTCACTATCACTAAATATTATAAAACAAAGTCCTCCGCCACGTCTGTATGTCTGTCTGTTTGTTTGCAATAAACTCAAAAACTACTGCATGGATTTTCATGCGGTTTTCGCCAATAAATAGAGCAATTCTTGAAGATGGTTTAGGTATATAATTGGTTAAGTTTTGTATACATTAGCTAAAATACAACGATAGTTGTCGGAAAAAATTAAGCCGTCTGAGAACTTTCAACGAAACCGTTACCTAAACCCTTTGAGATATAACAAAACAATGCATGGTGCGATATTCTTCTTTTATAGATCTACAAAAAGTCAGCGATGGCACATATCTTTGAAGGATGGCGCGAGAATAAAATTAAAGCGCGTTCTCGCAGCGATGACTGGACTCGCATGATGCGATCGATGATTTTTAATTGTGGCTAATAATATTATTTTAAATATATTATTAGCCACAATATGTATATATATAGCCGCGCATCGCGCCGAAACTACAGAAAGGAAAATTAATTAAATTAAAGTGTTCCTTATGGAACACCCACATACATATTGTGTTATGTTAATTTTTATTCGCAGTTCTTTAATGACGAGCCCTTGTGTTCTGCTATATGAGATTCTTGTGATCTGAACTAAGTATCTGACAATTGTATTTAATCGCTATCAATATAACGCCTTGAATTTTATTCACGTTATGTTTGAGGGACGTTAACAGGTTGTTTTAGTACTCATTCGAAATATAAAAGATCAGACCTAATATTTTCACTAAACCATGATATATTCTTCTGGTATATTTTTGATTCTAACAGAAGCACTTTAAGTAGTATTGCTTCAACAGATGACCTTCAAATTATTATAGCTAATAGAAATAACGATGTTTCTGTGAGATTTTGTCATAGTAATTTAGTAAAAGTTGGTTAAACAATTATTTAAATTATAATTTAATTAATAAAAAAATCTTTTAAAAGTATAGATTATTTTACCTCGAATTCAACCAAGTTTACAAATTACAGGCCTAAGTTTTTCTCCTCGTATTATTTAATGACGATCCAATTATTTTAAACGAAGAAATTTGTTATTAATAAATCGTCCAACTAAAATTTTCCAGTGAGAGCCATTTCTACACAGAATTATGAGAGCACGGAGGATATTGGAATTTATATGATAAAGCAAGCTCCCCAACCGAGTTAATCTATTAATATTGTATATTTTTCCTATAAGGGTAGGGTCCGTTCGATAGATTTAGGGTATAAGAAATAATCGTTTATATTACAGAGGCCATTTTATTACCTATGATATAATAAAGGAGTTGTGTCATCGTCGTCAATTTATCAAGAAATAGCTTTTGTGTTAAGAAACATGCACTCGTGTAAACTTTATAAATCCAATTTACCTTTAAATAACGAATCAACAAAAGACAACTAGATTAATAAAAGAATATTTCGTTTATTTTTCCGTCTTAAATTAACATTATTTATTCTTAAATAATATCATTACAACTGAAAAGGGATTTTTAATTAACTTACGCTTTTCTACTTTCAGATGTTCTACAGGAGTGTGACGTTCCGCGTTGGCAAGCAATAATGAACCAGCTACCAGAAGCCACGGCCAGCTGTTATTACGTTAGTGCCACAGAAGTGGCGTTAATGGCATTATGAATGTATATATATATATATATATATATAAATAAGCAACTATGACAAAGCCAAAAGGAGAATTATAGCATATCGTATTAGTGTCAATATGACTACATACCTAGGTATAACAACTTTTTTTTTAATTTTTCCAATTTTTTTTTTTTTTTTGTTTCCTTTAAAGCCACATTTTCATAGAAATACAGAACAAATGTTAAATCATAAAATAAAGCATTTCACCACAATATTAGTATATCTTGAATTTTTTGTTTTTTTTATAAATAATGTGTTTTTGTTTTGAAATTTATTTTGTCAACTATAAGCGTCCCTTTTTAAAACGTCTTGAAAAAAAAAACGATGAGAATCCTAAAATCCGAAAATACACAATACAAACATAAATTCTACCTGGTAAGATTAAAATCACATCTCGCTTTTAAAAATTCTCAAAAAAAAAAATTTAAAATTCCATTTCAACTATTCTATTTATTCTAGGATATAAAATATCCGACATTGCTTTTATTTCTTCCATGTAGTATTTAAAAATGTTGTGTCAAGATAAACAAATAATTCATAATAATAAGAGGCAATAGAAGATTTTAAAATCAAGTGTCCCAATAACTTTAGGTATCTCCAAAACATTTTACTGAATAAAAACGTATAGTATTCATACAAAATCAGATAATAGTATTGAATGAACCGTTAATAGTCCAAAACTACTAATTATCAAATTTAAATAGCATTAACCAAATTATATCATTAAGTTGAAGTTTAGTTAATACATTTATCTACAGAATATAGAAACAAGTATGATATACATATAGACAGACAGAAAAATAAATATGGTCATGTTTTAAAAAGCAAATATTTATGTAAGCAATCTGTAAATTTTGATGTAAACTAATTTATTATGTTCAATTATAAGTTATAACATTAAGAATTATTAACAAATATAATGGGATTTGCGAGAGAAAGCGAAGTATTATCTGCAATTGCTTAAGATTTTGATACAAGCATTAACAGGAAGAAGCACGTTGGAGCGTAGTATCCGGGTGCGGACAGTGGCTAAGTGGTCCATCCGGGCCGTTTACACGTGATGGATTGTCTAACTAATGTATTATTTTATTGAACAATATACAAGTTTAAATTGACTTCGACTTTAAATATAAATAAATAAATAAATTTAATATATTATTGAATACAAATATATTTAAAAAAAAAATATCTACTCGTATTTTAACCACGCGTTTATTCAAAATTAAATAATAACAAGAATAGAAATACAAATCGTTAGTCTAAACTATTTAATGGAACGCTAGAAAAATAACAGACTATGTTCAAGAGACTTGTAGAACTCAAATGTACCTACAAAAAATCCATGACAACATAGACTTTTATGATTCAAACTTGACAAAATGTCTAGTTTCATTCATTCATTTGGATTAATGGCTTCCAGTAGTGCCAAAATAGCACGGATGATTTCGCAAATTTCACATAGAAATGTTTCACAAGCCTTTCAATACTTTTCAAATTGGTTGACATTTATTGTAACAGCTCTGCTTTTATCAGAAATAACACATACAACAGACAAACAATCTTTTCGACTAAATAATATTATAAAAACATTATTAAGGATTACCTAGTACCACTACAAATGCAATATAAGTAGATTATAAGTACTCGTATGTTTCATCATAAATGTAATAAATGTAACACTTCATTATTCCATAATAAAATAAATGTCACCCAGTAATATTGAGCATTCAATTAAAATGGCCAGTTTTTATATTAAAACAAAATCTAGTTTTTACGAATAAATTCATTTATGCTTTTGTAAATCAACATATTATATACCTATGTTAATTACTGTACTGTACAACTGTATCAGCCTGTAAACCACCCACTGCTGAGCGAAGGCCTCTTCTCCATGTAGAGGAAGGGTTGGAGCTTAATCTCCTTATAATGGGTAACGATCGTTATCAGGTGCCCAAGATAACAACCGGGACCGATGGCTTTACGTGCTCTACGAGGCACGGTGGGGAGACCAACAAGGACATACACCTAGACCGAAAACAAATATTTGTACAAATACATATATATTTTCCCGAGCGGGACTCGAACCCGCGACCGCCCCGGCGCGCGGAGGTAAGGCAACTACTCGCACCACTACACCACCAGAACGGTCATCAATGTTAATTAAATAGTGTATTTTAAAACAGAAGTGTTCGAAATTATGTTTATGAATCAAGTTAAAATACATATTCTTTGTTCAAGAAAGCATCATTAATCACTTTTGAATCATTGTTTTATTTCAAAATGAAGTCACCAAAGTTTGAAGACAATTATGGCACTTAATTGTGACAGCTTGGCTTGGCTGGGCTACAGCGAAGGCTTTTCATTCGGCATAGCTTTACAGTTTCATTATATACCAATGCTGGTTCTGTTACAGATGACAGTCTGTAACTGAGAACAACGGACATCTTCATTCATTCATTATTTTGATTCATTTATTTCAATGGCACCAAAATAATCGGACATCTGATAAACCTTTCGTACTCGTATAAACTTACTTAAAAGTCATTTGCTTGTGATGTGTATCGTATTTAAGGGTAAGTTACATTAAGGACAAATTTAACTTCACATTCTTATTAAATCTCCTTTCATATTTTATTGATCTACATGATGACCAATTCTCAAAAAACATTCAAAATATAAATTCATATATCTTCTACTTGTACTTGTATATTTATTTATTTATTATTAAGCTGGGCAGTTCCGCCAAAAGTTGTACATTTGTGTTTTTTTGATGTCCGAACACTTAAGATTTATTTTTGTTGAACTAAGCAACAATATAATTAAAGTAAGTGCTTCAAAATATTTTTGAATAAATAGGCTACGAAAGAATATCCCAATAAATAAAAATATATTTACAATAATTATTTTAAAGTTACTCTGAAAATTGACAAAATTGGCTTCCCATACTGTCCCTAAAAACTTATATGGTGTTTAACACTTGATTAATTATAATTTTTCTTCTACAACCTAGAATATGAGGATTTGAGATTATAGTATCAATAAAGAGCTATCTTTTAATTGAATAACAAGCAAAGAAAGTAAGTGATATATATTATTAATTAATTAAAATAGAGTGTACCTGGATTTACGCTCATCCTGACATGGTCATGATAGTTACGGTGTTTTATACAATATTAGGTGGAAATTTTGCTTTGTTTTGGATTTTTCATATAGAAATAGCAAAACTTTGATCATAGACTACTCAAGCAAGGGCCGCCGTTTTTTTAGTTCGCTAACAGGCGATGCGTAAAGGGCTGTGGTTCTATGAGGTGAGTTTTACCCTTGATTCTTGTCAGTATAGTTACGCAATTTATAGAAAGATTTAATTATACTACAATTTATACGAGTACCTTATAGTAAACTGTATTACATGTTGATTATATTTTTAGAATAAGTTGCTAATAAATGCGGTTTCTGGATTAAATATGTAATTTTGTTATTGTCGAAGTCACATTTCGTTACGTCATGATAGTTACGTAACGTACAGCCTGACCTAAATTGTAACGAAACTGACGTCATAAAGTTGAAGACACAAAACAACCAATTTAAAAAAATGTTAATTTAATAAGACTTCTTTTGATCTCTATTTAGTGTAATAAATATAGTAAATAATATAAATATAATAAAGTATAATATATAAAATTCTTGTGTCACGGGGTTAGTAATTGAACTCCTCCGAAACGGCTCGACCGATTTTCGTGATACTTAGCGAGGATACTAGCCAGGGGGGAGAATCGAACAACATCTATTTTTCATCCCCCTACATGTTAAGGGTGGTCCACCCCTAAATTTTTTATTTATTTTTCAGACAAAATTTTTTGTTTTTATTTTTTTATGATACATCATACAAAAATACATGCAACCTAAATTTTCACCCCTCTACAATTAATCCTTATTTTTTATTTAGTAATTAAAAATTTTTATTTTTTGAGAATTTTTTTTTTTATTATTTTGTGATGACTTAGAATAAAAAAATCTCATATTACTCTGAATTTTTCACACCTCTGCGATCAACCCCTATTTTTTTTTTTTTGTTAATTATTAACTTTAATTTTTTTGCAAATTTTTTTTATTCTGTCATTATTTAGAATAAAAAAATCTCATATTACTCTCAATTATCACCCCTCTACGATCAACCCCTATAATATAAAAATAAGTCGGGTTTTCCTTCCTGACGCTATAATTCCAGAACGCACGAACCGATTTCCACGGTTTTGCATTCGTTGGAAAGGTCTCGGGCTCCGTGAGGTTTATAGCAAACAAAATTTAGGAAAAATGTCAATAGAAAAGCAGGAAAACAGAGAAAATCATTTTTCACATACAGCGCCATATCTGATACATAGCATGTACTACAAACCAATATGGTTTTGCATGGTGGTGGAGCTGACGGTGCCAGTACGTGGTGTGAGTATCCCTCACGAAAATAAGTTGGTGGCGAAACGGAGTTCTCCGGGTTTGCTAGTTATGTAAATAAATTTGTGTTTATATATTGAACCCATCGTCGGACTTCGATGTGTTAACGAAATATTTAAATTATTCTATCGAACCCCTTGAATAGTACAAATTTAATTAATATAATAATAATTTTAGAGATAAAGTCTCCGCAAAAAAAACCGAAAGTATATTTAGAGAAAGAGTCCGAGTAAAAAATACAAAATGATTATCAAAATACTAGCATGATAATGTCAAACAGTTTACCTAGCGCGTCATCAACATCTAGTATGTTGTAAATTTTTTGTACCAGAATGTGATCCACTCGATTTGTTTAATATGAAGACATACAGACAAACCAAAAAGAAAAAGTCGCTGAATACTATAGTGAAACGTACGTTTAAATGTAACAAATGTTATAGACCTCTAGTCCTGATCGAAATATCGAAATGTATGGCGTGCAATAAATGGTACTGTTGTGAGTGTAGTTGTAATCAAATATTTATTGATTATATTTGTGATTTTTGTCTCGGTGCTGATGATAGTGATAATTAATTGGTATTAAGAATCAATACGGTTATAATGTGGGGTTAGAATTGTCCTTTAAGTGATATTTAGTTATTTTTTGTGTCCCGCTGAATTCTCATACAAACATAGTTTGCTCTTAATTTACACATTTCAAGTAGATCGAAATAATACTTTGAAAAGTATTATTTCAATCTCTCCACAGTGTCTTGTAAGTAAATAAAAACGAGCGATACATTTTGTATGGAAACTCAAAAGTTCTGACCATTTGGAATAGGATTTTATTTTGCTATCTTGTTGATTATTTCTGGTAATTAATTTTATGAACAAGAAAAGATAACAAGTATGCTTAATTAAAAAAAATCAAAAAACCCGACTGCGTAAAATACTCTTATTATAAACTAAAAAGAATAAAACAATTTACTAGCTTTCATTTGATACCCATATTGCTACAGTAAGAAAAAATATTCAACTCCCCCCCCCCTCATTCCGCCATTTGCGGACGCCATTTTGAAAATTTATATAGCCTATGTCACTACTACAATTTAGACAAATAAAAACGACACCTCATATGTCAAAAACCGTCCAGCCGTTTGGGCTGTAGGGCGCGCCAAAGAAATGGACATACATACATACATACATACATACATACATACATACATACATGCATACATACATACATACATACATACATACATACATACATATATACATACATACATACATACATACATACATACATACACTCGAAAAACATAACCCTCCTGTCGCAGTCGGGTAAAAAGAATAAAACACTTACATAGTAGGTATAGAATAAAACGCGTACATAGTAGGTACATTAAAATAATATTTATTCTAAGTGTACAAATGCCTTGGTGTGATATCAACCTTACCTTGTCACTCTCGTTTTCGTTTTGTATAAAAATGTGATTTTTACATGATTTTTGAATATTTAAAGCTCAAAATCTATAATAATTAATTAGTTTATAGTAAAGGCTGCAATTTGACTGTGATTAATTCTAAGTAGAACTAGTTTAATAGCAAAAATGTTAAAGTTATAATTAAATAATACCCAAAACGTGACGAAACGGGTTTATGGTGATCTAATTACTGTATTTTTGCATGAAGAGGTGAGATTTTTCTTCCTAATTGGATTACTTATTCCCTAAGTTTAGTAATAAAAGTAATTTATAACTACTAAAATGTCTATATTATTGACTAAAATAAGAAACATTTCGTAATGATCTTGACTACCAAATGGTCTTTCATTAACAAAAATATATATTTTAACAATAAAAACAACAAGAAAAGCGAGGTTTTTTAAGTTAACATTAAAATTAGTTATATATATCGACTACCTACATTTAAAAAATTGTTAAAAGTTCAAATTATTTATTTATCCTCGAATTTATTATTTGTACAACTTTCGGCGGAACTGCACTACTACTTTATTGCACAAAATATTAAAGAATTGTACAAAAGGCGAGCTTAATGCTAAAAGCGTTCTCTACCAGCCAAACATAGGACGTACAAGAGCGAATGTTTGTAGGTGTGCAAAATTAAGGATTGGCAAATTTCACCTTAAAAAAAGGAAAAATAAGATAACATTAATAACAATCGTTATATTAAATACACGAGCAATTAATACATATACATAGGTATATAAATACATACATACATAAACAGATACAAACATATAGGTACAATCATTATACATAAACATACATACATACATAATACTTAACAAGCTGATCACAATTATCAAAACACAAATACACAGTGTTTATTGAGTTCACCAAATTAGGTTAAATTTTGGCTAAAAAGAACTCCTGAACTTGTTTCTAAAATAAGTCACGAGTGTAACATATTACAGAGACGAACTGCAGAAACAGCAAATGAATCAGACAAAAACCCAGACCGATGAATAGGAGTAGATAGAGATATTTATAGAATGGAGTGATTTTTCATGAGAGTCGGAAAGGAAAGTGAACTTACATTTAAGGTAAGGAGGAGTAGTAGGATAGAATAAGAGAGTGAAGAGTAAGCAAAGGATTCTTAAGTTCCTACGTTCACGGATTGGTAACCATTTAAGTAGGGATCTGCAATGATAAACATGATCATACTTATGCAAACCGAATTTTATAATTATAGTATATTTTTATTTAATTTTTCTTTTAATAGCATTAACTAGAAAATAAAAATTTAAAGTATTTAAAACCTATAAATTACACTACAGCCAAAAGTTCCCAGTACTTGACAATTATTTTTTTTTTTTTTTGTTTAATTGAACAAATGCACCGACAATAAAACATAAACACTACATGAAATCCGGTTTTTTTTTTTTTGATGATAGTTTTAACAAATGAAGAGGCCTATTAAAACGGAATCCTTTGAAGTTAAGATGGAAAATTTCCAGATGGATTTGTACTCGTCAACGACATAGATTGAAATAGTATGTTCGAAAATTCATCCATCACTCATCCATTAGATAAACAATTCGGGTAAAGCGAATATTACACCCGAGACAACCAATATACTCCAACTTTCAATTTACACTTCAATCTAGGACTTGTTTCGTAGTTTTGTTTTATCAAAATACGAGATATATTTATAACGTACGAGTAAATTTTAACATTGATCAGTGCAAAAATCACATTAAAAGTATCAAAGGTAAAAAAAATATATACCTATAGTAATAACTTAGACTTTCGATACTCTGAATTCATGCGAAAGGTTTTCAAATCGACTCGAAATCGATTTTGTAATATATAGTATTTATTTTTTTTTATCGTTTTCTTTTTTATAGCTTTAAAATTTTTTCTACGATGTTTGTTTCTAATATTTTTGTTGTAAATAATTACCTATTTATAGGAGAGCATAACTTATATAAATGTTGTGTATACTGACCGTATATCAGTTAAACACTTTTAAAGCTTTATATCTTTAACCTGTAATGTCATGGATGTACCTTAGTTAATAAATTTAAAAAAATAAACTTTAATTTTTCAAAAGTAAAATAAAAGAAAATTCTAAGAATAAAGAAAGAAAATATAAAGTATAAAACCCTTGATATTGTTTTCAAATGATCAAAACGGAAATATGTATTTTTTCATATTTTTTTTTCGCATATATCATTTTTTACTATGTATTTTCATTTTCTTTTTCAATATATAATTTCTTAAGAAAAATATTTCGATGAGTCTTAACGATAAGTCTTATTTTTTTATTTTCTTTGAAATTTTCGCGATTTTGGGGCACCTGTTGTAATTAAAACATTTAGTTTCTTGAACAATTTAAAAAGCATCAGATAAAAAAGATGAAAGTGAATGATGAGGACCACGCTGATAACTATTTATTTTTAATTTATCTTATATTGCACATTTATTATAAATCTTATAAAATATTGTGTTTCTAGAAGGTGTGCAATAAAGTATTAAAGTTACACTTTGAAGAATTTCTCCCCTAGACATTCAGGTTCCATGATGTTCTCCTTCTCAGCTGGGAACTAGATGAATTTTAAACAATTTAGTTATAACCGATATTACAATATATGTATAATACTTATATGAATAACTAATCTTTACGTAATGAAATAAGTTTTATGTAATGAAAATAAATTTTAATCAAGATTGACAAGACAATTTAACGTTATTCCGAATGGGAAATTCAAAAGGATAATATAAGACAGGAAACAAAGACGAAACTAAACAAAGGAATTAATATAAAATAATATTGTGTAGAATCACAGAAGTTTGAAGTGAAAATATTATGGTTCCCAAGATAACGAGCAAACAAAACCAAAGCCGGATTCTACTGGAGGTTGCTAATCACGACGTCACTTTAAGCCTTTCCTTTCCTTAAGTGATGCAAATGGGAAAACTTCGAGGTCGCAACCAACTTTGACTACGTCCAATGTCTTTGATCGACACTTCAAAGTCAGGCGTCGGTTTACTTACCGAAGCAAATACAGCGCTACTGACTTGCAACGATTTACAAAAGCTATTGATCGCTAAATTTGCATCGCACCAACTTTAGAAAAGTATTACAAAAGGTTGCTACAAAGTTTTCATCAAAGCGAAGTTGTGAACTGATTCTAATTGGACCTTTACAAAAGTATTTTTTTTTAAACAAAAATTACTTCAAAAGTTCAGTCAAATGTAATTTTCATAGGTACTATTACTTCAAATAAGATAGTTCTAATGTGCTCTATTAACGTTTATTAAATACGTAATTGATTCTACTCATATACTCCATTAATGTCATTATTATGTAATGCCTTCATTAAGGTATCCAATCAAGCACGACAAGTGAGTGTTTGAAGGTAAACTATTACGTTAAAGCGCTGTCCTACGTAAACTTCGCGGCGTGACGCAGAGGGATGAGTCGTGATGCGTAATAACACAAGCAATACCTATACTTCTCATGACGTGAACTAAAGCGATAACATATTATAACTTATAATGAATATTTGATATTTAGCGTCGGTTACATAATGTAATTTATTTAACTATTTCATTATTTTCATTAAAGTAAACGTAATAATTATATTAAACCTAGTAACATTTATTCATTACTTTATTGAAAACAAACTCTCAATACTCGCATATTAAATAATTTTTACAACAATATATAAAACGTATATGTGTAAAAACAATATTATAATGCTGCACAAATACTTTTATTTTGTCCTTATTTACTTTTTATAAATGCCTGCTCTAAAACCTATACTAATTTAATAAAACCGAGGTGACATATTTTTTTCTCTGCTTAAAAGCGATAATCTCGGTAATCGGTATGTAATAGTTTGAAACTTCTTCTTACGTTAGATGACCTTTATTAAAATAGTAATAATACTCTATAAATATTATAAGTCAGAAGGAGAACAATTGCAATGTATTTCAACCGATCTAACATATATCAAAAACTAAGGCATGAAAAAAGACGTCAAATTTACTCACAGATCAGGCAGGTAGGTCCAAAAGCTTAAAATATTACTTAAATTTTTTCTTATAAACTTAAGTAATACTTATAAGCGGTCACCACTTAAGAAGTGCTTTTGAAAATTTATTTCTAAAGAGGTCAACCAGAATTTATGCTGCATCATTTCGAAATTATAGAAAGAAGTCGATATTTTGACTTATTCTGGCATAGACCACAAATGAAGCTAGATTAATGAATTATGATATTAATGCTTCTGAAGAACCAGATATGAGAAAATCTATCAACCACGTTTCTAAAAACATAATTAGATAAATACAAATATAAAATAGACGTCTTGCGATAAAACATATTTTTTTGATCACTATATATTATAAAATAGCCCCCCACCGCGTTTGTCTGTATGTCTGTCTGTTCGCGATAATCACAAAAATTACTGAAGCGCTTTTCATGTTGTTTTGCCAATAGATAGAGTGATTCATGAGAAAGTAGTCAGTAGTAGTAGTTTAGTTGTATATTCTGTCAAAGTTTTGTTTAAATTATATAAATATGTTTAAACATACACACACGGTCGAATGTCCCTAAGGTAGGCAACTTCATGCCTGTGTTTTAGGTAACAGTTGACTGATATACATTTTTTTAATAAATATACATATAAATAATACATAATATATAAATGAATACATATTATTATATACAATAATATTCACAAACCTGGAGCAGAAAACAGGGCCACTGCTAACTGTGCCACGGGCCAGTCAAATAGGTTGTAATATAATGATAATTGTTTAGTATCGGAACAATTCAAGCTGCCTGGTAGATTCAATAAGTAAATATAATTATAATAAATAAGATATAACAAATAATGTATAATGAAACTATTGATCTCGTATAGGTCTTCAGAAAACTCCGCATCATCATATATTTTTCTTTTAAGAACAGTTTACTTTACCCATTCTAACTTCTAAAAACATCGTCACGTCCAACGCGATAATAGGAAAGCTATTTAGACGAATACAGTATTAATCCTTATTTATTTAAATAAGTTTACGTTTAACGTTACCTTAAAGATTATATGGACATTATGATAATACTTAACACCATAATATATTTGAAATTTATAATATCTTAGGATTTAGGAATTATCGCAGAATGAAAACTAACGCGCGTAAAAATTAATTCAAGCACGGTCTCGGGCGCTAAGAACATAATGTACTATCTAACCGTGCAAAGCAGGGGTGGGTGGCTAGTATTATATAAACTATATATTTAAAAAATAAAAAAAAGCTTATTAATTATAAAATAAGGAAGCAGTCGAAAAAACATTTACATAATGAATAAGTAAAATCGTTTAAGTTTTAATGAATAAAGTAATTGCGTTCTTTTAACATTGCGCTCGAGCAAAGTGTTGATTACTTACTGCACAAAATATTCTTATCATAATTTAAAAAAAAAAATCTTGAAGACGAAGCGCTTTTTCCATTTCAGGATCTGAAATCATCGCGGTAATGTTTCTTTGATATTGCAGAGAAACTTTTTTAAAGATAAATCTGTTTTTTGTTCCACCGGTCGCTTATAACTGAATAACTTGAAAAATGTTCCAGAAGGCTTCGTTTTATTAAATGACAAAACGTTTTAAGCCAAGAATTTTACTATAACAGTTATTTCATATAATATATTCCGATATCACATCTCTTATTGGTCATACTTTATACAGGTACTTTGAATTTTTCTGTATAACTTTTTAGAGTTCCGTAGCCAAATGGCAAAAACGGAACCCTTATGGATTCGTCGTGTCTGTCTGTCCGTCCGTATGTCACAGCCACTTTTTTCCTAAGCTATAATAACTATACTGTTGAGTTGAAACTTGGTAAGTAGATGTATTCTGTATACCGCATTAAGATTTTCACACAAAAATAGAAAAATCCATACTTAGAACTGAAACTCAAAACATTTTTGTTCATAAAACCCTTACGTGTGGGTATGGTCTATCTATGGATAGGTCTTCAAAAATGATATTGAGGTTTCTAAAATGATTTTAGAAATTCACCCCGCCTGTAACTTCTAAAATAAGAGAATAAAACTAAAAAAAATCTAGAGATCTAGTAAGTAGATTTTTTTTATAAAAAAATTATACACTATTATTAAAACATCGATTAAAGTTACAACGAACTACAAGAACTTTTATATGATGTTACTTGCTGCTACGGAACCCTTCATGGGCGAGTCCGATTCGCACTTGGTATAATTATTTTTTATTATTACTATTAAATGTAACCTAATGTTAGTTCACTTTCCTTTCCGACTCTCATGATAGATCACTCCGCTCTGTAAATAATCTACACATCTCTATCTACTCCTATTTATCGGTCTGGGTTTTTGTTAATAGAAGCCTACAAGGACAACACAGGGGTAGGATCGGCTCTCGAACACATCAATATCTAACGAATAAATATAAAAACATATAGGTATAATTCAATATAATATAATAACCGTCAGGACGATTTCACTCGCTTTAATGTACCTATATGGACAAGGAATGAATTTTAGCACCGCACTTTATCCGCTTAAGGGCTACATTTCGAACAATTTCTTCTTCATGAACGTCCAAAGAGACGTTCACTATCTACATCTTATGTCTATCTCCATAAGTTTTAACTGTACCTACTTCGACGAATCTAACTACTTTATATAATATAACTCCGAAGAAAAATCTACCTACAAATAATACGTTTTAAAAATAATGATCTTGAAAACTTATTTTGCATTCATAAATTTTATATTAATAATATTGTAGAAAATAGGTTGAGAAGTTATTAAAATTACGAACCAGCAACATACATTAAAATAAAATTCCATTTTAAAATTTGAAATAGTTTCGTAAAAATCATATTCAATTTTATTTGAAAATAGCGAGCTCGACTACTCTTTTGGAGTCGAGTCACCTGATATTAAGTGATCAGTGCCACTCGTACATCTCAGCTCTAGCGAAGTCACAAATACACCGCGGGCTTTAAAGGAATTTCTATTTAATTTTTTTATAGCTTTATAAAATTGTATCGGTATTGATGATTTATAAATTACGTAGTTATTTATCGGCAGTCGATAACTGGATTTCTATTTATTCTAATTTCAAATCCAATGAACTACTACATACACCTTTCATCTTCTATTTACCCGAAGAATTAATTACATTAATTTTTGATATCAATGTCAATAAAGCTGTGAGCAAATTTACGCCAATTTACAAGAAGTTTTTTCTTACAGTTTACACATTACCTATACATTATAATCATTAACTGTTAACAATCCTTTTAACAAATTAACAATATTGTCACTAGATTTATCCTTTTTTTAATAAATAAAAAGATTAAATAAAAACATTTATTTCGAAATGTTATATATATATACATATACATATTAGATTTATTATTTATTATATATGTTAGATATTAGATTTATTATTAATACTTATGAAAGAGCGGAGTTTTCCGATACAGGCAATAATATGCTGAAAAGGAGGCTCCAATGACTAGTGTGTTTTAGTAAGAAACTTTTTAATAAATAAATAATTATTATTAAAATACAAACATATTAGAACTTTATATTATTAATATACATATTTAAATTGCAAAAATTAAAAAATAATTATTTACAGACAGTAGTGGTATATTATACATTGTGGTTTCCCCGCTTTAATATTCTAAATACGAGTATTTCAGATTAGTTTACATATAAGGTCAATGGTCCGCTCCTTTGAGTATATTTCCAATTTAATTGATAGATCCTGAAACATATGCACAAATTTTTATTATTAGGGTCATGTTAGGATTCGAATACTTAAAACGTAATTGGCTCACGTTCAAAAATCAAAGAATGGCTTATTTTTTTATGTTTCATCTGTTTTTAAAAACTACTTCCAAGATAGTCCATAGGTAACAAACAACTATTTTATAATTTACCAATCCAATATTGTTACTAAGCTATTATCAAAATATTATCTTTTTTTATTAGTACACACACACACACATTTTTAATTTTAAAAACACATTAATTATAAAATACTAATATTTTTTATTCAAACTCATGAGTTTGAAGTTTCGATTACAAGCTCATTCTTCTGTTCTTCAAAGACCGTCGTTTAGTCAAAGCTATTAAAGCTTCAGTGATTAAACACGATTATTAAGTTACTCATATGAATATTTCAGACAAATTATTATAGATGCTACACACCGTCTTGGCGCTTGGTACTACACGCGTGTAACTTAGTACTATAAGTTTCAGTATATAGAACGAATTGCGAGTACCTACGTAGAGAGAGGTACAATAAGTATATTTGTTTACGTAAAATGCTTGTTTAATTTATTAATTTCATGTTTTTCCAAGTAACAATATTATATTCATAGTTTGGCCATTAATACTGTTACAATTAAAAATAAATAAAATATTACATTTGAATTTGGAATCTTGAGTGTGAGACGTTTACTTATATGAGACGATTTTTTTTTTAATATCTTATATGAGACGAATTTGGTTGTTGAGGTAATTTATTACGGTAACTCTGTATAGCTACTTATAAAAAAAACAACAATATTCAACGTCTCGGCATTTGTAACAAAATGTAAAGTTTTAACAATTTTTTGCACTAATTATCATAATACTTAAAAAATTAATGTACATACATACATTTGACATGATAACTTTTCCCGAACAATCCGGTAAAAAGGTTAAAAAGCTTAAACGTAATATAAAATTATGCAAAACACCTTTGAAAATGCGGCGAAGAACAACGGATTTTAAATATTTTTTTCAATGTGTTAAACAAATGAAGATAAAAAATAAAAAAAAATTTTAAAAAGAGAGCTCCAAAGTGCTTTTAATTGACAGCCCATGTTTGTTTAAAAGCTTACGTATTTTTATTTTTCCTTTATTTAATTTACTCATTAAAAAAATACTTATAGGTTCCAGTAATGAGGAAAGCAATTTTTCATTGTTAAAGTATTGATATCTAAAAGGCACAGGCTCAGTATAGCAATATACTCGTAATTTTCCTTGAAATAGAAAAAGAAAATAATATACATACATGACCAACAATTGGCTCAATTCTGTACATTGAAAATATTTTAGTATCTTTTTTTTTTGTAGGGCTCTCTATAATCGGAACTGAAGCCAAAGGTGTATTTTATTTTTTATTTTTGTTTATCTGTCTGTCTGTATGACGCCGAAAGCACTGAAAGAATTTTATAAAAGGAGTAGAAAACAAACATTTTTTTAAATTGTTTTCTGTATGTATGTTTTCCACCATTCTAAGCAAAAACTACTGCGTGATAATTGATTCTATTTTCAAAGTTGTATTAAATTTAACTAGTCTTATTTTCACACGGATTTGTTTTAAATCTTTAAACATACATACCATATTTAAGTAAAGTCGTCAATTTATTACCTATTAAGTATACATTATTCCAAATTTCACATGAATACTAATCTCATGTGATAGGGGAGGCCGGGGATAGTTGACTACTTTTTAACTAAATCATACATATTTTTTGTGTTTTTTATATAAGTACAAAATAAAACCATATTAGTCGATAGAAAAACTATTAAACTAATACAAAATATAATATCCAGGTTTTAGTTTAATATAATGGTGAAGATATAATACATTTTACAGCACACAAAATCTTAGTCAATCTATCCCTGGTCCGGGGTAAGTAGACTTATATACTAATAAATCTTAAATCATGAGAAGAGGGAAAAATTAAACTTTTATCTGAATATAACTGAGCTAAACAGCTTAAGATAAACATCTTAAAACAAAATTTAATCAGATACACATATTTCTAATAGAGTTATTAACAAAATTATCAACTATTATTTTTGAAACAATTTTAATCATTTAATAACATTTTTTATTTAACTTTTCTAGTGCTATTAAATAAATCAAAGACCGTTATTGCCTCTTTGTCATTAAATAAAAAGAAATTGGGTCGTTCGTTTAAATTTCTAAATTTAAGCATATAGGTTTTTTTTTATAAACTCAGTAACTTAATACTTGTTTTTTCAAAAGTAATGATATATATATATATATATATATATATATATATATATATATATATATATATTTTTTTTTTTTTAAATTAAACTTATTGTCAGTATCATGTTTGTTTTTATTTACAGAAAATTAAAAATGAAATAATCAGTCTTCAATAGCAGAAATACAATGTTTGTATTCAATAAATATTACATTTCCTCTTTTACATTTGGAATATGCCCATAACTTACAGGTTATGCACTGAATCCATTTTTCGCCACGATTACTATCAGTGTACGATTCAATTCAGTTAAGCAAACCGTACTTGCGACATTACGTCATCTGGATTCGCAGTATCGTCATTATTTTCCTCACCTGTCTTTATTTCTTTTCATTTCCTTTTCCCTTACCATCCTTTTTCTTTTCCAATTTTGGTCTTCTGTAGCGCAAGGTTATCTCTTTTTTCTTTTCTTAAGACTTTCTCTTCGTGTTTGGTTTTGTTTCTTATCCATATAGTTGGTTGACTGCCTTATTCAACCAGCCCCGAAAGAAATAGGTCTACCAACCCCGGAAGCTATTTTTTGTTTTTTAGGCATGGTTAACCTTGACACTGTCATCGACATGAGATATGTTTAATATGTACTCATTAATTACTCTGATTAATAAAAAAATGATTTACACAAAATGTGTAGGCATCAGATAAAAAAATATGCAATGTAGAAATTTTACTTTCATTGTAGGAAAACAAAAAACATGTCACTGCTCCAAAACGAAGTGTATCCGCGATGTGGTGTTTTGGACAAATGAGTGGGGTACGGAGCGTAATACATGACTGTGAGAGGAAGACGCAAAACTTGTACCAGTGACGAGTTTTTTTCGATTAGTCTACCTACCCCTATAGGCAACTATCCCCGGTCTCCCCTACTTAATTACGAATTCCTTGCGTACGTAGTCGCGGACAAAATCTAGTCGCACTAGAAAAGGGATCGGGACATCAAAGGAATAGATTGTGATGTTGGCAGCATAAATTCAATATCATACAATCAGCAAATATTTGCAAACTGACAAAGAACTTGCTTCATCTATTGCTTGAACCATTAATCACTCCATTATTACACAGGATGGCACAAAGAGCAATATTGCCTTTCCACCGTCGACGGCGCTTTACTCGAAAACACACTGCTATAATGACCCGTTTAAAAGCTAAATGAAAATCGATGGCCATAAAATAATTAGCAAGCTTTGCACCGTTTCACAATTTATAAATGGCGATTATGTCAAGAGAAAGTAGAAGCCTAAACACCGAATTTCAGGTGTCATTTTTTTTTTCGAAATGCAATTTCTCTATATCTAGTTAAACTTTCTCGCTATAGTCTTTCTGCGATAAATATTATAAAACGTCTTACGTATAGAGGAGTCTTAAAACTGACTTCCATTCTTCTAACTTCGGCAATGATAAATGTTTTAGAAAGATTATTCTTAGATTAGGTTCATATCGTGTGTACTAGCTATAATACTGTAAATTAACCTTCACATAAATAAATCTAAACATATTTTTATTCACCTTAATGTTTTACTTATATAATTATTTTTAATGTTCTTTTTTAACATTTTTTAAACGACGTAACATCACGCTGCAC
Source organism: Euphydryas editha (assembly GCA_036937285.1). Classification (NCBI taxonomy): domain Eukaryota; kingdom Metazoa; phylum Arthropoda; class Insecta; order Lepidoptera; family Nymphalidae; genus Euphydryas; species Euphydryas editha. The sequence continues at coordinate 9,467,419 of JAUPFZ010000011.1, forward strand.
GTGTACGTTAAGCTTAACCGTATTCTCAAAATTTCGATAGTTCCGGCAATGTGTTCCAGATGTGCCTTGATATCATTGTTTCTTTACTCATAGGTCGACTACGTGTCGACGCACGGCATTTGTTGCTTTAAATAAACCTTTTACATTTCATAGTATGTAATATATAAAACGAAATAAAGATATGTTTCAAAAAACCAAATTAATAAATTGATGCAAATTTAATGATAACAATTTTCATAACTCTCTGTACTGATAAGTAGTATTTCAATCACGACAGCTACGACCCACGACAGGCGACATCAAGTGACAGTTATAAGAGTATATATTATCAGATATAAATACGATGAACATTTGGAAATTATATAGAAACAATAAAAAAATTAAAATCAATCTTTTATATATTATGCTGTATAACGTATACAGCTTAAGATTGAAATGGCCCACACGATAGGTCGCAAGTTTAAATCACGAATGACATTTCAAGTGCTAATTTTCTACTTCGTTATCTAATTAAGATGATTCATGTTTACCGAAGAAGATATAACCGGTATGTGGTAAACGTAGCAACGCGTAATTTTGTACTAAGTAGTAAGTATTATATATAATAAAAATAGGTTGATCTAAAATTGAAATTAACTAAGCATAATTTTGTACAAAGTTATTTTTTATCAGAACATTGAAGTAATTAGATAGCTAACGATTATCCCATTTAAAAAAATTATACATACATATATTATATTATTTATCTTGTGTATATATTATAATATATTATATATTATATTATTTATGTTCTGATATCTTTATTTGAAGTCCAAAAATAATGATTCTCTTGAACTTTAAAATTTATATTTGTCATGCCTTGCCTTATGCCTTATTGCATATTCGTTTAAAAAAAAAATTTTTTGTTAAATAAAACTTTGTCAAAATTTTTACAAAAAAGAAATTATCATATCAACCATGTTAAGTGAATAGAAATATTGACACGTAATTTACTTGAAGGTATTTGTTTGTTCAGATAAATCAATGACATTATCAAACTTATACTGTATATATACATAATTAAGTTTAGCAAGCGATCAGTTGGTGGGTTTGGGAAAACCGGAGTTCGTGTCAATATAATTGTAGTGTAAGACGTAAGCCAGTGAAGTATATACAAAAATAGAAAATAATTAATACAATTTTCATTTCACTACATTCTGACCCAAGAATGTATGGAATCGTTTTAATCTCCTTTGCCTTTAAAATTCTCAAACTCAGCGGTCAAGATAACACGCATTTAAGTATAACGTAACACAATTTAGTTTCTTGTAAAACGTTATGATGCCATTACAAGGGCGTTATACAATTTTGTTTTTTTTTTCATATTTAAATAAAAAACTAGGAAATTAAAGTCTCCCAAGTTGGCAACCCTTTTCGTTTATGTTTTACAGCGAGGCCTTTGATAGTATTGTACGTCAATGTTATTTTGTTCTCCATGTATGACGAGTTAAAAATCTCCTGTTCTATTTATCATTACCGCAAACACGATTAAAACAATAGCAAAGGTATTTTAGCGACTTTCCGATACCTTATGCAACATAATTGTGTCTTTTAGGTAAAAGTGGTAACTTAGGTGCTACGTAAGGTTTAGGGAAGGGGGTTACAGAAAAACGTTACGGGGCGTTACATGGGGGGAGGGAGTTTCAAAAATCTTTAAAAATTGCGTTACGTAATACTTGGTTATGTTTTATCTATACAAACAATGATTGCTTGTATACTTATTTTGGGCATATTTATGACAGTTGTATATGATTTTCTATTCGAATGCAACATTTATGACAGAAGTGGAAAAACCCATTCAAATACAGTCTAATAAACAACCCCTTTTTAAAATTGTTTAATCAGATTAAATAAATATACTAACACACACTATTTAGTATGTTAATAATATTATAAGTCTCGTCGTGAACACTAATTATTATATAACTAGTACCAAATAAACATATGTATTACATGACAGATATTAAGAAAAAAAATAGATCGTGGTATGTACCCGTAAATTGGAGTGCAAGACGAACCCCGCCTTATATAAGACGATTATGGAGTCTCGTTTGAAGGAGGTCGTGTTTCCGGAGAGACTGGTGGAGACTGATAATATCGAGAAACAGGTAACGTGCGTAAACGACGCAATTGTTACCTGCTATCATGTTGCATGTCCTCTTACCACTCCCCTCTCGGGCAAGCCAAAGGCGCAACACTGGTGGAGACCTGAACTAGAGAGGCTCAAAGCTAAGGTAAGACGACATTTAAATCGTGCAGTGAACACAGGCGCTGATAGCAACTGGGATCATTACAGAGACTGCAAACGCAAATACAAGAAGCGCATCAGACACAGAAGTTCTGGAGGCTGGTGCAAATACTCTACTGGCATAAAATGTTACCTCCTTTGTACTAAAAACATTGAAGAGACTGTGCGAGAGAGAACTAAGGGAAAACTACCTCCAGAAATTGCCTTGGCTCCTTGCACCCAAACATGCGTACAGTCAAGGTAAATGCACCGATTCTGCACTCCAGGCCATGGTAAGTGTCATCGAAAGTACACTATCGGATAAAGGTTTCTGTCTGGGTACCTTCGTAGACATCGAGGGCGCTTTCGACAAGACAAAATTCATCAAAATAAAAGAGGCTCTACAACGCCATGGAGTATGTACAACTCTAAGAAATTGTGTTTGGAAACATGTTCCAGAATAGAATATTACTGCTCGTTGAGGGTGAATTGCAGAAAGCAATTGTAGCAAAAGGTTGCCCGCAAGGTGGCGTGATCTTGCCGCTTCCGTGGAATATGGTGGTCATTGACCACATCACTGCCCTCAATGACCATCGCTACTACACGGTAGGTTACGCAGACGATCTCGCGATCCTGATACGCGAAAAGTATGTCAATACTATATGCGAAGTTACGAACGCAGCATTGAGAATCGTGGAGCAATGGTGCGGAGACAACAGCTTATCAGTGAATCCTGCAAAAACTGAACTGGAAATGTTTACGAAAAATAGAATCTTTGGCAACTACAAACTGCCCAAGCTGTTCAATACTGAGCTCCAGCTGGCTAGCGATGTAAAGTATAAGTAGGAGTGATACTCGACAGCATGCTTAACTGGGGTGCGCATTTAGATGCGTAACTAAATACAGCTACCATATCCTTCTGGCAGTGAATGATAGGTAGGACGTGGGGCCTCTCCCCAAAAATCGTTCCATGGCTCTACACAGCACTGATACGGCCTATAATATGCTACGGAGCCGGTAGTATGGTGGCCACGCACCAAACTCATAACGGCATGTAACAACTACAGAGCTTCCAGCGATTAGCATGTTTAGCTATCACAGGAGGCATGAGGACGACACCAAATGCAGCGTTAGAAGCTATGCTGAACCTTCCGGCCCTCCACCTATTCATAAGGCAAGAGGCAGCTTCTACAGCGGTAAGGTTAAAGACACTTCATCTTTGGAAAGGAGGCATGTCCCCCCAAGCGGAGACTCTAAATGAGGTGATGGAAAAAGAACCAATGCTGCTGGCGGTACGTGACAAGTTTTCAAAGCAATTCGTTTTCGACGAAAAATATAAAATACAATACAAAGGGCGTAAAGATCTTTACTGATGGCTCTAAGACTGGATCAGGCACAGGATACGGTGTATTCTCTGAAGATCTCAACATACAAATAGCCGCCCCTCTGGGTGCTCACAACACCGTCTATCAGGCGGAATGTATGGGTATCATAGCAGCGGCCTCAGCTACTCTTGTTCGAAAGGTGAAGGACTATTCCATCCGAATCCTCTCGAACAGCAGATCAGTACTACAAGCTCTTCAAATTCACTCTATCACCTCAACACTTATCTACAACTGTCACCAATCTCTGATGGAGGTATGTAATAACAATAACAACGTAACTTGATTCAGTGGATCAAAGGTCACAGTGGCTCCCATGGTAACGATGCCGCTGATGAACTGGCCAGAAGAGGTTCGGAGATGGCTGCGATTGGACCAGAACCAATTGATGGGCGGCGCTGCATCAAGGTCTGACGTCGGTCCTCGGAGGGGACTTGTCGCTCCCGAGCATCATCACCACGATGCTCAGCGACGACGAGTCCTGGAAAGTGATGTTCTCCTTCTGCGAGACAGTAATGTCCCAGAAGGAGACCGACGAGCGGGTGAGAGAGGAGGCCGCCGACGTGGCCTCCATCCGCGGGCAACGAATGGGAGTGTGTAGGAGGCGCTACTTAATGCGCCTCCAGTAACGCCCCTGTGCCCATGTTGGGCCGGGATGGGAACCCGGTCCTGCTAGACACGGCGCCGTCGGGACTGTTCAAAGGTTGAGTCGGATAGTCCCCATGGAGGAGAAGTCTGGCCTTTTCTGTCTGGCCAGCCTGTCGCTGGAGGGCTTCTGTTGCCTGCAGATCCGGGACCCTCCAATTAAAGCGGCTGAAGGCGCCCGCAGGGGTTTAGTACGGTATTGCACTCCCAAAGTGCTGAGTCCGACATAGGTCTAGGACTGCCGACCTGGGCATCCTGGATATCATCCGTAAATGGATTCCCCTGCGACAAAAAAAAAAGTGGACCAGAACCAATTGTTCCCCTTTTTACAGCATGACCTATATCAGTCATTCGACAACACATGAAAGAGCTACATAATAAATACTGGACGGAGGTGAGTTGATGCAGGCAGGCGAAACAAGCTCTCCCACACTTAGACCGGAGATTGTCTCGTAAGTTTATGAATCTCACTCGCCCACATTTACGCAAAATTACTCATATTATTACGGGCCACAGCCCATTTAACAAACATCTGTTTAATCTAGGTGTTACCGACAGCCCCCTGTGCAGAGCCTGCCTGGAGGCAGAGGAGACGGCCGCCCACATTGTTCCGGAGTGTACGGGCGTGACCACCTACCGGGCCAAACATCTGGAGTCATCGAGGACGCTCCCCGAAGTCATTGGTGACACCAGATGTTTGATAAATTTCTTAGAGGAGTTAGGGTGGCAGGACTAGCTGCCCACTTCTACACGCAAAATAGGCGCACAGAGACGTCGAGTTGCGGAAACAAGCCCGTCATTACTATTACCATGTACCCGTAAATACTTAAAAATACTGACATAATTATGGAGCATCGCACTAACTAAAACAATAATTTTATTTTTATTGGTTTTAATAAAAATAAAATATTATTAAACTGACATTTGACATAACAATCCTACTTTCCTACTAATATTATAAATGTGCAAGTTTGTAAGTATAGATGGATGTTTATTACTCTTTCACGCAAGAACTGCTGAACGGATTTAGATTAAACTTTACAGTAATATAGCTTATACATCAGAATAACTCATTGGATACAATTTATAAAGATTTTATGCAGCAGGAGTGGAAAGGTGGAAAGGCGCGCTATAGCTGAGTGCACGACCCGAACGGACGTGTGAGGGCAGACCTCATTGAAGGTTGTGATCATTTTGAGTTTTGTCTTATAGCTTATTCGATTCTCGAAGTGATTTGTTACTAAGTATAGTAGGCATAATTGTTATTTTTAGTTTGTATATTTTAAGTAACGTTTAAGTTTGAACCGATCACTCTGAAGGTCAACGGGAGTGGCCTACGTTCAGCAGTGGACATCCAATAACTGTTTATTTCATTATAGGATTGTAGTTTTAGTAATTTAGTTATAGCTTTAGTTATTTAGGTTGTATTTGTATAAATTTATGGTTTCATTGGCTAATCTATCACCCACGCGAGTGAAGCTGCAGGCGGAAGCTAGTTTTGACATATGTGCAATGCTAGCCAGTTTATTATATATTAATCCAGCTGTGAGACATTTATGAGCTGTTTCAGTTCAGTGCGCTTCATAAGGAGCTTATAATAAATCTACCGATGTATTTATAGGTCTGTCCACAAGGAGTTTCAGACAATTTCGAGGAACATTGTCACATACTAGAAAACGGCTTAAAATAATTGTTTGTTTATTTCGTTTATGAAAATATTGGAAAGAGAATTTATGACAGATTAAGTCAAATTAAATTGTGCTATCCTTATGATTGCTTTCCATCACTGTTAATTTATTTATACATAAAGACTTCAATTCATTATACAACTAAGCTTAATAAAGTAGCATTGAAAACGATTATAAAATATTTGTCGGTTAACAGAATAAGGAGAACAAAAATAAGCAATTAATATTTAGGCCAAATTTATTCCATTTCAATTTATGGCCCAAATACCTAATGTATATTTTAAACAATAAAGCAGGATATTGATTCTAATCACGGCGAATCGCGCAATGTCGTAAAACGCAATTTACAAGTAAAATTTAAAAAAGGATACTTAATTAAATTTAAATGAATATATATATATATATATATATATATATATATATATATATATATATATATAATAACATATGCAAGTGGCATATGTTTTATGGCACGCGTACGATTTGAATTTGAATTTGAAGGCGGATTCTTATAGATCTCGACGAAAGAAAACGAAATGAAAGAATAAAATTTTTCGATATCTCGCTTAGTTTCCGAGATATCGAGACTTAAATTAATCATGTAAAGCTGTTATCGGTCTGACGTTTATCGGTAGAATTTCGTTCTTTGAAAGAACACTCTAGGGGTGGGGCAGACAAGACTACGTGGAGTCGGGGTAAGCTGATTCTGAAATTTTTTTTTCAATTTTTTCGATTTTTAAGCCTCAATATCTCGGAAACTAAGCGAGATATTGAAACATTTTATTCTTTCATTTCGTTTTCTTTTGTCGAGATCTATAAGAATCCACCATCAAATCGTGGCGCCGTACGAATCGTAATCTCCCCTGTTTTATGGAACAAGTTGATAATCTGTCGATATTTTATGCCATGACAAAGATTTATTACGCGACTTTACGTAGGACCGATTGGTACCTACATACTCGTACTTAACCGAACATACGAGTAGAATGAACCGTCTGCAGTCAGCGTCGCAATAAATCCAAGCACACTTTTAAAGTCAAACTGATTTCCTCTACCATCTATCTATTCTATCTTTTTAGGTCTTTATCGGCCCCTAAAACTTATTTCATGTTTTACGAACTTTCTGAAGGAAACGATAAATTGTTTGACGGTAGCCCTTCAAAATTATTTTCTATGGCGTTCCTCGGCTTTTCTCTTCACTTTATGTTGAAAGTACTAGCGATAAAATGTGTTTTTTATATTATATTGAATAAATTTTGTTATGATCCCTTTTTCTTTTGCCGTGAATTTTCAGAAGTAATAATAAGGTGATCCGGGAATGAATAGTCCATCGACCTTTTCTGATATAATCTTTAAACATTTTTTTCTCTTGAAAACGAATCTGATTTTCATTTTATTTGTTAGTTTCATAAGATTATTATTTATTTTAAATTATATTTAAATATATTAATCAATTATGATGTAATTTCTTTCTTTCATCTCAAAAATCCTAGATTTTTTTTTAAATTTTAAGTGAATAGGCAAACTGGCAGATGTTCCACCTGATGGTAAATGGTTAACATCGCCCATGAACATAAATTAGTTTACCTGGAACTAGCCCAGGCAACTCATCTATGTGTTGCCTATCCAGAGACATAAGGTGTTAAAGTCTCGGTGCCAGAAATTACACTGCCTGTCTTGCCCTTCTCTCCGAAACACAGCAAGGCTGTTTCACGGTAGTTTTCCAGTAATTAAATAATTTCCTTTACGAGTATTCCTTCCTTAATCCTCATCAATTCGGATTTAGCTCTGGTAATAATACGGTTTCTGTTCTTGTCAAAGTTACCAACGACATTCGATTAGCTATAGATAATAAACAAGTTATAGTTTTAACTTTAAAAAACTATTGAGTGTGTTGTGCGCTTTTAACATATATATTTTGGTGATAGACTGGTTTCTGAGCTACCTTAAAGGGAGAAGAAGGCGTGTACGCCATGACTTTATCTTTTTGGTGTGACGTTCAAGCCAGGGTACCTCAAGGCTGCGTTATATCTCCATTGCTCTTCTCAATCTTTATCAATTCGATTACTCAGACGATATCCAAATTTATCGCCACGCAACACTTGAAGAACTACATAATTATTATAATTGACATGACCAACAGCGATTTAGCTAATTTTTCTGTATGGAGTAGGTGTTATGTTATAAATATTAACCCTAGCAAATCTCAGGTTATAATAATTGGCAGTCCAAGCTTGATTGCAACAGTTAATAGATCAACATTGTCTTCTATTGTTTACAACGGTATTAGTTTGCCATATTGTCCCACCGTTAAGGACCTTGGTGTATACTTCGACCCAATTTTATCGTGGTCAGCAAAATTAAAAGAAGTCAGCAGAAAAATCTTCACTGCGCTGAGTTTCCTACGGCGCCTCAAGTCTTTTCTACCGATTCCGACCAAAACTATGTTAGAAAATTCTCTCCTACTATTAATTCTTGACTATGCCGATGCAAGCTATCTTAATCTAATAGCGAATCAACTTAATAAGCTAAAGCGATTTTAAAACCTCTCTATACGATTCATTTCAAATGTTTTTATTTGAATTTACGATTGTTTCTGAAATTTTACTTTCTTAGAGACTATTATTTTTCAAGATCTTCAAGGTACCTAATGCTGATATTTCCTGTACATAATACTAGATTTTTTTGTCATTCTTTCACTGTTTAGGGAGGCAATAAAGCTATGACCTGATTTACCCTGAAATATAAAAGAAACTAAATCACTCCCAATTTTTTTTGTTGACTCGGGACGAAACAGAAGTGATAACTTAAACTATTTTTTTTTTCTCTTTATTGAGGTAAACAAACAGCATTACAGTATGAATACATAAATGTGATATAAACAAAAAGTACTTACTGTAACACCAACACCGTTTACCACAGATTAAAAACTAATCTAATTAATCTAATTTGAACTATTTGATATTGAAATTAATCGTTATTACAATTTATCACTTTCAAAAACGGTGATAATTTTAGGTTATATGCTCACTGTCAACAGTATATGTCTATCTCACACTAAACACTGAGTAGAGAAAGGGGGAAGTGTCTGTCAGAAATACGGCTAGCGCTGTGGATTAGAGTGAGAGAAGAGGAGCCTGCCTACCGCTGCCTATGCATTAGAGAAAGGGAAGCCAGACAGACAAGTGCCATAACGCGTTACGTAATGAAGCGGTTTACCCTCCCACAAGAAGTTATCACTTCGGAACCCCGTTAAGATCCCCATGACCTTAATAATGAGGACGATTAAATTTTATTTTTCTTTTATACTTAGTTATTGACTATTCGATGAGATATCTACTTTTGGCATATTAATCAGTGTATTATGTATTTACATACATACATAATATATGCTTTTTATTCAAAAAGCTCTTTGATAGTACATTTTCTTTTCCATATATCTTAAAATGATTGGTATAAATATGACATGATATAGTATCCACCAAATCGTTACTATATTGTATATATTTTAATTATCTTTATTTTTTGTAATTTTAAATATCTATACATATAAAATGCTTTATAATAAATGACTGACTGACTGACTGCCTGACTGACGGATCAACGCACAGCATAAACCACTGATCGTAGAGACCTGAAACTTGGAGGGTGTTTTCTTTGTATGACCTAGGCATCCGCTAAGAAAAGATTTTCCGAAATTCTACCCCTAAGGGGGTAAAAAGGGAAACAAAGTTTGTAATGGTATAACGTGATTCCTTGGTCCAATCTACTTCTTTTGCATAAATATTTTTTAACAGAATTGATTGAAAACGTCCTTCGTATTTTATCGAAATTCATCCCCTAACGAAAATTCATCCCCTAAAGGTGGTAAAAATTATTTTCTTCGAAGTTGATATCAATACTCCTTAGTGCTTTTGATTTAAATTACATTTTATTTTGACACATGGTTGACAACTCAATCAATCTATTATAAATGTTTTTCCAGTATCGACGTACATAGGTCCTTCCTTCCGTTCGTAGCTGCGACAGTGTATGGACGTGTACAAAAAATCGTAAAAATAAATATTAACAATTATTGTGTGTCCAACATAAAAAGATCTTTTGAGTACGTACCGAACCTAATATATAAGGGTCAAGCATAATTGGACTGCGGATAATACTACTACGTAAACTGTGAACTTCGATAATAATTGAACGTCATGCCGAAAGTTCTAAGATCGCCACCGAAAATTGATAATCAACATACAGCATCAGACTCCGAAATTCACAATGTTGACGTCGATGCAGCACCAGTTTTTGTAGCCCAACGTACAAAAAGACGCAGACAATCACCTGGAAATCAGCAAACTTCAGACGAATTTAAAGCTATGTTTCTGGATTGGAAAGATAGTCAAACACAGATGTTATCCAAACTGACATCAGATATAGCTGAAATTAAAATTCAAAACACGAAAATTTGTGCAACTAACATTGAAATAGAGAAATCCCTGGAATTTTTTTATGCTCAATTTGATGATTTGCAAAAAAGGGTTACAAAACTGGAGACCGAACAGAAAGAGAGTCTCTATCGAATTTCAACTCTAGAGAAAAAAGTGCAAGAAATGGAAAGAAGTATGAAGTCTTCATCTATAGAGATAAAAAATGTCAACTTAAAAAACGTAAAGGCGGATAAAACTCAGTTATCGAATATCGTAATAAACACCTGTAAAGCCCTTGATGTGCCTATCGAAAAAAACGAAATAAATGACGTCTTCGTAGTCAGGAGCAAATCTGAAAATAGCATCATAGTTACTGAGTTTACCAAAAAAATAATCAAGTCTAAAGTCATAAAAAGTGCTAAAGACTATAATAAAAAACATCCTAATGACAGACTAAACTCTACGATCATTGGATTAGACGATCTCTCCAAGCCAATCTATATCTCCGAGGCTCTTACAATGATGGGAAGAAGACTCTTTTACTTAGCTCGTGACACAGCAAAAACAGCAGGCTATAAATTTTGCTGGACGAATAACGGTAAAATATATCTTAGGAAGACGGAAGACTCTCAATATATAGAAATAAAAAACGAATCACAATTAGCTGACTTAAGGAACAATAAATGACTAGTTTTTACAAGATTTCCATGCAGAGACTGCGGTGGCTTGGGTATAACGTTTAGTTTGTTTGCTATATTATATGCATTCACTAATACACATACAAAATTAAATTATTCATACGCACATATTAACACCAATTTCAGTACACAAACACGTATACAGACACCCTCACTCACACAAAAACATAAACATACACAAACATCTGATGTTTTATTATTGCTACAATACTTCTTTAATTATAACATTCGATCTAATAAGTAATAATTTAAATTTAAGCGTCGATAACATTAAGCCTGGAGACGCACATCAGAGGTCGCCAGAATTATGTAAACTCCTAATAAAAGAGTCACAAAATAGAGTAACCATCCTAACACAGAATATCAGGAGCATTCATAGGAACATGCCCGAATTTGAGGTGCTTCTCAATAGGTTAGATATAAATTGTGACATCTATATACTGACAGAGTCATGGAACAATAAATCTACTAATTTTCCTTTGTTGGCGGGGTACAACATTTGTTACTCAAATAATAATATTAATCAAAATGATGGTGTTGTAGTTTATACCAATCAAAAACTGTCATGTGAAGTAGAAGAAGTAGCACTATCCGATGCAACCTGTATTATTATTAAAATAAATTTAGACACCATTGTTCTTGGCATATACAGGTCTCCCTCGAACAAAAATATAGACAACTTTATCAATTCATTAGACAGTGTACTTAAATTATACTGTAATTTTCCTAATATAATAATCATGGGTGATATTAATATAGACGTAAAAAACAACACGGAAGATCCCAGAGCAAGTGAATACCTCAATTTGTTAGCTACTCATGGCATTTTAGTTGGCCATGAATATCCCACAAGAGGAAACAGCTGTCTTGACCACGCTATGATAAAATCTAAATACCCATCTAATACTATCGTTATTACCTCATCTGTTACCGACCACTTTGCTGTTCTTGTTGACCTCTGTATTCTGTGTCCCCGTAATCACAACCAAAAACTTACTATTCATAAACAGAACTACAATAAAATAATTTCAGCCATCGAGGGCTGTAACTTTGATGATATCATGGCATCGGATAGTGCTAGTTGGGCAGCTGAAACTTTCGTTAACACTATTTCAAACATAATATCTGAGAACACGACCGAACTCAGGGTTACAAGACGCACTCGATGTATTAAGCCCTGGATAACACCAGGACTTATACGTTGTGTCAAAAATCGTGATAAAATGCATCTCAAAAGTAAAAAAGACCCATCAAATGTAATACTTCAAGTTACCTACACTCGATATAGAAATTTTTGTAATAACTTACTTAAAAGAATCAAACGCTCTTACGAACGAGAGCAAATAAAACTACACTCTGGTAATCCGAAAACTACCTGGAAACTTATCAGAGATTTTACAAACACTAGTGTTAGCACCAAACCAGCATTAGCTATTTTAAAAGTACGCGATTCCCCCGTAAAATCTGTTGAATACGCCAATGAGTACTTTTCTAATATAGGTAAAACTCTCGCTGACAAAATAATGCCAATTCCAACTTCTCATATATGTGGTTCCAATACTGGTGTCATGCCTATTCAAAGACCCAATTCTATGTATTTGACGAAAGCAACAGAACAGGATGTCACAAATATTATCGAAGGCCTCAGGAGAGATTGTGCAAATGGATGGGATAATATATCTTCAAATATAATTAAACTCACCAAGAAAGTAATTGTACCACCATTAACTCACATTATTAACCTCTGCATTGACAATGGCATCTTTCCCCAATCATTTAAAATGTCAGTAGTTCATCCCATCTTCAAGGGTGGGGATAGAGACTGTATCAGCAATTATCGACCGATTTCTGTTTTACCCGTATTCTCAAAAATATTTGAAAAATTAATAAATAAAAAATTATTATCCTACTTAGATAAAATGAATATTATTTCACTTAATCAGTATGGCTTCAGGTCCGGCAGGACAACTAAAGATGCTGTCTCCGATCTTACGGAATTTGTAGCTGCACAGCTTGATAGAAAAAATCACTGCGTAGGAGTATTTCTTGATCTCGCGAAAGCTTTTGATACTGTCTCTGTCCCTATATTGATAAGGGGTATGGAACGTATTGGTATCCGTGGCAAACCGCTAAAATTATTTCAAGACTTTTTAAGTAATCGCACACAAAGAGTTAAAGTAGGTGAATACTGCAGCTCTGATAGACATGTTTCCTATGGTGTTCCTCAGGGAAGTGTACTTGGTCCTAGTCTCTTTCTTATCTATATTAATGATCTATGCAATTTGCCTATTAAAAACTGCCGCATATTCACTTATGCAGATGATACCGCGTTAATATTTTACGGAAGAACTTGGGAGGAGACTAGGACCAATGCAGAAACGGGTCTGGGCTTGGTGTCTCATTGGTTGCGCGAAAACTGTCTCACGTTAAATACAACCAAATCAAAATATCTCACCTTTGCTTTATCTAAAAAGAGCATACCAACAGAACGAGAGTTTTGTGTTAGGATACATTCTTGTGACTTCATTGATGGATGTGGCTCCGGTTGTCAGTGTGCAAGTCTTAATAAAACACATAGTCTTACGTACTTGGGTGTTATTATTGATGAGACACTATGTTGGAAAGAACATATAAGCTTACTTTCGAAAAGAGCCAGGAAACTAATTTATGTTTTTAAGATATTACGCTATATAGCTGATTTCCAACTATTAAAGAAAGTATATTATGCCTTGGTTCAATCGATTCTAACGTACTGTATTACATCTTGGGGAGGATCCTATAAAACATATTTAATAAAACTGGAGCGGGCGCAGAGAGCTTTGCTAAAAGTAATGACTTTTAAATCATACAGATATCCCACCACTGATTTATATGCTGACTGTGATGTTTTAACAATCAGACAGCTCTTTGTTAGGGAATCTGTCTTGGACCAGCATAAAAAAGTAGTCTTTGTAAACGATGATTTGATTTCTCGGCGTAAAAATAAAGTTTGTGCCTCTTTACCATGTAAAACAAGTTTTATGAGAAAATTCCAATATTACTTAGGCCCAATGCTTTATAATAAAATTAATGCTCGCCTTAATATATACCCCTTGAGTAATAAAGAATGTAAAGATAAACTTAACCTATATTTAAAAACAATGAGCTATAATGACATTGAGTCTATGTTTCTAAGAATAACGTAACGTTGTACAGTACAGTAATTATAAAAACGCACACATACATCATGTATATGTATACACACAACACGCGCACACACACCCACACACAGACACACACACACACACACACACACACACACACACACACACACACACACACACACACACACACACACACACACATCATACTAAACCTCGCACATACATACATACACACAGTAATACACACAACACACATACATACACACTGTTCTTATGGAATATGCATATTATATAGTAAATGCCTAATAATGACAACATTAATAGTAATAATCTATAATATTAATCAAATCTACTTGATTGTACTAATTGTCGTAAGTTCGAAATTTTAGTGCTCACTCTGTTGCGCTCGGGCCGAGCGCTATAGAATTCATATTTGAATACCCTCGCATACTAAATAATGTTCTCTAAGCAACTTATCGTTTGATATTTTTAGATTTGTATTCTGCTATTTGGTTAGTTTTCTAATAACTCAGTTTAATTTTCACTGCAATGAGTAGTATTAAATTGTGTACATAAGTACAATGTGTAATGGAACGGAGGACTAGCATCTAAAATACAGGCCAGGCCTAGTTTAGATGCTAGAAGACTAGTAACTCAAATAAATAGACAGGTAACACTTCTTTGTAATTTACGTAGAATAATATTATGTGCTTGTGATGAGAGTGAATAAATAGTAGATAGTAAATAGTAAAATAGTAAATTCTTGCTGAGCTGAACATGTCATTTTTTATTTAAATTGTAAAACAATATAAATTCTTCTTGTTTGCATTGTTGCTACGAAATGTTGTCCGTTGTTTATTGTACATAAGTTCTTTTATTATACTATTTATGTAACTGCAATGTTTTAAGAATGTGTTTTGTTGGTGTTGGTGTTGGTGACATTATTAAGATTGCTGTCTGAATCACATAAAATATATGCTTATTTTACATTTTTCAAACATGAACAATAAAATAAAATTTTATTGTTTCCTATTCACTCCTAAAAAATCTCTCAAATGTTAATAAAATATTCTCTATGGCTCTTAAAAAAAAAAAAAAAAAAAAAAAAAAAAAAAAAAAAAAAAAAAAAAAATAGGTGTAGGTGATATCTTTTTTTTCGCCTCAACGCCTCGCAACAATGCCTGTGGTCACGGTTTCGATTCCCGCTCGGAGCAGATATTTGTATTTGTGCAAATATTTATTTCCGGTCTGGGTGTATGTCCGTGTGGGTTTCCCCGCCGTGCCTGGGAGAGCACGTAAAGCCGTCGGTCCCGGTTGTTATCATGGATACCTGGTAATGATCGTGACTCATGGTAGGGATATTCTTCGCCAACCCACAGTGGAACAGCGTGGTGGATTAAGCTCCAACTCTTTTTATATATGGAGAAGAGGCCTTCGCTCAGCAGTGGGTTGTTTACATGCTGATACAGTACAGTACAGAAGCATTTGTGGTCTTCAGTGACAAAACTGAGAGTCCATCTGAGAGGAGATGTTACTTACTGCCGGATAGTTCTCAGACTTTACTTAAAATAGGAAATGGTGATTTCCCGGAACGGGATAATAATATAATGTATGAGTGTATATGAGTATGTATTTGCCATAAACAAATCTTAAGGTCAAACTCCAAGTAGCAGGAGTATACTTGAGGGAAAGCTGCTTCTCCCACAGCCAGTTGTATGTGGCATATTCTAGAGTAGCCTGGTGATTCTAGCACCAGAAGGTAAAACAAAAAATATTGTTTATAAAAAAATACTGCGGAAGGTGTAGTATTTCGATTTCGTTGTAAAAAAGATAATACCCCCGTGTAACTTTCTCCAGATCAAAGGCCGAACTTTGTGTTCATAAAATATAAAAAAAAAATATTTTAATGTTTATTTAAACTTTAAATCTCTACGCTATAATAAATATTGTTTTATTTTATAAGTATTCAAACATTTTAACATAATAATTTTTATGTTATAACAAAATTATTAAACGTAAAAAACCTATTAAAAATCCTATTAGACCATTTTCGACTTCTACGTGGACGAAGTCGGGGGCTAAAATCTAGATATATATATATTAAAAGTTATATTTACGCAATACTTTGATATATATGTATATAACTATATATAAATTTATTACCATACTTGGCTACAGTATTATTTACATGATAAGATCATTATTCAATAAACATATTTGCAAAATAAGTCGGCCAATTTACCTATTTTTAAAAACCTAAATCCTAAATGTCTTTAAACATTAGGAAGCAACGATACTAACAACCCATAAATTACTGTTGCAATCGTCGTCGGTAAGTAAAAATGAGTTAAGTGAGTGTCGAACTTCCGCTGGAAAGGTTCTGTAACACTATACTATTTTAAGGTTATATACTTTTTTTTCAGATCGAGCTAAAAGTTTCTTCCATGCAAACCAAGGACAAAATGTATGTTATAGAAACAGTTGAGTCTTAATTTATTTTTAGCTTTATCACTAAAAACTTTAGTACATAGTAATATCTAACAATGACATTGAGCTAGGGATGTTCATGTAACACAAGTATCGATATAATATATCGTATCATGTTGTCCATAGTTTGCAATATATCGTATGAAAAATATATCGATAAATTTTTTGATCCGATATATCGGATAAATATATCGATACTTATCGCATCAAATATTCGATATATTTCACTTTATTTTATTTATCGATAATTAACTGATGAATATATCGATAATTTTCATGTCCCGGAAGTGCACATCAAATAATTTTAAAAGTAAGTCATCGTGACCCCGTATCAATGTTAGACCTCCGGGCTATGCGAATTCCTTAAAAGAAAAAAAAGGCCATCACCTCTACGTATCCAATATTATAATCTCCTCGTAAAAAAAGTAAAAAAAATGATCATCGCTTCTACGTATCGATATAGGTATATCAGGAATAAATATTATATTATACGATATAATTATATCGATACAACTTGATAATTATCGGATGAAATATGTCGATACTACTCGATAATTATCGAATGAAAATATATCGATAATTATAGAATGAATTAACATGATAATATATACTACTGATGTAAATAACTAACATAATATTTTAATAATCTATATTCTGTGAAAATGACAAGTATCCTACCTATTATGGTTGCAAACCGTGGTCGCAAAGATAAAGCCTTGTGACATACAAACAGTTTGACGGACACTGGAATATAGATGGCATCTATTAGATACGGAACCCTAAAAACGGGTACGTCAGAGACGCTGCGTGGCGGCTGGGAACGATTTCGTGGTCCGCTGCTCGCCACACGCCGCTGGCCAGCGACAATGGCGCCGGAGCAGTGCCCTCGCGTCGCCATCATGGATACAGACATTCCCGATTATTTTCCCGGGCTATATTTTTTCTGTAAATCACATCGACACGCTCCGATGAAACAATACCAAAGTGATGTAATCGATGATACATCTGTTAGGCATGAGTTAATGTGCGAAGTTTAATGAATGAATTTTTATACAATATTCAGTACGTATTTTATAAATGGCATTTTGACTGTTTCAATTATATACGTATTTTTTGCTGTCTCAGTTCTTACTGTATTCTCATTATTCTTGGATATGTTATTTTATATAATTAATATTAAACAAAATTAAAGTCATAACTTTGGAAGTTAAAAATCTATTGTTCTCTGTGAGATTCAAAATATATTTTTATTGTAAGATAAGTAACCGTTTGCATGCAAGGAAATGTTAATTTACCAGAAATTTTAGACGCTAAAATAAATTTAATTACAGAATAATTTATATACTTTAACCAAACAAAAAACAAGTTCACGCTCGAGGTATCTTCTAAGCTAAACTGTTTAAGTAAAACTGTTTCTATTACATAAAAACATCTTAAAGTATGGTAGAAACGGTCATCAAAACTCTAAGCGTACTTTATTACAAAAATTATTTGCAAATTATCTTGAAAATTCTTAAGTTTAAAGAAGTCTTGGAAATTATGTTATTTACATTCGATGTGGTGCCTCCAGATTAGTCTACGATCAATCTGTAAGCCAAGATATCTTACATGGTCACTGTGGGGTAGAGTACACTGGCCCAACATTACAGACAGGGAGTCTCCTTTTTTAAGGGTGAATATACTGACTTTGTAGCACTAGCCTTTATTTGCCATTTTGGAGCCATTCGTTAACTTTGTTATGGCATGGGTAAACTAAAACCTAAACTGGTTTTTTAAACAAAGTTTTAAAAATATAAGTAGATAAAATAGAATAATAGGATGATTACGTTTAATTTATATAATAAATTAAATTTCATCTTGTTTGAATAGGAAACATAAATATCACCTTCTTTTAGACGTTTCCACTTTTTTATTAATAAAAAATAGGTTACAGGTAAAGATATAAAAAAATTTCACAGAATATATATTACTGTCGTAAAATCTATATATTAATATGTGAAGCAAAAACTTTGTACCCCTTTTTACGAAAATTACGCGGACGGAGAAGTATGAAATTAGACACCGTTAAAGCTTATAGGGAAAAGAAGTGCAGAATGCTATTTTCTTTTTTTTTTTTTGTATATATAATAATGCTCAAGAAATACATTAAATTCATTTTAAAAAAACACTACACACACTACGACACACACATATATGTACTATGTACATATATACACATATTTTGTTTATTGTCAGTCTGTTGTCAATACAGGTCCTGCAACGAATATTTTTATAAATTTTTTTTATCACGGATCAGGTACAATGACTGCTGCATATGCACACCATTTTATGCGTAATCATATTTTTCTGATGTTGACAATGCTGTCAATTATAGATTAGGTCGAATGTCGACCGCTGGGCGACCACTAGTAATTTATTTATTTATTTATTTATTTATTTATTTCTTACTTACATCTAATATTACAGGCATAACCCAATTCATTAGATATAGTAAAAGGAAAAAAAATACAGAAAAAAATTAACATACAATACTATAAAAATAAGATATTAACTAAACATGAATACTTGAAACAAAAAACAACGTAACAATAATAAAAATAAAAAACATTCAATTCTTACTTATAACATATTATATACAAGGTAACTTTTGCGAACTCACTCCACGAACAACAAAAAAGGTAATATAATAATGTCTACATATTTAATTCAATACTGAAGCCAAAATGTATTTTGTTTTTTTAATTTTGTCTGTTTGTGTCTTGGCCACGCATTACACCAAAATTACGTAATGCAACTATGCATTCAGAATTCTTACGAAACTGAGCATGATTTGAGTCCATACTAACAGCTAGGGTATTTTTATCTCGAAATTCGGCACAATTCTCTAGAGGTAAAGGATTAAAATGAAAATGTTATAATTCCTTCACGCGTAGTCCAACTTCATTTATTAGTTTTTCCTTTTTTTTTTTGTATTGTTAGAAATAGATTTTTAAAATATTATGCGGTAAATATTAAAACAACCGTTTTTGGTGTATTGGAGCGACTAGTTGCCTTAACAACAACGCTCGCGGGTTCGATTCTCGCTCTGAGCAGATATTTATATATGTACAAATATTTGTTTCTGATCTGGATGTATTTTCGTGTGGGTCTTCCCACCGTACCTTGGAGAGCACGTAAAGCCATCGGTCGCGGTTATTATTTCATCCAATAGCGATCGTTACTCATACAAAGGAGATGGGGACTTTTGGGCCAAAATGTAATAAGAAGAGATATGGTTTAAAAAATTGGTTATATTTTTTTATCTTACAATATAAAAAATCAACTTAATTCTGAATCTGGAAGCGGAGAAAAATGAAAAAGATTGTTTTCATCAAATTAATCGGGTATCGATTCAACTAAAATCGATTACAGAATTAAAAAAGAAAGGAGTTTCTACTAGTTAATTAACTCAAAGTATTTAGATGCACAATATTGAAGTTGTAAACGATAAAGTTCATTTAAATAAAGTTACATTAATAGCGAAAATATTATTTAATATTAAAAAATAATATCGATTTCGTATCGATTTAAAATAAATCATATCTTTTGTGACAGCTAACAACTGACTGACATTGATACTAGCCGTTTATTTTTTACCTACATTTCCTAGATGACATTTAAATAATAATAGAAGAATTAAGTATGAAATACATTTAAAGGTTTTTTTTTATTCTGAACGATATTTATTAGTGTTTCAAGTTACTGATATTTGTAATGAGTTTTTAAACATTCTTCACTAAATATAAGAAACATTAGTGCTTTAAGAAGTTAGTGATCGAGTTTTTTAATAGACAATGTAACATAGGTTATGTTTTACAAAACGTTTAATAACTCGGCTCTCAGATAGCCAAAATATAGAAAATTTTCAGCGAGTGATCTATAAGCCTGAATGAATTAATTGATACCATTTTCATTTCATTACATTTTGGCCCAAGAATGTATGGAATCGTATCCATCTCCTTTGACGACGCGTTGGCACAGTGGTCACAGCAACTGACTGATGCGCTAGCGGTCGCGGGTTCGATTCCCGCACATGACAAATATTTGTATAGGCCATACAGATGTTTGGCGTGGTCTGGGCGTTTGTGCTTGGGTATTGTGTGTGTTTCCGGACCCCCGACACAGGATTCACATCCTACTGGGGACCGTTGAGTGTGAGACGTTTATTTATTTATTTATTACAAATTATAATTCACATTTTTTTTAAATTAATTTTTTATCTAACCAAACTCACCTACATGAATCAATATCGTTTAATTTACAAGCTACTACTCATTCTAATTTGATTCGAGATGTAATATTTTTAATTATAGTTTTTAATTGATCGTTATCGACTTTCAGCTCCGCTTGACCAAAGGGCTAATCGGTTGAGTTCAAAATACTCAAAACGGAATCGATCGAACTAAAATCACACCGCATGTTTCCGGTACTCGGTCCATACTCTTTAATTATTTTACAAGTCATGTATGCTGTTTTGTTCCATATTAGAATTCATAATATAATTACTTGAAAGTGCCAAGCAATTTTTATTTTGATGGTAAAAAATACATTGAATCAAAGTCATATAGTGTCAAAATAACAGACCAAAAGGCTTTTCTTAAACTATATTTATTTGAAATGTAATATCTGATATACATATATTATTAAATGAAATTTAGTATACCTACTTTGAGAAGAATTAAATATGCCTTTCTTTGTATTTTTGATTACAAAGAGGCAAATTTTTATGCGAAATAAATATTTCTATATTAGTTGCGGAGAAGTTCGGGTGTCTACGTTATATTTATTTTATAATATTTATCTATAAATAAAAATACGAGTTCAAGTTGACGTTCAATATATTTTCTTTTCTGTTTTATTCGTTACCATGACAATTTATTTTAGGCCTAGGACATTCAATCATAATAAGGTGTTATATACATAAGTAGGTACGCTACATTAGTATTATAGTTATCGGAAAAAAAAAACATATTTTATTCTTATTGTAGAATGTCATGGATTATGAATGGATAGAACAGGATTAGTTAAACAGTTAAGCGCTTCTTCTCAGATAACAGCCATCATAACTTTTACTTAAAATTAATATCACTTAAGAACACAGAAGAAAATATTATAAAATTCTAATTTTATATTACAGCAAGTTTTTCATATATATTATATATATAGTATACTTTTTTTGTATCACAATAAATCTTCACAGCGATCAGGCATAAAAGTTTAAGAAACAAGCTTCTGTTAAATTACCTTGGAGTGGTTAAGTGGGTTACAAAATCAAAGTTTTCAAAGTGGAGCTTTGCTTTAAATTGAAAAGAAAATTGGAAAATTACTTTGAAGGCATTAACAGGTCTTGCCACGTTACATTGCGGTAGGTAGTGATGAATCGCAGATGCTTTTTTATCGTATTGTATTACTACATTCATGTACAGACTTAAACTAGAGATTCTGATAAAATAAAATATAATAATTATATTGAATTACAAAAATATTAAAAATTAATGAATTCATAATGTCAAGAAACATTTGGTTTTAGATGCACTTCCTTTATATATATAATATAAAGGAAGTGCATCTAAAGTTATATTCAGACAGAAGATATTCATAATTATAACATATTTGCTATCTAAACGAATGCTGCTAACACAATGGTGAAGAGGTACAAATTACATATATAGTTTACATTTTTCAATAATGGAATTATATAGTACTAGCTGCTGCCCGCGACCTCGTTTGCGTGAACGCTATTAGATTACACGTTGTTACAGAATGTGTTGAAGAAATTAAGGTTCACAGCTCGTTCCCCGTAGGTGATAGCGTGATAATATGTAGCCTATATGTTAACCCGACTTCTTAGTAATATTCGTGCCAAATTTGAAGTCACACACAAGAATCCATGCAGTAATTTTTGAGTTTATCCCGGACATACATACAGACAAACAGAAAAACAGACAAAAATTCTAAAAACTATATTTTTGGTTTCGGTATCGATTGTAGATCAATTATTCAATTAAAAAAATATTCAATGTACAGTTTTGACTTTCCTACCATTTTATTATATGTATATAGATTAAGACTTATAAAGAATCGTTGTTTTACTATCCTATAGGGTATAGTGCGGTTAAAGCATTATACAACACAGACAACCTTTAAAAAACAGGTCAAGTACCAATTGTGTTTCACAATGTGTATAGAGTCCCAATATATAAGCTAAATAAATATTATTATGTCGGAATATCTTGTACTTATTCTGTGATCAGTTTCGTAAAACCTTACATTAGTTTGCATGTAATATTTATAACGTAACAAACTTGCTTAGTTAGGCTTTCAATTTACATCCTAGTCTTTTTACTAAACGACTAGCAGCTGCGACACTTTATTTGATTAAAAGTCTATACTGGATTTTATCGCGTTTATTCAAAACTTTATAGTTTTACAATATTTTAAATTATTTCCCGACGTTTCGGACCCTTTACAGCGTCCATGATCTCGGGGGACGTCAGGAAATAATTTAAAATATTGTAAAACTATAAAGTTTTCAATAAACGCGATAAAATCCGGTATAGACTTTTAATCCAATTAAGAATTTTAAAAAAAATTGTGTCAAAAAATAATTATATCCAATTTCACGATGACCCATTGGGACTATTTAACCACTGCAAAACTTTACCCGTACATTTGAAATTAAATTATATGTTACTAAAAGAAAACTTTTTTAATAAAACATTACAGCACGAAATTGAACATCGTTTGTACACGCGGTCAGTTGCACGGAACCGACTCCAGACGATAAGCGCCTCAAATGTGTATGGCGAACGAACGACCAGCTACCTGATTCCACGTTTAATAAACGATCTACCCACCGATTTACGCGACAGTATCAAACCATATAATATTAAAAACAAATTAAAGAACCACTTCTTTAGTACCTACCTTAAAGATAACAGATAAACACTTGATGCGCTTGCCTAGTTTTATCTCTAAATAAATTTTTAACTAACCTACCTAATAATCCAATTTTATTGTTGCAAAACTGTAAATTATATAAAAAATGTAAATTATATGCAAAATTGTAAACCTCAGTGGTTTTTAATGCATATATAAATTAAGATTACTGTACCAACATTTGTAAAGTAAAGTAAATAAATAAATAAATAAATCAAATGTGTAAAATTCGCGTAAATATAAGAGAACAGTATGCGACACTTTAGTCATAACTCACATGCAATGAAACTTTAAATAAAATGACAAACAAACTGTCAGACATGTCACTAATTTTATATACCACTTACTCTCCAGCCATTGCTTGTATACGAAACCTATTCCATGCTATCTCTTAGCATGCCGTCAGCAAGCGTGACATTTTCTGGTCTAAACATAAAGTGCTAAAATGTAGCAGTTTAAAATCGTAAAATTCAAATTGTAATCTAAATTAATGTACTTCAAAGCGCTATTTTACAACTTTGTATGCTATCGTTCCAACATTAGGGTTTGTGGCGACGAATAACGTAAAACGTGTGCGATGGCGCAACTTTTAAACTTGAAGATTTCGATGCAAGAATACATAAAGCTTGCGATTGTGAGCAAAGTTATTAAACTTTGGCTGAAATCGTTGCAATGCTTTAAGTTTGAAGTATACGTGAGTACAAAGTCGAGATTTGCATTAAAATTCATTTAGTCTGGCGTGAAGCCAGCAAAGACTAAATGTATCGATTGTGACAAGACAATCCGTTAAATAACGGACGTTGAAAGAATAATATTCATTGTTTATTCACTAATACTACATAATTCACTCACTAATACTACATAAGCATATCAAATATTGTTATATATATCGATAATATCAATATATTATATTATTAATTAAATATAAAAAATATATTTAATATAATATAATACTAGATAAGATTCTAAAACATATTTGTTGTTTTATCACATAAATTGGTTTTTAATAAAATATGTCGCTTTATAATAATAAAAAAAAATTAATACATACATATACAATAAATAAAATTTCTTACGTCAAAAGCAACTGTTACTCAAATTATATCGATTTTATAACAAAAACGAGGGTTGGTTCCAAACGGGGTGAATGCCCCTGTCACTGCAGATTCGCCCTGCCACGCCATATGGGTTGGGGTTCCTACGTCACTAATGGAGTAGCGACGGCTAAAATATGAGCCCATTCTCCTCTCCATACGTTGAAAAACAGCCGGAACTCGAGAATTCGTTCCCAAAGTTAAATCTACTGTGAATTTTCTCGTTTCATAATGTTACTCAGATTCTTGTTTGTAATAACTCGGGCATATTATGTGACTGATGTTCACGCACTTCTAAGAAGATGAGATGTCGTAACAGTAAGGAGAGAAAACATTATAATAAAATAACATGAAATTAATGAATAAATTTGGTTAATTATACATATAAGGAGCCTGTAGTAAACCTAACTGATACTATAATATATATATATAATATATTTTTATTATTATTCACACAAATAAAATGAGTCCTTTTCGGTGCTGAGTCTATCTTTGTAATTATTTCATAAAAAAAAATATTTGGTAATCAATCTTAAAATTGTACATGATGGTCTTACTTAATGTTCCGTCAATTTTGTAATTTTATTATGAATGATATCTACCAATCGTCTGACTGATAGACGAGATTCGCGAGTAAACATAAAATTCTACTTTTACTATTTATCAATACAAATTAACCAATATTTGTTTCAAGTAGGATGTAACAAGTTCATATAAAATGTCACTTGACAAATCTCTCGTGTTAGTTTATGTGCCGTAACATCCGGTTCGAAATGCCTTAAGAAGCGCCGATGACCCGAAACTTCTTTACACAACGTTTGTCGCTGTATCTCTTAACTTTAATATGGTGTATATTATATATTAAAGGAATAAATATTATTGTTAATGCATTGTAATATTGTATGTTATAAGTATACATTTTTAAACATATCGAAGAAAATCTACGTCATCAAAATTTGGTGACCTTACTTAATAGAATTACTTTTTTTAGGAAACGAATAGCTTCATTTTCTTCAACATTTGTCAAAGTATTGCGTAAATATAATTTTTCAATCGATATATATCATACGAGTATATAATATATGAAATTTGAGTTAGAATATATTGTTTTACTTTCGAACGGAACTGAGTCGTACCGCAAGAGATGACAAGCATTTCAATTGTAAAAAGGTTGAGTATAATTAATAGTGACGATGTTCTTATTTTGCCCACGTTAAATAGCCAGTAGAATATATACTAAGTTGCAAAAATAACGAAAACAAAATACTACTAAGTTTCCAAAGGGAAAGTTTAAATCCAGAAAGTTTTAATGCAATACCTAGATGAGTTTGTTGAAAAGATTAACATTGTTATAATACTTTTTTATTAAATACAAAACATATGAATAAAAATTTTAAAATAATATACGTACCTATACAAAATTTTACAAAATTGTCTTTAATTTTGTGCTATTTAATAAAAAATTTATCATCATTGACGCATAATGAAAATAATATTAAGTCGCGAAGCAAAGATAGTTTGAAAACCTGTGCTCTTGAAAGAATTTCGAGAAGAAAGGCACGCTCGTGGTTAGCTTGCGTAGTTTATTTCTGAAAAAACATCAAGAGCTTGGTATGTATTTGATATACCGTGCAGATATTTCTCCGAATTACATACTAGTAGTTTAGAAAAACGATTTTTGGCACATATTGACCTTTATATTTTAACCACAACATAAATAAAAAAATATATGTTAAATATGAATGAAGAGTTAGCGTACTGGTCACAGTAGCTGACTGTGGCAATAGTGTTTCCGGCTTCGATCCCTGCTCAGGGCAAATTATTGTATAGGCCATACAGAGTATTGCCGTGATCTGGGCGTTTGTGTGTGTTTTGCGTGGGTGTGTGTATTTCCAGACTCCGAGCCGATTTTATCCTACTGTGGGCTTTAAGTGTAAGGCGTTTACTTATTTAATTACATATAATTTTATAGATACTTACATATAATATTAAGATATCAATACTTTACATATTTCATCATATACAAGATTGATTTTTGTATAAGTACCAACGTGTTTGGTTTGTTACATTTATAGATTTGGGATGAGTTTCTGCTATTTCAGTCTTATTGCCATTCTGACAAGATTGTAGTATCGGAATCAGTTCCATGTAATAGTTTTAACGATTTAACAAACAAAATTACACTCAAATAGTATTTTTCATTTATTTATTTTTTTGTGTGTGTACAATAAATAGTATATAAATATTTAAGTAATATGAAAAGTAATATTTAATTTAAGATTAACTACTACTTCTAGTCTTGCTAAGATTTCTCTTCTTAAATTATAATTATATAATAATATTCGAAAAAAAAATTTAATTCATTTACTTTAATTAACTTTACGAAATCTATTTATTATTTTTACACACGGTTCAAATTACACGGTTCAATTGTACTTATTTTTACACACAATTCATAACTTTACATTTATGTGAAAATATTTATTTTTTACCATTCTAACAAACGAAAATCCGAACAATGTCCAGTGCCTAATCGTTATCACGAACCGGACAACTGTGTCGAATCAAACACGATTTTAATAACTTTAAAAATCGTTTTATTCCATCATATGAAATATAGTAAAAATAAATTCCAAATCTAAATTTAAAATCGTTCAGGGAAAATTCGTTTTCTTAAAGAATAATATTCAACGTAGTGGGTTATATCGTTGGATAAAAGTACGAGTCGGGTGCAAGCGTTCAGTGAAACGTTTCATATGTAAATGGCCCTGTAATCTGTAGGAGCTTCCAGCGACAAGACATCGATCGCCGATGGATCGGGAGCTCAGCTCTCCGACTTTACGTAATACGTAGCTCGGAGAACAACAACTGAAAACTTTCCGAAACAAAAGTTTACGTCTTGTTTTCCGAATTAATTTAAAATTTGCTTTTTTATACGAGGCTCAATACTTAAAAGTAATTTTTGCTACATTAGAAAGGTACTGTGCATAGATAAAAAGCATCATTAATGTATTAATATTATTAATCAATGTACAAATAAAAATGACAACCGTTCTTGTGTATGCGGAAAGCTTAATTAACTCCGACGGTTTCTGGTTCGATTCCCACTCAGAGCAGACTTTTGTTATTATACAAATATTTGTCCTTGTTAGTCTCCACACCGTGCCTCGGAGAGTATCTCAAGCCGACACTCCCGATTATTATCATGAATACCTCATAACGATCTTTATATCATTGTTTATTATGTAATTCTGACGAACGACTTTTTACTATATTTTTCATTTGTCTTTGTATTACTCGATGTTATTTTATGGATCAATTTTTCAATTTTGAAATCTAGGCTTTTAATTTGTATAAATGGTAAACCCTTTCTTATCAAGTAAATATATAAATTAATTATTTATTGTTAATTGAAAACCACCCAGTAGAGCAGCGTGGTGGAATCAGCTCCAACCCTTCTCTTATATGGAGAGGAGCTCTTTGCCCAACTCTGGGATGTTAATAAGCTGTTTCACTTCAGTTCAGTTTATTAATAAATCCGTTATATAAATCTTATTTAATTTTAAAGCACTTTGTTGACATAAATCTTATCTATTCTAATACTTAAATCAGTATAATAAGATTAAAATTAACGGTTCTATTACCGTTTCTAAAAATAACTTTATTTATAGAAAGTATAATTATCTCATTCCAATATAAATAATATTATCCAAATAGGTTTTCGTTTCTAAAATTCTATATCATCTTACGATCAAGGATATTCGGAAATAAAATTTGTTTTTCGTCGCAAACTTTACGAGATAATGAAAAATAAAAGCAATTCTCTAAGAAATTCATTACAGATCATTTATCACACCACCAAATGCGAGACTGGATTGGAATACGTCTACAGTCTACACTTTATTCTTACATAAACTGACAATGAATAAGATTGAAAAAGTTTTTTTTTTTTTTTTACAGTAGAGCTGAATAATAGTCTCTGCATAAGGTTAGATGTATAAACCTTATCTCATAAAACGTATAAGTTTTTCCCTTTTTAAAAGATAGTTGATTTTTGTTTGGTTTATAATTATTATTTTTCTTTTTTAGACTCTTAGTGCCTTATTTGTCTAACTCGTCTACGATTAGTATAAATGAATACATCAAATAAATCTACTTACTTGTTTATTTATATGTACTATATAGTCATATATATTATTCGTTTGTCATATAAACGTGTTTAAGTAAAGTTTTCAAACGGATTTAATTCAATTTAAACATAAAATATATTAGAAGCGTATACATGAGAAGCATCCGGCAACTTATATCCAACTAAATCCTAAGTATTTACCTCTTAGTTGCAAAAATACGGAATTTAGATTTCAATGTTTACCGATTGTGAGCACTTCAACTGTATTTATTGAAATCATACTATACAAGCTTTTTCCTGTGACATTACCCGTTTATATTTATATTTGGTTTATACTTATTATTTTTCTTTCTTAGTCTCCTAGTTCCTTATTTGTCTAAGTCGTCTACGATCGGTATAAATCAAATAAATCTTCATCTATCTACTTATTTATTTATTTAAATGTACTATATAGTCACATATATTTATACCTATGTTTACCCTAATACACTTAACAAAATTGTATGCATCTTTTCAAAAAATATTTGTATCAAAATAAACCCTAAAAGTTTACAAAATGTATTTTAGAATTTATGTACGTATGTATTGTTTTGTACGAATTATACTATTGCGAGATATCAGATGTAATTTAGAGTGTTTTTACTTATGCGGTAAAATAATACTTAATATTACACTTCAAATGAAAAAACGTCTTTTCATCCGTCATACCTCAGTGCCTTAAGTCGAAAGTCGTCGACCAATGTGTGTTACCAGTGATGACATACGGATCTCAGACGTGGTCCCTGACTTTTAAACAAGCTTTAAGTCACACAACGAGCAACGGAGAAGGCTATGCTTGATATTTCTCTATAGGATAGAATTAGAAATGATGAGATCCGCAGAAAAACGAAGGTTTGCAAGCTTAAGTGACAGTGGACAGGGCACGTAGCTCGTAGACTGGACTGGCCGATGGAGCAGAAAGGTTCTGTAATGGCAAGCGTAGGGTCGGACGGCCATCCACGAGATGGACAGATGACTCGAGGAGAGTCGCTTGAAGCCGTTAAAGATAAAAGTTCAGGAATAATTATATATTAAAATATCTAAAATAATTTCTATTTCTCTGAATAATGTAATTTAAAATTTATTAAAAATTCGTATTACTCACATTTTAAAATAATTATATTGAAATATTTTAGTTTAAGAAAAACCAGTTTTATTACATTCAACGCCAAACAATTTAAAATTTTCAAGGTTTTATTAAAATTAAATAAAAAAAGTCTATAATAAGCATGAAAATATTTTCTTGCTATCTATATTACATTTGTATTAAAGTAATAAGAACTAATTTCAAAGTGAGTTGAAAAAATAGTAATATGCTCTATACTGAATTTAAAAAAATTTAACTTATTAGAACCAAGATATGATTTAAAAGTTAACAGGACTCTTAAGTAAAAAAAAAAGAAACATATTTAGATATATTTTAAGCACTACAAAAGACAAATAGAAAATTGTGAGAGCAACTAGGGACTTTCTTTGTATGTTGGAAGAGCAGCTGACTTCTTGCCAGCGGTTCCCAGGCAAGTAAAGAAAAGATATAAGATAAGGGCGGAAACTAGGCCAAGTTTTTGCTATAAGGTGATAAATTCGTTAAAACATCAAATAAAATTACGTAACTATATACTTTTTTTAAATATCTATATATACGTGAAGTTTACTAAATGGAAGTAAGTATGATTTCAAGTATTCTGATAGACAAAGCTAAATGACTATCGAGTCAAATAAATTATCTAACAAAAAAACGATCCTCTGGTGGTCAACACCATCTTTATTTAAGCTTATTTCAGGAACACTTTTTTAACACAAGATAGTGCTCCTTTAACTCTATACTCCATGTCTTCCGCAGTCTTACTGCATGTCAAATAATCATAATTATTATGATAATGTCATAGTCATTGTTTGTCTAATAGATAGATATTTGTGCTTTATATTTATTAGTTATTAGTAAAACACTCTGTCTGAATTTACTTATTATATCATATGGGTTAAAAAATATATTTGTTATTGCTGGTTTAATGATCTTATTGTATATATGTAATAATATCATTGTCGTGGTAACTAAAATGTTTCTCAGTAAAATTTTCTCGGTTTCAGTAATTTTATTAGTTTTTTTTTTTCTTATGCCTCGGCAAAAAGATAGTTAACAGATCGGAATGAGAGACAAGGAAAGAGGAATTTACGCATAATAACAGACCAAATGCAAATTTGGTATAATAGTGTTAATATTATAAACTAGCGGCCCGCCCCGGCTTCGCAAGGGTCTTTAACTAAAATTTTAAAAATTATACATTTATATTTTTTATCACCTACACCTGCGTCGATACTGGAAAATATTTTATAATAGACGGATTGAGTGACAGATTTATTATATCTATATACATATATACATACATACATACATACATATATATGTATATAGATAGTACGGATGAAACATTTGAACTGTTTTTTTTATTAATTATCTTCTCATTGATGAATATCATATTTTAATAAGTATTATTCCCGACGAAGACAAATCCAAAAACACAAAAATCATAAAAATCGTTCCACTCGTTCTCGAGTTATAAACGGTGTAACTAACACGACTTTATATATATATATATATATATATATATATATAGATTACAACTTAAATAGCTATAGCCATCCAACTTTGTACAATCAACAAACAAATAACGACCAAATATTTTAAATTTTAATTAACAACGAACAAACAATCAAGACCGTAGTACCCTAAAGTATTTAATTATATACAAAAAAGAAAAACAGATTTTTAAATACGGGCGAGTGTCATTCTTTTGGCCGAAGTTTTGGTCAGCGCGATTCAGAAAATTATCTGCGCCATCTATCGTATAATTGTAGAATATCGTTTTTATATTTAGTGACATTTAACATAATTAATATTTAACATAATATTATATTAATTGAAAATGATGTTTATCTAAAATATTAAAACGATTTCTATTCCTATCCGACATATTTAGTAAACTTTTAAGTTTAACAAAATAATAACTCAAATATAAGTTTTGTGAGTTTTAAAGATTCCTTAGACCAGATGGCGTTGGCGGCGTAGGTACCTATTTCTATTTTCTTAAATATTTATTTTTAAATTTAATTACAATGAAACAAAAACTAAATTACACTGTGAGTTATTTCCAATTTTTATGTATTAAAGTTATTAACATTGGTTTTGTACTTTTTACGTGATACGTGATCAGAGAAAAACACGATAAGAGATGGCGCTGATACAAAAAAATACGCGCTATTGAAATTTATTCTTGATGATATATAGTGTATTAATAAAACGAAGGTTTTAACAGATTTATTATTTGTATAGATAATGAAGAAGTAATTTTGAGAGATACATTCAAATATGCACTAAATGTCATTTCAAGATTTTGTCATAGTTATGATTATGATTGTGGATTAATGTATTTACAATGCAGGTTTTGCAACACAAAACATTTTAAATCTGAAGTCATTTTAAGTGACAGGACTGCATTCACTTCATGTTGTCACAAAGGCAATATTACCGCCCTTAAGTCAAAATGAATATTTTAAATCATTCACTATATGATGGACTTTTTTTAAATGAACCTTCAATAAAAAAATAAGTCAAAAAATATTTTCAAAACATTCGTTCATTGCTTTCGCATCCTTTATTATGATTAGTTTAGAAGATAAAGTTTCTGAGTTTAGTTAGTTAGTTACAAGTGGAGTGTATCATTTCAAATACATGATATTTTTAGTCACAGATCAAGTCCAATGACTGCAGCATATGGTCGCTCACTATATTGTGCATATGCATTATATTTTTATGATCAACAGCTTCAACAAACTTCTGTCAATTATAGAATATTTTAATGAAACATGCAATAACAATATATTGCGCGAAATTGCTCTTGAATTGAAACGCAGTAATCCTATATCGATCATTCATTGCAATGAAACATCATTGTCAGCGAGCCGAAAATCAAAATAAAGAAATTTTTAAGTTCATTAAGTAAATCGTAATTTACTTATTTTATTTATTTATTTATTTTAGATCTACGCTGTTTCTATGATGCAGTTGAAACTAATGTAGCACAGTTGTTGGTGAGGCACCTTTTGAATGAAGTATGATTTCATTTTCAACAAGTATGATTAATTAAAAAAAAAAAAAATCCGACTGAGTAAAATACTCTTATTATAAACTAAAAAGAATAAAACAGTTTACTGGCTTTCATTTGATACCCATATTGCTACAGTAAGAAAAAAAAATTCAACTCCCCCCCCTTATTTCGCCATTATCGGGCGCTATTTTGAAAATTTATATAGCCTATGTCACTACTACAATTTAGACGAATCCAACGACACCTCATATGTCAAAAACCGTCCAGCCGTTTGGGCTGTAGGGCGTGCCAAAGAAATGGACATACATACATACATATATACATACATACATACATATATACATACATACATACATACACTCGAAAAACATAACCCTCCTTCTGTCGCAGTCGGGTAAAAATTAATGGTATTTTTAAAACTATCTCACTTTTGAATTCATCATTAGACCCTTTAGCGTATCCACTCCTTTTTCCAAATGGTGATATTGGGTCAATATACATATATAGGTGCATACCAATATCTATACATATAATAAAACTGTAGAAGTGTTCAATTCTGTACATTAAATAAAAATTAAAAAAATACCCCTAGGGGTCTTCATAGAAGAAACACAAGCCAAAAAAATCATTTTGAGATTTTTGTCAGTCTGCCTGTTGTCTGGATTTCACGCAAAAATTACGGGACGGATTTTGATGAAACCTATTTTGTTATATTGCTATTATTCCTCGGCAACATAAAGGCTATAATTTATTTTGAAAATCGGAATATCAGATTGAAATTTTTGTCTGTCTGTCCGGCTTTTACACAAAAACTACAGGACAGGCGCAAGCGTTGTTTGTCAATGTCTCCATGCCATAAAGTAACTTAAACTTAAATATCGGATATAGAGTTTAAAGCCAGCACCATCTATTGACGACCTGTCAAAGTACAATATAACATATCTATAACATTGGAGAATGTACAACTTGGTAAGTATAGCTTGGGTATAGCATTCATGCATTACTATTTCAAAAAATATGAAAGAAAAAAATCTCAATTTTTTTTTTATCTACGGCTCTATTATTTCTAGACAAGATAAAAACATTCTAATTTTAGACAATTCGATTACTTATTTTTTATTCTTTTACTATAATGATACAATTTGAATGATTCACTTTGTATCCCATCTTCATTATCAAGTGATCGTCGGAGAAAAACAATCAACACGGTGCCAAAACAAAAGAGAATAATCTGAAACCATAAAAACAAGCCAAGTCATATTTAGAAATCTAGGAAAATCGGAAAAAACACCATAGCACTTTCGAGTTTCAAAAATTGAAAAAACTAATATGCTTGACATTTGTTTGCTCCTTCTAATCTAATATAGTGAAAACCAAATTTACCCGCAAAAAATACTTTTATATTTACAAATTCTTACTTATTTTTTCATCAAAATTAAATTTTTAACGTTTAAGGGGCCACCCTACCTCAGCTCGAATTCAGATTTCACCCCCACTTCGTCGCAACCGCAACACGCTCGCGGGGAGCGCGCGCGTCTTTTCAAAACATGATTACACCCCAAGTATTCTTTAAAAAAAATATTCAATGTACAGTTTTGACTTTCCTACCATTTTATTATATGTATATAGATTTTGAATGAAAGTATACAAGCTCAAAAAGTAAAAAGTATAGTACCGTCCTCCGTTCAATTCGAGCGCAAGCGACACAGGTATCCCTTACGAAAGCCGGAGCGGTACTGACAAATATGAGAATTGAGAGCGCTTGGTTGTTCGTCGCACGAATTATAGGTATTTTCTCCCCACAAACCTTATCAATAGTTATTTTTTAAAAAACGCAACATATAAAATGTTCTTCATACTTATTTCAATTACCATGCTTAATCTCAAGTTCATAACTTCTATATTTACTGAGATATTAAGGATTTAATAAAAAAAATAGAGGTAACTTTGCGATTTTTTTGTATCGATAAAATTTTATGGAATCGTGTTTTCGAAACATATGAAAGATAGTTTATGTCCTGAACTTTACCATACATCAATTTTAAACTTAAATATTCAGTAGTTTGGAAGATATGGACATCCTGCCGAGTGGAAAATAAGCAATTTGAGGTAGCATACACTCTTAAAAATAATAATTGTTTTATTTCTCTATAAACTCCATTTCGGTTTTAAATAAAAAATACTTTAATATTATATTTAAGTACAAAATAGGTATATTATCTAATATTATATATTCGAACTCTGTATAATATTGATATTGTAGTGTACTAGTCGTTGTTCCTAATAAAATTTGATTTGAATTTAATTTGAATTTGAATCTAGGCACGCGCGAACGAAGCCGCAGGCACAGCTAGTTTCTTATAATTATACATTATTCTTAGATCTAATTTAAGAGCGCCCAGAAATAAATTAACCATGGTTCAGTATGCCTACCGACTTGCAATTACAAAAGATTACAGCATGTTGCACCATTAACAAAAACTATTTTTGCGTTGGATTGTTGATATGTATGTAGAATAGAGGGCTCAAGATTACATTTCTTTCAACAAAATCAAACAATTCTTACGTCGGAAGTTTACGACAATTTAACAGAGTACTTAGAATCGAATATCAATGCCAGTAATGTTGGCCTTAGAATAATTTTACGATCTTCGTTCAATGGATCTCCAAAAAATACGAGTATGGATCAGAATTATTTAGATGCAATGTCAATTTTATAACAGTACGCAATTATTAACATATATTAATTTTATATAATAAATTAATATATTAGTTATATAATTTGTTTGAAGAAGATGGACAAATTAACTGTGTAGCTTTGGTGAAATCTGTAATTATAGAGGTTTAGTATTCGACAATAGAACGTTAATAACGTACAAACTTAAAATTGAAATAAATTATGGTTGAATTTCGACCACTCGATCGCTTTCACTAGTTTTATACAATTATTTTTGAAACTTTTATAATATAATAAAAATGGAATGTTTTTCAGTCTGATGAAAAAAAAAGTAATGTAATAACTTCCTTTATTGCTACACTGTGGGTGTAAACTGTGAACATTACAAATGATCCCGTGTCGTGGTCGCTTCGAGTCGCTTAGTTGCGCGGGCTTGTTCAATCCACGAAGATTATATTTTTCATTGCAATTCCAATTATTATCTAGGTTGCTTATGAAGTTGCTAAGAATTACAAATTCATAAAGTTTTACTGTTAAAATGTTATTAGCTTTTAACGAGTCACTAGCTAAATCTAACTTAGTTTCGTTGTAATCCTATATAATATAAATATACAGGATGACTGGTGAGTCACTATCAATATTTAAAGAGAATACTCGGTACATGATTCTCATTAGAATTATGTAAAAAAATAGTTACTTGATTTTTGACAGAATTTTCATAA
The DNA here is from genome assembly GCA_036937285.1 of Euphydryas editha. Lineage (NCBI taxonomy): Eukaryota > Metazoa > Arthropoda > Insecta > Lepidoptera > Nymphalidae > Euphydryas > Euphydryas editha. The sequence continues at coordinate 9,503,894 of JAUPFZ010000011.1, forward strand.
ATTTCAATTCAAATAAATGAAGCGTTGACACTTCTCCAGTCATGCCGGTGGCACGTGTACAGGTGTTGTACTGTGCCGCTTGTTCACATCATTTACCTAGTCAACAAATTTGTTGCTTAAACGAGTAAAATATCTTAGTATTTTTGCCTGTCCTAAGCCAGAATTAAAGTATTAAGGGCGGCTGGATCATGCTTGTTTATCCTGCTACCCTGTTAACACGTGGCGGCGTTTGGACGTAGGTAAACTACCAGTTTTGTGTCGAAAATGCAGCTAGCTGCTAGGGTGTCCAGACGACGCATAAATAATTAAATAATTGTTGAGTAACTTTACTTAAAAGTTTATTAATATTTACCTATTTTTTTACATAATTTGAATGAGAATCATGTACCAAGTATTCTCCTTAAATATTGGTTGTAGCTCACCATTCACTCTGTATATCATATAAAATAATATCGTCGTCAAATAATATGGGTTCGAGGCTTAACTCAGCGTACTACGTGTAGTTTTACGCCAGAATAATACTTCTATGATATTTTTAAATAACAAATGACAATGAATTTCTTTTCTGCAAGAGTGTTGTACTATCTCGGTTGAACCATCCACATACTAGCTGTATTTTTTTATTTCTTGCAGCCTTACCTGTAGCTAAATTCTGCCAAAATTAATTCTTATTAATTGTTTAATAATTGCATACCATCCATTGATCTAAAAGGGTTTTTTTTTATAGATTAATGATACCATCACATAAATAGTGCAAATTATTATTCGTATTATAATTTCAAATATTTATATTAACTTTCTTACTTAGTATATTGCTTAATTTGAATATGTTACGTATCTAATACAATATGTAGAATTTTTATTACCTTCTATTATAAATACACTTTCTATAAAAATAAATCTCAAAGATAGCCACTAATTAGCTATAATTAATTATATTTATATTATATTAACATAAGTAATTAATTTTTTTTTTTTTACTTAAATTAAGTAACTTATATTACAGTAACGATATAAACAAAACAAAAAAAAAATCTTTTAAGTTGTCATTAAGTGTGTTGTGGCCGCTTACTGATCGCTTAAAACATGATTTTTGATACATCAATTTTCAAGGTTTTAGACAAATCAGAGTGATATTAATCAATAAACGACTATCTTTCAATGACACTGATTGTAACTTTTGTATAGTAAAACCGATAAACTATGTATTCCATTAAAAATAATATTAGCGAACTAAATTAAATTATTTGATATAAAAACCAGTATTTAACTACATCGAACGTCTTGTAATATCCTGGTAATCATAAACAGAAATGTTTAATTATGTTTGAATTGATAAAAATGAATTAAAAATTTCAAAACATATTTTAAAAGTTTGGCGATATGAAACGGAATGTAAAAAATTGTGTTTTTGTAAAGACATGTTAGTAGTCCTTTTTCATTTTAATACAGGGTACATTATAGTCAACTTACGCCCAAAACTAGTCGACTTGAATAAAATGATCAATCCCCAATCACACGTAGAGCGGAAAAGTGAAATAAAATATCCTCTCCTAAATTGAAATCGTGCCCGAGTTTAGGTCGATTCGACGGTGGCTCAAGTCTAGTAAGCGCTCTATAAGTACTAATGTTCCTTTTTTAGGGCTTCGCACCAATAATGATAAATAGGAACCTTTAAAAAATCGCTTTGTAAAATAAAATAAATAAATAAACAGTGTTTAAATCACATAAAATGCCTTGTTGTGATTATTGATTGATTGATTAACCAATATTATTTGGTTCATATTTTTCTAGAACTTTAAAATATGATTCAACTTTTTTAAATACTATTCGTTCTCCTCACTACGCTGCGCGTTTTATTTTTAATTATCACATACCCAGCCGCAACCTTCTTTTCGGGCATACCTTCAATTATCAAAAATGTTATTTTATATTTATAAAATAAAATGTAAATACTTATACAACAACAACAATCTAGATTTTAGAACTTGTTGCGTTGCTCACACACTGCTCCACTGCAGCTTAACTGATACACTCATACATGTCTGATGAAAATATGAATTTGACTTGAAACATGTAGTTTTCCTTAGGAAGTTTTCATTCAACGCCAAGTACCTTCAAAATAAACTTTACACTTTAATAAGGTAAAGCCATTTTATAGTTTACGTTTTCTATACGCTTTACGCATAGATCTAAGAAAATAGTGAACTGTAAAAGCGTGTACATATTTCTCTAACATCTAGAAGATTCTACTCCTATTAAGCGAAAAGATTCGAACGAAAACCGCCATTATCTTCTACTTCGGATTTGTGGACGCACGTACCTACCTATCTTAGAATTTATTACGAGATATACAAGATCTGGATGTTTTCTTCAACTGCTGAGAAAAAAATAAATTTTAGGAAAATTTATCACCTAAAAAAATATCCGGCCTTAAATTGGAATCCGTGATCATCAGTTTTTGTAGAACACTATAATATATTTTTGACTGGCCTGTGACGCAGTTGGCAGTGGCCCTGTTTTCTGCTCCAGGGTTGTGGGTTCGATTCCCGCCCCGAGTTTGGGTGTATTATGTATTTATTTATATATGTATTATTTATATGTATATTTATTTTTAAAAAAAAAGTATATCCGTCAACTGTTACCTAAAACACAGGCATTAAGTTGCCTACCTTAGGAACAGACGACCGTGTGTGTATGTTAAATATATATATATATATATATATATATATATATATATATATATATATCTTAAGTCACTTGGAGTAGGCAAAGTCAAGCAACAAGTTTCTGCAAATTCTGTTGATCTTAATGGACTCAACAATTACTTTACTACTTCTAGTACAATTGACAGTGCTACTAAGATGAAAACGCTTAGTAATCTTTCAGCCACGAGTACTCCTTTCGATTTTCCAAATTTTGAATTTTGTCAACTATCGGAATGTGATGTTAAAAGGAATATACTTGCTATCTGTTCGAATGCTGTAGGTTGCGATTCCATCAGCCGTAAAATGATCCATCCTATCATAGACTACGTTGTTCCTGTCATAACTCACATTTTTAACCATTCCTTTGAATCCAGTACTTTTCCTTCCAGTTGGAAAGACGCCCAAATTATTCCCCTTCCGAAAAAACCTAATCCATCTGCTTTTTCCGAATTTCGTCCAATTTCAATCCTGCCTTTTTTGTCCAAGGTGTTTGAGCGTCTTGTACATAAACAACTATCATCGTTCCTTTCCTCTAATAATCTCCTAAATCCGTATCAATCCGGTTTCCGTAAGGGTCATAGTACGGTAACAGCACTCGTCAAAATCTCAGATGACATCAGACACGCGATGGATGATCGAAAGCTTACGGTTTTGGCTTTACTAGACTTTAGTAATGCCTTTAATACTGTTGACTTCGATATATTGTTGTCTGTGTTAGGTTCCTTTAACATATCTCCATCGGTAATTGACTGGTTTCATAGTTACTTGTATGGGCGTCGGCAGCGTTTGCAAGTCCAAGACACTTTTTCCAACTGGGCTAACGTAACTGCTGGCGTACCGCAAGGTGGCGTGTTGTCCCCTCTCCTATTTTCGTTGTTTATCAACTCTATCAGTAACAATTTTTCTTCTCTCTACCACCTGTATGCAGACGATCTTCAAATATACACACACTCTAAGCTGGCTGATCTATCTGCAAGTATAAATCTACTGAATAATGACTTGAACAATATTTTTAAATGGAGCAGCTCATTCGGGTTAAAAGTGAATCCTTCAAAGTCTCAAGTTATTATTGTGGGTAGTCCAAAACTGGTGAGTTGTATAGATTGGTCACTAGTTCCACCTGTAGTTTTCAATGATACTGTATTGAACTTTAGTGACAGTGTGAAAAATTTAGGTGTAATATTTGATAGGTATCTCTCTTGGTCAACTCAGTTAACTGAGCTTAGCCGGAGATTGTTTGCAGCTGCAAGTTCACTCCGACGACTCCAACACTTCCTTCCTATGCCTACTAAGATTGCGTTAGCACAATCGCTACTTTTACCAATCCTTGACTATGCAGATACATGTTTTCTGGATCTCAAAGAGGAGCAACTAAATAAGCTTGAGCGCCTTCAGAATCTTTGTATAAGGTTTATATTTGGTTTGCGCAAATATGACCATGTCTCCGACTTTCGCAAAAAACTCAAGTGGCTCCCAATTCGCCTTCGCAGGAATACGCATGTGCTTTCACTTCTCTACTACATACTTTTTAATCCTGATGCTCCTAAATACCTTAAAGAACGTTTCACCTTTCTTTGTAATTCCCACGAACGTTCCCTACGGTCAGATTTAAATTTACTTTTAAAAACTCCTTCCCACTCAACTTCCTTCTACTCTAATTCCTTCACCGTCAAAGCTGTCCGCCTGTGGAACTCTCTTCCGATTCCAATAAGACAAGCTCAATCGCTTACTTGTTTTAAGAGCTGTCTTAAGCAGCACTATTTGTCGCTAAATACACCATGAATTTCTTAGTCATTATGTATGTATGTATATGTATGTATATTTGTATGTATATATATATATATATATATATATATATATGTATGTATGTATGTATGTATTTATTTATGTTTGTATATATTTATGTATATTTAGGTGTTTGTGTATACATGTATATTTTGATATTTGCTTTATTTCGTACGTTTACTTATGTTATATTGTTTTGTCTAATTTCTCTTATCTTTGTGCACTTCCTAACCGCTGCTACTATATCGTGTCCTATGCCCAAAGGTTGTCTGGAAGAGATTGCTCTTTTAGCGATAAGACCGCCTTTGTACATCTTTTACTGCATAAATACTGTATTTGTTTATATTATGGTGTACAATAAAGAGTATTATTATTATTATTATTATTATATATATATATATACATACTTTATACTTATAAAAAAAAAATCACAGAGTATTTGTAATTATAGTCACTATAAGTACAAAAATGTAACAAAGTTAAATTGAATGAAAGTAATAACCATCATCATCATCGTCATATCAGCCATTGGAAGTCCACTGTTGAACGTAGATCTCCCCCATCGATCTTCAGAGCGACCGGTTCGATGCAGCCCCCATCCAACGGATTCTGGAGAATTTCTTAAAGTCGTACGTCCATCTCGCGTACGGCTGTCCGACGCTGCGCTTGCCGGCACTTGGTCTCCATTCGAGAACCTTTATGCTCCATCGGCCTTTATTTCTACAAACTATGGTGCCTTTCCCACAGCCACTTCAGCTTGCAAATCCGTTAGGCTATGTTGGCAACCTTCGTTCGTCTGCAGATCTCATAATTTCTGATTCGATCTCGCAGAGAAATACCAAGCATAGACATCACCTTATTTAAAAGGTTCGTAGTCAGGGACCAAGTTTCAGATCCGTATGTCACCACTGGTAACACACATTGGTCGAAGTCTTTCAACTTCAGGCACTGAGGTAAGGCGGATGAAAAGACGTTTTTTAACTTCCCAAATGCTTCCCATCCTAACTAGATTCGACAATTGACTCTATCTCGAAGTTGTATATACCAAGTTGGACCTTTTGTCCTAGGTAGATAGATGTACTCGTCAATAACTTCAAGAGTAGAATTTCTAACCGATATCGTAATGGGCATGACATGGCACATCATGAAAAATAACGTACATGTCTTACAAGCTTTTTATTAATCAGCCCCGAGTGCTTTCTAATTTTAAGGTACCTTAAATCCATCATGATTTCTACTTGGCTTATTTCTGATAACATTACGGGAACATATTTGTCTCTTGTTCATGACAAGGTCTATGTTGTTCGTTGTCATTGGGTCGGTGCCCTTTACCATTTATCGGGTAACTCGGTTACGGGGTCGGGTGCATATTTAGATATGATTTCAATTTTCCGACACACTTGACCAATCTTTCAACGCTGACCAAAAGCAACTTATACTACTGCGTAATCAAATCGCTTATTTTCTTCGTAACACCGATCGTTGTAATGTAAGGTGGTTTTACTATACTCATGATACATGTTTACGCCCCTCCATTGAATATATTCAATCTGAATAATATAAATGTATATAATTATATATATATATATATATATATATATATATATATATATATATATTGTTAGATGACAATTCCACCAACTAGTTATAATATGTTGGCGTGGGTATACGAACGACGTATTTATTTTGAGGTTGTATCTTTTGTTAGTATTTAACTATAGATATTGGCTATTTATATTGTTAACCGTTTTATTTTTGTTCTTTTTTTATTAAATTATTGTTATTTGCAAATATATATATTTTTTTTATAAAACTGCTTCCGATTGCTATATATACATGCCTATGAATTTTGTTTTCCTGCTGAATGTGATTAAAACATATTCGAACTCACTTACCTGCCTTATTAGAGGACTCTGTATAATAATTTATGACAAACTATTATTATTTATGTTTAAAAAGTGCATTTTTCTTCAAGATAAACTATATTCATATATTAAAAATATGTAATAATCGTATACGTAAGAATTAACTTATGTTTTCCATTTATGTAGCGTATGATACGTAGATATGATAAGAAAAATTACAGCTTTTAATTCAACTTCAAATAAGTCTAGCGTTGAGCTATTAAAAAGCTTTTAACGTACTCCTATCACTGTACTTTACAAAGAGCCACGCAATTTGGATAGCACCGTAAATTATCTAGGCATGTGGAAATACTTGTTTACCAATATCAGCTTTAGGCACAACCTCCGAGCTTACACAAATAATTATATTCACAAATAATTCGAGATTCTTCCTCGAGATAAGTAGATGACATATTATATATTCATGAACACATAAGGTGCCATTACACAATGTTAGCTAAAAAAAAAATAGAATAGACGAACACCAAGAATAAGGAACAGTTTAAAAAAAATATATTATACAAAAATAATATTTATTTTATTTATTTGTATTTTCTTTATTCCACGTCAATATAAATTTACATAAAAATAATAAAACAAATAAAAAGAAGCGATGTGCAATAGGTCGCCTTATCGCTATAACAAGGATCTCTTCCAGTCAACCTTAATGTAAAGCAAAATAGTGTTTTATAGCATATAATTGAATATAATTAAAAATATTATTACCAAAATTAACTTTCTGCTCACACAAATATTATACATATACCTTATTTGTTACGAGATAACTGAAGCTAAACTCAAATTTTGGTATCACTGGCTACACCCAATGCTGTCATAAATCTTGAAAAATTTTTAGAAAACTTTTATTAAAATTTTTAGAAAAATTTTTAGAATTTTTGTTCACTTATTTTTAGTTGACACCAAAACTGCGCTTTAACACAGACGTTCGTGCGGAGAAGTAGTAGATTCTTTTAAACTAAACAGGCTTTTAAACTAAGCATGCTTTTCCGCTACGGTTCCCTATAAACCATTAAAGAACACCTTCCAACATCGATGTTCCTACTCTTATGAGGCCTATTGAATATAATATTAGTCATAATAATAACAGGAATCCTAATGAATTGACGCTGGTTTTCTACGAAAGGGGACGCTAGACAAGTTAATATTTTTCAAAAGAATCTAATTTGCGATTCGATTGGGAAACACTGACAACATTCTAGCCATGATTCTACGTGGACGTTTATAAAACGTCGACGTGGACGTTTATAAAAATTTTATTTTATTTTTTATATAACTATTTATTAAACAAAAATGTTAATTAATCTTAATGACCATAGAAACAAAGATGTGGTAAAAGAAAGAAAAATTCCGTGACGGTTATGCAGCAATATTTACATTTATTTTATTTTTTATTATTTTTATTTCTGTTTTCTTTTAATTTACGGTATGCAAATGCAATGTGTGTTTGGATGAATTATTCTTAAAATTTGCCTAATCATCAATTATATAGTCTGTTAGTATCTGACTAAGCAACTCTCACTCAAGGCTGTTGAAATAGAGTTGAACAACGTTGAATTATTATTTCATTTACATGCATTTTTTTTAATTTATACACATGCCTAACTATATTTGAGAATTGCCAACTTTCTAAACGTAACATTTTTGTCATTATATCTTTACTAGCTTCGTTGTTAACAACTAGATGAGCTTGTTCAATGTATAAAAATTACCCTTTAAAATAAATTGTCTGTTACAACTAATTATTACTTCATATAAAAATAGTAATCAATTATTTAACACACAATAGTTCACCATCATCTACCAAATATACAATAGATAAAATACCGAAGTTGATAAAGGGCTTCATCATGACAGGTTTCATATAGGTTCAGGCACATCATGTTTTCTACATTCAAGCGGTATTTGCAAGAATTTGCATTCAAGATATTTTCATATGACGAATAAGGCTATGAACTGACTTATCATACAATGTACACATTGATAACAATTAACTTGTGTAGTATATGATTTTATTGACATTAACGTTTAACAGTGATTGTTCATTGCCATAAAATTGTAAGGGAAATGTAGTCAAATCGACACTGGTACAGATGTATAACGCAGGCTGGGATTCCTGCGATTTATGAGGCAATATGTTTAACGTCTACAACGGGAACCTTCCTCGAGCATAACGGGGGCTGTTACATAAACAGATTGCTCGCGAGTGGCGGGCCGATGCTCTAGATATTGGCCTACGGAAACAGATCTTACACATAGAACTTTTGTGTAAATCGATGGAGACAATTGCCTCTTTGTTGGATTTATACGAAATTTACAAGGACTCTGGTTTATTCGAGAACGACGTTGTTGTATTTGGCGTTTAAAACGAATATCCTTTATTTATAAAGAGCTACTCGATTATTTATTTTTCACCGGGTCTTGAAATCAAATTTGTTCTTCAAATTTATAATTTTATATGGAATCGAACACACATATATATACTACATTTCTTAATCATTTTACAAAACATTTTTAGCAATAATGAACACTTTATATCTTTTTATCTTTATGTCGTTACTACGGTAAATGGAAGACTCTTTTGGTACAGAAAATTTTAAATTAGACGAAAAAACATCGTGAATTATCCCGAACGCTGCCTTGAAGATTCGAGCTCTGTGGTTTACCTTTTTCTAAGAAAGAGTTTGATTATATTTTATTTATATTTGTTGACAATTTTAAGAGTAGATCTCATTAATTATTGTATGAAGCGATGGTTGGTAAAAAACCTCATAAAAAAAGTCCTTAGACCTTTTTTTATGAGGTCTCGACATATTATCAAAACGATAGATGTAGTTTTTCAAATATATTCAAATATTACTTGCACATCCTCATCATGACGTACCGAGATTTTTCGTAAGCGTCGCTGTCATTCATCGAATACAGCGTTTAGTAATTCAAGGAAGAAACACATTGTTGGCCATCAGAGTCGCGTTCGTTAATCTGAAAGGGGCATCTAGTTTAAGATGTATTCATATTAAAATGACAAAAAAAAAATATTCGTACAGCTTTTATACTAAAAATAATATTCTAATTTTTTTTCAAATTGATAATCCTCTATATTTAATTACGTAGATACTCGTAGTTTTGAATGTGAAACTTACTAACAAATTAAAAAATAATACTTAATTACAATCCGATATCCGGTTTTTCTTTAAATTACGAAAATAACTTGCGTTATAGCTGTACATTAACCGTCTCGAGTATAATGCGCTGCCGTATATACAGGAGTAAGACTAATTACACATCTACCCTATTTATGCAAGAGAATACCAGCCTGATCCAGTACGGTTGGTATGTAAAAATATTTATTATTGATCCGAGAAATCTTTGTTGCCGAATTGAAACCTTGATATATTAAACATGTAATATCCGCAAAATTAAAATCATGCAAGAGATTGTCTATAAATGAGCTTCAAAATTACCTTCAGAATTATTTTTAAAATACAACATGCTAACTATGAACCTGTACTTTTCACCTATTACTTACGGCATAGAGATAATTTTTTGGTACCTGCAGTAAGAAATGATAACAGCCATAGCTCATGAATTAACATTTTAAGATGTATTAATTTTTATCACAAATATTCGCATTATCTTTTTAGATAACCTATTGCATCAGCTGAACTGAGCTGAACTGAATCATCCTGTAAACAACTCACTGCTAGGCAAAGGCCCCTCCTCCATACAGGAGAAGGGTTTGATCTTAATCCACCACGCTGCTCCACTGCGGGATGGCAGATAATTTACCTACCATGAGTAACGATCGTTATCAGATGTCTATGATAACAACCGAGACTACCGGCTTTACTTGCTCTCCGAGGCACGGTGGGGAGACACACAAGAACATAGACCGGACCGGAAACAAATATTTATACAAATACAAAAATCTGGTCCGAGCGGGATCGAAACCCCGACCGGCGGCGTTGAGGTGACTACTTGCACCACTACACCAGAACAGTCATGTTATGTCATGCACCAGCATTATGTTTAAATACTTTTGATGAATCGCAGCCTAAACTTTTGTAGCTTGTAGCTTTCCTCAATAAACATGCCAAATTAAATTAGTATAATTAATATTTAACTTTAATTTTTTTTTTACCGGCCAGCTCAACAAAAAGTTAATAATAATTTCTATTTTTATTATATTAGTACATAAATATTTAATTTTTATCACTATATTATAAACGAATATACTACTCCTTAATTAAGTAATTAACGTACAATAACCAATGAAGAACTTGAGACATTGTTAAATATCATAAAGAAGAATTTTGACCTTGTAGAAAAACTAATCAATCGAAAAGTCTGTTTTGTTATTAAAATAACTGGGAAGTGTTCCCTTACGTATACTCTGCATTAAATTCAAATCAAAAGTAGATATAGAAGAAACACAATTGAAAAATACCTGCTTTTCAATGTCACTTTTAACAGACAAATATTTCATTATATACGAGTACATGATGCTATGAATTGCCGAAGCGCTACGTATTTAAATTCAATGATTTATGTCTATTCTAAAAGATTAATGATGATTTACAGTCTTAAATAAAAATTCCGATCAGGAAATATGATTTAACTTTTTTATGTCGATTTTTTTTTTTCTAAACGTAGTATAATAATCATTTACACGGCTTTTTAGCTTGATTTTTTATCTGAATTATAAATTTATACAAAAAGCGGATAAACAATTATTACGGGTCTTCAATTAAATTTCCTAATATTCACTTCACTACTGGCTAAATACGTCATAATATCGCTCATTTGGAGCGACAGTGACACAAATGCAAATTAGTTAACTTTCCACCAGATCAGAATAAAGATTATTTCATAGTTCAAAAGAAGATTCTGAAGCATTATTACGGCTAATTATTATTTTAAAATTGTTGTATTATAGCTGGATATTGTGGCATTTTCACTGCCAACGCAGATGTTTATGCATAGTATTTTGGCATTAATAAGTCATTTTCGCGTATTTTGGCAAATGTGTCACTGTCGCTCCAAATGAGCGATATGTCTTTTATCATGCGTTACTGAAAGTTTTCTAACATTTCATCATTCGATTATATCCCTTGCCAGGCTTCAAATTTTCCAACAGAAAATATCAAACAGTTTGCTGAGTGTAGCACAGGAGCTATAAAGTGAAATTTCTGATACTGTCTGTACTGACAATTACCAGTTCCCTTAGAGAGCTAGTGGACACTGTGCAATAGGGGGAAAATGGATCTATAAATATCATCCATCTGCATTTTCTCGTAACCATAATAGACTAGAAATATTTTACGGTTTATTTTCCACACATTTCAAATTAGTTGACCTTTACGACAACACTCCGCGTCATATATATATATATATATATATATATATATATATATATATATATATATATATATATATATATATATATATATACATCCTGCAACTCATTTTGCGCCAACGGTCAAAAATCTGCATAGTAATAGTGCGTCCACCGACTTACGGCGCCCGTATATCGGACGCAGTATTATTTCAACCCCAGATTGGCGCCAAACGATACCTATAAGCCTCAGGTGCCTATATTTAAAAAATCGTTTGGACGTAATTTTTCTTCCGGAGTAACTGAACGAGTATATTGCTAGTTCACCGAAAAGTCGCTAGAGGCGCTGAATTTCAATATACGTTTTGCTCGTATATCATCGTAAGGAGCGCCGATACTAGTGAGTCCACTGTAAAATATGTTGTGTTGTACGCGCATGAACGAGACGATGACGCATCATGCGTCTCGTTCATGCGCGTCTCGTTCATTGGTTCATTCATGGTTCGAACGACAAGGTCGCGTTTGGAGCGAAATGCGACGTTGCCGCTCATATGCACTGCGAGCTGCGCGCGGCAAGGTCGCGACGACGCGAACGGTTTATTTTAATGTCTAATATCATATTTATTTTCACTAACATGGCGGACGAATAAAAATATTATTATACTCTTTGTTAAAGTTTTACTTGCGTGGTGATTTGATTTTATTATTTGTATTTTATGCGTAGTGACATAATGAAACGAAACTTAATAACTTTATACATTTAACTTTAAAAAAATGTGTAATAATTTTTTTTTATAAATTAAATATAATAATGAATGAGAATAACTTCAATTCCTGATATTCTGTCTATCGGCCTAGCTATCACCTGTATCAGGCACCTTATAAATAAAATTTACAAAATGAAAAACTAATTAATATACGTCCAAATCACTACATATTACAAAACAAAGTCTCTCTCTGTTCATGATATTTCTTCGTTTAAACCGCACAACGGATTTTGATGCAGTTATCACTGTTATTTAGAACATTTATTCCCGAAGGTTTACACATACATACAAAACATTCTAATAAAGTATTTGTATAATAGAGTAATAGAGAAATTTCCATGTTTTGTGACGAAACCGATAAAAAAAAACGATTTTTCCAACGCTGATTAAACCGTATGAGATACATCAAAATATTGTACTACGGAATTGTATATCATAAAAAGGCCTACAAAAAATCCGCGATAGCATATATCTATAATTATTCAAAATAAAATATATAATAATATATCTATTATATAAATAATATATCTATAATTAATTAAAATAAAATCCTTATTTTTTACGTTTTCTTCTATGTCCTAAGGTTTACTCACAGTAATAATTTTTATCTTTAAGTAATTAATTTAAAAATATTACTTTATTTGCAAAGCTAATTTCTCCTAATGAATGATCTTTATCCAAATAAATATATTAGTTATCTTGGAAATTTAATGTAGATCAAAACTTTTCTTTACCTTATTTCATTAAAATTATATAAAATACTTTAGAAGTTATCTCAGATTTAAAATTAAAAAAAAATAATTATATAAATCAGTCGGACGGATCTTTGTTTCGACCCTTATAACATTGTACAAACGTCTATTATTTTCAGTGTTCCTATTTAAACTTTACTTTGAAGCAACGAAAAGTCTTAAAATTTTCGGACGACGATTGAATCTTTAGGGACTTTTGTTTTACATGTATTTTTTTAATATTTTTACAATTTTTAAAATCATTTAAATTAAGAAAATAATATGTTCGTCATTGCAAAGTTATGTCGATCAGAAAAATTTACATCTGTCAAAAAGATCAAGCTAACACAAACATATAATATTAATCAATTAATATTATTTATGTTATTATTCAAATGTCATACAGGAAAAGTAGGTAAAAAATAAACGGCTAGTATCAATACTATCAATGTCAGTCAGCTGTCAAAGCTGTCACTAAAATTATGATATAATATGACTTATTTTAAATCAATACAAAATCGATAATCATTTTGATTTATCAAATACTAATTGATGGTTTCGCTATTAATATTACTTTATTCCAATGAACTTTATTGTTTTCAACTTTAATTGTGCATCTAAATAGTTTGAGTTAATTTACTAGTACTAACCTTTTTTTTATTCTGTAATCGAATCGATACCCAATTAATGTGATGAAAAATATCTTTCTCATTTTTCTCCGCTTGCAGATTCAGAATTGAGATGGTTTTTTATATTTTAAAACAAAAGAAAATATGACCAATTGTTTAAACCATATCTCTAATTATACGTATTAAATTTTGTCCCACTAATCCCCATCTCCTTTAAGATTTTTTTCCTTTCTTGGAGCAATTCTTGAAAAACTTAAGAAATCTATGTTTGAAAAATTAAAAAAAAAATTATTTATCAGTTTCTTATTCATAAATTTTGTTTTTGAAAATTTAAAAATTTAAGTTAATCATCGAAAAAAAATTATTAATAAAAAATTGACACAATTATATCATTAAAAAATTGACCGTTCTGGTCTTGTGGTGCGAGTAGTCGCCTCAAAGCCGCGCGCCAGCTGGTCGCGGGTTTGACTCCCGCTCAGAACAGATATTTGTGTTCATACTAATATTTGTTTCTGGTTTGGGTATATGTTTTTTGTGGGCCGTCGGTCCCGGTTGATATCATAGACACCTGATAATGATCGTTACTCATGGTAGGGAAATTATCCGCCAACCCGCAACGGAGTAGCATGGTGGATTAAGCTCTAACCCTTCTTCTATAATTATAGAAAAGAGTCCTTCGCTCAGCAGTAGGTTATTTACATGCTGATACAGTACAGTACAGTACAAAATGAGTTTTTACTTAAAAGTATGTTATATCATATAAACTTTAATAATTTAACTTTTTTTTTAAACTATTTACGCATAAGAATACGTACTTATATATAATACTTATTATAGAAATATATCGATTTTTCGCCTTATTGTTAGTCACCGAAAGAGGGGTCACTTACCTTAGATTAAAAAAAAAATTAAGACACTATAATTTATTCCAAAAAATGAGATTCGAATTGACAGTCGACATTTGCGCGCAAAAAAGGACATATTACAGTTCCGATGAAGTCATTCATGTTTTTCAATGGTCGGTCATACTTATTCGACGCTGACTTTCAAAACCTAAGTTAAAATAAACCTCAAGTTAGTTGTCAAACAAGAGTGACCTATTGATGTTTTAAAGTACGTTCCGTATCGATTTACTTTAAATTCGTAATTTTTGTTAAAAATAAACATAAAGTTAATTAAATAAAACTTTGCAATGACCTGTCTTTTATATATATTTTATTTTTAACATTTTTATCACAAAATATTCATAAATATTATATTCGTATTTTCCCTATTTACACTAATATTAACGACATCTCATTTTTTTAAATCAATCATGTCATTTGTTTTTTGTTGAAATTAAAATAAAATCCTTATTTTTTACGTTTTCTTCTATAAAAATAATTAGTAAATATTAGTTAGACATGAAAATGGATATGGAAGATAGAAAGTTTATTTATTTATTAAGGAACTAGTGACCCGCCCCGATTCCGCACGAGTGCAATGCTGATACTAAATATACTACAATATGTCTTTATATACAACGTACACATTTTTTTGTCATTAGACAATACAGACATGATTTTTCGCTATTTATAGGCACGCGCCACCGGCCCCCCGGCCGGTACCGCCGTAACCGCTATGTTCTTCTATGTTATTTATGCCACTATTAATATTATATACATATATTATAAGCCTATATATGTATTATTATACATTTTATTACATGTGACTTAAAGTGAAACCGCTTCGAGAAGCTAGTGTCAATTATAAAATTAATAGTAATCATTATATATAATATTAACAATTTTTGCCTTTCTAAATATATAGGACAAAACTTCAAATAGATTATTTACAAAAAATTTAAAAGTTATTTGTAATTCGTAATTGGTCTCCCTATTAATTCTAAATTTTTATTTACATATTTATTTTCTTTTAACATTAAGTAAGTAAATTAATTTTAAGTAAGCTAGAATTTATAAATAAATGGAAAAGAATTTACTATAAGAAACAAAAGTACAGAAAAGAAAAGAGAAAAAAAAAAAAATAAATAAATCACACAATACAAATTCAAAGAGGATTTGAACCTAGTTTAACCCTTAGTTTTATAAAAATCTCGTACTATAACCACTACACATTTCGTTACATAATAATTATAACATTACGTAAAAAAGCGATAACTATAAACTATAATAGGCTTGTTGGACACAAGCCTAAGAGCAAATATAATGGATAGGGGCTTATAATGATTAATTATATTATGGAGAAAATAACAAACAATTTTAATTGTTAAAATCGTGAAAGATTAATAATATTTAAAAAAAATAAATTTCGTAAAATATAACCTTTAGTCACGTGCCAGTGAACACCAATCAGAAAACATTACGTCACGCCGTGTGAAACACCAATCTTGCGTGTCATTGACATTTCGATTATCGCTACAGGTTATAATTAGATACTCTTTCGTTCTTAATAAAATTTGGTTTTTAACAACTAATTTCAAGTTTTTGCAAGTTATAATTTGAAAGAATTCACCATGGAATCTGGATTTAGCAAAGCAAACAGTAATAATTTGCCCAGAATCGATGCCGTTATGCTTGGCAATTTTTTCGAGTAGAACAGTGACTTCTGCTCATCTGAATTTCGCAATGTTAAAACTTCCTTGTAAGTAAACATAAGTACAAAATATTAATTATAAGCTTAAATGCTATGTCATATTTCAGTTCGGTACACAATAACTTAATATTTTGACGTATATTTTGCAAGATAATTGATACCTACTGATTTTGAGGTTATATTTACAAAGTATAAAAAAATACAAAATAGTAACAAACTTGTATAATTTCAGGTTTTCGCGAGCTTCATATGGAGATGACGCCATAAGATAGGTCCATCTTAAGCGTGACGATAAATTTTGTACTGTTAAGTGTAAAATGTGTCCTGAACACAGAGTTCACGTAAATTTATATGGATGCACACTGGTTGTTGATGAAGATAATATTATTATCTCCGTTCGATGTCAAGACTGCGTACCTTCACAAGGCATGTAAACAAGCAATAGCTTGCCTTATGTGGGTTCATCGCAGAAGTAAGGAACCATCATGCAGTTCGGTGGAATGTTATTGGAGAAAATCAAAACTGTCTAGAGTTGGTAGTAGCCTAAAATATTTAATGCCAACACATTTAAAAATTACATAAAAAATGGAAAAGTTGCAGAAAAATATTGTGCCCAAATGCAGCTTCATTTAACAGGAAAGAAAATTGTTTATTTTGTATAGTGGACCATGATTATAGTGTGAATTAAAAAGTGGAGATTTTAAATGTGCCATTTGATATTGAGTATGTTGAGAATTTGATTGATAAACTATTAAACTTTTGGAAAATTAATATATACCCATTATTATATCAAAGTGTAAAACTATAACATATTTGAAAAAAAAAAACAATCTTAAACTTAGTTTTATTTTATTAAAGAATCTTGCAAATTAATTAATGCACATGCTATGATTATTATCTTGTCAAAAATTTTTACAAATTTGAAATTAATATTGATAAACTATTAAACTTTTGGAAAATTATTAATGTATACCCATTATTATATCAAAGTGTAAAACTAACATATTTGAAATAAAAAAACAATCTTGCACTTTTCCTTAGTTTTATTTTATTAAAGAATCTTGCAAATTAATTAATGCACATGCTATGATTATTATCTTGTCAAGAATTTTTACAAATTTGAAATTAATATTGATAAACTATTAAACTTTTGGAAAATTATTAATGTATACCCATTATTATATCAAAGTGTAAAACTATAACATATTTGAAATAAAAAAACAATCTTGCACTTTTCCTTAGTTTTATTTTATTAAAGAATCTTGCAAATTAATTAATGCACATGCTATGATTATTATCTGGCCAAGAATTTTTACAAATTAGAAATTAATATTGATAAACTATTAAACTTTTGGAAAATTAATGTATATCCATTATTATATCAAAATGTAAAACTATAACATACTTGAAATAAAAAGACAATCTTGCAGTTTTCCTTAGTTTTATTTTATTAAAGAATCTTGCAAATTAATTAATGCACATGCTAAGATTATTATCTCGTCAAGAATTTTTACAAATTTGAAATTAATACATGCATGTGGTCTAAGCAAATAAAATTCATGTAAGCGCCTAATAACTCTCTATAATTATGAATCCTCAAGCTGGCAATCTGTTTAGTTACCTTCGCTTCAGTTTTACTCATTTTCCTTTTTCAACACTTGGGAGGTCTTACTGGTGTAATACTGGATTGATAATAATTGTTAATTTTTTTTTAATTGTATTCAACATGGCCTTTGTTGGTTCTATTTTTTTTTGTCTTCTTCGACTAATTCACTACAATCAGAAGATAATTTAACTTGTAGCCGTGATAGTGAGGGACTATTGGAAGCTACATATGGTATATACATATAAAGAAATATCACTGTCTGAATGTTCTTCAATAAATATATTTTTTGCAATTTTGCTTATACCACATACAGAAGGACTTAATTTTGTAACGGTTACATTTTTTAATGGGGATGTGGACATGGATGTTACAGAATGTTTCAAAGGTGATAATGCCTAATCAATCAATTTCACATTGGTCTGCACAGCCTTACTTCTGAATTTGTTAGTTATAAATACTTGAACAGATTTATCTCTTGACTGTTGACATAACATTTCTGGCTCATTACCTCCCAACTGTTTCAATATCTGAAAAAGAAATACAACAAAATAGCTTTATTATAGTAATAACTGGGTATTTGCCATTTCAAACTTAAATAATTTAGGTCGTTATGTTGTTTAATATTATACATACTTGAACTTTTATCAGAAGTATCTATAAGAGAAGAACATGAAGTACAACTTTCTTTCAATTCATTCAGACACTCTGCTATTATCATCTTTCTTTGTTTTTTTAATATATATGGTCGTTCTGTCCAGCTGCATGTTCGTTTTCTTCCGTCTTCTTGACATCCAAATTTACTTGGCATACAACTTGGTTTCATATGCACTTGTGATACTGTTCCCTTAATATGATACTCCATATAATTAATCATATCATTTGCCAACTAGAATAATAAAAAGAGTATGTTTGTAACATTAATTAGAAAACTAAAATAAAACGTTACGGATTCCACAAAACATCTAGTTTGCTAAAATTAAGTAATAGACTGTGTTATGTAAAACACTTACATCAAAATGATCTTCACAAAAATACATCAAAAATACATTCATGAAACCGTTGATAAAGTATGAGCATCTTCTCTTCTTGCAAAATTTAGCCACTTTTTCCGTATTTCTTTATTGTTTGGAACATAATTATATAAATAACTTGTCTGGGGTTTTTATCGTCGTGCTATTACACTGGGACACTATACAGTACTTATAATATGAGGAATTCATTTTTAAACGATAAAAACAAACTAAAATATACGAAGACACGATCGCTCTTTATTTTGTTTCACGCCGTGGCGTGACGTCATTCAAGACGCCATGATAGTTTTGTGCGTTTTAGACCCTAATTTAAATTGGTTTTTTAAAACGCGAAATTTAAAATGTAAATGCTCGATTAAAAATAAATAAATTTTTTTTTCCATAAAATGCATAATAAGCTAAAGTATTAAGCAGTTATTGAAATTTAGTCAACTAGCCTATTATATTAATTTTAAGCCTATATATTATTGTTATTATTTATTCCACTATTAATATATTATAATGTTTTATAAGCCCATGTATTATTATATATTAATATTATTATTTATATTATTTATTCCACTATTCAATTTTTAATGAAGGTAAAAAAACTACAAATTTCCCAAACAAGTGATAACAAGTAATATGAGATATTATTAATGGTGCCAATTCATTCTCGATGAAAGTATTATCTTTTATAAATTGAAAAAAAAATAGTATTACGAGGTATCGAACCCGAATTGTACATATGAGGTACGGGTTAGATTCCCGCTCGGGATAGATATTTGTATTTGTACAAATATTTGTTTGCGGCCTGGGTGTATTTCCTTGTGGGTCTCCCTACCACGATTGTTATCACAGACCCTGATAACTATCTTTACTCATGGTAGTTAAATTATCCGCCAACCCGCAGTGAAGCAGCGTGATGGATGAAGCTCTAAGTATTCTAAGAGAAGAGGCCTTTGCTCAGCAGTGGGTCGTTTATAGGTTGACACAGTACATTACAGTACAGTACAAAATAAATTTTTACCTAAAAGTATGTTTAATATAAACTTTATTTTTTTTAAACTACATATTTACGCATGAGAATACGTACTAATGATAGAAATATATCGATTTGTCTCCTAAGTGGCCGATGATGACCCCTCTGGTCATTTACATTAAATAAAAAAAATTGTATGTGACACAGAATAACACTTATCGCCTATTTTACAGTTTTTACCGCAAAAATCACCTTTTAGATTTCTGCGGCAATAAATTGTCCGTTATTAATGTATGTAGCTGCAACATCAAATTAATAACGAATAATCTCGTCTTCGGTAAGTTCAATGTCAGATTCATCTGAACTAATTGTGATTTTTACACTTAGTTATTAAAAAATATATATTAAATAAAGTCAAAAATTAATAAATGGATTAAGAGTCCTTAACATAAAAAAACTCGATTAGCGTGGCCTCAAGTCAAGGTCGTCACTCTAGTAGTGGGAGAGTGCGGGGAATGACCCGACGACGGTCGGGCGCGGCCCGCGGCGCACACCCGCCCTTTCCTCAACCGCGGGAATCGCGTGCTCTCGCGCGCGGACTATACGTCTTAATACTCACGACTTAAAAGTGAAAATAGGTTGCGCAAAAAAGTACCTACCTACCGCGATTGACGATTTTTACTCCTCATATTCTTTTCATACTGATGGCCTTATATTAAAATCGGTTCTTTAGAAGTAAACTCTAAAAAAAGAAAAAAAAAATTAATACCAAAAAATGCAATTTTAAACTGACAGTATTTGCGCACGAAAAAGGACATGCAGTTCCGATAACATCACTCATGTTTGTCGTTACTTATTCGTCGCTGAGTTTCAAAACCTAGCCTCAAATAAACCTGAACCCGTAACCTCAAGTTAGTTGTCAAACACGAGTGATGCCACTACTCCTATTGATGTTTTAAATTATGTTCTGTATCAATTTACTTTAAATTCGTAACTTTTGTTAAAACTCAACATGAAGTAAATGAAAATGTTTGTAATGACCTGTTGTTTTTAGCGTTTTTATGACAAAATATTCATAAATATTATATTCGCCTCTTCCCTATTGACACGAATCTTAACATGTCATTTTTTTAATCCATCATGTCATTTGTTTTTTGTTTAAATTAAAATAAAATCCTTATTTTTAATAATTAGTAAATATTAGTTAGACGTGAAAATGGATATAGAAGATAGAAAGTTTATTTATATTTATTAAGGAATACTAATATATATTACTATAATATGAGCAATTCTTGTATATTTATAATTATATAAACTGAATCTCGGAAATGGCTCCAACGATTTTTATGAAATTTAGTATGCATGGGGTTTAGGGGGACGATAAATCGATCTAGCTAAGATTCAATTTTAGAAAATGTCGTTTTATCCGTGTTTTCAGACAATTAAAAAATATCATTACAATACGAAGGCAAATTTCGCTGTCATTTACAAGTTTATAGCTCAGGTGGGAATCGGGCAGATTCTAAATCAGAAAACCTGGGTTCGAGTCCAGATGTCTCCAGACCGATTTTTTTTTTTCAAGTTTCATTTTTCTTTTGAGAGAAAAACTTTTATTAGGAGCCTTTTTTTATTTAAATAACCAGTTCCAGAAAATATGATTCATATTTCATCAGTATGTAATAATTACTCATATCTAATGCATAAGCCTAGACAAGTTAAAATACCTATAAACAAAAACACAGAAATGAGGTTGGACTTGGTGCGTTGAGTCGTTAAAAATTCACATAATTTTATGAAAAACAGTGCACCCATTTTATTTATGACTTGCTGTGCCTCGCGGTTATACCCGCTTTAATTTGAGAAAAACGTACATGGTACATAATAATATGTTTGTGCTGTGCGTAATTATTGTGTAATTATTGTTAAGTACAGCAAACGAGCGCGCGGTGCGACGCACATAGTTTCATTTGATTTTACATTATCTTCTAAATTATGGGTCCAAATTAAATGCTATAAAATACAAAGTTTGTCTTCATAAAGTTTCCTCGTTGATGTGAGTGTTTGTGAGAGATTTGAGTGTATATGATTCGTAAGGATTCATATGCCTGGCTAATAATAATGCAATAAAATCAACTTTTCAATTTTTGTTATTATTATTTCGTTGCGGAGTTATTTTAAAACTATGATATCTTCTAAGATATTCATTTCAAAAAGAAATATTTTTGATGAGTAACCTATTTATTTGGATAATGATTTATATCATGTCTATAAAACCACCTTCGCAAATAACATTATTTTAGAACAAACTTGACTTTTACTATAATAATGAGTCAACCTTAAGAGATAGATATATGCCGACACGGACTTTTTTACCCGACTGCGACAGAAGGAGGGTTATGTTTTTCGAGTGTATGTATGTATGTATGTATGTCCATTTCTTTGGCACACCCTACAGCCAAAACGGCTGGACGGTTTTTGACATATGAGATGTCGTTGGATTTGTCTAAATTGTAGTAGTGACATAGGCTATATAAATTTTCTAAATGGCGCGAAATATGATTTCGTAAAAAAAATTATAATGTATTTTTTTTTTTGTAACTTTTACGCAAGACTTTTACGTATATGGCAAGTTATTCTTACACTAATTATATGAATCTCTAAATCTTATTTCTGATGTTAGTAAATTTCCATTGTTAATAAAATTTAAAATAAAGTATTAATATCGCTTTACGTTACTACACTTTCATGTAATTAAAAAAAATCAATGTTTTCAAGTCCGAATTTTAAAAGTAAATAAACAAATTGTTTTATGAATTATAAATATTTTGAAGACAAACTATTTGATTGTAAAAAGAATATAACGGTGTATGAAAAAAATATATAAATAAAATATAAGATAATGATTTATGCTTAATTGTAGGAAAATTGATAGATTGCGAATTGTGTAAAAAATTATGTAATATTATTTTGTTAAAGTAGTGGGATAATGAATGAAAAGAAAATTAAAAATTGTTTCTATTGACCATTAGCTGTATCATCGATAAATAATAATTAGAGATGAAACGGATAGCAGTTTGAATTGAAATAATATATGAATGAAATAAAAAATATGAGAGAGGTATTAACCCCCTTAACTTATAAAAGTATATAAATAAATGTGTTATGATAAATCAGCCGGTTGGAAGCGTAGAAAGAGTAGATATTAAAAAAAAGAAAATATAGATAGATAGATAGATAAATACTTTATTGCAGTCACTAAATTTACAGTGGATATTACATAATGACAGTACAAGATATTCACAATTTAAGTGTGCAAAGGCGGTCTTATTGCTATCAGCAATCTCTACCAGACAACCTTTAATGAAAGTAGGTTTCTTATCAGACTTGGGTAGTGCAAATTTAGGTCCCTAAACCTAGGTGTTTGCTAAATAATAATAATGATACTAGGACTAGCACTTTAATAATATGATATACATATACATTATAAATACATGCATATTTTGTACTGAGTACATAGTAATAAAATACATACATACACATATCTACACATATACAACAAATATATTTAAAATACAAATAATTAATAATTAATCAGTCACTATTATAGAAACAATTATTATTGTTCTTCCACTCTTGCTAAGTAATACTTAAACAAGCGACATTTAAAAATAGCAATTGATTCAGAATGACGAATAGCAAATGGCAGTGAATTCCAAAGATTGACAGCTTTAACCGTAAAGGAATTGCTAAAGTAGCGGGTATGACAGGTTGGCAACTTAAGACGATTGTCAGAACGAGACCGAAGTTCTAAATGACTAGAAGTGTCTGTACCTAGAAAACAGAAACGCTCTTTTAGATAGGAAGGGGAATAGGGATTGTATAAAATAGAGTATAACAGGACTAGCGTGTGGAGGTTTCGACGATATCTGATAGGAAGCCACCTCAGACGAGCCCGAAAGGAGGAGACATGGTCAAATTTGCGTAAGCCGAATATAAAACGAATGCACATATTTTGCAATCGCTCCAGCTTATCTAGCTTTTCTTCAGTTAAATCAGTGAAACAGGAGTCCGCGTAGTCCAAAATAGGCAAGAGAAGAGCGTGCGCCAAAGATATTTTAACTTTAAGAGGGAGAAGGTTTTTCCAACGTTTCAGGCTTCCTATCGAGGCAAACAGCTTGCGGCTTATCTCCGTAATTTGAGGGGACCAAGAAAGAGAATTATCAATTAGGAGACCTAGATTTTTAACACAAGTTGTTACGTTTAAGATGGAGGAATTAAGAGTTATTGGAGGTAAAGTTTTAAAATCAACTTTACAAATTTGTCCCGGACTTCCTATGATAGTAACCTGGGATTTCGCAGCATTCAAACATAGACCATAAGATTTACACCAGTTGGAGATACAACTAAGATCCACATTAATTTTATTGATAGCTCCAGCGATATCATTCGCTGGAGTGGAAACATATAATTGTAAATCGTCAGCATAGAGATGATACGAAGAAAGGAGGGGTGGAATTGAGTCTATAAAAATCGAAAAAAGTAGTGGTGAGAGGACGCCACCTTGAGGAACGCCACTAGAGAGGTGAACATAGGAAGAGAGTGTATCGTTGGCTACTATGCGTTGCTGACGATTACGAAGGTAGCTGCTGAACCGAGAAATAGTATTAGCAGATAAGCCTATAGATCGTAGGAGAGCTAACAGAATATCATGGTCGACAGAATTAAATGCATTACTAAAATCTAGTAATACCGCTATCGTAAGCAACTTGTTGTCCATATTAAAGCGTATGTCATCGCAAACTTTAACGAGAGCAGTAACAGTGCTATGTCCCGTTCTAAAGCCTGACTGATATGGACTAAGAATACGATTTTTTAAGACAAAGACATTAAGCTGTGTGAAAACAATGCGTTCAAGAACTTTAGAAAGAAAAGGTAGAATGCTAATAGGCCGATAGTGTGAGAATAAGGAAGGATTATTAATTTTAGTATAGGAATAACATGTGCATGCTGCCACGCATTAGGAAATGTGTTAGATGATAAAGAAAAGTTAAAGATGTAAGTAAGGACAGGAATAATGTGGTCTAAAACTAGTAGGACAAGTTTGCGATTAATACCATCACTACCAGAAGCATCGGATTTAATCGATAAAATGTGTTTCCTAACATCCTCTGAAGTGACAGGTTGAAGTTCAAAAGGGGTATTGACTTTCAAAGGTGCTGCCCTAATGTGTTTTAAGGTGTCTAATTTTACTCGGTTGTCTAGGGATTTAACCTTAGCAAAGTGATTGTTAAGGGCATCTAAGTCTATACTAGATGATAGATTAGAGCGCTGACGACCAATACCCAGAGATTCCAAGAAACGCCAAATACGAGCAGGACTATTGTTTTTAATGGAATTATCAATAAAGTTCGA
This sequence comes from Euphydryas editha, assembly GCA_036937285.1. Classification (NCBI taxonomy): domain Eukaryota; kingdom Metazoa; phylum Arthropoda; class Insecta; order Lepidoptera; family Nymphalidae; genus Euphydryas; species Euphydryas editha. The sequence continues at coordinate 9,529,376 of JAUPFZ010000011.1, forward strand.
CTGAGCGTCCCTGCATGCCCTGCTACACAGATTCCTTAGTTTTTTATATTTATTATGATTGTTTTCAGATGGTATGAGTTTGAACTTAGATTTTGCCGCATTGCGTTTTAACATTAACGACTTGATATCCTGCGTTAACCAGGGGGCTGGAAGGTGTTTAAGCTTGACAGGACGCAAAGGAGCGTGTTTATCAAAGAGCTCAGTCAGAAGACTATTAAACACATTTAACTTGTCGTCCATGTTGGGAGCACTTTGAATCGTACCCCAATCGATATTATTTAGGTCCTCCAAGAAGCTGTCGTTGTCAAAATTCTTAAAGCTACGACGCATAGTAATGGTAGGTTTGGCCTTAGGTGGACGCATCCTATATGAAAGGTATACAAGATCGTGATACGAAAAGGCCTCAGCTGGATATTGGCCATGCGTATCCACAAGCTCAGAAGAAGACACCAACATTAAATCTAGTTTAGAAGGAGAACAATTTGGAAAGAAATGAGTTGCATTAGAAGGCAGTAATGTGAGATTTGAGCTGCTTATGATGTTAGTAAGTCGTTTGGCACGGCTGTCATTTTTAAGAAGACACGTGTTGAAATCACCCATGATAATTGTGTGATCAACGGTTGGGCTGTATAATTCTAAAAGATTCTCGAAATTTTGAAAATAGTCTATAAGAACGGATGGGCTATAAAAAACACCAAGTAGTAATTTTTTTGTTCCAAACGCTAGTTCAAGAAAAATATGTTCAGAGGAACTAGAGTACTGGGGCGGGGATTTGTCTAAGATGGTAAAAGGAAATATATATAAAAGACTCTCGAGATGTAATAATAATAAAGTTGTTATGATTTGTAATATTTGATTTGAAAATTATACAACTATTTGTGACTATAACTAATTAATTGACTATAGACTAACTACTTAAGTATAAAGTAATAACCTATACAAAATTATTTTCCCGGATTGACATTTATTTTTGGAAGAAGTTGCAAATATTATTTGCAAATATACTCGTATATCGTTTAAAGTTAAGTAAATAATTTATCATAATATTCTTATTTTTCTATTCCTTTAGAATAAATCGTAATAATAAGTTAATATAATAATTATGTAGCATTAACTCCAGGGTTTTGTAATAATTGAATACCTATATAATTAATAGGTATATTTATCCGTCATTGACCGAAACATTCATTGTAACATCCAAACTTTAATTGTAATGCTTATTATGTAAAATTGAAATATGTAGAATTTAGTGTAAAAAAAATATTTAAAAATTAAACCAAATTTTTTTTTAAATGCCGTGGAAGGTGTAGTGTACCTATGTATGTAAGCCTCCCTTCTAATATAAATTGTGTTACTCTAATAAATAAATAAAAAAGGATTGATAAACGAACTTTGGAGCAAACAAAACGTCTCATTTAAATCACACATTACTACCCGAAGGATGTAAAAAGGTACATAAGTCGTTCTGTACTTTTCGTTCCGCCCGCGGCGTCGCCCGCTAGTCGCGCGTCTCGCGGTCAACGAGAGTTCACAGCGTGTACATGATGCATAGACCACGAATTCACAAAAAAAAACATAAGTCCTAAAATGTTCTTAAAAAAACGTTTCTGAGATAAATGGTTATATGTATTATATAGTATATAAATAGTGCATTATTAGCTTTAAATCATTCAAGCATTCCAAATACATCGGGTATGTAATTGAGAGAAAACTAAAAGCTAAGTATGTAAATTCAAAACCTATTTTCAATAAATATGTACAATTATATTTATTCTATATAGAAAGAAACAAAATTATTTCTTCTAGTATCTACTCAGATATTATTCATTATGAGCATTTAAGCAATAAAATCAACAATAATAATTTGTTTAGGAAAACTAAAACAAATAATAATAATCATAATTATTTTATATATATAATAATAATCATAACTAATTTGCAACACTGTATGTGTAATTAAATATATTGGTTCTCTAGAACAGTTTTATTTAAGTCGCATATTTAATAATTATAATTTTATGTATTGAATATTTATATTTTGGAAGATTAAATAAAACAAAACTAATTAAGAAATTTTATTAAAATATATAGTTTTTTCTTTTTGTATTAATAGTAATTTTATCTAGAACTCTTTCATAGAAGTATTGATATTTCTTCTCTATAAAAGATACAGCACGATAATTGATGCTATGCTAATTATGTGAATTGTCTGCAAGGCTTTTTATTTTATTTTATAGCTGAAAAATATATGAAAATAACAATAAATGTTATTATTCTTATTAAGTTTATAGTCATTTTGATATAATTTAAATATTTCACCGACTACTATTATCATACTTTATCAAAATATTTAATTAAAATAACTTTATTCTAGAATGTGAAATAAAAAAAATTTAAACAAATATGTATACTTAGTCTTTAAATAATACAAATGTAAATTAAATTGTTAACATTACATTATATTTTTAATATTTATTAAATAATTTATAAAATACGTACCTTTTATTAAACTAAAAGTTTAACATTTATTTTATTCTCCAAAGTATATTTTTTAATTTATTTATTTTAAGTCGCTTTTAACATCTAGGGTCATTAGCGACTAAAATATATTAACAGTATTTCATAGCAATTAAATTAAAGTATAATAGTTAGTTAATCTTAAAAATTTTACAGTATTTTTATAATCGGTTAGACACTCTTTTAATGTCTTATGAAGATTAACATTACTTCTTTCTGTTTTAACATTGGACAATCAATTAATAAATGTTTTATGTTCAGCTCACTATCATATCTAGAGCATTTATTCTTCGGGATTTTACTGATAAGATGTATATGTGTGACGTAATACAGTGGCCTATTTTTAATCTATTTAAAACTATTTCATCCCTTCTATTGTCAAATTGCAAATATATAGTATTATAGAGTATTATTTATTATTATGCAAGAGTATTTTGTGTTAGTGATGAATCAAAGTTTTTAATAAAAATTTACTACAAAGTTTAAAGATAAAAATAATAATATAAGCAATTGAAAAAATAAATTATGACATATTATAATGTGTCTACAGTAGCTAACATGTAATTTTGTCGAATTTTGACGTGATTTTGACGTTTGAAGAGCGTTTTCAATATTATCGACGAGATAAAGTAATTAAAGCATTTAAACATTTAAAGTAAGCCGGTATACTTCTCAACATTTGTATGTTTAAAGTACATTCCTTATTGGAAAAGTGAAATGACATGACAGAATATAAATAAATAAATACTCTATATCCCAGTGTTATAAAAAGTATCCTATATTTTAATCAAGATCTTATTCTATATGTATGCAAAAATTTTATTGAAATCCTATTCAGCTGTTTAAGTGTGATTGTGTCACAAACCACCTCAAAAACTTTCGTATTTATAATAAAATATTAATCCCATTTGGATTAAATACATAATCATGCAAATACTAAAAAATGCTGTTATTATATTAACTAAGGTTTAATTAAAAACAATGTAAAATTATATTTATATAGACTTGTAAAGAATGAAAATATTTTTATATTGTCATCACATTTATTTCAAAGAATCAAAACCAAACATTATATTAATTTAATAATACTGATATATTTCAGTGTCCTCTTTAATATTGAAAAAGAACTTATATAATGTATTGTAATATAATATTAATTTATGTTACTATTAATTGTATCGTAATATATATAATTATACAGTTTTTATTTATTGATTGAGTTTTATTTTTAATGCATTGTTTTTTGAATAATAAATTTAATTGCTTGTGTCTAATGTGTTAGTAAATTGTTGAAACTTGATTGATTTATGTAAAATTGAAATTTCTTATTTTTCTTCTGTAAAACTAAACTGTATATTTCCCGAATAAGTAAATAAATAAATTACCCTCATCACAGCCTTTATACCATATATGTAACTAATTGAATAAAAATCTCTTGTATTTTAACAAGTTATATAATATTAAAAAATTTGAAATAAATAAAATTAACATAATATGGCTAATATTTTTATATTGTAATCACATTTCAAAGATAAACAGGAACCAAAAATTACCTTCATCCCAGCCTATAATAATATAATATCTAACTTACTTAATATAGATCTCTTGTATAATAACTAGTTGTTTATTATTTATAATAAGACTAAATTAATTTAAAAAATCAAAAACCCGACTGCGTAAAATACTCTTATTATAAACTAAAAAGAATAAAACATTTTACTAGCTTTCATTTGATACCCATATTGCTACAGTAAGAAAAAAAATTCAAGGGGGGGGGGCCACCTCATTCTGCCATTTGCGGGCGCCATTTTGAAAATTTATATAGCCTATGTCACTACTACAATTTAGACAAATCCAACGACACCTCATATGTCAAAAACCGCCCAGCCGTTTGGGCTGTAGGGCGTGCCAACGAAATGGACATACATACATACATACATATACACATACATACATACATACATACATACATACATACATACATACATTCGAAAAACATAACCCTCCTTCTCTCGCAGTCGGGTAAAAAAAAGAAAGAAAACTAACATGATATTTGCTATTATTTTGTAATCACATTGATTTCAAAGATAAACAGAAATCAAAAATTACCTTTATCACACCTGTATTATAATATTTAACTTACTAAATATAGTCTCTTGTATAACTAACTTAATATTGATCTCTTGTATGATAACTAGTGGTTATTAAATAATAAAAAAATTGAAATAAATAAAAGTAACATAATATTGCTAACATTTTTAAAATTGTAATGTTTCTTATAATGATATTTTTTTTTTCATTTATTTTCAAATTCTAGCTTACTTAAAATTATTTTACTTAATGGTAAAATAAAATAAATATTTAGAATGAATAGGGAGACGAATTACGAATTACAAATAACTTTTTATTTTTTTGTAAATAATCTAGTTGAAGTTTTGTCTTAGTAACAAAACATTTTTGTAATTTCATATCTGTTTTTTTTTCTTTGCTTTGACCCGTGTCCATTGTTTGAAATCTCACCCCGTTGCCTCTCTGCTTTTTGAGTTTTCTTTCCTTAAGTCTGTGTTCATTCAGTTAAAAATTATTTTCTTTAATTCAAAATTCAATTATCAATAACAGTCACTTTATAGATTGATAGAAAAATAAAATAAAATAATAATTCATCGCGAGGTATTGAACCCGAGTCGGCCGTACGAGAACATTGTACGCTGACCACTTAGACATCTTGTAGTTGCAATTGAAATATTTCCAAATGAGTCTAACAGAACGCGTGCATGCACAAAGCGGCAACGTCTCATGAATAAGAGGACGTGCTACTCCTCGCGATTGGTATACGTGTAGAAAGACTAACAGTGTTGTGGTATACGAAAATTATACGCAGGGAAGTGCAAAAGTTAAGGACGACATTAGTACCCTGTAATAACTGAAGAGCGAATATCCACAATTTTAAACTTTTTAAAAATATAAGTTGAGCAGGAATATAGAATGCGGAATAGAAATCAATATACGCAGACACTTTTGTAATAAAGCCAGTGGTAGTGATGGACGCCGTGAGTCGGTTTCAAAAAAGGACGCAAAATATCTTTCGTGATTTATATATATATATATATATATAATCTGAATCTCGGAAACGGCTGCAACGATTTTCATGAAATTTAGTATGCAGGGGGTTTCGGGGGCGATAAATCGATCTAGCTAGAATTTATTTTTAGAAAATGTCGTTTTATCCCTTTTTTACGCGATTAAAAAATTTCATTAGAAAACGAAGGTAAATTTCGCTGTCATTGGTAACCGTCTATTAGACGGTTACCAATTTACCTCGGATGGGAATCGGGCGGATTCGAAATCAGAAAACTCGGGTTCGAATCTAGGTGCCTACAGACCAATTTTTTTTCCTTTTTTTTTCAAGTTTCTTCTTTTGTGAGAAAAACTATTATTGAGAGCTCTTTTATTTTTTTATTTAAATAACCATTTCCTATTATTTTATTATTGTATCGGTAAGATCGAAAATATTATTTATGTTTCATCAGTATGTAATGTATCTAAATATAATTTAACCGAGCAAAGCTCGGTCATTCAGATACTTTATTTGATTTAACCAAATTAAAATGATATTCAAATAAATTGTCAACTATGACACTCATCATTATGATAAACGAACGAATAACTTTTAATTAATTGAAAAACTCAGTAGGTAATTATACGCTTATACGAGTAACTCAACTATCTATCTATATAAAGTCCGTATCTCTTTTATGCGACTGTATCTAATAAGATCTTAGAATTTTTTCTAGCAAAAATTAAAAAGAGTGTTTGTATAAAAGCTGTTACCTTTCAACTATACAAATCAAAAGAACCGTCGACTTCTAAGTGCAGGGTCACTTATCGCGCTGCTTTTGTAGTTTCGCCTTAATGTAGAGGCTTCGGTCGCGTGAGATTCTAAGATTCTTATTTTGATTAAAATGGTGCTTTTGCGTGGGGACAACGCCTATAACGACATTTATCAAACGATTTCAACTGATGTTTATATTACGGTATTTAGATTTTTCTGTTACATATTTTGTTTTATTTGTACTGTGAAACTCTACTATTATGTATATTTGTATATTATGTACGTATATGTGTATTAAATTAATTACTAAATAGATTTTTTTGTATTTTAGTTATTTCTATATACTTATTGTTTATAAATATCTTTCAAAGTCGATGGAGGAGGCCTACGTTCAGCAGAATACATTTATTATGTCGATGGCTGATATAATATTTCTGGAGCATAAATACGTGCTTTATTTGGAAGCCAAGTTATTTTAAGATACTGATAATATGTATGTATGTATGTGTGTATGTGTGTATGTATTTATATATGTGTGTGTGTATGTGAAAGTACACTGTTAAAGAATTGCATACTAAAATTACAAAACCTTGTATTGTATTGCTATTTTAATACGCATTTGTTTTAATATTACATCTTGTTATAGCCAAAGTACTAACACGTTGCAATTTCACAATGTTTTTGTATTTGTCAGATACTTATAGTAATAATGATTCTGTGTAGTAGAATTGAATCACAAATTTCGTTAATTTTCTATACATATTCGATATATTTATTCGAATATTATTCGATATTTTACTAAGATAAACAATAAAATTATTAACCAAAATTTGCTATTTGAATTACAATAAGTGTTAGGTAATATACTATATATTTCATTTAAATCATGTAGGTACCTACCTACTCTATGTGTTTTATTACCCGACTGCGACAGAAGGAGGGTTATGTTTTTCGAGTGTATGTATGTATGTATTTATGTATGTATGTATGTATGTATGTATGTATGTATGTATGTATGTATGTATGTCCATTTCTTTGGCACGCCCTACAGCCCAAACGGCTGGACGGTTTTTGACATATGAGGTGTCGTTGGATTTGTATAAATTGTAGTAGTGACATAGGCTATATAAATTTTCAAAATGGCGCCCGCAAATGGGGGAATGAGGGGGGGAGTTGAATTTTTTTTCTTACTGTAGCAATATGGGTATCAAATGAAAGCTAGTAAAATGTTTTATTCTTTTTAGTTGATAATAAGAGTATTTTACGCAGTCGGGTTTTTTGATTTTTTTAATTAAGCATACTTGTTAATTATTTGTTGTAATTTTAATTAAATATATGTGTCTAGCCTCCTCCGCTGACCGTGTCTTCGAGCAGTACATTCTACCTGTGTTGACATATGGTGCCGGGACGTGGACACTGACAACGGGACTAGTACATAGTCATTCAACGGGTTTGCGTAGCAACGGACTATGCTTGGAGTCTCTTTCAAGGATAAAATCAGAAATGAGATTATCCGCGATAGAACCAAAGTAAAAGACATAGCTCGTAGAATCCGCAAGTTGAAGTGGCAGAATTCACGCGAGTCACTGCTGAATCGCGCTAGTGTATTGTACTCGTACTAACAAACCTATGTATGTATACAACGGCGCGAGTAGCGTACGACGGTTAGCCGCTAAATCGTGCTAACGTTTGGTTCTACAGAATCTGTATATAGGTCTCCATACAAAATTAATTGACTGGGTTTTTTATTAAATCAAAGTCATTTCACCTTTTCACCTTGCAACTAAGTATTTAAATATGTGTGTTTTTGGACGTGTGGAACGATAAACGTTTCAAACGTGTCAAATCGTTTTTTCTATTAGTGTTGTAATATTTTCAAACAGTTGTGTAGTAAAATTACAACCGATTTTTGTAAAATAACTATATTTATTTGATATATTTTGTTTAGTGAAATTACAAATAATGTATAATATTACTACACAGGATTTTAATAACTTATTAGAAATTCTGCGAAAGATGATTCGTAATATTTTTAAAGTGAGTTGTTGTAAATTATTTAGTAAAATTACAGCACTGAGTTCCTTTATTCTAAAACTTATGGTGCGTAAAAACTTCCTGCACAAATTAGTAAAATTACTATAGAAATTTCTAACAGTGTATGTATATATGCGTATATGACCTTATATTTTACTATAAATGTTAATATTAAATTTATACACCTATGCCGACCATTTCCTTCGCCCCTAGGTTGCCTAGAATAGATCGCTTTTCAGCGATAAGGCCGCCCTTTGTATAGAACCTTGTTATATGTACATGTTTTGTTTATGTAACATTTGTGTTTTGGTGTGCAATAAAGTGTATTATTATTATGTATCTTTAAATAATAACACACTACCCTGCTGCGTATTCAGTAATTTTTTCACTTTTTTAATTACAAAAAATATTCAAGAGTCATTCAAAGTGTCTATATTAAGTGGATAACACTAATTAAACGATAAAGATTACATATTTGAACGAGCTCATCTCAGGATCAACCATTCCAACAACCATTTGAAAAATTACTGTCTGGTAAAAAAAATCTACAAGGATAAGACTATTGTGAGGGTTGTTGTTGCGATTAATTATAATATCTTAAATCGTTATCGCTAAAAGGAAATTAGCAACGGATTAATCATCAATATATCCACAAAAAAATTGTGTAATATTGGCTAATTTTTGTCGAGGTATTATAGTAAAATATTGAAATAATTTAATCATTTTATTGGTCATTTATACATTCAACATAACTTTCATAGTCTGAGTTGTCTATTCAATCGCAACATTTACATGTCTGGGCCCGTCGGGACTGATAATTATAGCTACCAGTGTATACTAATGTCAAGAGAATTCAGTCGAATGCCACTAACCGTAGAGCCTACGTCATTGTGTCCCTCGTGCATTTATCTGGTTCACTATCTCTTCATAACGTAACAAAATAATATTATAAACAATATATAGAATGCTAATATTATTTTCTGTATATTTTCAAGAAATTTGAAATAAGTGATGAAATTTATTTAAAAAATAATGTAAAGTCATTTGAAAAACAGATATTAAAATAAATATTGCCGCTTTGCTTTATAAAGGTCACAGAAGTTGTTCCGCTCAAAGTAGCAATTCATGTTTCAATCGCTACAGCGGCACGAAACTTTCGAGGTGACGATATGAATTTATATATTTTTGCAGAGTTCTCTTTAAGGGTGATCGGAGTATTTGTAAGGTTTCGTGCTATTTAATTTTTTCTCATGTCGGTACTGAAGTGTAGATTAAGTGACAGCGCCGTTTAAGATCGAATACCCTTTAACGATTTAGGAATCGTAATAATCGTAATAATTGTGATGGCCGTAATTTTTTCTTTCAAAAAATTTAAATACTGATGAAATTAAATTATATTTACGTCTTCTACGTTACTCCTTATTTTATTTAAGAATATCTGACAAGGCATCTTGTCAGAAAATAAATTGCTTAAGCACGATTTATATTATAATTATTTTATTATTTATCGTCGAAATATTCGTTTTTGCCTTTTTTTAAAAGTTTTACATTAAGTCTTATAAGTATCCAATAACGTTTGATACAGTTATATTGCTTCTTAAAACTATTCTTATCCATACATATAATAAAATTCTAAATTTCACTTGTATATTTCTATTTTTTTTTCATAAATTTTGACGAAAATTTTTATAGAGTTCTAAAAACAATATATACATTCCTTCATTTTTTAAATGTCTGTCTGTCTGTTTATTTTAAAAGGCACCTCTGCAAAAATACTGAATGTAGGTAAAAAAATTAGTATGAAAATTATAAAGCATATCCTGAGGTAACATTTAGTCTTTTTTTGTTGATGAAATATTATATATAAAATCACTATACTCTTTTAAAAGTTATTGTTACTTGAATTTCGTGTTTTGAATGATGGCGTGAGAGAGACAAGAGAAGGTAAGTTAATACACCTAAATGTAATCCGAAAAATGACAACAACGTTTTGTAAAATAATATTTTGTAGTATTTAATTGATAATAATTAATATTTATATGCAAACTAAGGCATTTATATACAAACTGGAATGCGCACGTGCACTCAAAAAACGTTCCTAAGAGGGGGATTGCATCTCCTTCTACCATGGATTCAAGGCAACTCGTAAGAAAGAGACAAAATTCCAGTAGTCAACGAAATGCTCGAAACGATTTTTTACATTACATGTTGGAAACAAATATCAACCTTAGGTCAGTTATTTCAAGGTGCATATTTGAATATACAATTTTATTAAGTGAGCGTTCCAGTTATGATATAAATTCCTTGATGCAAACTCAGTATTGATTGTATTTCATTTTCACAACAGTTTTAGTACGACACTATCATAATAGATGGCGCTGATGGTACTTTCTAAATCGTGGTTAGTTACCTTCAACCTTTTACACAACTACCTACAAAAGTAAAACTTAAAAAGCTCACAATAATATTTTTATCTGACTTAATATTTGTGTGACTGCTATTTCTAAGTATATATATATATATATATATATATATATATGTATATAAGTATATATGTATATATATATATATATATATATATATATATATATATATATATATATATATATATATATATATATATAAGTATATATGTATATATATATATATATATATATATATATATATATAAAATCAAATAGCTACGCAATAACCGCAGTAGACAGCACTTAACAGGAATAATCACTATTGAGTAACAACTCAGAAGGTTATATCAACCAACTTTCAGAAAAGGTTAAATCCAAGTATTTTTGCATGAAGTAACTTGTAATAACATTATAACTTTACGATAATTTTTTTCAACACAATGTAGGTGTATTTTTAATATCTTTTGTTCACACAAGTTTGAAAGCATCAAAAAGTCATCTTTCGCCAAATGTTATAAGTACACACGCCAATAACGGTAAATCACTTATTATAAGTCTAGGTAATGGAAGGCTCGAGTCACTGAGTTTCTAATGATAATTTAATGTCGTTCAGTGCATAATCTGCTAACTAATCAAACTTTCCAGGAACGTAACTTAAGGGAAACTGAGGATAATAGACAACCCTTATTAAGCATTAAACTTGACGAAAATTCTGCCATACTACGTTCCCGTCGCTTAAGCTTTTGAATACTGTTTTAAGTGTCATCAACTATATCGTAACATGCTGATATTTTATGTTAGTAGTATAATTACAGATAACTATACATGTATATTTCCATAAAAATGTTAATTATTTTTCTTTTCGTTTAGAAATTAATATAAAATCTCCTTATTATTATATATAGTAGAGATGTATATTAATGGGATTTGCTTGTGATCGTTTATGGTTTCAAGATTTCCATTAAAATTTTTTTTTCTAAGTAATTATATTATAATTATAAAGTAAACTGCCAATCAAGAAGCTTGCGTGCCACTTGTGACTGTGGCTAGTAACCGACTTCTAATAACTACGTAATTAATTCGGCTGGTTTTTGGGTTGAGAATTCAAGGAAAGTTACATCTCAAGGATGTTTTAAATTACCGAAAATTAAATCAATTACATAAAAAATATGATAACAATATGCAAATAGCATTTCCTAAAATGTTGTGATATTAAACGCCTCAACGACATATAAGATTTTTTTACACATATATATTTGTGTCACAATTTTTTTCTAATTTCAGTTTAGAAAGTAAAATTCAGCCCTCTAGTATGTTATGCATGACTCAAGAGTATTTTTTTTTCATTACCTACAATTTTTATCTCTAATTAATTTCCAAAGTGAAAAAAATCAAACACTAATATTAAAGGTCTCCATATAAACTCGATTTAATTAAATAAAAAAATAATTTTAAGCTTAATCAAAAGTGAGAAATTTCTACCAAATTAAAAATGTAAAAATTAATATTCACCAATTACTTGTTTGCCTAAAGAGAAATACATATAAAGCTTTTAATTACTTACTTGTTCCGAACTAAATAGTACATAAATTCAGAAAGAGTTCTTTTTACTCTTTCTATAGTTCTCGTAGGAAAAAGTAGCGTCTCGAATGGCAAAACTTACGGGTCCTACCTACCTAGTGGTTTTTACCCTAATCAAAGTGTATTCCGGTATGTAAGAAACAATACCTTCTTCCACTAAACGTCTACAAAGGAATATGTGCCTCGGATATATATTTAATTTCGCCTGAAACATTAAGTTGTACAGACTTCAGAAGTACGTGAATAATCGTTATCTAATGTCAATTAAATTATACAATAAGGAATATTATTAATATATAAACGATCGTCGTTTAACAATATTTGATTTAATTTAGAAGTGGGATTAGCTTACCTTAATATAGGTTTAAACTATTATACATTACCTTACTACTAAAAATGTTACAGTTACAAATAGTATGTTTTTGTTGATTATTATACATTTATATTGGCAACAATGAATTATTATATAGTTAATACAGGATTCTAAATTAAGTTAGCATAGCACAAAATGGCTGTTCGTTATCTGTAATGGTTCCTATAATTTTTTAGTAAAGAATAAATAAACGTATTAAGTTTAAGAAGAAGTATTTCATTCAATTAAATTACCAGTTTTAATGAGATAAATACAACTAAAATAGCCTGTAAAAGTTTCACTATTAGGCAAAGGATTCTTCTCCTAATTAGGAAAGGGGCTGGAGTTGAATCCACTACGCTGCGCTGTTCCCCTACAAATTGGTAGATAATTTCCCTATCTACAGTGAAAATCGATATCAAGTGTTTATATTTGGTAACAACCGGAACCGACAACTTTACGTACCCTGCAAGACAAGATGGTGAAAACCACAAAAACACACACAAAACAGAAACAAATATCTGTATAAACACAAATATCCGCTCCGAGCGGAAATCAAATCCGTGGCCATCGACGCTAATGGAACTTTCGTCACCACTACACCAGCACCATCGTCATTATTTACGCACTAAGAAATAAGACTCATTACAATATATTATGAAAATGTCTGATAAAATAAAACATATACTTTTCATAAAACAATCATAGATCTTAAAATGGCTTTAATATATTTTTCTTCAATATCTCAACTCAACTCCTCTGTCTATATAATAACAACAGATAAAAATATAAAAATATATATTTCGAAAAACATACTATTACAATATAATTGACTTTTGGCAAGGTTTTTTTCATGTAGTTATATACTCGTAAAACGTAAAATGTATATGTAAATTACTTTTTTTATCTGTAATACAATTTAATATGTTATTAAATTAAAAAAGGTTTATGATTATTTATAATATTTCAAGATTAAAATTAAGTCAAACTCTAATAGCATTTAAATATAAAAAATAAAAAATTGTCTTTATTTATTTAATTAAAGTTTTTTTAGGCGTGCTTTTTAAATTGGAATATTTTTAGATAGGTACAGAAAAAAACGTTCGACTGTAAACTCAATCAATTTTGAAGTTGTAGGGCGTACAGTTGAAAATCTAATGTACATTATTCGATTCAGATATTTAATAGATATCACGTACATTCCATTTACACATGATGGTTATGGTACCTAAGATAAAATAATTATGTAATTTTTATCTTTTTTTTTTTATTGTTACACAACTTTCACATCTTTTATTCTCTACATATAAAATAAATAAATAAATGTCTCACACTCAACCGTCCGCAGTAGGATGTTTATCCTGTGTCGGGGGTCCGGAAACACACACAACACACAAGCACAAACGCCCAGACCACGACAAAATTCCGTATTTCCCATACAGATATTTATCATGTCCGGGGATCGAACCCGTGACCGCTAGCGTGACCACTGCGCCAACGCGAAACAGTACATTAAAGTACTTACACCGCTGTTCACCAAAATAATTCAAAGTAATCACTTACATAACTTCTGAATATCATACAAAGACGGCTGAGTAAGAATTATAATAAACTCTCAGTTCAAGAACATGATAAGACGTCATTAACATTGTGTAAGTTGTTTTTATTTCTGGTTTTGTATGTTTAGAAAATGTTTACATGGTACGAGTATTTATGTGTTACTTACTTTTAGTAAATAAACCTAAACATAGTGATAAACTTTTATTAACCAACTTCAAACAAAGGTGGAGATTCTCAATTCGACTGTATTTTTTTATGTATGTTACCTCATAACTTTTTACTGGGTATACCGATTTTGATGTTTCTTTTTATATTAAAAAGCTAGTGCTTTATATTTGGTCCCATTTGAATTTGAGCGAGATCTGACTTGTAGATTTTGAGTTATCCTCACTAATGCATATTTAATTGATTTCGACTACGTTAATGATGTTCTCATTTTATTACTTGTCGATGTAAAAAAAAATGAAGTATAGGATGATTTGAAAGAGCATCGTAGTATTTCGACGTGGTCCCTTTCTATTTTGGTAATTTTCTGATGAAGATATTCGGAGACACGCAACGAAACTGTTCAATAAATGACAGCAAATCTGCCGTCGTTGCTGCATACACATGTTTACACAATCACACAATATAACATCCTGTCTGTTCAAGTAGGTTTTTGTTTTGTTAAATCACTATTTAAAATCACTATCTGTAATTGTGAAGTTTAGTAAGCTGCAGTCGCTTCTGTGTGACGGTGTAGTGTTGTTAATATATTTTCATTGATCAAAATCAATCATCATCTCCATGATAATACCACTATCCCTAAATAAAAGAAAATTTTAAGTAAAAAGCCTTAGTGAGCATTAATATCTATCTGATTATTATTATTTATTATTTTATTTCACCTATTATAATTGGTAAAACTTTAACTTTATACTTATTAAATTTTGATTACATGTCTAGTCTGTTTAACAAAGCAATATTTTATGAATGTAAATGTTATGTGTGAAAACTTGTAATTGGCCTTATTTTGACAATATTTTAAGATATAAAACGGTCTAGCTGTAAGTTTTATCTATAAATAAATAAAAAATACAAAAGGTATAATAGATGTTCCATACCTAATGTCAAACAGTAAACTTTTAGTCTTGTCTCAATGAATGTTAACTATAATGATAGTGATACAACAGTGTTTTATGACTAAGATTAAATTTGAAGCTTTAGCAGATTTTCTATTTGTTAATACTTATGACAAGACGCAGCTCCGCAGCATATGCAGTTAGGAAAGTTAGACAAGTAACTGTCGTTGACACTGCGTAGTGTGTTTTAGTTATTTCCGTAACGACGTGTCTTGCGAATGATGATTCACTCTGAGCTAACGCTGCCGATACTATAAATATTTACTAATGTATTTTTTTTAAACCAAAAAGACTATTCTTTTATTATTCATCGATTATAAGGAGTCAAAATAGTAAAAGTGCCTTATCTCCAAAGCTCGAGAATTCCTTGACCGATATTTTTAATGAAGCAAGTATATTTAGAGTGGTAGGTATCACGATGAATTTAAAACAACATTATGTATATAATGTTGTAAATAATGACGTAATACGAGAAGAAAAGATACTTATAAAGCCAAGTTTTCTTCGTCGCAGTCATTATTTCATTTTCTGAGTATATTAACTTTTGCAATAAAATCTTACAGAAATATTACAGTTTCAGAATTAATATTAAGTTTAATATTCGTGAGAGAACGATCTTTTCAGTAAAATCATGTTATTCCGTGAAGGATTATTTAGGTACTAACCATTAGCTGTATTTAATATATTGTATGTTAAATTTCATACAATTTATTAAGTATGAAAAATATCAACAGTTGAGTTTTTTCCCTCTCTTCTCCATTGAATCTGTATTCTGAGACAGTAGTAGTTTATGATTAGTTATAAAGTTTAGCAAACTGACGATTCAAAATTTCTTTCAAAAACCTACTTTAAAAAAAGATTAATTTAATTCTCATTATAATTTTAGTATTAAAAATGTAAAATCAAGTAACAAAAAGATAAAGAAATACGTGTTAATTTACAAATTTCAATCTCGTAGCTCGCACATTAGTCAAACTGTCACCCATCTTTTAGACTGTAAGCTATTTATTTAACAAGGGTAATTAAGAAAGGTATTTAGAAAACGTCTATGACCTCATTAATCCCGCCTTGTCAATCACCTACAAACATGTCCGCCATACTTCAATTAACTCTAAATATACAAACCCATATAAGCCTGCTTACCTGAGTAATTAACAAAATAATGTTCGAATATTAATTAATGGGCATGTGATCGAAATTTTTCCTATTACTAACAGACTTCGGTTGGTTTGAATTAAGGCTTAATAACTTTTTCTTGGAATAGATGATTAATCAACGGCAAAATGGCTTATATAACATTTTGTCGTTGAATATATATTTGTCAAAATCTGTACGAGCATTTAACTAATGATATTAAAATAGCATTTATCAAAAAGTTTTTTTTTTTCACGATTTTAATAACCCTAGCACGTATTTAAGGGTTAATAAAAGTAAACAATTCAGAAAACAAGATAGTTACAAGTATTCCTCTTACTCTATTTCCATACTTTCTGAATATCTTGGAATTAACCTACCGGATCAAATGAATAAAAACTTTTTACTATTCACATGAACTGTGCTTAAATTTTAATCGAACGACATTACATTTACATAAGTATATGTGTGCTTAGAAAATAATTGAGACGGCGCGATTGTGAGTGTGCGGGTGAAAAGTTATAAGCTTCCTTCACCTACAGCATTTGTTCGTATAACTATTCACTACATATTATAACACAAAGTCCCTCATCGCAACAGTCTGTTTATCTGTCGATCTGTCTGTCTGTTCGCAATAAACTCTTTTGAGTTTACTTAAAACTATAGAGTGGATTTTCATGTGGTTTTCACCAATAGATAGAGCGATTCATTAGGAAGGTTTAGGTGTATAATCTGTCAAGGTATAGTGTAAATTGTTTGATACATACAAATAATGCGGTAATTGGAAAGCTATTTAGATGGGAACAGTAGTATTCCTTATCAATTTATATATATTAGTTACCTTAAGCATTTCATGGACATACTTCTTTGACACCATTTAATTTAAATAAATATCTTAGGATTTATCGCAAAATGAAAACTAACATGCGCGAAAACAAATTCAAACGCGGGTCTCAAACCGATGACAGGATTCGCTTGATGAGACCACCCCCGCTCTGTGCAACTCGCTGTAACTAAAAACGCCCCTACTACCCCTACATATCCGGGGCAAGTCGTTAGTATAACTATAAAGTTAATAATTTTTTTTATACAATTATATGATATAATAAAATTTGATTACTAATATAAATAAATCAATAAAAATTCGTTATTTTCTCGTTTCATTCCCACCCGTTGTTTACGTCGTATATTTTTTTAAACATTATAGTGCCATTGTATAGTTGGAGTTATGATATTGGGAAGGGAATTGTCACATTATAGCATTTTTGCCTCAACCAACGTCCAGGATATGGGTACAAACGTCTATGGGGTATGTGGTAATCGATACACGATCATGACATAAACGTAGATTGCCGAATTAGTAATAATTTATGACGTTCCGTTAAAACTTTATTACATTACATTAGTGTATACTTTATGACGCTTTATAATACTTATGTATTTCAATCATTTCAATAAGAATACTGACGAAACTTATTTAATTTGTATATTCAGGTTTTTTTACTCATATACACAAATAAAATATTACCTTACTAAATATAAGATATTTTTTATATACCCATAATGACATAAAAAAGATCTTGATAAAATAAATGATATAGGTAATCCGTCATACACTGATCAATGTGTAGATTGTAGTTCAAACTCAATGAACAAATATGCGGGGGAAAGGAAGGCAAAACGGACCACTTAACAGAAAACACGTATAGAAAATAATCTATCCCTTTTTTTTAAACTTCTTCAAACTAAAAGTAATCAACATTTTTTATTCTATATTACGCATGAATAAGATTTTGATAAAATCACGGACAATGAAGATATTAGATGGTTTCTAAAAGCTTCAACATGTCCGTTTTACCTTCATGAGTGAGGTAAAATGGACCACACTGGAAGGCAAAACGGACTTACATAAAATTAATCACTCTGTACATTTTTACATGAAAATACTATCTCATCATCCTATCTTCACGACATTTTGGACATTGCACCCGACCTCCGTTTGATTGTGAGTACAAATAGTTACAGTACAGATACTCAGCGTCAGTATGTCATACGCACTATCATTTTCCTTACTTTTTGATTTTCTTATATCAGATTTCTTGTTTGTCTTTTTTTTGAAATTTTTAATATATTTTTACTTTCCTCTTTCCTGATTTTTTTTAAGGTTTTGTGTCTTTCTCGAAACTAAGTGCTTTTTTTTTATATTTTCAGCCTGATTATTTTAAGAAGTTTCCAGTTCAAGGCGATGGGGTGATGATGTAATCATTGCTGTTTTTCATTCTTGTAGTCTTTTTTGTTTTTGGGATAGACATTATATCTCTAGGTCCGAAATGAAACACACTGCAAGGTTCATTGGCAATCATAATTGTGGTGGATGTGGAATATTCGGTTTCACTTTGATTTTATAAAAATGGCTGTGAAACTGTTGTTTAACAGCATTCTTTATTGATGAGAATGTCATGGCAGTTTGTTTGTCAATTTGGCTAGCATTTAAAACAGACGGTAACGACACCTTTGAAAAGCGGTACCTCGGTCCGTTTTACCTGGGTCCGTTTTGCCTTTTTGCTATAAACAACAAAAATTAAAAATTTTGAGGTTATAACTTGAGATATAGTCCGCATACTTGGTTATTAGTTTCATCATATGTCAATTTACATACAGTTATCATCAGAACACACTATCACAAACGAAACCAAACTGTAGGTTATTTGAAAAATGGAACTTTTACATCAATATCTAAAAAAAATAACTTATCTTTCTAAGTCAGTCCACGTCCGGTCGGTGGAATCGAGTAGACTGACCGAAAGCGGTAACATGGTGGCCAACAATTTGACGTAACAAATTCATAGATAGCATTACACATAGCAAAATTATCAAAGTAGACCGTTTTGCCCACAGGGTCCGTTTTGCCTTCCTTTCCCTACATACAAAAGTGTAGTATAAAAGCTTGATACAAAATTCAAGGCTAAAAGAAATACAGTTTATAAATAGTATGGCAGTGCGAATTTGTGTGAAGATAGCTCTGAGCTGACCGCACGCCTGTTTAATAAGAATATCCTGGTTTTATCCCAACGGTAATTACTTACAAGGCCAAGACTAACAAGCGAACACGAGGAAACAAAAGACCGAGCGGATTTAGTAGAATAAGAAACTAAATAGTAAATATACAGAGATTCCTATCTTTTTGAACCCCCTTAATCTGTTTTCGAGACCTTTTCGAAACCTCTGAATTATTCCACAGTAACAGATAAGTTGTGTAAGCTTTTAACTCGGTGTTAATAAACCAGTCTGAATACCTTAATGTTATTTCACTGTTTTTACTTTCTTATATACATATGTACGGTACATAACAGACTATATACTTACATTGTCATCGATTTCTAAACGATACTTCATACGTAACGAAACGTAGCACAAATCGATCAGCAACCTTCATAAATTTGTGTTTCAAAAATAATTATAAATCTTTACTCCTCATTTACTACGACAAACGTTTTTAGAGTGTAATTCCATTAATATTTCTTTAATTATAAAAATATACTATTATTTGAGATGAAGATTCTGCACCTACTGTCATTAAATTAATGTCACATGATTTTGTAAGATTTTTGACAATAACAGTAGGGTAATAATAATTATAAACATTAACAAAGTTGCATTTATGAAGCCAATGGATAGTGAAAGCACTATTATTATTTAAAAGTAAATAAAAAAATTAAATTAAAGCTACATTATAGTAATACTGATAACATTTGTACTGTGACACGCGTTGTTATCAAAAATGTCCTCGTAAATTGAGCTTTCAATGTACATTTAAAATTTATTATGTTAGGAAATACGATTGAATAAATTTCACAGCACAGCGCCCATTCTTGTAAATAATTGAAAATAACCAGTAAATAAGCTGAGTAGGTGAATATCCTGACAAACACCGCCACCACCCTTAAGCACCTAACACGACTAGACAGTCCACAAGAATGTAACAGATTAAACAAATTAAGGGGGAATTGGAAAGAGGAAAAGGAAGTAAAAGTTAAGCTACAAAACACAAGTATAATAGTTGCTTCGCCTCCTGTTTTCAATTTACGTTATTTTGTATATATCAGTCGATAGAGCGGAAAGTTTTGTACCCAACGATATATATAATTCAGTTTGGGTAGAACTTTACATTAATTGATATTTCCGGTTTCGATAAATACCTATCAACAACAATATAGGCACAATAATGTTTTGCCCATATTTCCAAAATATCGCTCTGCGGAATATTACGTAACTATT
This sequence comes from Euphydryas editha, assembly GCA_036937285.1. NCBI lineage: Eukaryota > Metazoa > Arthropoda > Insecta > Lepidoptera > Nymphalidae > Euphydryas > Euphydryas editha. The sequence continues at coordinate 9,550,190 of JAUPFZ010000011.1, forward strand.
AACAATTTTTTATCTATTTAAATCTTTAGATAATTGACTTAAATGCTCGAAAACGTTGTTTTACTACTAAAAGTATGTTTCGATAGAAAATTCTTGTTTCCAAGATGTGTAAATAAAAAGGTTATAAAATTAATACTTACCAGTTACTTTACTAAACCGTACATTTTCCATTGGCGTAGCTCTAGCTATTTTCTAGGGTGGGCCAGTCAACTAACCAGAGTTCTGAATTTCTCTACAGAGACTAGAGTGGCTAAAGAAATAAAAACTCACTGGAAACGTAAAAATTTAAAGTATTAAATTATGTAAACCTTATGAAATTGTGTCATTGTGGTGTAATTATTTAAAGATTCTTTAAAAAACATTTAGTGTACAAAGAAAGGTAAAAAAAACGCTTAAAGTGTTTTTGCTAAACCGAATTGATGTTGAATGTATAAATAAATAGCAGAGTGTATTTATTATTTAACACTTTTCTAGGGTAGGTAAAGAAGATTCTAGGTAAATCTAGCTATTTAAAGTTGTGGAAGAACGTTAAAAATGTTTGTCGTGTGTGTATGTATTCTTATTTTTTTATTTTTAACTTTTCTTTAGACTTATTATAATGTAGTATATCCCAATCAGAAGCTAGTTTCGTAATATTGTTTTAGTAAAAGTGTTTTTAGATATATCACCTGCTGAAAATTAAATCTGAACACGAAAAATTTAACGTTTGAGCTCATGTCAGCATTCAAAAAGGAAGTCGTGTGAGACCGTTAACAAATTATTCTATTAAGCGGTAGTTTATTGGCATTCAACCTTAGATCAGAATTCAAAAGGGGTCACGCGGAAACCTTTTATAAAATTAATCATTTTAACTTATAATAGTAAATTATTAGTCCTATTTGGTTTTATCATATAACGATAGTCCTCAAATCACAAAAGGGCGTAAGCCACCTTGCACGCTAAAAGCATACTTTGTCCATGCCTAACTACGCCTCTTAATATTAACTTTTACTTGTACCAAAATAGAACAATATCATTTTGACCTTGATTTTTAAATTGATGTTGTAACAAAGACAAGATTGAATAACAATAAAAAAATTGCAGGAAGGTTCATTGTAGGTGTATTGCACGCTTATGCAAGTGGCATGTTTAACTCAGAGTACTTTTCAAAAATAAAGCTGACCCGAAAAACAACTACAATACTATCCGGCTCTTACCGATCAGTAAATGCACTCGGCAACCAGTCCACTCCTATTTAGCATAACTTCGCTGTATTGACATATTTGAATATCATCGGCTTAACATAATCCGGCTTTCGATTGAGTTTTTGTTATTCGTAACAGTATTGCTTTAACTGAAGAAAACATCATTGTTTTAGTTTTACAAACCATGTCGTACCCAAAACATTCAATATCGTCATGAAAAAGTTACAATAGCAACAACGCCAAAAATGCAGCAAAACTTTTGCATTACAAAAGCAATTTTAAATAGTCCACAAAACCAACCCTGTATTCGAATTTACTGCCTGGCTAGACTTGGCCTCATGTTGTAAGTGCGACTAAGCCGAACAACCTTTTTTAGATTATCTATACTATTACTTAATATAATATATTCAATATTAAAAAACTGAAGAGTTTGTTTGTTTGTTTGTATGCGCTAATCTCAGGAACTACTGGTTCGAATTAAAAAATTCGTTTTGTACTGGATAGCCCATTTACCAAGGAAGGCTATAGGCTATATAACATCACGCTACGACTAATAGGAGCTGAGCAATAAATAAAGGAATGTTACAAAAACAGGAAAAAATAATCTTTTTTGAGAGCTTCCGTTACATTCTTTATTATTTCTCTTCTCAGGACATTTTTTAACTATAGTTCCACTTTTAAAGTAAATATAGCATCACTCTTTTACTGAGAATTTTCGAAAAATAAAAAACTCAATAATACGTTGAACGACCCAGGAATCAAACCCGAGACCCCTTGCTCGGCAGTAACGCTTGCGACTCGACCAACGAGGCGGGTACCTACCTACTCTTAGAGTAATTGTTTAAAAATGTTTAAGTACGTTTTCCCTCAAATTAACGCGGGGGAAACCGGGGGGCACAGCTAGTATAAGTATATACATACTGGTATATGCATACTCAATTTTACCGCCCGCGCCAGACCGTGCCGATTATAGCCGACCCGCCTTTTGTGTGTGACACGCCTTAGGCTCGGACTCCACTAGAGCGGAGATGTGCGGAGATGTGTTTAAGCAACCAATAGAATTTCATTACTCACATACCTCGTCTCCCCTCGGCTTCAGTGGATACCACTGAACGAAATTCAATTGGTTGTTTAAAACACATCTCCGCACATCTCTGCTATGGTGGAGTCACACCCTTAGGATACCTACCTGGGTGTAGTTCTTTAGTATACTGTGTATTTACATAAACATCCAGTAACTACAAACAGTTGACACTTACATAAAGTAGGTTATAAACTTAAAATTTACATAAAGTACACGATATAACTTTGTAGGGTTTTGTGCCTTAATTTAGTAGATAAAATCTTAGTAGTGTAAATTAGTTGTATAGCTGTAACTCTCACTATTTTAGGTAGCTAACCTAAATCACGAACTAAACTGTGTGAAATACATGATAAATTCATCTGAAAATCTTGCCGAATAACTTTATCGATACTGATCTAGTACTGTCACACACATATAAGTATTACAGTGTACTTATTTCGATGATTCATCTTTTATTTGTTAAGGTAGAAATCAAAATTAACTATTAAATTTCGAAAAAAAAAAACTTATCATCAACTGAACCTATAGGTACCTTCTTGTTAACCGATGACTGTTCTATATCTTTTCACTAGATTTAAACTTTTATTTTTAATGGCTAGGGTATACTCTCTACATTCTAAATAAAAATCCACGTAGTCATTATTCTTCTAATAAATTTCCTGTCACAACTTGTTTCATACATAATATCTAATTTACATATATTATCCTTTTTCTATTAGATTCTGAGACAAAAATATTCAATTTACGGAAAATATTCCAAGTAGCTAAGCCAAAGCATCCCTTTGACCTCTCAGTCACAGTTAGCGAGATATTCAACAGAACCTCTTATTACCGAACAAAAGTAAAGCTAATTGGAAATTTTCGCACAGCACTAAACAATTTAACTTGTCCTACTATTAATATAATATTTTTATTCATATTTTTACTACTTTAAGAAACACACATATCAAAAAAATAACTAAACCATTTAATATATTATTATATTTTATAGAACGGCACAAAAAAGCTTAATACGGCATATAAATGATTCATTAATATTCTTTATGGTTGGTTCCGTCGTCATCAAAATAATAAAATAAACAATAATAACTCAATTTACGATTTATTGCAATCAGCAACGTTGAATGAACAAAATCGAGTCTCAAATGAAACATATGTTTGCCATATATGTGTGTTAAATTGTATCAAAAGGCTCTCCGTAAAATAAAAATAAACCATTCAATCATGTTCACCGCGCTTGGTTAAAAATTTCACGGTGCATTATTTTATGATCATTGTAGTTTAATTGTATATTAATTTAAAAAATGAATTTTTTAATCATAATTTTCTATTTAAATTATGAATAAATAAATTTAATTTAAATTTAATATAAATATAATATTCATTAAATCATTAACGTTTGCGTAGGTATCTTTAAGTTTTAAAATGTTGTGTAATTATTTAAATTTTGTGTACATAATATATAAAGTAGACGTCAGCAATTAAGCTAACTTATTAATTATGCATAATATAGAAAATGGAGAATAAAATATATAATAACGTACAACTTTTTAATAGGGATGCATTGATACGCACTTCGGCAGATACGATACCGATACCGATATTTATAAAAAAGTATCGCCAATACAAAACCGATACGGACAGCGAAGATTCAATGAAAGCTCGAACGGTATAAAAAGCGTGTGGGTTTAATAACAGATAAATTTATTCATACTTGTTATTATATTTATTTAGAATAATAAGTGATAACAGGTCAAAGAAGAACAGAAGACAAAAATTAATAATTAAAATTTACAGTTATAAGATTTTTATTTAGGAAACACTACATTCTTAAATTATTCGGTAAAAGCCAATTTTTTAAGTCGACATTTGACTGTTTGAACAAGATCTGCTGTTGAGAATAGTCTTTCAAATGCGACAGAACTTAGTTGGAAACTAAAATATTTTTGTGCCATTTTTTTCACATTTGGATATAGAACATCATTACGCCAGAAAACGAGAGAATTTGCTTCTGTTGATATATTGGGTAATCTCAAATATCTCTCTAGTTCTTCCTTATGATAATCATGAAAATGGACAACGACTCGTCTGCTTCAGCCTCTTCAATAATATTTTTACAAACGCCCACAACTCAGATAGTTCAGAAATTGTGCTTGGTTGTGGCGTCATCGATACTGACTCTTTGGATTGGTACCACGGGACACGTTTTCTTTATAATACATACATATTGCTTTTGAATTATCAGATGGGCTTACTTCTAAATTCTCTACACAGAACTTTTTTGTTTCGCGACTGACATAATTAACTTTTCTTTTATACAACGCGCATGATTACGTAGCAACTAAAAAAAATCACGTCACAATCACAACTACTAAGAAATTAAAATTATTACACACCAAAGCAACTAGCGAAATGGGCTATGTGAGGTGGACAGCTGCGCAAGTCAAAGAAAGAATATAACGTAGAGATTCCCTGAGCGTAGACAAATTGTACTGCATTTACATGAACGAATTATGCGCTCACCACGCGATATCTATAGCGCGCGAGTTTCAAAATGTATCGGTGTATCGGCAAATTAATATCGCCGATTCCGACATATCGGAATCCTCGCAATATCGTCGATATATCGGTATCGGTATCGGTATCGGATGCATCCCTACTTTTTAAGGGTGTGCCACGATAAAATAGTAGGTACATGACGGCGATTTAATCACGTTTATTACAATGTATAACCATAATATTACATGTTGTACGTGTTTCATCTATTAAAAAAATGTAAAAAAAGAATACTCTTCCAGTTATGTAACTTTGCTTGTTAACTTGTATTATATATTACCTACATAAGATGATAGCGTATCAATAACTACAAATTAACGTTTAGTTTTTCAGAAAAGATTCAAATTAATTTATGAGTTATCTTCAAGTAAATCTTGTGATAACAAAATTAAACATTTAGTGACAGTAAAAACATTTTAAAATACATTAAGTATATAAGAAAATACATTACAATCATTTTTGTAAAAATATACGAAGTTAGTCCTACGTCATTTTGGTTTTTAATTTTTTATGTAGGTTATACCATTACATATACCATTTGTGACAATACAAGGGTTCTATTAATAACACACACGCAAAGCTAAGGTTTTAAAAAATTAAAGGGGAATAAATAAATCCGCCTACAGACATACACCATGGCATGTATGCCCTTTACCGATTTACCTACAAACTTTTAACATTTGTAATTTAAGCTTAACAGCATAATGCAGTTTTTAAAAGTTTAGCAATACTAACCTTATTATTTTATAGCATAACTAGTACAAAAAAAAGAAAGTGATTGAATAACTGCATGAGAAAATAAGAATTCTATTTAGTTTGTTCTATGTAATTTGTTGAGTTAAAACTAAAAATTGCTGCTTTTACATTTAATTTTTGAATAATAATTATCCACATGGACGAAGTTGCGGGCATAATCAGGCGTAAAAAGATATAAATATTATTGTTTTTTTTTTATATTAAAATATCTAGTTATGCATGTATCGTATGCCCGCTGGTGTAGCGTTACCAAACACCACCGCGCAGTTCGTAGAAGTAAGTATAGATTTAATATAAATATTAATATTAGTTCTTGGATTCGGTGTAAGAGACCCATTGTATTATTAATGTTGTAGTATTAATGTACACATTTAAAATCAGAAATATATTGGCCTCCAAATCGGCAAGACGTTTCTCGTTTTATTTCTATTCTTATATTCTTTTTAATTTTAAATAAGTTTTTTTAAAAAACCCTTTCACTTGAAGATAAAGTTTGACTGACTGGCGCAGCCGGTAGGATCGCTTCGATAAAGCTGTGCCGTCTTTCGTATAATTCCGGGTGTCCAAATTCGCCTGGATTACGTGAGTGCGGCGCGAATAGCTGTGAGGCGATCCACGAACCAACAAAATTTGTCGAGCTCTACCAAGGACATCGAGTATGGGAGTAGCGGTCGGTTGGTAAGTAAAACTCTTTGCCATCCTTACCATATACCACTTCCGTATTTTTCATTAAAGGGTTTTTTACGTGTGTAAATTAATATTGTTATTCGTGGGATCGAACATTTCTCAGTATAACGTGACTGGTACTTAGTATAAATCTCTATTGAGTACCGGATTAGTTATTAAGAATTTATAAATTAAAAATAATTTAATATAGTAATTGTGAGAGAATTTATAAATTGAAATATTATTATAAGAAGTTATAAGTTATATTTAATTATAATTAAGAATTGAAAATTGAAAAATAATTTCAAATTAAAATTGTGTTGCATTAAACATTTTTATTTTAAGATTTTGTTTGATAATTTTTATTATTTAATTATTATATAGTATAATTGATCTTAGAATCGATCAATTTTATTCATTTGTCGTACGTAGAAATTATATTTTTTTTATACTGCTTTATTATTTTACATTGTATTTTACACATTTATTTTTTTGTTACTTTTATAGGTACTCTTAATTTTGTGTTATTTTATTGTGTGCTTTATATTGTGATTTTATTTGTCGTGTCATTATTGTGTTGTCGTTCATTGGAAACTTCAGTGATTAGTTTAAATCTCATATATAGATTACTTTTTTTTATAAAAATGGAACCGGGACCGAGCGATGTTCCTTTACCAGAGCCAATACAAGTAGGGCAAAGACAGACCAAGGTCCCCCTTAAAAATGTAAAACGTCCTCCGCAGGTGGATCGCAGCGATCGCAGTGATGCCGGCGCTGGCCCTTCATCTACAATCGCTTGCTGCAAAAAGACTACTGAACTATTATCGAAGTTTTAAATTTAGATAGACTATTTGACGACTTAAATAGAAATACAAACAATTAATCCCACAACAACGATTCAAAAGGGATATTCTTAATCCATTGTGTTCTTTGATTAAAGTTGTTACCGGAAATCTTAACTATAGTGATGCATTAAGGTACGATAAAATCACATCAAAACTTGCTCACAATCAGATTATCATTAAAAATAAATTAACTCTGGTTTCTCAAGTAATTGATAGCTTCATTAATACCACTGAAGTTTTGAATGGAAACTCCGCTATTTTAGAGAAACGATTGAAAATAGTTGAGTCCGCATTGAAACAACTAGCTTCCCAAGACAATGATTGGATGTATAATACATATATTATAACTATGTTTAATATATTTGCCAGTAATTTCCGTACTATTTTTATTATATTTGGTGAAATCGAGACCGCTCTTACATTTAGTAGAATATCTATATTACACTAAAGTATTATTAATTCTACCGAATTGTTGCACCATTTAAAATCGATATCTATAACTGAGAATTTAGTGTACGCAGCGGTCGAGCAAAACCTAATAAAAATAGAGGAAACTATTAATGTTAAGTCTTATTTTAAGTACAACCAGATCACGTTTATACTAGAGATTCACGTTTATACTGAGATAAAATCTACTCATTACAAATTTACCGTGTACAACAAAATATAACGATTTCCATTTTACCCAAATATCCCCTCCTATTGGCAAAGGGAATGAAACACTTACCGATCGTGAAACCGTGTCAACCACTTGCTGACGCCGACCAGTTCCTGTGCGCTGACCATAATCTGGCGCCATACCCCGAACCGACATGCCTTGAACAGCTGATAGCATTCCGAGACAATATCACATATTGCAAGCAGCATCAAATTAACATTGAAGATGTGAGAGTTCAACAAATAGCACCACAAGCTGGATATTATTCTCAAGGCTGAAAACTACCCTTACAACGACCTGCAACGATGAAATAAGTAAGCATCCCATCTTCGGGACCTACATCATAAACATCAATGAGCCGTGTGATGTTGAGATTCAAGGGATTAAAATTAATCGTCCCTCTATCGTAATGGAGAATGAAGATCTACAGAATCAATTCCTATTATAAATCTATCGCAGTTGCCCGTACGTACTACAGATGTGACACTATCCGGTGCACGTGTACTTAATGTGCAGAGAATTAACTTAGACAAAGTGAAATATACGGATAGTGTTCTAAGGCATAGTGAATTTGTGAGTGAACGCTTTAACGAAAGGGACTCTAACATCAGTGTAGTTATAGTTTATATTACATTATTTCTAGTTCTAACTTTTATTATTTTACTCTTATAATGTGTTACGAAATAGATTTTTACATGCAAGCGAAATCATCGGAAGATTATTAAAAATGAACAATCCGATAATTTCGCTCTTGGGGAGGGAGGAGTTATGCATGTATCGTATGCCCGCTGGTGTAGCGTTACCAAACACCACCGCGCAGTTCGTAGAAGTAAGTATAGATTTAATATAAATATTAATATTAGTTCTTGGATTCGGTGTAAGAGACCCATTGTATTATTAATGTTGTAGTATTAATGTACACATTTAAAATCAGAAATATATCGGCCTCCAAATCGGCAAGACGTTTCTCGTTTTATTTCTATTCTTATATTCTTTTTAATTTTAAATAAGTTTTTTTAAAAAACCCTTTCACTTGAAGATAAAGTTTGACTATCTACGAGAAGTATACTCTAGTGAATGTATCCATTTAAGTATTGCTAACATAAGGACAAATGAAAATATTTATGTTTATTTTATTCTATGATAAGTAGAAGCTCACATATATGTATAAGATATCGTAGATAGTAGACATTTCTGATTCAGTAAACAACGACATGATTAAGTTTCCTTCTGGTATAACTGGGAATCGTTTTGATGACACGCAGGAGGTGGAAATGTTAAGGGTGGGTTATTTCACAAATACGTAATTTAACGGCCGAAATAACCGACTTGAGTGTTAATTAAAATTTATTGATACAAATCAATAGCTTCACGGAAAAGCCGTAAGCAACTAAAGTCTCCGAGGGTCAGTTTTCTGCAACGCCTACTGTAACGATTTTATTTAACCTACTACTGTTTTTATTTAATTTGTATTCTAATCGCTTCAGTCCATCAGTTCAATATATACATACATATACAATACATTGGACTGGGCCAAAGAAACGACTTTTTTTAACAATACTGTGAAAGTATCATTCATGATGATAAAAAAAATTTCATGAAAGTTTGAGCCCTTAATAATAATATTAAGGGATTTATCGTTACGGATTTTGGTTTTTTAACAGTAATCGCATTTTTTTACTAAAAACTCTGAAACTCTAAAACTGTAAAAAATACAAAAAAAAAATCTATATGTGGTTGTTTTTGTAATTTTTTGAAGTTTTCGAAAAAAAATATAACGGTTAATATTATTTGTTAATAACAAATTGTTAAGTTAATAAACAATTAAATTATTTATAAAAAAAAAATTCTCTGTTATTCCATTGAAAAGGGTAAATGATGATTTTTAAGAATGAAATAATTTTTTAACTTATTTTTTAAGCAATTGAAATATAAAAAAAACGATTATAAAATATAAAAAAAAAAATTAAGAAAAAATTTTTGTTAAAAAAATCACCATTTCACCTATGCTATAAGATAGTAATTTTTTTTTTTTTAAAAATCCCAAAATAGTCTATTTTTTATAAAAAATTTCTTAAAAAATGACGTAAAAATTTTTTTTCCAATTTTAATTAATACCTATATCAAGTGCGAAAACAGCAATAATAATATATTACCAAAAAAAATTTTTTTTGATAACATTTTATAGAAATTTAATTTTTAGTTAGTTTAAAAAAATTATAATTAACAAAATAATTAACTTTAATAAAAATTTTTTGCATAACTTTATTAAGTACCTAAACAAAAAGAGCTCCACGAAGCGAAATATTTTTAGACCAATTATTTAAACTTTTATACTGTAATTTATAAAAACAGAGATTGGAAAAAAATTAGTTAATTAACAATGGTGTAACTTTTTGAAAAATCGACAAAAAAAATTTTTTTCACCGAGGTTTTTTTCGTTCAAGTGTCTAGATTACACTGTAATTTATTCAAATTTTTAAATTGTTATTTAATATTAAAAAAAAAATTATTTTAGGTGATATACCGGCTTTTTAGGCGGCGCGCCTATGCCGTAACGCCCTCGCGGAGCTCTAAATCCAGCGTTAAAAAAAATTTATAAATAATATAGATAGAGTTCCGGGAGTTGAGACATTTTTATTGGAAATTTTCTCCTCTTTCAGGATCTTTTTTCAAAATTCCTTAAATATTATTATTTTAAAAGTTAGTAACGAAAAACTAAATACCTTTTTTTTTTCTTTTTTTGTTAATAACAATCGCAATTTTTTATGTGCTAATATACCCTTAAAAAACATTTTTCTAGACGTCATTCCGAATCCAATTAGCTATGGCACATATTTTTAGGAGCTTTATTTCTATTTAACACGTTTTTGAACTTATTGACTAGACTATATCAGAAATATCAATATTTTTGTGGTTCAAAATACTTATTTTCAAAGGAAATTTAATAATCTACGAAAAAAGTTTCTTAACATTTTAAATTAAATTCACTCCTTTCAAAGTTATTCGACGAAAAGTAATTTATATTTTTTTTTTTGCGTTGCACATGATTTTTTCGACTTGATTGAAAAATTTATGACTTAAATATTGAGAATAATTTTTTGTTCGACCGCTATTTATTTTTTTTTTTTTTTTTAATTTATTATAAACCGTTGGCAGATCACGATAGCCTCACGTCGAAATCGTTCGAGCTCGGAGGCGTTGAATACACACTTCGCTGGATGAACCGAGCTCGATCTGCCAGGTGCTGTTCCGTGACAGTTAAATTTGGCTCAAGCAGCAGGAAATCGCGGTGTATTACTGCTCGGTAGTCAGTCCGTTCGGTTTCCACCCACAGCCCTATAATACCATGTCCATTTCATGCAGCGTTCTCCACCAGCAGCGAGCACCTGAGACTCTGCCGGTGCCAAGCCAACTGATGGTGGATACACCGACTCCGAGGAGGCTGCGCTGGTGTTAAGCAGCTTTAGTTGCCTTTAGTCGCCTTTTACGATACCCTAGGCAGAGGATCGATTAGCCCTATTGTAGTCTGCCGAAAACCACACGGAGTTAATTTGTATTATTTATATAATTAAAAGCCGAAGAGTTTGTTTGTTCGTTTGAGTAAATCAAGATATATGGGATCGTGTTTAAAAATTCTTTTCAAGTTACACAGCCATTTTATTAAGGAAGATTAAAGGATGTAAAACGTCAAGTTACTAATAGGACTAGTTGGGAATAATAGCTATAAACATACTGAATCCGCGAATGCCGTCTATTATTTTATATGTCTCACAGTATCTACAGTAGTACTAATATAGGAATCTAAGCTGATAAATGTTCGTATATCGTTAAATTTTCTTTTTCATCATTTATCGCTTTAATAAAACTCAGATAAAATTATTAAATTAATTTATAAAATAATATAAATCAAAACTATTCAACCGCTTGTTCCATTTATTTAATACCTTAGAACTTGTAGTGCTAACTAAACCTAAGCTAGGCTGTAATTATAATTACTATGTGAATTGGCGATAAATTATTCGAATATTATCATTAAAAAGCATAATATATTAACTTAAATTATAGAATGTTTTAAATAAAAATTGTCAGTATCTACAACAATATGTTTTAAAAAAATTTAATGATGACCGGACTCGATTTAGAAGAATGTTTCTTTTACACTTTTGTCATTACTAATAATAATCACAGATAGATATAAAATGTAATTCAGCAGGAAACCTACGACGGGATGGATTAAATCATTCAGCGGAAATTATAGTGAGGTAAAAACACTCGATCTAAACCCATTAATAAGCGACATTCTACTTAAAAGTCATATTAGATACTACTATCACGCATAGATAATAATCATAATAGATAAAATTAAATACAAAAGTAATTGAGAAAAGAAATAAAAATAAATTCAAAAGGAAACAGTTTAATATTATTGATTTAAAAAAAAATTTCATTTACTTTTAATCTGTAAAATAAATTTATTTCAAAATAATAATTCTCAACTTCGCATATCCCTTAACCAAAATCAGGAGTTCTGCTTTAACTCGTGTAACAGAAATCACGGGTTCGGAAGGGCTAACCCACAACGGGTTCGATTGCCGCTCCGAGTATGGGTGTATAATTATCTATAATTATTTGTATATATATATATTAATTTCTTATTAAATTTATATCTGTCGGTTGTTACTTGAAACACAAGCAAGGAGGTAACTTATACCTCCCTTAGAAACAGACGACCGTGTGTGTGTTAAACATATTTATTTATTTATTTTAGTAAAATTATAATACACATAGGTATCTTGTTTATTAAATAAATCAAATCTTAATAAATAAAAAACTGCCGAAAATCATTTTTTTTTATGAACATTTTTGCGTTATCACACAAAAAATTGAAAATTAATAAAAAGAAAAATAACACCAATTCTAAGCTAGGGCGGACATTCAATATTAAATAGTATCTGTGACTAGTTTTGGTAATTTTCTAATTAATATGAATGTTTAACAGACAGTTGTATATCTTTACATCAATAAGTAATATATAAATACTTCAAACACAAAAATATCTAAGTTTAACTATTGGTTATGCTTTGAAATATATTAAAATCAGTACATTAATTCCTGATTTTGAATTAATTTCCTCTAAACATAAATTTTTAGTGGTAAAATTACATTTCATTGTTCTCGCCGTCTAAGTAGAAATTACGTCATTGGAATCGCGGGTCCAGTTTGACTCGTCGACAACGCGTACCACTTCTTTCACTAAGCTGCAAACACTGCTCTCCCGGTACCTTGTACCAAGAGAAATTAAATTATATTGACGTACAAAACAATTGCGCTTCGCGAGTTTCGATATTAAACGCTTTCTTATTATGATTCGGACCCGACAAATTGACCTATGATTCAAATTGAGAGTTACTCGTAATTTCATTGATTCATTGTTTCTGAGAAAAATATAAATAGTAAATATAACATTCTTACTCTTGTGTGGTACCGGGGCTTTCAAGCAAATAATTCAACTTTATAACACAACTTAATTTTTATACATATCCTTACAAGTGTTGTAATCTAATGAGATCGTGACCACAACGGATGCAAGTTCGTTTAACGTTGGAGCTATATACAAAATATGTTTAATAGTATTCTAGATTAGATCCGTAACACGTAAATATGAATAACATAAATAGCGAAATTTAAATTAAAATACAAATATATACACAAATTAAATGAAACGAAAGTTAATTACTAAATAGAAGGAGGAGTTGACGTAGACAGACATATATGTATACCTACATAAATACAGGTTTCTTTATATATTACCTCCTCCATAATTTTTACGAAACATTTATTACAATTAATTCTTGTTTCTTTTACATGGGCGTAGCGAGGTACGGTCGGGGGGGGGGGAAGGTGCCCCCCTCTACAAGAACAAGAACAGCGGTCGAACACTGATAACAAAGATTTTTCCATGTTTTCTTACTCTAAGCAATGTCACCAATAACGATAAGTAAAACGAATAAAATAGCACCTGCACTACTAATGTGAGATACTCATATAACAATAATTATATTAATAACCACGATTAAAACAATAGTTGATATGGAGAATCCTGGCTTCGCCCTTGTTTCTATAACTTAATAGCCACAAACACTGCAGTTTATTTATTAATATAACTCATTAATAACGATGTCTTTGTTATAAACCGTAAAGTTATGAGACTTTAAGCCTATCATAGAATATATTTAAATTCAAAACATTTTTAAATTTAATCATAAAAAATAAATAGTAATAGGGTAAAATGTTATTAAGTGAAACTGTAAAAGCGACTGGCACAGATGCGATTGTCCTCTCGAGGACAAAATTGAAATTGTAGCTGGGTATTTAAAACGCCCGCTGTGAATTTCCATTGTTACACCAAAACATTTTATTATAGTCAGATAGTGACCGTTTATACGAAAAGAAAGCGCAAACCTTGGAGATAATGACCGCGTACTTTTATACAGTCATTGTTTTATGATTGTTTTCTTTGGTGTAACGAGGTTATAATTATCTTGAAGAAAGCATCTAAGTGCGTGTTGTATCATCGTATATATGATTTGTTTTTATTGACATCACCAACAGGAATTAAAGGATGATTTATTATACAAATAAATATATATTATCATATTCAAATCACATTTGCCCGAAAAGAATTTCAGGATCTTTAAGGTCACAATTATAGGACAATAAAATTAAAATAACGTCCTATTTGAAACCTAATGCTATAAAGTATAAAGCATTACAAAAAGTAAACTTTAGCTATAAAAAAGAAACGCAACCGACGTAAATACCGTTATAATCATATTTTTTACCACAGAATACACTTCGCTGTAACCATGGCCGATCTATAATTACTTCCACTATAATATTCTTTTTCAACCTATTTTACGTTTGAAAAATATGTGTAACCATACTATTGATTGTATGTAGGGTAGTTTCATAATTTATTTTGGGAACTTAGGCAACATAATTTATTTATTACATTCCTTTATCTAAACTTAACCCACTGCTGAGAAAAGGAGCGAGACGTTAAAAGGCACCATATAGAAGAAGAGTTGGAGCTTAATCCACCACGCTGTAATTCGGTGAATAATGCAACCTACTAACAATGATAAGTGGCGACGGCTTTACATGTTCTGCAAGCGATAGTAGGAAAACCTACAAGAACAAACACTCATACTGGAAACAAATATTTAAATAATTACAAATATCTGGTTCCGAGCAGGTATCGAACCCGTGAATGACGGCGTTAATGGAATTTTGACAGTTCTACAACAGAACTTTTTAATTGATTGTATTACTAAACTGTTTGTTTCCAAAATAAAATAAATAAATAAAAATAAATAGTTGTCAAATATTTCCTTTAACGCTTAAAAATTAATATGGATACCTTAAAAACTATATCGCGAAATTGAAATTAAAAAACACCATCGCGTTTTCAAATTCCTTTAACTTTAAATACATCCACCTCCACACCCCTTCCCCCCCCCCTTGCTCTCCCCCTCCACCTCCCCCTCCCCCCGGTTTAAATGACAATCTTATTTTTGCCACTAACTGCATACAGGTCATTAAAATGTAAAAGGAATAATTTTAACGTATAAGATGTGGGTGTGATAATTCACAGACTTAATAAAAGTTTAAAGTAACACATAAATTATATTTAAATGAATTGTTTAAAAATGATTACATTTTTTTTATAGTTTACCGAGACTTTAATTCTAGTTTTACGTGTGTTGAGTATTGTTAGTTGTTCAATACATGGACATGTCACCAAATACACCCACCTTTGACGTCGAGTTGACGCAATGGTGGCAGCGACTGGCCGTTGCGCTAGCGGTCTCAAATTCAGTCCTGGCTTGTGACAAACATTTGTTTGTATGGAACTATACAGGATCAGATTTAGAGGTCTGGAGGCCTCGGGACAACAAAAGAGTTGAGGCCCTTGGCCCAAAATTATTTTAAAGAAAAGTTGTTTTATTACTAGTGTTTACTAGTCTGAATTTGAATTTTTTCGAAGTCTCTATTGTAG
This sequence comes from Euphydryas editha, assembly GCA_036937285.1. Taxonomy (NCBI): domain Eukaryota; kingdom Metazoa; phylum Arthropoda; class Insecta; order Lepidoptera; family Nymphalidae; genus Euphydryas; species Euphydryas editha. The sequence continues at coordinate 9,566,001 of JAUPFZ010000011.1, forward strand.
GGGCACCTCTTTTATGGAGGCCCCGGAGCTGTAGCCCCAGTTGCCATCCCCTAAATTCGGCCCTGGAACTATAGACCATACTCGTATTGCTCCATGGTCCAAGCGTTTGTATTTGTTGTGTTCATTGTTCATTTAACTAGGGGTTTTTGAGTGTGAGAAATTTATTTGTTTATTAAAACCCAAATTTAGGATAAAGTAGATTGTCCTAGATCGAACTAGATTTTTAAGCTTGTACATCAACTCTAGTGGAACGACGTACCAGATGAAATTAAATTATTTTCTAAATAATTTCTAATTTTAACCATTAATTTACTTTAAAAATATTGAAGATTAAATTCAGCCTAGGATAGACAAATTGAGAGGTATGTTTATAATATCAAAGCAACAGCTTTAAGCTAGATCCCATAAAGCCGATTTTGAACTTTTTATTTGTCTTTCTAGTTCTTTGTTCCGAATAATCTAAGAAACGACTGGAAGGATTTTGTAAGGACTTTTACAGGCAATAGGCTAATAATATTATTGAATTATGATTCCACGTAAAAACGGGTCACGGGTATCACACGTAGTTTGAAACAATAAGCAATAGAAATACAAGTAAGTACCAGATTTGAAGTTAAATGATGCTTAAACAATCATACTAACAAAATCAAACATTTATAAAAACTTGCGGTAATATTTCTTACTATTAATATATAATTATGTAAATTCTATTCTTAAAAAAAACGTCTTTTAAATTTTTGATATTTTTAATTACTTCTTTACCTGAGTATATTTTCTGATGTACACCAAACGCAAAAACGAGAACGTATTGACCTGAATCACGGCAGCTTAACCAAATAGCGGACTACATGCGACTCGCGTGGCGCTTAGTGTGGCTTACGAAGTAGATTTTAATTTATAATTCTCGTTTCAAGTTAGAAAATAAACTTAAATTCACAAAGACTTTATTAAAACATATATAATTAAAGTGAGCACTTGCGTACATACAGACTTTAAAAAAAAAGATGTATTAAATAGGTTATTATACATATACTTCGTATCCGTTTATAATAAACGTAATAAAATATAGACTAAACACATTTTTATTTTAAAAAAAAAGACGTGAAAGAAATAGTGTGGTGAATCTGCATGTTATGGAAGTAAATCTGAGACATGTTTGTCAATATACAGTGAAACAGCGTAACGTTATGCTCTTTCATTAAAGACGAAGCTTTAATGTGGAAGAACAATATAGTACAATAATTGAAGCCAAACCGAAGTTTACTTGAAATAAAAAATAGTAATTAACGTATATTGTATAGTAATAAAGAAAATTTTAATATCAATATTTCAAAATAACGCTTCTTCATTCAATCTTTCTAAGTCAGTAACCGTGTTAACGTATACTTTATCTCTCAATATTTGACCACTTCACGCTTGAAGCACGATTCCATTGAACCCGTTTAGGGTTCGCTTCCAATAAAAAACAGAATTGAGCGGAAATGAAATAACGCTAACCGGTTTTACTTCGATGCCTTGGAAGGCAATTTCAACTTTTTAGGGTTCAATGCATTTAGTAAAAAAGGAACTTTGACTATTCCATTTCAACCTCCATCTGCATAAGTGTCTGTCAGCTACCGTGATCTATTATTTATATTTACGAGTAGGTATTTCAAATTTAATCAACAAAAAATCGAAATTGTTTTCCTTTTTTATTTTAATGCACTAAATTGATTAAATAGGTATTCAAAGAAGATTTTAAGTGTATCTACTTAGTAAAAGTTATATAAATTTGAAAGTTTATGAAATATAGAAAAAAATATTACGTATAATTTCCACAGTATATTCTATTTAATAGTAAGCAAACAAAATAATTGCAATAATTATAAACAACAAAATATTTATATTGAAAGAAATCAGGGCTATGTATGAGTTTGTCTTTTAAAATGTATCACACAATTGGCAGAATAGTTAAAAAAAAAATAGTTTAAAACAAATAATGAAACAGCGAAAAGAGTTTAATGTAATGAATTTAGCATACAAACAGAAATCTCCAGCTTAATGAAATTTAAAACATACAACCCCAGTCATATTTATAGAGTTAAAAGAATGAGGCAACAGCGTAGGAACTTTCGAATTTTTCTTAAAATTACAAAACTTGCTCATTCCGGAAAAGATAAATCTATTTGACAATATACAAAAAGTTAACAACGTTTTTCTACTTAGAACGGACGTCTTATCTACCGTTGCTTCCGGTGTCAATGCCTTCGAAGATAAAACTAACCCGAATTATTGTGTTTTATTTACTTAAATATAAAGCTTAAGATTCAATAATCTATATATGTACATGATTAAAGTGCATTACAGGTTAATCATAGTTAGCTGTAATAGCAATTACCAAAAATATAATACCAGAGCAGTTAAGGCTTTTCTATTAGAAAATTAGTTTTTCAGGATGACGCTAAAAGTTTATAATTTTTTTAATGTTTTAATTAATAGGATGTCTTTGTGCATGTCTGTTAAAGTTATAGAAATATATTTATATTATGTTTATATAATAAATTTAATATAATGAGAGGTGGAAGTTAAGAGATACTACAAGAAATTTTTTAATCGCCTTGTTTATTATACTCCCATCTTTACTTCTATTTTTTTGAACATAAAACATTCACATACATTATCATACATCAAATAACATTTTTGTGCATTACAATAACACATAATAAAACACATTATTGTATTTCTATAAAGGGAATTTTCTTTGGATATTTAGTATTCCTTTCATAATACTTACGACGTAATTACTTAAAAATTAACATCTAATTTTTGATTTTAACATTCAGGATATATTACATTCAGTATAACATTAATTATTTGGCGATCTTATGTAATACCATACCCATATCACGTAATAACTTACTATTATTTTTTTCAACTAATCAGTCGTAGATCCTTCACAGGTGGATCCAATGTAACTTTTCACTAATTAAATCTAAATAAATTATATGATACAAAATCTATTATATGACCTGTTAAATATGTGGCATAAAGATAATAATATATTTACAATATAAACATTTGGACTTAGTAACTTTTGTTATTCTACACATCAGTAGCACAGCCATCCTGAAAAGCTTCCTCGGAGGGCCTTGTGATAGTGAGAACTCGTTTGAGCGCCGACACCGGTGGAAGTACAGGCGGAGCACGCTGCCACACTCTTAATGTACGTGCTCCGCCTACTGGCAAACCATAATCAGCCGGATACTGAACGTCCACTGAACCCGTATTTACTGCGCCCATTGCATGTGATCGAGGAAATGTGCGACTCATATAACCCAGTTCTTCATGAGATCCATTTACACTAGTATTTTCTATTATAGGCGTTCGATCATTATAGTAAGCTGGAATCGCTGAACTTATTGCGCGAGCTAAATTATTAGCTTGATTCATTTTAATCTGATCCCAAAGACCTGAAGGGTATAAAGACTCAGAGCCTTCGCGAGCATATTCACCACTTCCTGGACGGTTAACACTGTCTGGCCTTGTGTCATTAATAAGATCTGGGTCTATTCCTCCCGATACAGTAGGAGAAACTGCCACTGGTCCACCAGTTGTAACTAAGCTTCCACGACCTTCGTAGTGATTTGTAGTGTAAGGTATGTCATTAGATCGCGGCGGTTTCAATACTGGATTGCACTTAGTATCGTCATAATGTGGTGACTCTTGTCTATTAGATAAAACCGCCACATGTGGTCTATCAGTCACAGTTGGGTGGACTTCGTTACCGGATACAACTCTATCTAAAGTATTTGGTGTTTTACTTTCACAAGTAGGAGTAGAGCGAAATCGAACGAATGTTAACAGTAAACCTAACGAAATCACTATTATGACCAAGAATAATGCAGCCCCAAGGCTCGCTATTTGAGCGCTACCTAGAGAAGCCATTCCTACTGCCATTTGAGTTATATGCACAGTAAAGTTAGCTTCTGCGCTTCCCCCTTTATTTTCTGCAACACAGTAAAATTCAGTTAAAGCTGATTCTTGAGTATTCGTCAATATAAGCGTTGACTTCTTCTTAATATCGCCTGATTCGAATGTGTAAATTCTTTGATGAGAATTAAAATTTGTCCCATTTTGTAACAATCTACCATTCCAATACCAATTAATATTTGCACTTGGTACAGCTTCTGTTCTACAAATAACTGTAGCGTTTTCACCTATTGAAGCCTCTACATGTCTATTAATTGGCAATATTTCTGGCTTACAAGCAAATTCGTCGAGAGCTAAATCAGAAAATGGTTTATTTGCTAACCGAGTAGGTAGTGAGCAACTGGGAGTAGAAAACAATTTATGATTCGATAACCATATCTTAAGATCCCGAAGTCTGCAGTCGCAAATCCACGGATTATCGGACAAATCAATAACTCTCAATTTTTCTAATTTTTCCAATGAACTTAACGGAAGATCTCGGAGATTATTACCATTTAACTTCAAGGATTCTAATGACTTCAAGTTTCTAAATACATCAGCCGCAATATCCCTTATGTCACAACTCGATAAATCAAATCTAACAATGCTACCGAGGTTATTAAGTGCCTCTGAGTGAATTTTCAATATAGGATTATTAGCGAGCGTGAGATCTCTAAGAGACGGGGCGTCTTTGAAGCTATTTGAAGGTATTTGAGTAAGTAAATTATGTGAGAGGTCTAACTCGACTAAATTAGTCAGACCTTTAAATGCTCTGTCATTTATTTGGCCTATGTTGCAATTACGAAGATATACTCGCTGTAGATTAACAAGTCCAGTTCTAGCGAAAGCTTCCTGGGGAAGAATTTGCAAATTATTTCCAGAGAGATCCAGCACTTGTGTAGCAGGATCCACTGGTTCAGGTACTGTGATAAGAGCTCGATCCACACACTCAACAGTCTGTTTTCCTCCTTTCCACTTGCACGCACACACTGGAGGACACGATCCAGAAGGAGCAATTCCAGCCAAAATTGTTTTCAACACCGTCACAATCACTACCACTATTAATAACTTCATTTTGAAATTATTTTTTTAAATTCAGTATTGTTAGAACATGACGATAAATGTTTATTATGTTTTCACTTAGCACATCTGTCAAAATGGAAGTGTGTCTATACAGTTATACCGTATCACATCACTACTCGAGAAAGTTGGCAAGCGACACATGACGGCACAGTGTCCGCTCGCAACGGCTGTAAGTCAACTGAGGGAGAGGGAATGTCTGAATCAAAAGTGTTCGACGCATGCGCGTCGGTGGTACCCCGCGCCCCGCTCTGCGGCTTATCCACGGTCGCGCCGTGTTGAGTAGCCCTACTCGGCGTGTTGTAAGAATTCCAATAGTGTAATTTTCTACCTGGCTGTGACCGCCGCCGACAGTCCCACTCGCCAGCCCGTCACGTTCATTCATAAATACCTTAGCCCGTATGGCACTGGGAGCGATACTTTTAATACAATCCGAAAATGTAATAATGCCACGCTCGCCAGCCTCAACCCGCTTCAATTGTTATACCACACAATTTTTTGTTAAGATCACGTTGGGACTTAGGATACTCAGGTACAAATAAACAAAGAAATATCGTTGACAGCGGTAGGTAATAGCAAAAACAGGACAGGATGTGTGACAAAGCCTTTTTGAAATGTATTTCATTCATAGTTCCCTAAACGTTACGTTTCCTGGATTATTTTGTTTTATCAGTTACCGCTTTCTGTAAAAAAATATTCATTCATACTTATGTCAATACGAATTAAAATTTCTGTTGCAGTCAAAAACAAATTTTTAAACATACAACCGTAGAATTATAACGTTATTAATCTATGCATACAGGTCTAAGAATCTATAAAAAGAAAGATTATACAGAAAATTAAAGTAACAGTATCATGAAATAGAGACAACTAATGACAAAATTAGGTCAATAAAGAAAAAAAAATCACATATTTGTTTAAAGTTAATTTTACCCAATACTTGTATCAGCCTGTAAACCACCCACTGCTGAGCGAAGGCCTTTTCTCCATGTAGAAGAAGGGTTGGAGCTTAACTCACCACGCTGCTCCACCACATGAATAAAGAAACCGCATTTCTTTACTCATGTGGCTCCACTGCGGGTTGACCCATTTCTTTATAATGGGTAACGATCGTTATCAGCTGGTGTCTATGATAACAATCGGGACCGACGGCTTTACGTGCTCTCCGAGGCACGGTAGGGAGACCCATAAAGACATACACCAAGAGCGGAAACAAATATTTGTACAAATACAAATATCTGTTCCGAGCGGGAATCGAACCCGCGACCTCTGCGGCGCGCGGCATTGAGGCAACTACTCGCACTAACCCAATATATGCATAATATGTAAAAAAAACTTGCTGTAAATTGCTTTATAATAATTTATTTGTAATTAGTTTTATTGTCAAAAAATAACGTTATTTTAAGATATAAGCATTTAAAAATTATATAGCAAGTTATCAAAATACATAATAATTATATAATTGTAAGATATATATAATAATAACATAAAAAATACACTTTTTTTATCTTGTTATTAAGCCTCTAATTTAATATCTTAAGTATATATTATGACAGTTTAGTAAAATATGTAGAAAAAGCACCATGTGGGCACGCGGCTGGCACGCTCCGGCTTTTTACCAGCTGCCTTCGCACCTGGAGTCTGCTCGTATGTGCCGCCTGACAGCCACATGTCACGATATTATGGCTTCCAAGCATCAATAGGTTTCTACAAATAAACAAAATCGAGCACTATTATTGATTATTAAAATTCTTCTCAAATAAACGATTCGTACCCGCCCATACCTATATTAGAAAATATTTAAAAAAAATGAAAGGTAAAAATACAAAAAATATAATAATTGTTTACCACATTTATTCTACTTTTATCTGATAACAAACGATCGACTTTCGCTATAAAAAAAAAATTAGGTTATTTTTTAAACAATGTCTACACACTCATATTTATTTTTATCTGTGTAGGTTCCATTACAAATATCTAAAGTAGGTATTATAATTAGACAAATAAATAATGTATCCATACTATTATAATGTTTAGAGGTATATTACTAATATCACAGAGGAGGTATTCCTTATACTGTGCTAATAATATTAGCACAGTATAAGGAATCCCTCCTCTTATGTTGTAGTTTTAATTTAACATTAAATATTTGTTTTGTTTTAGGGTTACGGTCTAACAATGAAAGTACTTATGACTAACTCCTTTTTAAAATTAAATTGAAACTGATATCTCAACCGTATCGATCAATCTCCTTCATGTCTTCTCAATCCTTTGTGACATTGGCGGAATCAACCGTACTTCACTGGCACAACAGAAAGCCATAAAACCAATCAATCAATTATTATTAAACAAATCTGTTAATAACGTATCTAATTAAATATTACTGGATCCTACGTCAAAATAAATAAATTAATTAAAATCTTAACTAAAGCACATATTTCGAAAGTCACAGATAAATTAGAAAAAAAAAAAAATGTGTCAAAATCATCAGAGCTATAGCCCTTAAATGTCTATTAACAATTATTATTATTGTTTGACATTTTGTTGTTTTTTCAGTTGATATTTCGAACCCGATGGTAATATCACATTACAGTTTAAAAAAAATAGGTCTCATAGGTACTTTTATCGCAATATGAAAGAGTACATGATTAATTTGTATACCCTTGTAGATAGATACTTTTAGATAAATATTTATTTGAAATAGATGCACACAAACAACCTCACTACAATTACTCGCGTATATCCATAGCTGTCTATTGATAAACACTTACTCATTATTGTATCAATAACAAAAATATTTCACATTAAAGCAATAATAAAGCGACGAATAATCAAAACAAACGATTCATAACGTATTATTATAAAACATTGGCTTATTTGAACATGGAAAACAGTTGGATGATCTCAAGCAACGCTATGAATATGTTGATAACATTCATCGATCGAAATGGAATCGTGGTGTAAATTAAAATCTTTTGTCCGTATTCATTTAAACACCGACAGCGACGACTCGAATCGTTCAACAGGGCTCTTACCAATATTACCCACAAATTATTAAAGCTGCGAATGTATTTTGCGTTTCAGTTGCATTTTTAAAAGCGCTAAATGGCGCTGTCAAGTAAATTTATATCCGCACTTTTATTTTTAGAGTTCCGTACAAAAAAGAACGTTGTTTCACACCGAAGTGTTTCTATTATATATGTTTCACTCAGACTTTTCAATAAAGCAATTATCTAAATTCGACATACTTCAACATCATCATCATCATCATCATCATCATCACGTGTACGGAGTATTGATAAAAACTTAAGTTAGTTTATTATAGTTATTTAAATAGGTATAATTGTTAATGTTATTAAAAATGCTACAACACGATAGTCCCACACGCAGGGTTCCGCAGCTACACAAAGTTAGCACCCCACTGAAGGATTTTTGAAATCAAAATGACCTTAATCGATAGGTCTACGTGAGGTCTGTATAGGTCCACCAAAATGTTTTTTTTAAATAAAAAAAAGACCTAGCAACCTATCAATAATAGGTTATTGGGTCTTTTTTTAGGTTGTTAGGTTTTTTTTTTTGAAAAAATAGAACTATTTATTAAAAATATTTATTTAAAAAAAATAGACGACCTAACAAACTAACGTAGACCTATCGATTAAGGTCATTTTGATTTCAAAAATCTTTCGATAGGGTGCTAACTTTGCGTAGCTGGGTTCCGCTTCTGTAGCACTGTATAATATTTAACTAAAGTGAACTGAACTAAAACCTTTATAAGTGTCCCACTATTGGGCAAAACCCTATTCAATAATAGTAAGGGAACAGTTGCTCCGCTGCGGGTTAATAGATATAATTTCCTAACCAAAGCTAACGATTATAAGCGTTTGAAGTTATCAGGTGTTTATAACAATCTTAACCTAAAGCTTTACGTGCTTTCCGAGGCATGATGAAGAGATCTACAAGTATAAAGAAATTCCTTTAAATTTGTTGTTTATTCAATTACGGTTACAAAGATACAACTTTTAACAAAAGAATGAACAGACGTACAGCATAATTTTAGAACCTTGTTGGCACCGTATAATTATATATACTAATGTTACGTTTTATATATGTATATTAAAATAAAATAAGTTAAATTATTTATTAGTACGGAACATCAATGATTTGATCGCAATAAGCTTTTAGTCGGTTTTTTCTCAGGCATTTAAACGAATGTAACGTCAGCAATGTAATTAATACATAGGACCAGGCGTCCCAATTTAATGGTTATGAACTAGTTCCGGCGGTCTGTTTGCGACTTCACAGTTCACGGTACGCTTAATGACGAATTTAAACAACTATATACTAGTTTAACACATGTAAGTTCTTCCGTCGACTGTTCATAACTCTACATCCAAGATATAAAATACTTACAATGAATGGATTAAACTTTTTTTGTTTTGTTTATCATCATGTTTTTAAAATCAGTTAACTTTTGTGAGTTATAATTTGTAAAATACTAATCTTTAGTTTCTTTACTCACAATAAGTAACTTTCTTATCGTATATATATATTTTGTATTGTCTTATTGCACAACTATTAAAATACAGTGAGCGAATGATATGTTTAAAAATGCAATCCCAACCTTACCAGCCAACCTACCTTTTTTATTTTATTTTATTTTTGAGACGTCCAAAATAAAATAAAAAACAACTAATAAAATATAATAAGTTATAAAAAAAAGATTATAAAATAATAAACTAGAGTAATAAATGAGTGAGATTTTCTTTAACTTGTTTCACCTTCACTTATTTAGTAAAAAAACATAAGTCTGTTACTGACTTAGGTCTCTAATCTGCAATCAAAAAGTAATTGGTGATCTTTCATTGAATGATAACAGTTTATGACAAATTGTTATACTTTTATTAAGTTAATGAAATCATAATTACGAGTATCTATTAACCAACTCCAGAAAGAAGATAATAGAACATATGATTAATCAGTTCGATGAATTTATTTAAAAAGTATGTTTAAAAAAAAGTAAAATGAGATGTTAAATTGCCTGCAATGTTGGAGAGGGACACAGAGTACATTATTTTAGTATTGCAAATAAAAGTAAGCAAAAATCGGAGTCGACATTAAAAAAAAATCCTTCAAAATTTATCTGCAGCTATTAAAAGAATAATAATAATATAAATGTAATCAATAATTATTCAATTTGATTGTAATTATTTTGTATTTAATTAACAAATAAGAATATATTTTTATTTTCATATTTAGTAAGATTTAAATTCTCCAAAAGGTCATTAACTCATTACAAAACAATTGCTATCATAATTTTGTTACCAAATTTAATAGCAGATATAAACCATATGTGTAAAATATATGTATATAGCTTAATTATTACGAGTTATAACTCGATTCTGCAATAAACCCAATATAATTGAAATTTCGTTTGGCTATTGTAAATGTTATGTATGTTAGTTGGATAGGCAAACTGGCAGACGTTCCACCTGATGGTAAGTGGTCGACGTCGCCCATGAACATAAACTAGTTTACCTGGAACTAGCCCAGCCAACTCATTTATGTGTTGCCTATCCTGAGACATATGATGTTAAGTCTCGGTGCCAGTAATTACACTGCCTGTCTTGCCCTTCTTTCCGAAACACAGCAAAGCTGTTTCACGGAAGAAATAAGCAAGATGGTGGTACCCATGCAGCCGGGAGCGCGGCACAGCGCATCCCTCCCACCGGTAAATGTATTATTATATAGTCGTAAGCAGATTAACTAAATAAATATTTATTATTTAATTTCATTATCATCCAAACGTACTTACTTTTAATTAATTCAATGAAATAAAAGTGTCTCTTCTTATCAATTATAAATAAATCACCTAACATCGACACCTTAGATTTCATATACAGGTAACAAGAAAAGAAACTTATCGACCGTAATAAATAAACTGCAGTCGAAGCCGCCCAAATTAATTTCTTTGTTTTTAACGACGGGCGACCACGATAAGGATCTGACGGGCTGGAGTCCCAAATCCATTAAAGCTTTTAAATGACTTCTGAATGTTGGCGCATGCTATGGTAATCTGAAAAAGATCTTTTGAGAACTCACCTATTTTAGATGTATTGTGATGGCAAACAGGAAAGTACACTCAAAACTTCGGAATCGTAATAATTAATAAAGAAATAATGCTTTCTATAATTTTTTTTTTAAATATTAGTTGCAAAAAAATTAAATTACTAAACGTGATCATTTGTTTTAAAATTTCATGTTGGCTTACAGCGTAGACAATGGGAAAGTTCTAGATATAACAAAAAAAAATCTTACATTCTTAACAACAGTGTCATTAATAATAATACTTTATAATACCTAATATTATAAATGTGAAATGTAAGTTTGTTTGTTACGCTTTCACGCGAAAACTACTTAACCGATCATCATGAAACTTTGTACAGATATTTTTGGAGGTATTAAATGTAACAAAAATAAACAAGTGCTAGTCGGACTCGTCCATGAAGGGTTCCGTAGCAGCAAGTAATATCATATAAACACACATTTTACCATTTTGGAAGTGTCTCTCACGCAAACTATTCAGTTTAAAAAAAAATGATATTAAAAACCTCAATATCATTTTTGAAGACCTAACCATAGATGACCCCACACGTATGGGTTTAATGAATTTTTTTTTTTTTTTGTATTTCAGTTCTAAGTATGGGAAACCCCCAAAATTTATTGAATTTTTGTATTTTTGTGTGAAAATCTTAATGCGGTTCACAGAATATATGTACTTACCAAGTTTCAACCGTATAGTTATTATAGTTTCGGAAAAATGTGGCTGTGACATACGTACGGACGGACAGATAGACATGACGAATTCATAAGGGTTCCGTTTTTGCCATTTGGCTACGGAACCCTAATAATATACTTTTTTTGGTCGCGATAATCGACAACCACGCGGGCGGAGCCGCAGGCGGAAGCTAGTAGTATAATAAATAACTTTCGTTTACATCAAAAGTTTGAATTTAATTTTAAACATGAACTTTATAGATAAAAGCTGGTATTACTTCTTCTGCAGCCTTTAAAAATTTCATAAATTTATGTCAAAATATATCAATTACAGTACTTTGCAAACTCCGATAGTAATTTATCTTACTACGTTTTTTTTTTTTACTTTCAGCTCTTTGGCAGCGCGTTTAATGGCGTCACTTGTTAAAATTAAAAACCATGGACTAACTTCGACCATTCCGCCTCGGCAGTGACGTCGACCAAATGCATTTACCCGTCTCCTTAGCATTTTACATAATAGCATACTCATCTAATATTATCAAATTACAATATTATGCTACCAAAAAAGATTACAATCCATATTTCTGTGTCATACTTGTCTCAAATATGTTACGACATTATGATTCAACAGCTGAGTGTACATCTTCTAATATAATAAATTTGTGTGAGTAAATACACTGCGGGAGTCTTGCTAAATACTAGAGGTTGAATCATAACTCATAAACCGTTAAATTTGGGACAGTAAATATTCCGACACCACCTTTTAAGCTTTCAAATAGTTTGAAAATGTATGAAAATAAATATTGTGAACCAGTTTGCGGCTATCAAGGCACTCCACTTTATTTAGAAATATTAATTGCAATAAATAAATTATTAATATGTGTTTAAAAAAATGAAATTTTCTGCAATGACATAATTTATTAAAATAAACGTAATAATCGTTTTAAATAGCAAACCCACGAATCGGGCTATCTCATTTTATGCTTAATAAAATATATTACGGAGGATTAAACCCTTCCTTCCGTCTGTATTGTTTTATTATAATATAAAAGCCATGAAACCTCTTATCAAAAGAATATAATCAGATGGAATATAAGGTCCTTTCTAAAAATATGAGTTTAATTATACTCGCTGTAGAGGATTCTATTTAATTTCTTTGCGTATTAATTATTGTAATCATATTTCATAAAAATATTTAAAATGTTAGAATTACTGATTGTATCTATTAAGTACGAATATAGTAATCTATCTTAACTTATATTTCATTCGTAAGAATAAAAAAAGATTAAAATACGAGTTAATTACGTATAACGTTCAGTATCCCTATAATTAAATTATATAAAGTAATCATTAATAAATTTTATGCTAATTTTACTTCACTTTAATGAAATAATGAAAGTTGTAAAAAAAACCTAAATATTAATAACTATACACTTCGTGCTACTCGTATTTCTTATAAATAATGACAAAATGATACATAATGAAAATTAGATTTCAAAATTAGAAAAGTATGTAATACTATTCAGTGTAAAGAAATTACTTTGAAGTTCGTACTATAGCAGGGAACAAAATCAACATTCTCCCGCTAACCTCACCTTTTTATAATCCCGTATTCACTTCCTGTATTTTGTTGCTGCTCGCTCAGGAATGACAAAAGAAATAAAGTATTTTAAATAACCGGAATTGTGTTCCATGTAATGTAGAGTATCGCATTCATTTTAGTTAAATGTTTGTTTTTCAAATATTTCAGATAAATTTAATGATTCTCAAGATTTTTTTTCGTAAAGATACTAACTATTAGGTATAGACTAGACTGACTCGTTGGCGCAGTATCCCTGCTTACCGCGCCAGGGTTGTGGGATCGATTCCAGCCGCGAGTCTCGGTGTAATATGTATTATTTATTTACTTTTATTTATTTATTTATATCTGTAGTAAGTATTAAAATAAATCGGTAGGAATATAAGGTTAAACAATGAATGAATCCTACAAATCAATTTCGAGACCTTGATTTTCGTCCAAATAGGAGGATTTTAAATTTCAGTATGTCACATTTATTAATTATCGTGTACCGCGAATATACACAATTCTTTCACTTTAAGACAAACCGTAGGTACCTATATACGTTCAAAGATTTCTATACATCCAAGTTTTGAGTTATTTCGACTTAAAACTGAATGTTACAATGTCTGTAATTTCTGAACTCTAAAACCAACGACCATCTAATATTTGCCAGATAATATTTTAAATATTTCCCTTCTAACAAAAAAAAATTATAATAAAATAAAAATAACGAATAAATTAAATAGACTATGAATTGTAACTTTACTGAGTACAAATTATGACTTTCATCCCTTTTTCCAGGGGAAAAGTAGAGAATTTCGGGATAAAAAGAACCCAGCGATTGAGTTCATACTATATTATACGAACTAGGTCTTGTATATAATATGAATTATGAACTCAATCGGGACCAGTTTCATTTAAATTTATTCAGTAGTTTTGGTGTGATGCGTGGCCATGATACAGACAGACAGACAAATAAAAATTAAAAAAATTAAAAACTTTTGGCTTGAGTAATGATAGAGAAAAAGTTTGAGTTGAGTTTATATAGTGTCTACCGAAAAAAATTTAAAAATTTCTTCAATATGACCTATTACATACTAATTATTGTAAATATAGATATAAGTTAATTAATATTTCAAGCCCATTATTATGAAATAATAAATACATAAAGAGGAAAGTAATCAAAAAGCACATTCAAAATTATTTATTATATCAAAAAACTACATTTTAGGAGTTTTCCCTAGAGCTTCGTGGACATAAAAACAGCACAGTATGCATTTTGCAAGGCTAGTTTTGACCGCTTGAGAATATCCAAATTATTCCCCAACTACATTTATATTCTTTTACACCATTTTTATACAAGAATGTAAGCAGCTCGTTCACGAATAAAATTTTTATTGCGTCCTTGTTTTCACATTCAGTCAAGTCAGAAAAATGGTAATTTTCTCTTTTCCCATTTTATTAAACTTGTATATTATAAAAAATTACAGTTTTTTTATACAATTCTATATAAATATGATATTGTTATTAACATGAATACTTGAACTGTTACATACGCAACGTCATTTAGTTTTACCTTTTAATTGGTCTGTATAAAGTATATTAATTTATCATAGACATTAAATATATAAGCACTTTGGAAAAATTAGAGGAAGATGGATTGATACATGGCTTCCTGTAGCTGTTCTTGTGAAATAGTAAGTCATTGAAGTAATAGGTACATGTAGTAAGTATACAAAAGTACGCGTTATCACTTAGAATGCGTAACGATAAATTTAACCTCTTAGATGTCTCTAGATATCCAGGACGAGCTGTACATAACCAGCTATCCATTATATTTTATCATAATATATTTTTTTAATGTACTTACATAATCAAAAAGCAAGTCAAAGAAAATACATGTGTTGGGTTTATTATATTTTATTAAAACAGCAAAAGAAAACTAAATTCCAACATCCAACTTTCTCTTATAGTTGTATCAAAGCTAATGGTATAATGTGACTGGACTAATAAATAACAGAGTAATCAATACCATAACACCTACAACGCCGTATTTTAAAATCTGGACGATTTTAAATACATAATTACCTATGTACCTATCATTGATTTTTAACTGATACATTTCTAATTACAAAGCAAAGTACTATAAAAGTTATAATTATTATATAAATTAAATTTAAAATAGGTATGTTATGTGTATAATAATATTACATTTTCAATCAATAAAACAAATGCTAGATAAACAAAATACTAAAACTTAGTTTAAGTTTACTATTTTAATTTAAGAAGATATAATGTAATAACAAAATTTTTGTTTTTATACAATAACTAATATTAGTTATGAAATAATAAGTCATGTGTGTTATAGTGACTAAGTTTATCACTTTTTCCACGAAATATTTTATAGACAATCCAGACAAGCGGCGACATGTTCACACAATGACCTTGCCCTACCTTCGTACATTCGTAAATAAGCACGTAGGTTGAGATTTATATCGTCCAGACTATTATATTAAAATATATTTTAGAAAAAGCTTACTAAGTTCAGTTTTATTTAATTAAAACTTATTAGCCTATTCTACTTTTTCTTAGTTCTCTTTAATTTAAAAATGTATAAACTTTAATACAATAATAATTAAAATAGGAACATAAAATATAGGTACGTGTATCTAATTGAAATAAACTAGAATGAAACATCCGATAAATTAGAGATGCCACGAATATTTGGCCACTATTCGGTATTCGACCGAATAGCATACAGTATTCGGCCGATTACCGAATATTGAAAAAATGAAAAAAAAATACGCAAACTTATTCAAAAATATATCCATTTTAATCACAAAAAATATTTTAATACTTAAAATCTATCAGTGGCAAGTTGTGATGAATCAAACAATTTTTTCAGTTAATAGCAACACACAGGACTTTTTTTTCATAAATAATACCCGCTTATTTTATACACTACTGCCAGGAGACTATAGATAAATCTTAGCGAATTTTGTAAGGATTGGATACGGTTTTGCATTTGCTGACCACTATTTGTAAGAGTTCGCAGTCCTATTTAAGCAGGCAGTTTTCAAATAAAAATCAATCTAAATTGCCATAGAACTTTTATCTACCCCCATATTTTTTAAGTAAGAACTATAAGTAACACAACGTGATGTAATAACTAAATGAACGCACGCATCGCAATAAGACAAGTCGTAACATGTCACGCACGAAATGCACACATTATTTTGTTGCCGAACATTCGGTCACCGAATATTCGTCGCTTTGGCCAAGAGCGTAGCCGAATATTCAATATTGAGCCAAATCACTATTTGTGGCATGTCTACTATAAATGCCCCGCTACTGGGCTAAGACTTCTCTTAGTCTTAATCTCTTCTCTATGTGGTTAAAACGTTAGGGTACAGATACAAATGCCACTTACTAGCATGTTAATTGGCATGCTTATAGTCTAGTCAATAATCAACGCTTAGACCGAACGTGCCTCTCTATCGCTTGTTCCACACTCTCGCTCGCGACACGTGACACTTTTTCGTGCCTGCACAATGAACAAATAACTAACAAGTTTAGTTTAAAAAAAAACTTTAATAACTTATGCAATTTTTGCAAGCGGAACTTCATTTTTTTTTTTCAAAAATCACCTAGATGCCTATCCGAATCGAATGACACCTCAATCTTTTTTCTTTTTTTTTTTTGAAAGCTTGGTACACAAAATGCGACCATGTCGCCTTTATCAATACAAAACTATTAATACTACCACAGCTTAACTGAGTATGGTAATAAAACAAAAAACTTATTGTCTAACCTTAATACCAAACAAAACTATTTTAAACAGTATACGTGCGACACCTCAATCAATCATACTTTTCGGAGACTGCTGAAAAAAGTTGACCAAAATGGCACATGTTGCCTAGACTATAAGCACGCTAATAAGCATGCTAGTAAGTAGCATGTGTATCTGTACCTTTAGTACTTAATATTGGATTCAAATCTACCTACTTAGTACTTAATAATTGAGTCCACTATGCAGCTTTACTGCGTGCGGGGTGTGTTGGTTGAATATATTTATTAGTGTTCATTATTATTATTAAATTTATACGTATTGAAATATGTGACCAATTACCTTAAGAGCTATAAAAAACATATTTTTAACATACTTCAATTTTTAACAATTAATTGAAGTTTCTCGACTTATTGTTGTTTTTTTTTTTTTATTTGATTCTTTTTTTTATAAACAGTTTATTTTATTTGATATGTAAACGGACTCGATCTTGTACATACGAGTCACTGATATCGCCAACACAAAGCTAGGTTGAGCGATAAACCACACTACAAAGGAACACAGTTGAATCGACAGGTTAAAACACGTTTTAACATGATCTTAATGCGCAGGGTTGTCACATTTTCTATAATTTTTTTATTTGTGAGATTTATTTAATATTTTTAACGAATATTATTATTGAAATAATATTATTTTCAGTCTAATTAAGTAGAAATAATACAATTGCTAAGCTTTTCGTACAACAAATGAGATTAAAAAGATTCAGACGTAATTATCATTTGATTTTACCAACTCTGTAAAAATGAGTAATTACCTACTATATTGTCAATGACTTAACTATACCCATTCCTGAACAAATTTGAAGAAAACAAGAAAAAACTTATTATTGTTTACATTTATGAAATAAGTACAATATCTAGTAGTAATATTTGTCAGTTGATTATTTAATTTATAAATAAACATCTACGAAAAAGTCAAAATTGTGCCGAGTGATAACGACAAATTTTAATATGATCCTATAAAAAAGTCTAATAAAAACAAATACGAAACTCCAGTTAGCTTATAATGTTAAATATGATAACATGAATAACAAGTTTCTGATAGTTTACATACTCGTATACGAAAAAGTTTAGAAATATGTATCTGTTGTTTTGTTTGAGAACCCTACTTATCTATTCGTAACGTTGACTCACACCGACATATTGTTCGATATTTATGACAGGATATCTCGAACACTATTCATGTATGAATTAAATTATACATACACCTGAATTAATGTCTCTCTCGAAATAAGGAAACTCACTCATAAACTTCGCGTTGATTTTACGCCTAAACTTGTTAACACGCGCTGTCTACTGTCGCGAATAGGTATACGACAAGAGCGTTAATATGATTTTAAATTATGAAAGATTTTTACTACCTAAATCATTAGGAATTTTATTTCGGTCATTTATTTTAAAAAATGACAAATATTTATAAATAATACGTCTTTTTTACTAATGGAAACTGGGTATAATAAATATCATAATCTTAACTGTAAAATTAATTAATACTAGCAAAATATGCATAATGTATATTAGTAGATTACATGAGTACACATCATTCGTCTGATTTTAAGTGACACGTAACAGTAGAAAAAAGGAAGTTGTTGGCATGTCGCATTCAAAGCGACGCGACGGCTTAATTCAAAAAGTCATCGTTCGGCGGAAATCGGAGCGTGTATTGAGCAGTGTGGTAGTAATACTTGTACATGCAGGGTACAAGACACGATTCGAATACAAATTATTGCAGAAATCGTACACAGCTCTTATAACTTCGATGAAATATTCAGTAACTGTCCTTGCTATATTTTTTTGAACTGAGGAAAAGTGAAAATAGAAGATATAATTATATAAACGGAAAAAACAAACAACCCACACCTAATCTTTTACTTCTGAACTATACTACACTACCGGTACTTATTTACATTAGTTTGACTACTAATTCAATTATTCCAATGATAGAATTTGATCTGTGTAAATGCTACCCACGCATTAGTTACTCCACCGACAAATGGCAATGTTTTGCTTTTCTATTTTCTAACATGAAGTAAAAGTAAACAACACAAGCATTAGCATTGGCGTATATAAACTTAAATCTTTAAGTTGCCTCTATATTTGATATATTTCATTTATTTACAGATTATTTGTATGTCATTTTTACGTATGTAACAAATGTCAGCAACAAAAGTCGATATAGCGGAAATAACTTATCAAACGCGACGCGCCTCACGACAAGTCATGCGTTACCACATTATATTACTCAATACACCGGCCCCGCGTCTCTCTCGTTCAATAAAAATACTTACAGCTGAATCGACCAGTACTGTTACGAGCTATGAGACTTTTGTGATATACGGACACAAAGACGGACCCGGATTATTCTTTGTGCCAGGAACAGGTAATATTGCCAGTAAGGAGGTATTTAGTAGTCGATTTATTTAAGTTATCGATATATGTATTTTAAAACGGATTTAAAATAAATTGTAATGTTACGAAATATATTAATATTAATAAATACTTACCTCATAATAGAAAATGTTAATTTAAAACTTAAATAATAACTAACTAATGTTTTAGACGTTTTTTATTTAGTTTTAGTTAATATGTACTTATAAATAATTTATAAATAAATAATTTTACGTTTACATCAGTAATACAAGTATGACAGACGTTGTCGATAATTATGTCGATGTCGATAGCGACTGTAAGAATCTCTAGCGAGTGAGCAATATCGCGGTGCTGTGTGATTGGCTCGTAGAGTGAGCGGCTGCATAATGAACCCAGGAAGGTGGGCGACAGGACGAGGAGGCGAGGGAGGAACTTATCAGCGTCCGAACGTTTCACTAAATTGGAATCCACGAACATCCTGCCGTGAAATATAACAAAATTATTAGTCAACACTGGAGTAGTTGCTCTTACACTTCTAGTAGGTAAGTGGTAAATTATATTCATGCTATAGACTATAATATAATGAAAAATCTCCCTTATATTTTTAGCATTTACACAAAAACTGTCAAATGAAAATAAAACAATTCTCCATGTTCTTCATTTGTTTTAAATCACCACTAAAATATCATATTTTCAAAGTACACTGCCATTCCTTTGCTTACTAAAATAAAAAATTAACTTGTCACCACTACTAATAATTGCAGCGCAGCTTTATTAAATATGTTGTTAGTTTTAAAGATTAATTTGTAATATTAATTCCTAAAACTTTGATCTTTTCTTCTCATTTAATTTTATGTGGAACCATTTGTAAGCATGTATATAATACTATTAACTTGACACCAACGAATTATCATTGGGTTGGCTAGCGTGCGTGCGTGCGTATCTGTTTGTCTCTGTGTGTTGTGTGTGTGTATGTGTGTGTGTGTGTCTGTGTGTGTGTGTGTGTGTGTGTGTGTGTGTGTGTGTGTGTGTGTGTGTGTTTGTGTTTGTAAAAATTAAATATAATAATACTAAATGAGAAAGCGTTGAGACCCTAGACTTAACTATAGTCTAGTTAAGTCTAAGGTCTCAAGGCAAGGGTTCACTCGGTGGTGTGGTTCGAAGTATTTTCTCATATATCATCAATGGTATATCATATTAGAAAAGTTGTTAGTGATTAATCTTGTCAAATGCAATACAAAAGTCTGTTTAAACAACGCTGTCTATATTATTTTAACAAACATCTTTTTTAAAAGTTCAGAAGTAAAATTAAATGAATTAAAAACCCATTCTATGTACTAAATAACTAATGTATAGGAAAATTATTAAAGCAATTAAGAAGTGCACTAGGCACACAAATAGTTGAAATAAATATGAAAGAATAGATACAGAATGGTTATTTTTAATTTCTATCCTGTCACCCTTCTTAACAACTGGATGCGCTTTTTTCAATCAATTTCTAAACACTTAACAATCCTTCTGTGTATCTACATATATACATTTTATTTATTTTTGGATATAATAAAAATACTTCAAAAAATGACGACGAAAAAAAGGTCGTCACCGATTAAAAAAAATCTTACCCTTATACCCTTCTTATATGGGGGCCCGGGGCAGTTGCCCCGCTTACCCTCCCCTAAATCCGGCCCTGTGTATTGACTAATATCATGTATTAAAAACTTGGTCTCCAATGTAACTTGTAATTGTAAATTTTCTTTTGTTTACTCACTATATTAATTATTGTTTCTTTTTTGTTAATTTACTGGTAAATAATTCGTAGTGTATGTGTAAATGGAAACGATACGGTCATCAAAAAGATTAGATATTTCAGCTCTAGCGTACGTGGCCTTGCTATTAATTTTAAAAATGATTTTCTTTTGTTTTTCATTAATAGTTTTACCTAAAATATTTTAATTTCGTAAATATTAAATTCTGTATTGTTTGTAATTATTGAGACATAAATCAAAGAGCTTATAACATAAGCTACAAAGGATTTGGTATTATAATAATATAATTAATTTAAGCTTGATCCAAATAGGATACAAGATCTTACCTGGTGATAACTTACATTTATGTACCGTTAGCTCGATTATATTTCATTGACAATTTTGAAATTTGAAAATTTATCAGACTAATTTATATTTTAATTTATAAATAATTATATAATTACTATTCAAGTAATTGTAATCAATAAAACTTTTAATTAAGATAAACTAAAGTGGTGTGACTCTAATTAACTGAGTAGATCAGGAGGCTTTATAAATACTATATTATTTGTTTTACTTAACACCAACTCCAAAATTAGTATTATTAATGAAAAGTGATGCAGATAATCGATAAATGAGTAATCAAGTGCGACGTTATGGTCAGAGTCATGTATCTACTCGCACAATAAATTATCATTAGCAGACCGATTCGTAAATCCCTTATCAAAGTCGTCAATCTCAACTATGTCGCCATTATGATTGGTCATTGTCAAGACGGTCTAAAAAGTTATTTATAATGTGCAGTTTAACTAATAGAGGTAAATAGACTTACTACTTTATAAGATTCTACTTATAGAGATTTTATAAGATTCCAACTATTCATTTCATAACATTCCATAATTTTGCTAAGAATGTTGTTTTGCAATTCTAATTTTACTCACGTCATGTTCTCATTCCCAGTTTCTTAACTTTTTACACGAGAAATTGAGATTTTGCATGAGATTGCTATAAAAATATCTCCTCCTCTTTTTCAGATTTCATCTATCGTCATACAAACACTTATAATCAGACTCAATAGATAATTGTCAAAAACACTTGATTTAAGTCGGTTCTCAGTAAATATCATTTTAAATTACCAATAAGATACTTTGATTACATCATTGGTTTTAGTTTTTAATCCTTCTACATTGTTATAATAAGTTTTTAATGATTTCGACACATATCACTCCTTTTTTTTAATTTTTATTATGAGTTTACGACTATCTACTTTTTTTCATAATTATATCTACGTAAAACGATATTTTGCACTTTATCTTTATTGAGTACCGCTTAATGTAAGATATTTTGGGCTTTATATGCTTTGTAGTATATATTAGTGTTCCAGGTCCTTCTTTTCTTAAATGGTGAGAGATCCTCTAAGGGATTTATTTATCTTATTAAGCAACATTACAGCCGCTAGTGGAGCGTCTCTATTTGTTATAGATAAATGACTGACATGACAATAGGTATCTTCTTTTTTTTAAATCAATAATAATAGCAGTTTCTTCCGTTGCGACTTTCATTTCTTTTATTGGTATGTTTATAAAAAAACGTAGACTCAATAAAATTCTTCTACTTGTTCACTCATTTGTATAAATGTGACACGTACTAAAACATAAACATTACAACCAGACCCGTGCCTGGAATCGAACCCACGACCTTAGAACTGAAAGTAAGGTCACTGCCAACTGCACTAATGGGCCAGTCTTATAAGCTTCACAATACTTATACATAAATAATTATAGATAGAGAAAATCATAGGCTACACAGTATGAAACATTTTCACATGGAACTGAATTAAACTGAACTGTAACAGCCTATAAACGTCCCACAACTGAGCAAAGGCCTCTTCTCAAGGGTTAAAGCTTAATCCACCTTGCGGCTCTAATGCGGGTTGGCGGAAATTTTTCCTACCATGAGTTACGATCGATATCACGTATCTATGATAATAACTGGCACCGACACCTTTATGTGCTCTCTGACGCACGTTGGGGAGACCTACATGAAACCAGATCAGAAACAAATATTTATACTAATAGTAAATTTGCCCTAAGCGGGAATTGAAACCGCGAACGCCGGCGTTGAAGTGACTACTCGCACCAC
The DNA here is from genome assembly GCA_036937285.1 of Euphydryas editha. NCBI lineage: Eukaryota > Metazoa > Arthropoda > Insecta > Lepidoptera > Nymphalidae > Euphydryas > Euphydryas editha. Next base: position 9,589,467 of record JAUPFZ010000011.1, read on the forward strand.
TACACCAGAACGGTTGATGTCTCATATAGAACGTGGTTTAAATAACTAAATGAACTAATTTCGAAACCTTCATTCTATCATTATACATATATCTATTAATGGAACGCATAACCAGGTTGGCAACTATGTATGTACATTGTACATACTAGCTGTGCTTTTAACGGTTTTACCCACATACCTAACTATTTACATACCATGTTTCATCACTATCATTTGATTATTTTTATTTAAAAGAATAACAAACATCCGTCAATATATTAAGCATGTTAACAATATTTCACATTTATAATATTTGTAAGAAGTGGGATTACAATAGTTTTATAACACTTTTTGTTATTTTAAAATCCGCTTAAAAAGAAGTAAATAAAAAACATAGTATCTACGTAGCTCTTGTGATGAAGAGCAATAAACATTGCTTGACAAGAAAGTGACTATATAATATTTATTTACTCGTATGTACATATCTAGTAAATAAATACATAATAAGCTAAAATACCTACTTAAAACTGACTTGAAAAATTATTTATAACACATCTATTATTTATTTATTTAATTACGAATTAAAACCGAACAATTGTCACAACTCGAAAATAAAATATAACTAAAAAATAAGAATAATCAAGGATATTATAGTGTTTATGAAAAAGTCTAAGTAAAATATTTTAAAGTAAAATTATACATATAAAAATATGTAATTTATCGAGTTTTAAAATTGAATAAACGAAATAAATATATAAAATAAGCTGAGGTTTTATATATCATAATTTTATGATAAGGTGTTTTAACATTTTATAATAAAAACATGTAATTTGAGAGAAGAAAGCAATTTGTAAAATTAGTTTTAGTAACTCAGAATGATAAGAGCAGGTGCAAAGGTCTAATATATGATTGTTTTGTTCTTTCAGTTAATAAAAATATATTTACCTTTTACGTACTCATAAAGGATATTAAAATTAATTTTATGAAAATACGATTTTAGATTACAAAAGATACGCAGCATCGTAGTAGGTAAAAGCTCTTTAAAGTATGTGCGGTATTTTTAACAGTAACAAACAAAAAGTTCAGGCCATTACAGTAAACCTCAATTTACATTTATATTTTAAATGGAACTCATTAATGTTTACTTCTTAAACCAAGCTAAAATGTGTTTAATTAGTACTATTAACTTAATAATCTATATACTATAATATATAATCTTCGTTAAATAATTTACTTCAATTATATTTGACATACACTTAGATGTGTAAATAGTTAATAAGCTTTATCAAAATTACTGTTTTATACTTTAGCCCTTGTTTTAGGCTGAATATGCATACTTTTATCTAAATTGACTATTTAGTAGATAATAATAATTAGGTGGTGGTAAGTGTTAAGTATAACAAACAGGTTAATGAAAAATCATCAAAATTAGTAGGTACCTATATTTACCATAGAGTAATACTGGTCGTTTTATTTCATTGACATTAAAAAAACGAACTGAACTGAAACAGCATGTAAACGTCCCACTGCTGGGCAAAGGCCTCTTCTTCATGTCTGAGAAGGGTTGAAGCTTAATCCACCACGCTGCTCCACTGCGGTTTGGTGGATTATATCTCTAACATGAATAAACCGGGACCAACGGCTTTACCTGCTCTCCGAGGCACGGTGAGGAGACCCACCATTTTTTTTTTTTGTTTTTTTACGCATGGGAATCCATTTACGGGTGATATCCAGGACGCCCGGGTCGGCAGTCCTAGACCTATGTCGGACTCGGCACTTTGGGAGTGCAATACCGTACTAAACCCCTGCGGGAGCCTTCAGCCGCTTTAATTGGAGGGTCCCGGATCTGCAGGCAACAGGATCCCTCCAGCGACAGGCTGGCCTCGGTGAAAAGGCCAGACTTCTCCTCCATGGGGACTGTCCGGCTAACCTCTGAACAGTCCCGACGACGCCGTGTCTAGCAGGACCGGGTTCCCATTCCGGCCCAACACGGGCACAAGGGCGTTACAGGAGGCGCATTAAGTAGCGCCTCCTACGCACCCCCATTCGTCGCCCGCGGATGGAGGCCACGTCGGCGGCCTCCTCTCTCATCCGCTCGTCGGCCTCCTTCTAGGACATTACTGTCTCGCAGAAGGAGACCATCGCCTTCCAGGACTCGTCGTCGCCGAGCATCGCGGTGATGACGTTCGGGAGCGACAAGTCCCCTCCGACGACCGACGTCAGACCTTGACGCAGCACCGCCCATCTCGGGCACACCTCGAGGGTGTGCTGGGCAGAGTCCACCGCTGCGCCACAATTGTAACACTCAGTCGTCGGCTCCTTTTGGGCCGTCCGACACAGGTAGTCACCAAAGCAACCGTGCCCGGTGAGAACCTGTGTCAGACGGAAGGGGGTTTGCGTTTTCGACGCATCCACCGCTCAAGGACCGGGCGAATGGCAGCCGTTACGCGTGTGCCATATGGCTGCACCGCCAGGTCCTCCCCCCACCTCCGCATTAGCGCTTCCTGCCCTATCCGACGCACACGTAGGATCCCGTCCAACGTGGAGTTCTCACCAAGAGCCCTCCTACCCGAGACGTATGTGTAGGTTTCGGCAAGAACCTCCGCCACGAGTTCCCACGGGGGGTCGCCGGCTAGAGCAGTAGCTGCAGCCCACGATACCGTACGGTACCCCCGAATCACCCTCACCGCGATTGTTCGCTGCGCAGCGCGCAGCGCCGCCTTATTTTTCGCGGTGAGGCGATCCGCCCAAACCGGGGCACCGTACGTCGCCATACTCCGGCAGACTCCGGAGTACAGCTGCCTGCAGGCGCCGCTGGGTCCTCCGAGGTTCGGGAGGAGTCTGCCCAGCGCACTCGCCGCCTTCACGACCTTCGGTCCCACCATACAAGGAGACACATATCGGAAACAAGACCGGACCCAGACCAGAAACAAATATTTATACAAATACAAATATCTGCTCTAAGCGGGAATCGAAAGTGCGACCGCCGATGTTGAGGTGACTACTCTCACCACTACACCAGAACAGTCGTCGTGGAGGATGGAACGTGGAGCGTAGAATAATATGAAGCATTACTGCATTACGTACATACGAACCTGTATTTAATATATGGCTCTGAAGTAAAATAATCAAAATCAAGTAAAAGGCATATTTTTTATCTTCAATTGCCGAATAAATATAACCCTAAATTAATATGAATATATTTAATTCTCATATTAATTCCTATTACGGTTAAGTTAAACTTAACAAAAGAATCACATTTAAAAGGCACTTTAAAAGAAAAACTTCGTAATCTTTGGTCTGAAATTGGGTCGTAGTTAGCATTGAGGGTTGTATTTTTAATCCTTTACTTTCTAGACTTAGTCTCAAACTGCAAGAATTTGCGCTTTACGTAATAACTTTAAACCTTATTAAAGCTTTTTCAAGATGTGATCCCATTAAACAAATTTAGACCTTTTCAGTGTATCTTTACATGTTTTCTGGATAAATGTTAATTAAAAGCTAAAAATTATGTTCTATAAATAATATCAAGGGATTTCATGCATTTATTTTATATCTTAAATTTTTACATAAAATCTTTCTTGTATTTTCATTTATTATAACTTTCATTAATAAATAATAGGTACTTCTTTTAATTGATACATTAAAAAATATTTTATATTATCTTACTCTTTTTTTTTTTATAAGTAACAAAAATATCCACGTCTTATATTTGCCCGCGCCTTTTTTTATTAAATGTATGAGATTGTTAATATTGTTTCATGCGTACCTACTATTTTAGACTTAGCGAGACTTAAGATCTCTATGACACGAGTCCATACTCCATAATTCCATATACTGACCATTATTTATTTATTTTAATTTATAATCTTATACGTTTTCGAAGGAAAAGGTACTCGTTTTACGACCGTTCTTGTGTAGTGGTAATGGAAGTTCCATTAACATAGTTACGGGTTTGAGTCCCCCTCGCCTCGAGCGATATTTGTATGTATTTGAGCAAATATTAGTTTATATATGTACATTGTATTATTATTTATTATATACTAGCTTCAGCCCGAGGCTTCGCCCGCGTGGATGTCGGTTATCGCGATAAAAAAGTATCCTATGTTACTTCTAATACCTCTAAGAATATCTGTACAAAGTTTCATGATGATCGGTTAAGTAGTTTTCGCGTGAAAGCGTAACAAACATACTTTCGCATTTATAATATTAGTATGATATTTACATTATTATTTATTTCCACTTACATTAGTTATATATATATATATATATATATATATATATATATATATATATATATATATATATATATATATATATATATCTATTTACACTTACATTAGTAAAATAATTGCAGTTGTGTCCATATATCATTTATTTTTATATTTATTAAACCGTTCTTTTATAAAGAATTAACGATATAGTAATAAGGAAGAAGTTACATGTACCACAGATACATATATAGGTACATACATATTATTATACAAATAAAAAATAATTAATTTTAATAATAAATTTTTTCCCTTTTTTTTTGTCTTACATCTACACATGCGTTTTAGTTTCTTATTTTCTATGTACATGCTTATATTCCTTGATCTAATATAATCTAATATTTTATTACTTGTTACTACATACCAGCCACCACATCGTCACGATCTTGATAATTTGGTAGTTGTTTAGTGGTTTTGGTTTGTTAGTTTGGAAATTACAGATATCATAACAGAAACCTTGAACGAACGGTTCACCTTAACTTCTGGTTATACTTAATCTTTAAAAGCTTGATGAAAAGCTCGTCTTAAAAAAATATTTTTATACTTTTAAACATTTAAATATAAATTTAAAAAATTATAAAAGGTTAAATAATAGAAATTAGTTCGTGGAACAATTTATTTATAATATTAATTATATACTACTAATCAGATCTAACTGATATGAAACTTTTACAATAATGAAATAATATTAAAAGGCTGCAAAGAGTTAAAAGAATACGTACACACTTACATTAGTAAAAGAATTGCAGATATCGTTTATTTTTATATTTTTTAAACCGTTCTTTTCGATATAGTAATAAGAAAGAAGTTACATGTTTATTCATTTTAATGTTACATTCAACTATATTTTAGTCGTATACCCAAAGGGAGCCAATGGTGTCAAAATCCACTGTGCATGCGTTGACCACAGAGCTATACCGTTAAAGGGAGAAATTTAAATTTTTATACAAAATATTTTACTAAAGCTGCTATAAGTACAAACAATAACAATAAAATATGATTAGACTTAATGGCGTTCACCATATAATAAATATTCTAAATATCGATTGAATGCGGTAAACTCAAAACGTTATTCTTGAATTTAAGACTCAAAAGAATATATTATAATAGCAAGTAATAGTATATCAGTGACAACCGTTCTGGTGTAGGGTAGGTTTATAGTGCTCAGTTCAGAATCAGTATATGTGCACCGGAACTAAAGTATAATGTTTTATTGCTGGGCTAGGTTTGCCTATATAGAGTGAGCGCTTTGAGGTTAATCCGATACGCTGTCCACTGTCGGTATATATAAATAATAATACAATGTACATATATAAACTAATATTTGCTCAAATACAAATATCGCTTGGGGCGAGGGGGACTCAAACCCGTAACTATGTTAATGGAACTTCCATTACCACTACACAAGAACGGTCGTAAAACGAGTACCTTTTCCTTCGAAAACGTATAGGATACCTATTAAGATTATTACTTTTATAGAGTCATGCTTGCAAAGTCAAATATATAAATCAAATACAATTTTTGGAAACGGAGACGAAAATTATTTAATTGAACGTTTAGCATTTGACATCCCTTAAATTCAAATAAGAAGAGTCCGAATAATCAATTACTGGAAGGAGAAGAGATTAAGCCAAAGCAATTTAATGGGAATGGGAAGAAAGCTGGGTAATCTCTGTAAAGCTCCCACAGCAGTGAATATTTTCTTACTTTAGTAACTAACCAAACTAAGGATTCTACAAGGGACATTTGCTAACATAGTGCCTAAGTTTCATACGTTATCACTATAAGGAGTTGAGATACCATCACAATTTTTTTTAATTTGACCAATCAATACGTTACATATTCTCGACAACAACAACTCTTAGGACGTTACATTTGTTCTTCAAAAAGGGATTTTTTGAATATATGTACCTAAAAAGATTTTTTTTTTATTATATTTAAAAGCACCAAATTTTTAACTATATATGTACTTTTGTAGATACGCTGCGATCTACAACCGTTAAGACATTATATATTTTCTGTATAAGAATTTGTATAAAATAATAACTAGCACTATATGACATTTTTGTTAAACGCCATAAATAATTATATCACTTCTACTCTAATTGGATAGGTATGTACATTAAATTATGAGCTATCTGATGGTAAGTCTATCTACTTTTATCCTAAATATTTAAGTCATTTTGACCGTGAGCTGCCAATACCTCCTAAGTGCTTTGAGGTGAAGTTTACAGGAGACCATAAAAACTAAATATTAACAAAATTACGGATGGTATTTATGAACCCAAAATCTAAGTTTATTATTTTTACAGTAGTTTTATATTGCTAAGTAGAAAATATTTAAATCACGTTCCTTTACGAGTAGGACTGTAAGTTAGAAGATATTTCCATAAAAAATTTTTGGCAAAAAAAAAAAACAGTTACATGTTATTTCTTCTTAGTGTAAGTTCTTAAAAATAAAACAAATTACATTTTTTATTTATATATCATTAGAAAAATACACATAAAAACTTGACAAATTCTCATCACTCACTAGCAAACATTTTGATCTCAATAAGAACATTATTTATTTAAAAGATACAATCAAAATTCAACTTTAAAAGTAAAAAATGTTTTTGTTATATCATTGTAAGAATAATTTATTTTTGTTCAGTCTTAATCAGCTACATCAATAAACTATAATTTTTTTTATAATTGTATGAAATAACAATATGAAATATTATACAATATGAAATATTTACTTATTTTAAAATAAAAAATTAGAGCTGAACGTGCGGCAAGTTATCGTAAAAGGCATGACAATACGAGTATACTGGGACCACGCTATTCAATTCTTGCAAATGCTTGAATTTAGCATCCCTAATCGGTATTTTATTTTGACGTAGTTGTGTGTAATTTTGTATAACGTCGATATTATTAGTCATTTGTGGCGAATCCGGCCAAAGCTCATCAAAATCCATCTTAAATTTGATAAACCTGGCTGAATCATACAAGATTGCCTTGATGTCGGCTACCTTAGAATCTTCAGGTTTACTGCCTGGTCTGAAGAGTTATAACGTCAAGTGGACGAATCTTGTACCTACTTAGTCATGTTCAATCAAAACGACCTCGTAAAAAAAGGGCTTTTGTCTTGCTTCAATAGTGACTGATATGTAGTCACTGGGGAGATGTATCAAACGATTCCTTAATTTAAGCTCAACGGCAATGTGAAGTCCTTCCATTTGCTTATGTCCGACTTCTAAGTACTTCTGCATTATGAGGACATCATGTTGAGCTGCAAGATTTAGGAGTGCGTTGCTCAAATCATTATTACGATTTTGGCCCGTGCATCCGTCTGTGTAAATAACAATAGGTTAAATAAGTTTTTCACCAAGCAGTGCTTTGTAATGTAGTTCGTCAATAAAGTAGCGTAGGTCGATGCTGTAAGGTCAGCATCAACCTCGGAAAACCAGTAGCATGTGACATGGTGATTGGCCAAATTGTACACAGAATAATTGTGTAGTGCCAGCTATGTTTTGTACTAAATCGCACTCGCTGTTACGTATGGACACACTGACCGCTTGTAGACGTGCGTTTAAAAGTATACATTTCTCATTTTCTGCATCTTTTTTGTCTTTATCCTTTTCTTCTCTAGCTCTGTCCTTTCTTCTAATATGTTCAGTATACGCTACTTCGCTGATGTTACCCGTTTTATAGCCCACACACATATCACACATGCCTTTTTAAAATTTATTTATAGACAGTTTTTTCTTTTTAAACATAAATACCTTAAGAGAAAATGGAGGTGCATCATGTTCGCAGCAATATTTTTTATAAACTCGATACAAATTTGATATTGAACTGAATACTGGCTCTAAGAACACTTTATTGGTATGTATTCATTCTATTATAATGTGAAGGCATATTGGGCAATAAATCCAAAAATTCATGCATTTTTTGCTATTCTTTAAATGTTCGTATATAGTGTCCATATTCCGAGTTCGAGATAATATTGCATTATCGCCTAATTCTTGCATTCTATACTGGCTGTATTTTACCCATGATCTAACAGAAAATGCTTCGATGCACAACGTATTTAAAAACATATTTTTACATACAATTTTCACATTAGAGTTTCCGTCACCATCAGTTAAAATCAACGAATAAGTACTGAAATGTTCCTGTTAAGTCAATATGAAATAATTAAAGTGATAATAAGGAGTTAGGAGGTATTGGTAGCTTACGGTCGATTTGCATTTGTAGCGTAGCGAACCTAGGGAGTAAATTGTTAAATAGCGTCATTAAAATTACGATCGTACTAATTCATATAAATGTTGTACATAAAGAAACAGTATTTATTTTATAATCTTCTCCGAAAACAACGAAAGAATATTTATAACGTAAATGATTTCGGTTCAAATTCAGGTAAGTCACCGACTGGGGCATTTCAATAGCAGTAACAATAGATTTACTCGGACCGTTTAAGTTTTCCAGCTTACAAACTTATTCACTAAATGAATGCCACTGAGCAATATTACTGCAGTAGCTTTTAATGTACTACTATTATACCAAATTAGTAAATGGTGGGAATATAATTAGCTATATAGAGCTTGTCATAATAGCTACCTCATGTGCTCGTAGTTATATTATAGAGAGACGATTTTCATTAAAAAATAATTATTATATACAGTGTTTTTTTTATTGGTTCAGTGGGAATTCAAAGCCATTGGAGGTACAGAAAAGTTGTTTTATAAAACACAGAAAAACGCGCATACTACTAATTTTTGTGTATAGAGATGCACTTTAATTTTATAATACATATTATGTATATGAATTATTTTATTATTTGTCATTAGCGGCTACCCTACTACAAATCCCGTGAAATTTTTACATCGCCTGTTACGGTTCTAAAGATATAGATATAGAAAATGGACAGAAGTCAGAGTTTTACAATTAGTTATAGTGGCACACTTTGGATATAGAATCTTAAAAAATGTCTGTTTCATTGGAAAAAAGCTCTGTATCTCTTGCTATTTCGAATTTCCTATTAACACATTCACTTAAAAACTCACCTTTTTCTTTACAAGTGTTTTTTCTCCTTATACAATGGAGTTATCATTACATATTTTATAGTTTTAATAAAAATGAACTATTTAAATAATGCAAAAAATCTTTTTTGGCCAAAATAATTTTGATGTTAATGAAAATAATTTTGACTCTTATGGTTTCAGATATTTTTATATTATCTCAATTAAAAAAAACTGTATAATGTAATTAGCAATTGTGTCTTTTGTGACAAGAATAAAGATAAAATGTTATCCTTATCTCATTCCAAACATCGGGCACGCACCAGAGTCATAATTTCACGATGAAATACCGCATGGGCAGAAGCGCACACTCTGTACTGATGATTCACTGTAACGGTTATTCGCATGTTCCCCGAAACCCTACACATATTTCTTAGCAAACATTCAAAGACTTCTATCTAAAATGAAAGACTAATTGAAAAATGTTTACGGACATTAATACTTACGACGAGGAATTATAGACGAAAATTTAATTATGATATTTTTATTGTGACCAAATTAGTTATCTAATATCTACGGCATAAGTATATGCACTCGACTTTTTTTTGGGTCCGGACACCTCACTCTTAGCGTACCCTAATAAAAAAAAATGAGCATGAATGAATAGCTTACACCCCGTCACGTCCGTACGATTTTAACTACTTTTACACTAGACGAAAGAGTGTATAAAATTTAAAATAACATTTAATATAATTCTATATCCTTTTGTAGAAATAATATGGGCTCTCTGAGTGAAACAAGTTGTAAACTTTGACAATACTATTTTAAGCTATATTGCTATTTTATTTCAAAAAGGCTAGTTTATGCACGTAACTGTCAAGTAAATTCAAATATATCACTATCGGCTCAGGTCGGTCAGGTCTTTTTGTCGATTTGTTACTTTAATTCTTCTGGTTTTAGTTAGCTCGTAAGTGTCTCAGACAAATCTTCAAATTAAATTAAAAAAGTTAACCTTAACAGCTTAAGCTAAAATTTAGCATAACCACTAAGATTAGACTTAGAGAGTTATAGTTTTAAGATTTAGATAACAATGCACGGTTAATAAAATCATTCTAAATCTAATACGGAGGGCCCAAAGATGTTACACCTATTATTTTTTATGCATACCCATATTGTGAATAATAAAACTAAAGAGTTTGCAAAAAGGAATAGAAAAAATTAAATTACAACACTCTAAATACAAATGAATTCCATATGAACTTATTTACTGCCATGACATGGGTTTCAAATGAAAAGGGTTGGCTAAGAAGAATCCAAGCAATTACACAAAACAAAACAATATTATATGTAATACTTATAATAAAAAGCTGTAACAGGTCCAATTCTGTACAAAATAAATAAAACTTTGAGTAAATTATTTTTAAAGTTTAGATTTTATGACCCCTAATCCCGTTAGAATGCTATAGTGTTGTCCATGAACTGTAGTACCTAAGTCACAAATGAAATAAATGAAACAGATCAAATAATCATGTAGGTATTCAGTTCAATTCTTGCTAATGGCTTTTAGTTGTTCCAATCGAACAGATTACTTTACCAATTGTACGTAAAAATACGTAGCTTTTCATTTACAAAACTAAAGCATCCAATTTAATTAAACTATTAGCCTAACGGTTTTCAATGACGTCGAGTGAACTTTTTAGTTGATTTTATTTTTATAAATGAAAACTAACAACTACGTATTAGTTACGTAGCTATTAAGGCTATTTCATAAAATTGTATGATGAATAACAAAGTCAATCATGATTGAATTTAAAACCATAAAAGCTAGATTCTTTGACTTAAAGTGAAAAGGCAAAGTATTCAGATTTTTCTTTAATAAAAAAAGACTTGAAATATTTACTTAATTACGTAATTTCATTATAACTCTTGACTTTTTTCAAACAAAGTCTGAATGGGCTTGCGGTGAAAATGGAAAAATGTAGCAGCGGCGTACTTCTCGCCCTCTTGATTAGAGCCAGCTTTATCAAATTTAATGTTCGGCGTTTTTGCCCTTGTAGAAATCCATTTTTATAAAGTAGGTACAGAGAAATTCCCAGAAGCAAAGTGTCCATAAATTAAAGCGTTCTCAAGAGGCGAGTCTCAGTTTTCCGTCACAGAGTAAATAATTGGCCGGTCGTTAAATTTATTTCACAGATAAATTTTGACAAACTATTATCTATGCGAGTATTATTAAAAAAAATCGCAAACAAATTATATGTATAAACTTGATTTAACTAGATTATCATAATCGACATAAGTATGTAAATCACAAGTTCGCTTATGTACAAAAATATATGTAACCTTTATGTTGACGGCCACCAGTTACGAGAATATAAAAAAGCACGTTGTCAAGTATATTCGAATGATAAATGTCGTTTATGAATTTTATTTAAAACTCAGTTATGTTTTGTGAATTTGATTTAATTTAAAAATGCAAAAGACGATTTAAGTTTTATATATTTAATTTTTACTAAATACATTATCATTCGTTAATACTGTATTAAATTATTTAAGACAATGCACTAAGCAGTTAACAACACGCGCTTCTAGTTCGAGTAGTCTTGAGTTTATAGGCGACTCGCGTGACACTATGACTATGAGTCATTGCGTGATGTTTGTGCAAGCAAACTGTCTATCACGAACAGTATTTTATAATAAACAAACAAACTCTTAAATTTTATGATATTGCTATAGACATAGACAATGTAATTATATTCAAAACTGTTAATGCTAAGTTTTTGTTAGGTATATTAACTTTGGGTCGTCATTATAAGTAAGAATTGAAATGAAATTCTGTTTATGCAGGTTACGTCTATCAAAAACATTTATATCCCCTTTACTTTTATCATTACATCTCGGAGTTACATAAGTTTTATATAAATCATATACTCTAAATACCTAATAATAAAAAATATATACATCTCAGTCTAAATTTTAGAATCAATTCACAATGTAATAATATAAACTAAAATTATTTTCCTTGAGAAGTATCAACGAGGGTTTCAAATTCAAAAATCATTCCTCACTCTCTAAATGAACTCGAGGAAGCTTTTCTAAAATGTTATTAAATGAAAAACCCACTATATTATTTTACCCATAAAACAATTGTAACTCATAGATATTTAAGAATGAAACTAATATTTCACCATCTTATTCGTAAGCTACATTTATTCTCCTCTCTCTTCATCCCCTGGCCGTCGAGGCGTCTCTTTCGTATTCGTCATTTTTCATTTTTTTGGAATTGTTGGAAGACCTTTTGTAGTTGATAAGTAGGTACTAGTTTACTAGTTAAAACAAGATAAAAAGTGTTTAAAATTTTAGTTAAAAATAACTTTATAAGAAAAAAAGGAAAAAGAATAAAAAAAGAAGAATCTTAATATATTAAATAATGGCTTATAAAAAAATTGTTAAAAGTAAGAGTCATAAGAATAATTTGTTAAGAAATAAAATAAAATGCATCCCCCCTCATTTTACCCCAATATAATGTAGATTTAAGAAAATAATAAAGTAGGAATAGATAGCCTTTAGTTTGGGAGCTTACCCTGAGTGTGAAAAATGACGGATGAAAGAAAGATGAAAACTAGTATAAGAATAAGCGAGAGCTGTGTATATCTATATACAGGGTGACTGGTGAATTACCATCGACATTCGGGGAGAGCGCTCGGCGCACGGTTCCCACTCGAATCATGTAAAAAAAATAGATAAATATTAATAAACTTTTAAGTAAAGTTACTCAACAATTATCCAATTATTTACGCATCGTCTGGACACCCTAGCAGCTAGCTGCACTTTCGACACAAAACAGGTAGTTTATCTACGTCCAAACGCCGCCACGTGTAAACAGGGTAGCAGGATAAACAAGCATGATCCAGTCCCCCTTAATACTTTAATCCTGGCTTAGGAAAGGCAAAAATACTAAGATATTTTACTCGTTTAAGCAACAAATTTGTTGACTAGGTAAATTATGTGACTTTGGCAATTTTTAGGTGTGAACAAGCGACACATTACAACACCTGTGCATGTGCCGCCGGCATGACTGGAAAAGTGTCATCGCTTCATTTATTTGAATTGAAATTTATGAAATTTTGGTCAAAAATTAAGTACCTATTTTTATTGCATGACCCGAATGGGAACCGCGCGCCGAGCGTTCTCCCCAAATATCGATGGTAATTCACCTGTATATGTATGCTATGTATGAATGAGTCGAAAAATTAAAAAAATTAAAATAAAAGTCTCCGAACCATCTAACTCGGAGGGACAAATTATATATGTATATGAAAAAAAAAATGTTACATTTATTATAACTACTTAAGAATTCTTTATATCATTTTTCATGATTATTATTTTAATGCAAAAATAAAATCACAATTTTATAAGGTTGAATTAGAGAACTAGGATCTGCTTTACTTCTGTCACAGCGAGTTTGATTAAAAATAAAGGCTTGTTAGGCCTTTATCAAAGGTAAATATAAATTAGTATTTGCTAAAGCATTTCTATAGAAGTAGGAAAACCTATGTCGAATAAAATTACATATTTTAATTTATTTATACACTTAGAGAACCTATTAAACCTGGCTAAACTTTATAAATACTACATGTACGAACACAAAACAAAAGCTGGTCTTTATAGCTTTTTAAGTTCGGTTTTTAAAAATTTAATTTTTGCATTCTACTATACTGTAATATACAATAAAAATCCCACAGCTTGTCGAAGACCTCTTCTCTAATGAATGAAGGGTTGGAGCAAAAATTGAGCTGATGGTTGGAGCGAGCGACACATTGTTGCTCAATTAGTCGAAAAATACCTGTAAGTATATAATGTAAAGAAAAAATGTTAATTCTCTTTTCATTTAACTAAAGTATCGCACTGCTTATCGATCCTGTAGTTGAACAGTATAACAATTTATTATTATTTTCAATTAGTTTTTTAAATTGTCACCAGTATTTCAACTTCCACTGGTATACTACCAAAATCTGAATATCATAAGCTTAATATTACCTCTATAAACGCGAAAGTAACTAAACTGTTTAGCTATCTGAGTGTTAGTTTCATTTCCACGATTGAACCAATGTAATAATTGCCAAAATATGAGGAAATATGAAAATGGTAAAATTAAAGTTGATTTCAGCGTTTCAGCGTAAACATGTTATGTCTATTGGTTACTCAAATTATTTATGTAAAAAATTAATAATCATAATGATTTTGTCATTCTCTAATATACACTTGTTTATTATCTCTATATTACTTTACTATTATAAACTGGTTATTTAACTAAAATCTAAATTAATTATTGTAAATTTTAGACAAAATAATCAGTTTAATTAATATTTTAAGTTAATATTTTAATATGCAATATTTTAAATCGGAATACCGCCGCTGGCTCTTCGCCCGCTTGGTTGCGGTCGGCGACAGACTCAACACATTTACACCGATTTATTTCACGACGAAACTACTTTATTTCGACTTTCGACCAGCGTACGACTGCTATCTGCTATAATTTACATCAAACGTTTTTTATCTATTTGATACAAATATTTCTATTTAGAGTATACAAAGTGAACCAAATTGTGCTAGGCAACTCTTTTTTTACAACGAACTTTTAAAAAAAACTCACTATTTTTCTCTTATTATTCTAAAATATTATTCTTAAATATTTTTAACACAATTAAATCAATTTATCGTAAATAATATAATAAAAAGTACTTTAAAACCTTTGTTTCAGAACCTTATATTATGATTGTGGTACATTTCAGCATGCATGATATTAATCCAAAGCAATCGGTCGATAAAAAAGACACCATAAAAAAACACATTGACGCATTAATATTCACTTTGCATTGGTGCCTCGGAAAATGATGCGTCCATTTTGTTTTTATTCTTTAAATATTTGATTCAGACCTAATTTTTCGAAGATTTTGTAATCTTTTTAAAATTAAAACACTTTTAAGAAAATCACTTTAAGAATAAAGTTAAAACTACATCGTCGTGATCAAATGCATACAAACACTGCGTCAGAATAAGTACGATAAACTCCTCTTTGATACAGTTATTTCAGTAGACATTAATAACAATATAACAAACTGAACAGCGTTACATACCTTTTAATAGTTTTTGGTTTTAAAAAAAACTGTTTAAAGTAAAACAACGAAATTTCAATATTTATTGTCATACCTATATACTATGAAATAAACTCTTGGTAAAGCTTCATTACCAGTCTTTAATGAGACAGATATTTAAATGACTGTACCTTATTATTTATATAAAAAGTAATATACATACGAGTATAATCACTGTTTTAATATTTAATTTAACACCGCTTGAATGCATTAAATATTTACAGATGTTAAAAATTCATTATACAACAATGACATCAATGTCGATGTAAAATGGAAAACCAAACGCTATATTATATGAAGCCTTGTTTTACCACATATTTTAAATGTGTAAGAAGTATAATTAAGCAAAAATAGATTAATTCATATTTTACGTACCTACTTGTCGAGTTAAATAATTATAAATACCTTCACAGAACTCAAAGGTCACACAAACCGTCATTTCACCTTCACAAGCCCAACAGTCGCACAAACCAGCATTTCCTAAAGTTCCGTCATGCAGAAATTGCAAGTTAAACACTTCGGAGGCTGCTCGGGAGAGGAGAAACACTGACAGCGTCTTAACAGATTATCCACCGATACACCACGCTTACAGAGATGAGGAAGGAGTTTTCTCTCTTTCTGAGAGAAGAGGAAGAGCCTGGTGAACCGGGTATAAGGACGCAACGGTGTAGGGATCTTTTCATGAGTGACTTCGCAGGTATCGGATTCTGTCGCCCGGAGGGCTCGCATCGATTGACGCTGACGGTCACTGTCAAACATGTGGTCACGTGCTTTGAGCAGCAGTGAGAAGCTTGGGAAGCAAAATATCTACCGCTGATTAATGGATATAAATGTATCAGAATTACTCCTGAAACAGCTCTACAGCCTGTATTTCTATATTTTCTATTTCCTATATTTTATACACTGTAATTTTAAACAATGTTACGCTTTGAAACCGAGCAGTCTTTACCTGAATTTAAACTTGGAACCTTAGGTTTGGATCCTAGTATTCTATCGAATCAGCGCAAGTAATTACAAAAAGGCTCAGCATTTTTATAATCGTATAAATTACTTCATCATGATAATACGAGGAAATAATAGTAATGATATTGCTAACACCGCTTTTATTTGTTTTTTCCCAACCCTGAAAAATGTGGTTCCATCTTAATCCATCGATTTAAATCGCCGCTACAAAATATCTAACGCCCTTGAGACTGCCTGATATTATCTTTTGTGAAATTTTAGCTGTTAAAAACTATGAAATTCTAGACAGCCTTGAACTCAGTTTTTTTTATTTACTTTTTTATTTGTCAAAATCCATCCGTCAATCTCAGGTCAGTTAATAAATATTAATTTAATGTTTCTTAATTCTCTAATTTATTAACACTCAATTGTTTACCAATCTTGCAGGTAATTTCATCCTGTTCCATCTGTTAATGATATCACTACAAAATATCTATTTTGTATAGTGATACACACAAGACAGCTTATCGCCGACTGAATTTATCTGCTGCTATCTTTTGTGAAATACGAGCGTAAGCAACCGAGCTAGCAGAGCTGACTCTATACAGCTTAAGTTAGTGTAAATGACATATACACCACGACCGAATAACTAAGCTAACTCATTTTTTTGTATTTACTTGACAAATATCCAACTATATATTTACTTTAAAAATCTAGCCTAATTGCGAACAGACGTGATTTTATACAGGTGACTGGTGAATTAGTATCAATATTTAAGGAGAATACTCAGTACATGATCGGCACAGTACAGCACCACGCCGCACGCGCCGCCCGCCGTCGGCATGACTGGAAATGTGTCCACACTTCATTTATTTAAAGTGAAATTTATGGAAATTTGGTCAAAATTAAGTACCTATTTTTTTACATATATCTAATGAGAATCATGTCCCGAGTATTCTCTTTAAATATTGATCCTAATTCACCAGTCATTCTGTGTAAGCTGTACTTCTAATGTATACCGAAACATTCTAAATAGCCGCTCCTACTTGACAATCCTACCTCCTACCGCCGCTACTAGTTGACAAGAGTTTACAAACTAACCGCAATAATCGCAAGCGCCTGTGCCAAGTAATGGTCGCCATGGCTATATTGCCGATGTCAACTGCTTTTCGACACGGGCATTAGTAAGCGAAGTGCATCTGTCAACTACAGGTTGATTAACGTATATTACATTATCACCGGTGGAAAAATAAGTAACAAAACGTGAGAGGCCTTGGGCAGTTTTGTGCTGTTGGTAAACTAAAAGGTCATTGTCCGGACACTCAAAATAATAATAATTATTATTGTCATAGAACAAATAAATAAAGCGCCGAGATATCCAGAAAAACATGAGGGTCTTAATTGAAAGGTCACGAATAAATATTTAAATGATTTAATAATTCACAGATTATAATATTTTACATCTTATTTGACTTGGTAAATAATGAATATGTAAAACTCATTGAAACGCGTTCTTAAAAAAATATTGAATAAACTTGCGTGGTTAAGCTTTTATTCGGTATGTTAGTAAAATGACTTTCTAAAATTAAGGACTAATCATACTTAAAGCGAACCTAAACTAACATTCATATTCGCGCATCAGAAATTTTAGAACAGTCAATACTTTGGCAGTAATAGGGTACTTTGTTTTGAATTTTCCCTTTTCCTAAATCCGGCGCTATAATTTGGAATTCAATGTGTCTCTTAATCCCTACCAGTCCCTTTGTTTGCGATTGTTTGTTTTGCTAATTGTAAAGGAAGTGGTATTTACGGGACCAATAAACTTCCAGATCGTTACTTCGTCTATCATAAAAGACATCTATTAGGTTTTATTATCATCAAAGGCTTTAATTTTGGAGCTAAAAAAGATAAGCTTCAATAAGACGAACAAGAATACTTAATAATTTCATTCATTTGTCACTTTCATCCTAAAATACTGTTTATAGAATTTAATGAATAAATAATAAAGGCGTATATATTTATATATATTTTCGTATACACTTAAGAATTTTGTATTTTCACTTCTTTACTTTTTGCATAAAACTAAACACAACAACTACATACTCGTATAATGACATTATTTTGAGTATGTCATTAACGTCAGTGTTCTGTAGTATGTGTTATTTAAATAACGGCGTGAATTAACTAAAAGGGTAATAAAAGATAAGATAGTGAGTTTAAATTTTATCCCAAAAAATATATAATAACAGTGTGAAAAATGTGTTGTAGCATGTAATAAATATAATCAAAATCGCCCGTTCTGGTGTAGTGGTGCGAGCAGTCGCCTCAACGCCGAGGATCGTGGGTTCGATTCCCGTTCGGAGCAGATATTTGTATTTGCATAAATATTTTTTCCAATTTAATGTATGTCCTTATGGGTCTCCCCACCGTGCCTCGAAGAGCACGTAAAGCCGGCGATCCCGGTTGTTATCATACACATCTGATAACGATCAAAACTCATGGTAGGGAAATTATGGCTTAATAAGGACATACATACAAATAAAACCTACGTCAATATTATAGGGGATTTTAACGCGACGATAGGCAAAAGATGAGATGATGAGCTGAGAGTGAAGTAATTCTGATATGGACAGCGGAACCCCAAGGGTCAGAGGTTGGCCGATTTTGTTTATTTATTTATTCTTTATTGCACACCACAAATATATTACAGAGCATAGTTACAAATAAGTCAAGTTAACACGTTGTATGCTTTATGACTCTCCCGTGGGCCTAACGTAGCCTAGCTACTCCATTCGAGCCAAACCAAAATCAAGAAATCGATCATTTTTATTAAATTGAGACTTTCATTCCAAAATGTATAAAATGCGGACAAAGGAACGGACGTAATTAAATTTCACATTTGTGTTAGAAATTAGACAAGTGGTGGGTGTACTACCCTATAATTCCTTCGGAAATTCGTTCATCCTTGTATTAAATACTTGCGTAAAGTCATCGAGTGATTGCTTAATTGACTCCATTGTTATGCAAGTGGTACTGTATATTTATAAAATAAAGTAGCTTGTTTTTTCTCGATTTTCTGGAAAAGAAGAAACTCTTTATGATGAACTCTCTTTCTTCCAGAAGCCGCCTCATAGGAAATGAACCTACACGAGACATGATGAAGGGTTAGGAATGAGATAGACTTCATCATGACCACCAGACAAAAAATATTCAATGATTTCTCCGTAATTCACAGGTGGAAAAACAGAAGTGATCACCTATTGGTTAGAGGTACTCTAAATATCAGTGTTAAACTGGAACAGTATTACCTGAAAAGTTGAAGATATTTCCGTGGACGATATAAACAACACGTTGGTGAACACTGTCCATACAGTCGTGAGCCCATTTTAAAAGTGGCCCCCGAAAGCTTTCTTATTAAACTCGAAATCTCCTCCTCTAGTCCTCTAGTGACTTTGAAGCATATCTAGGTGGATCAGACGGATATGGAAATATTTGAGACATGAAATTTGTTCCTTTAATACAAACTTATCTATAAAACATTTTATATTAAACATAATCAGTGTGACCGTTTTCAAAAACCGCTAAACTACTAGATGTAACTTACTTTTCTACTGAAATCTACTAACGTTTTGGAAAAATCTACCTAAATTGTACTGACGTAGTTTGTGATTAAAATTCACTTTAATTGATAATTTTTGATGAGACAGAAATGAAACACAAGTTAATATTATCAAGTTTTATTAATAAATTATTAGATACACACGTATGTAGGTACTAAATTAATTAGTCATCATTGTCATGTTTCGATTTTTTAATTAATTTAACCATATTATTTTCTGGTTGGAAATTCGTACAATTACCACCGTTATCAATTAAATCTTGTTTTACATGTAAAAGCGATGATACATGAGTGTTACATCATTAAATTATTATATTATTTAATCATTTTATTACATCCAAAAACTTTAAATGTTGAAACATTGGTTGTTCAAAAGGCAATCTTTTATTAAGTTGCAGGCACAATTCGATTAAAAATGATCTACACCTTTTAATACAGTCAAACAAAATATATAACCTAGTTACAGGTAGTACATTATCATCAAAATTCGTTTGCAAAAAGGTTGCATTTAGGTTACGATCCAATAGATATTGATGATGAAAATATAATTTAATGCGTCCCAATGTTCAATAATACGGTTAACAGTTTAACACAAGCATGTAAAGAAAGCCATCTTATCTCGTAATGACGCAATATATTGTGATTATCAGATCCGACAAAGTCTTGAAATTCAATAAACTCTCGTCGTTTACTGCTGTGACTGAAATAATTGTAAACATATTATTATATGTTATGAGAAAAATATTTGCTAAAGTTTAAAATATTGCCAGGATATTCTACTGAGTCGCGGTGGCATGCGCCAGCGATCCCGTGGCTCATCATCATCGTGATCATCATCGACGATGAGGGCACCGCTGTGTTTTAGTGGGTATTCTGACTTCGCAGTCAGCGAGTCCCACATACCCGTCGCCTGCGGGTGGCGGGGTGCGTAAACGCATTTCACAGCGTCAAAAAAAAAGGATATTCTACTGAAATCCGCTACTTTATCAAAAAATACTGAAAATCTACTGCACTACCAATTTCACAACGAAAATCTACTGTTGCAGTAGTCAATCTACTGTAAACGGTCACACTGAACATAATACAAATGAAGTACACTATCATAACAGATGGTGATAAACATATGACGTTCATTTGCTGAATTTCACTGTGAAAAATCGCAGCTAAAAAAATGAGTTGGCACCTTAAATTTTGGTGCATTCCCAGGAGTACCAAATACCTAATGTGTTCGATTAATATTATTTGCGAAAAATTCGCTGTTTTAGCGCGAAAATACGAATAGAATGTATAGTACATCAGAAATACATAAATGTTTTAGAAAGTTGGAAAATTTTGTTTAAAACATTGTAGGTATATCAATATTATACGGTTGAATATAGCCTACAAATATTTAAATCACATACCTAGTAGTTCTTAACAAAAAATTAAAGTACTTGAAAATAAGTGACCATGAAATAGAGCAGCGTCGTCGAGACAGGACTGCTGATGATATAACGACCGCGCAGGCGTAACCGGAAGGCCTGTCGCCCGTAACTCATACACAGATCCGGCGCAAAAACGTCGCCGGACAACGTTATCTATTCGTGCGGTGTAATAGCCGTTGCGCTATAACTTGTCTGTATGTTATTGTATTTGTGAATAAAGCTTCCTAAACGCACTTCTCTCTAGTGTGATAACAAGACAAAGATATTTTATGACAAAATGCTTCTTTCTGTTTAATATTTTCATATTAATTTATTTTATTTATTTATTTATTCTTTATTGCACACCACAGATACAATAAAAAGCATAGTCACAAATTTGTTACATCAAGAATGTGTAGTACAGTGTAAGTTTAAGAATAATATAATCATAAATAAATGAAGTAGAATATACTTTATAGGTACTTTTTGATTTAAACTTCAAAATGTAAGTTTAGAAATGTATAGCAAATCTCTTTTCCACCATTTTTTAAAAATCGGACATACCAAACATCAACTTCGAAGATATTAAGCAAAATGTAAAAAAAAAAACAATGTTTTAATTAAAGTTAATACGGAAAAAAATTTCAACAAAGTATTGATTTCTCCGTTTCTCTATTATATGTGTTCTTTATTTATCGTAATTATATGTACATGTGGCGGTAGGAATCTGACCTCCGTAACCCACTTGCATAATAGGCTATAATAATATGCTCATTTAAGACTGAACTCTATTTCACTAATATTGATTTGACTATACCTAATTATACCATTGTAAATTTAAAATAATAATACACAAGACACTACTCACCATAAAAGTTGAATTTTTAAATTCTTTGAAGATTTCATCGTTCAATTAAGGAAAATTATCGAGATAATTCTAAAATAAAGAAAAGAATGAATTAGTATAAAAAATTTGAAACGCTAATTGCGTTAGACGGGTAAAAAACGAATTATAAAAGGTTTTAGTATAGTTCCCAGTATTACGTCACAAATTTTGGTTCAGTTATTCATGAAATAACTATCTGGGAGATAACTTTGCTTGTACTAAGCTCTATATTTACTAATAAAGTAACATGCCCTGACTAACTCAACGTGGCCGACGTTGTAAAATTGAATTTGTATAGTAATTTTTGAAACTTATATTATAAGAGTTATAAGAGTGTAAATTAGAAGATGAAATTGTAAATAGCATTCTTGTCATTTTAAAGCTTCAGACATTGATACTTTATTTTTTATTAGGCTATTAAGGTAACCTTTACAATTAAAAGAGCTCAATCGTTGGCAACTTTTAAAAACTTAGTCAAAAATCATTATCTCTCGCTGACTAACTCCGATACTACTTCCTAATACGTATTTTCTTTTAAATTGTAGATTAAACTCGGACTTATAAGTTAACTATCAAATATCAAATTTACTATAATGTGTATAGGAAATGTAATTATGTATGTATCTTTATTTGTATTATGTAATTGTATATATATTTATTTATGTAGTATATGTACGTATATTTATTTAAATGTATTTATATTATAATTAAAAGATTATGTATTGATTTAATTTTTAAGTTGTATTCAGCACCACACCACACTATATTACATATAATATGTATATTGACTTTGTTTACAAACCCGTAAGGTTCTCTGGAAGAAATCGCTACTAAGCGATAAGACCGCCTTATTGTGCATCTAGATATTAACTTTTTATTCATGTAATTGTGTTTTGTATTTTTTTTTTCTCTGTGGTGTGCAATAAAGAGTAAATTATTATTATTATTATTAAGGTAACCTTAATTAACTATTTTTTGTAAATTCTACGCGTAAGCGTGTAAGCTAAGGAATGAAAGTTTCTAAGCAGACAAAACCGCACGTAACTGCTAGTTAAAAAATATACGTAATACATATAACAACCAATTAAAAATATTTTTTTCGGAGATAAGTCCTTGACAGATGGATTTTTAAGTCAAAAAATTCCTCAACACAAGGTTTTCGTTGTAATCGTTAGAAATTTCGTTGAGATTGTCGTGGCGTATACATAATGTATACAAAAATAACTCCTCTACTGATACGGGCTAAAAAAGTTTTTCATACTAAAATACATATAATAAACAAACATAGTTATATACAATAAATTGTCTATTTGTTATGTCGAAACAACAGCTTTTTATTATTATTCGTGTGATTTTTAAAACGATACTTATAGTATTTGTATATCTGTTCATACCATTTTTAATAATTCTTTCACAAAAACCCAGCCAAAACCCTCAAAGGACCCGAAACCGCAAGGGATGTCTATATTTTAAAAAATACCAGAAGACATTTGCGGTTGCGGTGTTGTTATGGTTATTGCATCGCTCCAATGAGTCATAGTTAGATTATTTATATCCTTTGTTACTTCTGGATAATTTTCAATTGGCGAAAGAATTATTGAAATTTGCTTAGTAGTTTCAGACTTTTCCGATTACCAACAAATAAATAAATCTTTTCTCAGTTTAAAAAAAAATAGGTTATATAAATATAGATAGTATAGAAAAGCAATAATAAGCTTAAAAATCATATCTGCTGTGGAGATTGTAAAATTAAAAAGCTTCATTGACTCAATCATAAAGGTCTGAGCTCTTTATCTGATCTTATTAAAGACTCCGTGAAATCTCTTTCCGATCACGTAGACAATTATTCGAGTAAAGCGTGCGGGCTTGAATCACTAACCTCAGTGAACGGCCAACTTTTACAATAAATCCATCCTGGCCTCGACAGTTAATCAGTCCTCCGATAAAAGCTTTAATCACGAGTTAGGTGGAAGTACCTGCGAGTTACAATCCGTTTTATTAATTTATATATTATTTTGAAATTTTGTGCTCACTCACATGACAAGTAGGTACTTTTAATTCAATAACGTTTCTAATCCATCTGCGTTTAATCCATTATAAATTTAGATTAAATAAACATTATTCGACGAAGAAAATCGATGGGAGAGACTATAGGTACCCTTAAGACATTTTAATCCGATTCGACACAGCTAATATCACTTACCAGAATTAGGGCGGATTGATTCGCCTATACATTACGAACATGTTAAAACTGTAACTCACGTTAAGTGATATGTTTAAATGGATTAATATCATCACATCACAAAAAGGATTATTTCAGGAAATGTTAATCTTAACGTATTTCGAAGAGTAACGATTCCATAACATGGTGGTCCTTTCCCTCATGGTGGACCTGGTCAGGAGCATAGCTACCACCGTATCAGCCGTATCAATGATACGGGGGCCCCACAATAGAGTTCGGGATAGAAATTGATCAGAACAGACAAAAAGACAGAAGGAAAAAAGAAAAAAAGTACAGTTTTGGCTTTAGTATCCTATTACAGTTTTATTATAGGTATAGTATATAGATATCTATAGACAGTTTGTTAGCGACCGGTTCAAAGCAGCCTCCATCCAACGGCTTCCAGCGACTTTCCTCAAGTCGTCTGTCCATCTCGCGGACGGACGTCAGTTCTACGAGCTATGTGCCCTGCCACTTCAGATTGCAAATCCGTTGGGGCATGTCAGCAACCTTCGTTCGTTTGCGGATCTTCTCATTTCTGCTTCGGTCTTACAGAGAAACACCAAGCATAGCCCTCTCCATTACACGCTGTGCGACTTGGAGCTTGTTTAAAAGGCCCATAGTTAGAGACCACGGCTCAGATCCGTATCATCACTGGTAACACGCATTGGTCGAAGACTTTCGACTTCAATTATATAATTGAGACGTATTTTAGGTGTAGCAGCAGATATTTAAAAATTCAGCATTTGATTGCAATATTAATATAATGTGATGAAATAGAATATGATGAAAAAAATGCAAACATTTTTATTGTAAAAAATAATAAAGTATTATTAAGTTCCGGCATCCCAAATAACTTAAACGATCGATTTTTAAGCAACGTACGTACTAGCCCTTTACACAAAGCAGTTATTTAAAATAGTAATAGATATTAATTTTAAAAATGAAATTATATGTCAAAGTTATAAAACAAGTTTCTATTATATATCAGACGGTGTCGTTTCTGATCCGATTTTTAAAATAAGTTTTACAGAGTCTTGTCCGTCGCGCATTGTTTGCGAACAATTCAAAATATATTTTGCACCCGTTTCGAAAACTCTGATCGAGTCTCTGAACAATGTACGTCTCTGTTCAACAACTATTGACGGTTGATGAAAATTTCTGCATCTACGTTTTTTAGAATAAAATGTTATCTATTTACATTATTGTATAGTTCTTTCATTTATATATTTTCAAAAAAATGTTTTGATTAATAAAACTGTACTGTATTGTAACAGCTTGTAAATTTCTCACCACTTTAATACAGACTGGTGAATTATGTTTCAGAATTTCATAGAAATCTGCAAGTTTCCTCAATAAAAACTGTACTGTACTGTATCAGCTTGTAAACAACCCACTGAGCGAAGGCCTCTTCTCCATATAGAAGAAGGGTTGGAGCTTAATCCACCACGCTGCTCCACTACGGGTTGGCGGATAATTTCCTTATAATGGGTAACGATCGTTATTAGATGTCTATGATAACAACCGGGACCGCCGGGTTAACGTGCTCTCTAAGGCACGGTGGGGAGACCCACATGGACCTACACCCATAAACAAATATTTATACAAATACAAATATCTGCCCGAGCGGGAATCGAACCCGCGACCGTTGGCACGCGGCTTTGACACGACTACTCGCACCACTACACCAGAATGGTCGTCAATAAAAACATATTTCCTCAATAAGAACATACATATTTATAACATTATTCCTTCACAGAGGAGCACAAGAAGAATTTGAAAGATAAAATTTAAAGCATTTGAATTATCGACGATGATAGTCCAGATTATATTTGAACCCACGACCGTCTAGTATTCTAGTATATATTCACAAACACATTTCACTAAATTATCTTATCTGAACCATTTGGTACAAAACCATAAGAAATGGTAATCCTTTTTGTATAATTGCAGGTTGTATGAGTAACTTGAGAAAAAAGTGTAATTATTTTTACAGGGGATCTCATTATGGAGTGTATAATTGT
The DNA here is from genome assembly GCA_036937285.1 of Euphydryas editha. Lineage (NCBI taxonomy): Eukaryota > Metazoa > Arthropoda > Insecta > Lepidoptera > Nymphalidae > Euphydryas > Euphydryas editha. The sequence goes on from JAUPFZ010000011.1 coordinate 9,615,973, forward strand.
TTAATACAGATGAAGTTATCTTCTAGTTATTCCTAACAGAAAGTCAAACTCTACTGCAGTCAAAATAACTGCAAATGGGTTTTCAATATTTTAGAAATTCTTGAACGCTTTGCTAAAGCGATATCTTAACCGTATTCACCTTGCTTACAATTTAATTAGGCGTAGAAATTTTCTAACAATTTATTGTTTGAATTAAAATAAAAATGTTGGCTTCTTAATTTATAAAATATTCATTTTTATATTTTATTATTCACGTTTCTTTTTGTTTGCCACATTTTGATATAAAACAAAGTAACTAAGTTGACATTTAAATTTCTCGAAAGAATGAATTTTCTCGAAGTAGCCTTCAGCAATGTATTTCGGTGTTACGTTGTAAAGAGAAGAACACATGTGAGGAGATGAGAAACGTGCCTTAATTTACATGTCGTGATAGAAGGATTACTGGTCATGCACTTACTTCTTCGCGCAGGCGAATATAATACCATTTTGTTGTTTCGACTTGCTTTGCAGATTTATTTGAAACTGAACTATGTTAAGATTTTCCCGGTTCCCCATTCATTAGCTAATAATATCAAACCTTGAAGAAATTATTAATACGGAATAAGGAAGTATAATTTCACTTAAAACTTTTAGATTAAATAAAAAATTATATAAAATATACGCACAGGTGTAAAACAGTATACTATACTGTACTGAGTACCTGTACATAAAAGGCAAAAAAATCGACATCTACCGAAACGAAATGCAATACTATAACTTTAATTATCGGTGCTTAGTAAAATCACCTAAGTATATTGCTTTGTCCAAAATAATTGTTAAGATGTTATGCACGAGATAAAATTTTATTATTGTACACACAATGTGTTTAAATAATAATAATAATCGAGCGATCGAGAATGAAAGCAAACATCAGTACTTTATTATTATATTATTTATATCGAAAATAATAATTCGTGTCACATATTTTAATATGTTTAGAGTAGAAGTGACTAAAATATGTCGATTTCACACAAAATTCACAGTATGAGACAAACATTAGTACTAAAGATAAACTACGTGATTTACTTTAAATTTTCACCACTAATGTATGGAATAATAATAATAATAATAAGGTAATAAGGTAATAAAATAAGGTAATAATATATATTTTAATATAATAAGGTTTTGTCTGTGCAATACAGGATCAGGTGGTTAAGACGAACAACTACCGGAAGCACATTCTGAAGGATGGCACTCCCGACTTCTGTCGAGCTTGTCGTCATCCCGGCGAGTCACTCAGACATGTGCTTTCGGGGTGTTCAGCGCTTGCCAACACTGAGTACTTGCACAGACATAACCAAGCGGCCAAGATTCTTCATCAAGAGCTTGCTCTAATGTATTGTCTCCTGGAACAGAGGGTGCCGTACTACCAGTACACACCGGCGCCAGTACTCGAACGCGACGGAGTCCGGCTCTACTGGGACCTGCCTATCGCCACGGACAGGACGATACTGGCGAACAAGCCTGATATCGTGGTGATGGATAGGGCACAGTCGAGGGTGTTTTTAGTGGACATTACCATCCCTCATGACGAGAACCTCGTGAAAGCCGAAACAGAGAAAAAGCGTAAATATCTGGATTTGGCACACGAGATTGTCGACATGTGGGGTGTTGAATCCACTGAAATCATCCCTATCGTGATATCTGCCAACGGTTTGATCCCGGTTAGCCTCGCTCACCACCTGAGGCAGCTGGGTATCCGTGACGGTTCGCTCGCAGCCAGGATGCAGAAGGCGGTATTACTCGACTCGGCTAGGATTGTCCGCCGATTTCTCAGCCTACAGCCCTAACCCCCGGCCGTTTGATCTCCCTGCCGGGGCGTAATCCTCCACCCGCTTATATTTATTTATGTAAATTTATGTAAATTTATGTAAATTTATTATATTCCTTATATAAGTATTGTATTATATTATATTTATTTATATGTGTATATGTATATATTGAACGGGTGGAGTGTAGCAATAAAAATAATAATAAATTAAAAGATAAATTAAAATAAACATTAATAAATATATTGAAAAAATTTACAAAAAAAAAATCAGAAGATCTACAACTTAAGCTTTACAAGTCCTGTTAATGAAATATATTTTTCATTATAAAAAAATAAAAAATATTTAAACAAGTAATTTCTCTATTAAACAAGTTGTTTAAAAGGAGATCGCAATCAAACACTCAGAATCCTGTGTGAATTTTAGATTATTTTACCTGCCTTGGTCGTTAGGTTGTAAATATATAGGTATATTTAATTATTTTAATGAATATTTAATGTTGTTTTTAAAAAATCATATCAATTTAATGGACGTTCCTCTTGAATAAGTAATGACCTCGAGGGCGATCGTATTAATCAAGATCCGGTGAAAAGCAACAGCGGCTTGCTAAGGAAACTCCTCAACGGACAATTAATCACTTCCAATTAATGCAGTCGTAGTTATAGTATTATAAAGTTTATTCATATTGACATTTAACAGAGACCGCCCGTTGCTTAAAATTGACTAAAGTTTTTTATATACATACTCAAAATAATTGTATATTTAATTCTAAAAAATAAACAAATAATAAAGTAAAATCTTATAACAATGAAACTGCAACAAATTTATGTTAATATTTATACATCGTGGTATGTATGTAGGTACCTGGATAATTGTTATATATAAATCTATACTAATAATAAAACTGTAACAGGTCAAATTCTGTACGTTAAGGACATTTAAAAAAAAAAATTGAATGGCACTCACTAATCGATATTAAAGCTAAAAATGATGTTTTTTTTTTCATTTCTATCTGTCTGAATTCGAATAAAACTGGCTACGATTTGAGTTCATACTACAAGCGAACGAGAGTACGGTGAATACTTTTTATCCCGAAATTCAGTACCGTTCGTTCATGGCATTCATTCTTTGTTTTTAGAAAAGATATATTTTAAAGATTGACTCGTAAATACTTCAAGATCTTCGGTTTGTTAGTTCAGAAATTATAGACATTATAACCTTCAGTATTAAGTCTAAATAACCCGGAACGTACAAAAGCCTTTGAACGCAATCACGGATACAGGCTAGTATATCATTATTTAGCTTTAGAGTATATTGGAACACGCTAAGATTAGCATTATTTATCTATCTGATTTTAAAAACTTTTGTACTGTTAGAGAGCTTGCTTATAAACGATTACAACCGAGCTTAAACCGCGTAGCTACATCTTCTAGCGGAGCAAGATCCGACGTGTGGTGTCACTGATTATACATGCATTAAAAAAAGATTAAACTTAACTACACAATCTTGCATTTATCATAATATTCATGCGCTCCCACACGAAAAAGGCTTGCGCGACTGTAGTCGATAATGTTCTTGCGGATCACCGCTTGACGATCCTATAATATTGGGCTACGAACATTATGTACAGTAGACATATTGGAGTCGCCGCAACAAATGTGTTTATTTATTACAAATACTTTAAAATGCATATTCAATGGTATCGAGACCGAGAGTCATCAATAAAGCAAATGAACTATTTTGACAAGCACCATGGATTAATAAAAATTTGATTTGTCTGAGTAATAAGCAAGACCAACTGTTTCATAAATGGAAGAAAGGTCAGAATAATTTAATATTAAAATTGGAATAGGTATAAGGCGAAGAAATAAGGTAAATAAAGTTACTGAATATTACAGAAATTTATATGATAAACGGAAATTAATTAAAAATTTTAGTAATTTAATAAAATTATCGCAAATTATAAATGATATTGCTGGTAGGATTATGAAATCGATTGATGAGATCGTATTAAATACCATTAAATCTCTCATCATATCAAATTGCTGACAATTTTGATTTAAAAAGGCGACCTCAGATAGAGTCAATAAATTAATAAATAAGTTAAGCACTAATAAATACCTAGGTTTCGATGGCATTAGAATTAAAGACATTAAAAGCGTTTCTGATAAAATTTCAAAACCATTAGCTAAATTCACAAGCACATTGCATTAAAATGGAGTGTTACCCTGAAGAACTAAAGATAGGTCGTGTTAGACCAGTACATACAAAAGGCAAATTAATTGATACATAAATAAGCTATTCTACTTCTGCAGAAAGATTTGTAGAATTAATAAATTTCAGAAAATACAAAAATAGTAAATATTCATTCACCGAATCTAAAATTAAATAGTATAGTTAAACTTAAACTTGTAGAACATAATCATGGGTGTTTACATCATCTTCAAATTAATTGTAATTGTCCCACTATTGACGAAATGAAATCACATAGATACGAATATTTCGGCTTAATAATAAATAATAAATTGAAATGGCACGAGCACATCAAACACGTTTGTGATAAACTTTAAGCATCTTTTATTTATTATTAGAAAACGTTTGAATTACCGAGACAAAATGATGGTTTTTAATTCTCTTGCAGAGTCAATTATAACATATAAATTAAGCAGTTACGGACGAACAGACAAGACCCACCTACAACAAATTTACAGATTACAACTTAGAATTGTAAAAACTTTTATAACTATTAAAAGAGAAGCAGAAAACGACGAAATATTTAATATTTAAAATGTTTAAAAGTAATTAATATTTTTGATAAAGTTGAATATCAACTTTCAAACGAACAATATTTTTTTTATTATCGCTACAAAAAATTGTATCATAGGATTTTTATTCATAAAATAGCCCAGCAAAAATTAATTACAATACCAGCCAAAAATAAATACATAAATAGAGTTAGTCTAATAATAAATTAATTATAAATTTTTATTAGACCGAATAAATGTAAGCTCAGAACTCAAACCGTAGTGGTTTTTCGCTTTCGCTTTAGAATATATAAATTTATATTAAATTTTTTTAACAATAATAAAGAGAAAAAAAAGGTCGTCTAGTATAAAGAGCTTCAGACTGTCAAATTGACATGAAACTTAACTATTTAAAACAACGAAAGGTTTTTTTTACTACTATTATTTATATTACTATTATTATTTATGACATTTTTAGTTTGACTTGTTTTTTAGTCATATAACAAATAGAATCGCACAAACTTGTTTCACTTATTTATCTACTTGGTAGTTGGCAGGAACTTTATCTCTTATGACAGAAACAGAAAACGGAGCATCTTTTAGTGATCTTTAATCTTGTTAAAAATAGCTACTCGTAATAATCCTAGCATGTCGGAATAGAAATTACGACAGTATTTATTGTGGGGTTTCTTACACATTAACATACAAAAAATATTTTAGTTTTTAAATTTTATTTATTAATATGTATATTTATATATCTATAAGATCAAAATTATATATGTAATAATTTATTATAATTTTTAAAGTAACATACTCGTACAACATAAGTATTGTACTTAAAAGTATTAAAAGAAAAAAAAAACTAAAAGACTCTATTTAAAAATATTTACGTAATGGAAGAATTCTTACTCGAGTACAATTTTTTTCTCAAAACCAGTAGTTAGTATTACATAAAATACATAATATACACAACGTTTCCTTTATTTAAAGTAAGAAAAATTGTTCCATAGTTAAAACTCTACCGTCCCCACTGGTACTAATGAAGGGGCTACTCTATCTTGCGCTAGTATTACATGGACGAAGGTTTAATAAAATGTTAATATAAAATAATAAAATCATAACAATCATTTTTACTAATGGAGACTTTAAAGTGCATATTGATATAGTCATTAGTGTTATACAGATATAATTGACGCTACAAAACCATGAAATTACTAATCTAAACAGACCCACCTTTATTAACTCGTATTATTTTTGGAACTAAGTTCCTTACGGCAGGCTTGAGGGTGATAGTGATTTTGCTGCGCTACCGAACAGAAAAAAAAGTAAGACTAAAACCGTAAGAAAACCAGGTAACGGAAGTGCGCGTGCATGTGGTGCGGGGGGCGAGGAACGCGACCGCCGCCTGCGGCACCACATCCGCGACTCCGCGTGGCTAGATGAAGTATTTTACGTAATAATTTGAATTACTATTTTTTTGTTTAATTTAATTTATTTTACATTATTTGTTATTTTATAAAATACTAAATTTCTTAATATATATATTGAAGATTAATACTTTCAAAGTATGATGAATTCAAAGAATACAAACAGCTATGCATGTACATATACGTATATAGTATAACTAACCTACTACTAGCTGTTAGATAACTCTATCTTTGGAAAACGGGTATAACTTATTTGTAAACCTAATAAATTAATAATATTTTATAAGGCAGCATGTAAACCGCACAGATCGTTCAGGCGCTAATGAACCGCGCGATGAACATTGTAGTAAAGACTTCGGAGTGATCTTGGGGCGGATTTTTTTGAGCGCACCTTCTTCGCTTGTTCATTAGTGTAATTAACTTACGCCGTACTCTTCCACAATTCGTTTCGGTAACCCTCGTTATTAAATTGCTTTACTCTTGTAAAACGTTAAGCGAAATATATTTTTGAAAATATTTCTAAAGGTCTCTGTGAATTTCTTCCACAGTGTTGTATATTATTAGACAAAGATTCCTTAAATATATACTTTTTTGGGTGTTTTTCTTAATACATGTAACACATACATGGCTACATTATCAAAACGATGCAACTTTGTAAATATGAAGGGCTTTCATTTTTATTATAATTATTCACATTTATTATACATAATTTTAATTAAAATTATCAAAAAAAAAAAATATGACAACGCGACCAAGTTTCGGTTACGTAACTACAAATACAGGCTTAAAGGTTTTTAGAGCACACTTCATGTACTCGTTACGACTTTAATAGTGGATGTCTATATAACAATACTGTTTATATTTACGATATCAATATAATATAAATGTATTTTTACTTTTTTTTTTACAATATAGTTATTCCAAAAGTAAGTTGATACACTTCAAAATCGAACACTACTATCGGCTTTCAATCAAATGATTGCTACATAGAAATCAAATACGGGCATTGTAACTTAGTACTGTTTGTTTTATGTTAAAGTTTCTTTATTATATTAAGTTTCAGATCAAAGAAAAATGATTGGAAGCAATTTATTAATACTATTATTTATGATGTAATATAATAATATTATTTACGATGTAATATAATTTGATGCAGGTTGGTGAACACAGTCCATACATATGGGAGCCGATTTTTCAGATCCGGCTGTAAAAGCGGACCCCAAACACTCTCTGACCAAACTCAAAATCTCATGGAACAATGACGCTTGTTAAACCTGCAGTTCTCTGGTGACGCTAAAGCATATAGGCAGATCAACAGACGGATATAGAAATATCTGAGACACGATGTACGTGTCTTTAATACAAAACGTATTAAAGACACGATAGGGCAAATTCGTTTGTTGGTCAAAGCCGGTTATCGAGGCTGAAAACAGAGGATGGAGATACAGTGTCGACCATAGCTGAGATATTGAGGGAGGTCGAGAAGTTTTACGGACAGGTGTATACCTCGGTCAGCCGACCTGTTTGTAGTTCGACTAAAGATCCACGAGCCGAGCTAACCTGACATTATTCCGAAGAAATACCGGACATCAGCTTGCACGAGATTAGTTAGCGTTCGGAAGTAAAAAACATCTTTTCATCCGTCATACAACAGTGCCTGAAGTCAAAAGTCTTCGACCAATGTGTGTTAATAATGACAAAGCATTATTTACTAGCAACGTTTGCGTCAACATTTTGGTATTATTCATAGTACCTGGATGACCGAGCTTTGCAAGGTTAAATTATATTTAGATACATTACATACTGATGAAACATAAATAATATTTTCGATCTTACCGACATAATAGTAAAACAATAAGAAATGGTTATTTAAATAAAAAATAAAAGGAGCTCTCAATAATAGTTTTTCTCACAAAAAAGAAACAAAAAAAATAAAGGAAAAAAATTTGGTCTGTAGAAACAGGGATTTGAACTCGGATTTTCTGATATTGATTCCGCCCGATTCCCATCGGAGCTATTTTAAGCTTATTAATGACAGCGAAATTTACCTTCGTATTCTAATGATATTTTTTAATTGCGTAAAAAAGGGATAAAACGACATTTTCTAAAAATAAATCCTAGATAGATCGTTGGAGCCGTTTCCGAGATTCAGATTATATATATATACACGAATTGCTCGTTTAAAGATATAAGATAGATTGAAAACAAATTCGAATTATAAATTTACTTTATTCAAGTAGGCTTACCTATATAAGCACTTTTGAATCGCTACTTTACAAGTCTGTCAAGTCTAGGTAAAGCTACGAGCGGCTCGGATTGAAGATTCAACCTGGAATAGCTTACAAGAAAACCACTAATTACCATCGCTAATTACTATTTAAAAATATTTCCATTTTTTTTTTTTTTAGAAATACAAATGTAACAGCTATCCTGCGAGAAATATCGTAATAATGAATATACGTAATAGTAATAATAATAAAAAAACATTTAATAGAGTTACATATACCTACATCGACCAAAATTTCGGTCTCCAATGTTTATATTTATGTCTTTAAGTTATGTTTGGCTGAATGGCATTATTTAATTAAAGGACTAGCCTTTCAATTGAACAGCTATTTAACCATTTAGCTGCGACGTTTACACTCAATTAAATTGGTCAAATAGATTCGGAGCAAATTGACTGTGACAGGTAGACTGGTTTGTTTTTCATTTGGATGTACGGAGGCCTTAAAAAAATAATCATTTATAATACAATTTTACTTAACGCTTAATTACTATAACACATTGTCGTTTTTTTTTATAATTATTATTTTAATCTATACTATATATTAATATTAAAAAGCTGAAGAGTTTGTTTGATTGTTTGTTTGAACGCGCTAATCTCAGAAAATACTGGTTCGAATTGAAAAATTCTTTTTTTTTTTTGTATAGCCCATTTACCGAGGAAGTCTATAGGCTATATAACATTACGCTACGACCAATAGGGGCTGAGCAATAAAAAGAAATGTTAGAAAAACGGGAAAAACTAATCTTTTTGAGAGCTTCAGTTGCGTCCTTTATTATTTCTCTTCTCGAGACATTTTTTAACTATAGTTCCACTTTAAAAGTAAATATAACATCACTCTTTTACTGAGAATTTTCGAGAAATAAAAAAACTCAATAATACGTTAAACGACCCAGGAATCAAACCTGAGACCCCTTGCTCGGCATTAATGCTTGCGACCACTCGACCAACAAAGCGGGTACCTACTCTTACAGTAATTGTTTTAAAATATTTAAGTATGTTTTTCCCTCAAATTAACGCGGGTGAAACCGCGGGGCAGAACTAGTTTATTATATTGTGGCACAATACTTAAAAGTATATGTGTAAAATCTCACCTACGACTTTTTATTTCTTTACTTATGTTAATATTAATATTATGTATTATTAATATGTAATACTCAAAATTTCTCAACAGAGGTCGGCGAAGATTTTAAAATATTAGAAATCTAGTTTTTATGTAATAAAAAAATAATAATATAACAAATAATTTGTTGCTTTTATTGACACATAAGACGGGATTGTTACCATGGTCACGGGTACACTGGTTCTAAAGATTTACCTCAAGTACAAACAAAAAATAATAATAATTGACAAATTCTTACCGTAGGAGCTTCTAAAATAGTTGGCTGAGAGACGTACGAATTACGAGATAACACAATTAAAATTATTTTTGTAAATTACATTAATTTTTAAACGTAACCAAATATATACGAATATTTGTATAGTTACGATCGTGGTTACGATGTCACAAAACAGTTGATGGATTTAGTGAAACTTAGGTATAACATTAAAGTAACTCAACTTATTAACTAAATAGGTAATAACTTAAAAATAAAAATATATTATTAAATAATCTTAATAATTTATGTATTATTAATAAACTTAATAATAAAAATGTATTTCAGGTACTCAAAGTTATGAGAACCGTAGAGTCTTCGTAGTGTATATGTATATAGAAATGTATGAAAGTATGAGTGTGAGTGTGAGAGTATGAGATTTAATTCCTTAACAGATTAATATTCCATCAATCTTTCCTGCCATAGGCGTATTGTCTTATTTTAACCAAAACTAACTAATAAGATATGATATTAAATTATTAAATGACATAAAATCGTTTCTCTTTTCTCAGTTAATATAGTACCTACATTTGTTGTCTTAATGCTGTTATTAAGACAACAAATTTACTTAACTTATTTTAAATTGGATGATGATTCACACAAAGCACAGTAGAAATCGGTTGATAGAGTAAGAAACGCGAGCTTATATTTTAACTTTTTAAGTGTGTTTATTATTATATATTTTATATAGTTAGAAATTATTATTTATGTATATATTTACAAATATTATACATACATAGGTCAGAGCTTATGAGATTTCCTTCGCTATCTTAATGGGATAAAAGAAAATGTTAAGATGACATACAAAATTCTGCCTTTTTAAAGTTAAAAAAGTTAGATTTTGTTGTACTCTAACAAACCGGCGCGTAATCAACTTGGGCATACGGATAGTAATGTAGTAATTATTATTCACAAATAGACAATTAATGCAGTTACTACCTTCTTTCATTGCAAAACCTCGACCCGATTATAGTTTCGCAGTATATCGAGTTCTTGTCAAATATTTAGTTTACATTTAAAATAATTAATTGAAAATACATATAATATAGATACTCGTATACAAGAAACTGATAAACTTTGATTTAATACTTTACTTATAATGTGGAATCATCCTGCCACATATTTAATTTGGCAACACGTCTAGTCTAGGTCATTCCACGCTCCAGAGAACCGTTCTCCAAGCGCAAAGTGTGCTCCGAGATCACACCTTCCTCTTGCGTGCGTGACCTCGCATTACTTTGTGCACTACTTGCGAAAAATATACGTGAAAAATTTTCTGAGGATTTTGTTTAAAAAAAAAAGTAGTTTTAAAGGATTCTTCTCTTTGGTATTATACATATATGCGATTTCAAAAAAGTAAACTATTTCTACGAAATACTTCCATTTTACATATATTTTACGATAAATCTTGTATCGTGTAATCGTGTAGAATATTGAGTGGCAATTTTTTCATAGCTAAGCACTATGACGTAATAAAATCGTTCGTTTTACGCATAAACAACGTCAATGGACGTATATCAACGTATATACATATGTGACAACGACGTCAAGGGTTTGAACAATAATTGACATAGTAATCGTCGAATGTCAAGAAGGACATGGGTAAACATAAAATTTTGGTTTGGTTATATTCACTTTATTTTACGTAAACCCGTATCATAAAATTGAATATAAATAATAATTTATTACAAAACTAAATTTTAGGATAAGTCTTATGAATATTAAATCTATATATTAATAACGTGAAGCAAAAACTTTTTACCCCTTTTTACGAAAATTACACGGATGGAGTAGTATGAAATTGGCACAGTTAAAGTTTACATGGAGAAGAAGTGCAGAATGCTAATATTTTTTTATAATAATACTCAAAAAATACATTAAATAATTTAAAAAAAACACTACATACACTACGACATACACACATAATTATGTAAAATGTACATAATATATACACAAATTTAGTTTATTGTCAAAGTCTGTTGTCAATACGGTTTTAATAAAGGTCTTGTAAAGATTTTTTTATCGAAATTGTTTATGACAGATCAGGTCCAATGACTGCTGCATTTGTCGCTCACCATGTTATGCGCAATCATATCTTTATGATATGAATTTCGACCACTGGGCGACCACTAATGAATATTAATATCTTCCAAGTTGATTGACATCACTTATTAAAAAATAATAAATTCGAAACAAACACATACCAAGGACATGCTTATATAGGATACGATCGGTTTTTCAACTTAGAAGAATATTGCAATTTATTAAACACTTATAAAAACCAACACATTCAACAGCACCAGTAGGGTGACACTCCTATATCGAGAGTCCAGAAACATACAACACAAACGCAAGTCACAACAAACATTTTCATGACCTATACAAACATGTCATTTACAGGAACCAAACCGCTAAGCGCAAGAACCAGGTGCTGTGACCGCTGCGCCTACCAAAGGAAAAAAATAACAATCTACATAGTTATATTAAATATAATTATGTTATCAATATAATAATAGCCATCTTAAAGCTGAGTAGATTGGTAGCTATTTTTTTAAGTGTACCTGTTACAGTCAATTTGTTTCGAATCTATTGTATTTTGAGGATCACGCTTCTTAATAATACATGAGACAAGTAACCTAACAGTAGGACAATTACAAGCTCTATAAAGTTCAGTATCTACGTAATCAAAAATTCGTATCTAATATTTTATGAGAATTACGGATGCAAGAACCGTTCAGTAAAAACTACTAAAAATTAGTTTGTAGATAGTTGAAGTCCAGGATTAACACAAATGCTTTTTTATCGGACATTCCTACGGGATCGGTAATTACACGAGTAAAACCAAGGTCATAGCTATATACATATATTTAAATTTCGCAAATTACACAATATCGCAAGAAAAGGTCTGTTATTGTCACTGTATTCATTATGAATATATTATTATACTATCGTATATCTAATGACCTGCTTACAGTCGCAAAAGGTCAATGTATCGGGTTGGCACAAAAGTAATGAGACGCTTGGTTTACGTTTTATATTTTTTTCTATTATTACAATACAAAAAGCTTAGTAAATGATCACCATTAGTATCTAAGACTTCTTGCCAACGATCCGGCAAAGTTTGGATGCCTTTCGCCCACAACTCTGATGGCTGTGCCTCGAAAAATTTGTTCAACTCCACCTCTACATCAGAGAAATCATTAAATTGTTTATCCCGCAAATGTTGTTTCAGGGCTCTAAGCAAATGATAGTCTGATGGGGCGAGGTCTGGGGTATAAGGTGGATGGGGTATCGTCTCCCAACCGAAGTTCTGCAACTGTTGACAAACAGTAGATGCGATGTAAGGTCGAGCGTTATCATGTAGTAAAAATACATTGACTTGTTTTCGTCGTTTTTTCTTCATAGCAGCAGATAGTTTGTTGAGGTGGGTTGAATATTTGTCAGCGTTTATACTTCTATTGTGTAGTTCATAAAACAGTATGCCTTGCGCATCCGGAAACAGCAAAGCAGAATTTTTAAGCAGTTTTTTTGACTCAGCTTTGGTTGAGTTGGTGGCGTTTCTTCTCGAGGCAGCCGAAAAGCAACGACATGTATCGTTATCGTAATGAATCCATGATTCATCTTCAGTAACCAGATCAGACAAAAACTCTTTACTTCGGGGTCGCAGCAAAAGTGATTGACAGATAGCAACACGGACTGCACGACTGTTGTCTGTAAAGATGTGCGGTAGCCACCGAGCCAAAACTTTTCGTTACCCAAGCTCATTTAGATTGTATTTGACGGCGTGGTAATTGCATTTAAGTGCTTCTGCTAATTCACGAGTGGTAGCATCCGGATTCAACTGCAGTTCGCGGCGTAAATCGTCATCATTCACTGCGTGTGGTCGTCCTAAGCGTGGCTGACTTTCAAAACTACTGTCTCCTGATTTAAAACGCTCAAACCATCGGGACACCGTCGCATGGCTTGTACTTCCAGCGCCCAATGCAGTGTTGATATTGTCAGCCGCAGCCTGCGCACTGTGGCCGAACAAGTACTCGTATAAGTGTAGAGTTCGAACTTGTCGCTTGTCCATTTTTCTTCAAACTGACTAAGCCGATTGCAAGAGCAGCTTTATATACGCTTACATCAGAAGTACTTAGAATGTTTTACAACATTCTAGAATATAATCGAAAGCAATTGACTTGAAAAAGGAAATGTATATATGTATATATTTTTAGAGTGTCTCATACTTTTGTGCCAACCCAATAAAAGTCTTACAACCCGATTAAAAAATAAGTCGATTAATAAAGTAGCAAAACCACGAGTAATCGATTTCGTTTACATTGTACCATTCTTACCCTGAAAAAAAATTAAATATTTTTACAAAAACTTTTCAAATGTTAGGAAAGGGTTATAAATAAGTTTCCGAGTTGTATTCTAGCCCTAGTATATCTTGTAAAGTGGTTCGATAAGGGCCTGCGTAGCGGAGAGTTCCCGAAAACTGGGAAAGTTAAAGAGGGAAGGTCACACAATTAGTCAAGGAGGTTTGAATAATATTGTGTGGACAAGTGCCATGATTTTTATATCAGCAGCCAGTAATTTCAACTTCGCCAATGTATTGTGAAAGAAAAAGTCACAATAAATCAAAAAAGGGTTTTATTAAAAGTATTATCAAAGTTGAAACATTTAATGCCAAAGTTTATTTATAAGAATTACTAACTGAATTACGCACTTTTAGACACGAAAATTCTAATCTCGTGAAAGATTCGAGGTGAAAAATATCTAATTTATCACGTTAAGTCGTCAACTATGTACAAAACAAGTTCTATTGTAAACAGTTTTATAGTTTTAGCGCAGAATAAATAATAGTACATGTAGTTTAAGCCCGAAAAGTAACAAACTACAATTCAATTACCCTCACAAACTTTCGCGTTTATATTTGTATGGATACGATATTGTATATACAGCGACATAATTCTCTTATATATCTATATAATATACTATAATGTATAAACTACATCGTTAAAAATTTAAATAATACATTATATGACGTTTTTGAAAATTTATTTTTATTTTTATACTACCTGTATAAAGTCGCTGACTACTTCTTTAGCGATTGCTATACCTTTCATCAAGCCTATAAGATTAAGTATCAACATCAGTTTATACCAGAGACCAAGATGCAAACAGATAAAAATGAAAAAAATGCAATGTTTTTTTTTGCTTCTGTATCGATTAAAAAATAGTACAGTAATTAGTTTAAAATGGTTGTTTACAAAGGTAGACTTATCTCTAGAAGAGATCACTTCCAGCCAACCTTGCGGTAGTAAGAGATATTATATATTTAAGCAGGCAAAAGAAAAAAAAAGTGCAGCGATAGGAATAATACACAAATACGTAAAAATAAATAGCTTACTTACAATACATACTACATACCATACACGGCTATTTACACACATACATATATATATATATATATATATATATATATATATATATATATATATATATATATATATATATATGTATATGCATATATTTAATCATCCGTGTGCCGAAACAAGTCGACCACAACGAAGAAGAAAGAGGGTAGACAGATTTTTCTGATCTGCCACCATCCACCATCTCCGTACGTCAGTCTCCCCGTGATCATGGCGATTGAAACATTGCCGAAATATAGGGAACTGCGGTAAGCACCCGTACAAATATAAATTTAAATATAAAGGCAATATACTTGCTATATTTTTTTTAAGTTGAACTTTGTTGTGAATGTTCCGTCGTTGCTTAAGTTGAATCTTCAGTTTGTTTTAAGAATATAAAAAAAATTACAACATAATGCCTAGTTCTTAATAGTATGAAAAGATCCCACATAAGAACATAACATCAAAATATTTAAATTGTCGTATCTACGAAATCTGAACGGGTGTTACAAAAAAAAATACATATATTATACGCATCTATGTATAATTATTATACCTACATCGATGATTATACGTATTTTAGGTACCCGAAACCTGAACGCACTTTTTACAAAATCGTACATGTATAGTGAAAAAAATCAAAGCTATAAATGACCAACGAGTGTTCGTATTATGCGTAATTATTAATTATTTATATTAAATAGCTGATAACATAAAAATAAGTTCGTTAGAATGATATAGAAATATATTACCAACCGAACAAATGTTGTTTACTCCGCGTGTAGATTTAATAAATGAATCTCTGCATGCGCAAATTTCTCTCTTTCGTGAAAGATATAGGTGTATCAATAAGTCTTAAATAAATAATCACAAACAAGGGTGGAAGGGCCTAAGTGCGGGACATTAACAAGGGTCCAGTCCAATTTTCGTCCTGTCTACATTGATATATTGAGGGCCGAAGTGAAGCCGCAGCGGACCTCGTACTGACCACACAACTCAGACGACACAACTCATTTAGTTTTTCTGTAAATGTTATTCCAATAAATTATAAATATTGTTATTCCGATAAAATTACAAATATTTTTATTGAAAATGTTTTTCAAATTATTGATGAATTCAAGCAAAATAGACACGATATTTTATCTTTTATACGGTATTTTAATTTCATCACAGTAATAAACGCTATATTTGAAAATTTGAATGAAATTTAAATATTATTTTCCTACGTGATTTTTTATATTATTATAAGTGAATAGTAAAAATAAACTAATGTCAGGTGTCTTAATTAATAAAAATGAAATAAAGCTCTTTTTCATTATTTATTTCCCGTAACAGAACTTAAAATCCTAAAAATGAAAGGCTAAAAAGGTGTTGCGGGGGAAAAGATGGGTCACTTCTAATGTCTATTCTCACTGAAAGACTACTGTTTGCGATTTTTTTTTTTTACAAATCCATTATATAAAGCTTACTTGTTTTTGGATTAAAATGTGCTTGTAAATCGAGCGACTAGTATAATTTTTAAAGAGTAACAAGTAACATATAAATGAACTACAATTAAAATATTTATTTTAACTGTGAAAATAATTGAAAATAAAAAAAAATAATCATTATATACAACAACTATTCCTATACTACAGTGTATTATGGATAACTATGAATCTCCGTAATCCAATCTTTGGTACCTGAGCTAGGCTCGAAGCCTGTATTTCAGGACATGCAACTCAGGACAAGCCTGTATTATAGGAATGTTCTAATAAAGCCACTAAAACATGTATTTAAAAAAAATATTTTTAAGTAAATGTTTTTTTTTTTTTTTGGCTTATTTTAATATCATAAAAGACGGTTATGTTAAAATGTTTTTAGATTAACGGCTTAGACAACGTTTTGTAATTGTAATATAATAATTAATATTTGTGGCATGATAAGTGAAAATATATATACTTTTTTTATTGTAAATTATTATTCTTGACCTTTTTAGAAGTATAATTTTCGAGACCTCATTAAATTAAACTGTGTTTTAATATTACTTGTAGCAAGGGTTTTAAATGTTTTTATTTTCATAAATATTTATCGTATTTATCGTGTAATTGTTTTATTTTCAACATAAACAATTTCATAAAGCAAACAAACAAAGTTGAACAAATTATATGTAGGTTATTTGTAGGTAGATTTATAGCTTTCCTTTGTTATTTTTTACATTCCTAGTGCCAAGTATGTGAAAAAGTTAATCTGATAAATAAGGCACATATAATCTCAGAAATAAATATCATAGAAATAAATATGGTATTAGATAACTGGTACGATGAAGAAATATTAATTCCAAATGAATAAAAAGAAAAGAATATTAGTAATGTACGAGTATACACATGAGGCGAAAAATATATCAGATACGTGTACCTAGTTATAAAGTCAAGCCAAAACGCAATAGCAGGAAACCCCCAGAAGCTGACAGCCACAAAACCAGCGCTTTAAAAATTCAATGTGTACCCAACCGACCACTTCGCTTGCATTTTTCGAGAGTACTAAAGTCTGCTTCGTTTATATTAAAGACCTCTATCTATTCGTTTTATCCGACGAGAAATATTATGCTTTCACTATCATCATGTCTTTATTCTGCTAAGACTTTACATTTACACGCTTCTCATATTTTGTTGAACAATTTTTGAAGAGAATAAATGCTGAAATATGAGCCACATAACTTTATTTTTATTATGAAACAAAAAATTCATTATTTTATGCCAAAATAAAAAAAAGAGTTTAAAATCATAGGAAAATCAAGTGTTATTAGGAAAAATTATTAAAAGCTAATGTAGGCTAAGGTAGTCAAGTATAAATAAGAATCTCTTATGAAGGCTTTTATACCCCTATTACGTTTAACAATATAATTGTGTTTTACAATTTAACATATTTGTTAATATCTAAAAAACTCTAAAAATCATATTTTTTTGTATGTTTTATTCAATTGCACTTTAAATATTAATATTGTTTACAAAATACGCGAAGCAGTTTTTTTTTTTGTTTTCTCATATATGTACATATATGTATATAATATCTATCTGACTGGCCCCTTGGCGCAGTTAGCAACCCTTTCTGCTCCAGGGTTGTGGGTTAGACTCCCACAT
Organism: Euphydryas editha; assembly: GCA_036937285.1. Taxonomy (NCBI): domain Eukaryota; kingdom Metazoa; phylum Arthropoda; class Insecta; order Lepidoptera; family Nymphalidae; genus Euphydryas; species Euphydryas editha. The sequence goes on from JAUPFZ010000011.1 coordinate 9,634,133, forward strand.
CCTGATTCTGGAAAATATACATATATCACTTGGTTGTTACCTAAAACACTAGTATTTGTCGTTAATTTTAGTTTGTAGTTAGTTGTCTACCTTAGAAACAGACGACCGTGTTTGCTGCTGATTGATCTTAAACATGTTTTAAAAAATTAAATAAGGAACAAATATGAATGTGAAAATCAAAATGGCGAAAAAGATTGTTAAAAAAAAGTGTGTGTACTTATGTATGCATCTTATACTTAAAGCTATCTTATGTATATACTATCACTCTTAATATTACTAAAAAAGTACTTGTTACTTTATCCAAACTTTATGTTTCTAACAGTAAGATATCTATTATATTTTATTTTTGTGACTTCAAACATACATAAATGAACCTCCAGAGCGACCGGTTCGAAGCAGCCTCCATCCAACGGCTTCCGGTGACTCTCCTCAAATCGTCTGTCCACACCGAAGACGGCCGTCCGACACTGTGATTGCCGGTACTTGATCTTTTCTTCTTTCTCATCGGCCGTCAGTTCTACGAGCTATAAGCCCTACACACTGCCACTTCAGCTTGCAAATCCGTTGGGCTATGTCGGCAACCATCGTTCGTATGCAACTCTCATCATTTCTAATTCGATCTTGCAGAGAAATGCCAAGCAAAGCCCTCTCCATGGCACGCTGTTCAACTTGGAGCTTGTTTAAAAGGCCCATAGTCTTTGACCACGTCTGAGATCCGTACGTAGACGTGTACTCGAACCGACATACTAGCGTTATTGTACAAGCAGTTAAAGTTGAGATCTTCATCACGCTAGCAGAGCAGTGTGATGAAAATCGGATTTCAAAATGTTCAAAAGAAGGTGCTTTTGGGTGTTAATTAGGTTCCAAAATCTACTGACTGAATTTTTTTTTTTGTTATTAATGTGAACTGTCTCAGCTTTAAATCAAGCTGGCAGAGCTACATGAAATAATACTAAATTAATTAATAAAAACTAATTAAAAATTTATCATTAAAATAAAGTGCTTTTTCGGTACTTTCGAGGTGTAAATACAATAGATCGATGAAATGAACAATTAACGAAGAAAACGTGAAACATGATAATACTTCTGACAAAAAATCAAGCTAGCAGTGTCATCTCTAATAAATGGTATACAAATAAATGTTAAAAGTAACATTTAAGTTCTTTTTAAGTGCTTTCGTAATAACTGCGCAGTAAAACAATCAATCTAATATTTTTAATATAGTCAAATATAATTATTAAGGTGTAACATTCAAAAATTGTCAAGTTAGCAGAGTTAAATGAAAAAAACTGTTCATTTCTCAGCGCTAGCAAACTGTCAAGCGCTTTTTCTGCCAAACACAACCATTGTTATAGACTAGCTTTTAGTCCGCGACTTCGTCCGCGTAGAAGTCGAAAATGGTTCTAATGGGATTTTTAATTAGTTTGATACGTTATTAATTTTGTAACATTTAAATTACTATGTTAAAATGTTTGAGTACTTATCTATAATATAAAAATAAGTCGGGATTTCCTTCCTGACGCTATAATTCTAGAACGCACAAACCGATTTCCACGGTTTTGCATTCGTTCGAAAGGTCTCGGGCTCCGTAAGGTTTATAGCAAACAAAATTCAGGAAAAATTTCAACAGAAAAGCAGGAAAACAGGGAAAATCATTTTTCACATACAGCGCCATCTCTGATACATAGCATGTACTACTTCATCTTTTAATCCCCAAACGAAATGTTACAAAAAACGAAGCCATCTGGTGGCGAAACGGAGTTCGCCGGGTTTGCTAGTTAAATAAATAAATAAATAATAAATAAATAAATATTACACAATCACACCACGTTAACCTAGCCCCGTGCTAAGTTCGTAAGAACTTGTGTTACAGGTACTAGGAACGGAAATAAATTTTAAGAAATTTATGTATAAATATATACATATATATACATAAATACACATACATGACCCGGTGCAGACATCTATATTCGTCATACAAATTATCTGCACCTGGCGAGATTCGAACCCGCGACCGCTGCGTAAAGTGTCCAGTTGCCTGACCACTCGACCAGCCGGCCGTCAAATATAACGATCTTTATTATAGAGTAGGGATTTAAAGTTTAAATAAACATTAAAATACATTTTATTTTTTATATTTTATGAACACGAAGCGCGGCCTTTGATCTGGAGAAAGTTACACGGGGTATTATCTTTTTACAACGAAATCGAAATACTACACCTTCCGTATTATTTCTTTATAAACAATATTTTTTGTTTTTCCTCGGGGTGCTAGAATCACCAGGCTACTCTGGAACATGCCACATATAACTGGCTGTGGAAGAAGCAGCTTTCCCTTAAGTATACTCGCGCTACCTTAAGACTGAACTTGACCTTAAGCTTTTTTTTATGATAAATAGATACTCATATACACTCATATATTATATTACTATCCAGTTCCGGGAAATCACCATTTCCTATTTTAAGCAACAGGTCTGAGGCCGGTCCGGCAGTAACATTTCCCGTCAGATGGACTCTTATATTTATGGTAAGGCTCAGTTTTGTCACTGAAGGCCACAAATGCTTATGTACTGTACTGTACTGTATCAGCCTGTAAACAACCCACTACTGAGCGCAGGCTTCTTCTACATATAGAGTTATAGAAGAAGAGTTGGGGCGTAATCCACCACGCTGCTCCACTGCGGGTTGGCGGATAACATCCCTACCATGAGTAATGATCATTACCAGATATCCACGATAACAACCGCGATCGACGGCTTTACGTGCCTCGATATCGTGAAGAATGGGAGCAAGATGATTGACAAGGATTTTTGATTGATGAGGATTTGACAAAATAACTTAGATCTATAATATCTACCTTAGTATTACCAGTTGTAATTTTGTTTATTAAACGTTTTGATATGCAGTGTTAATTTTTACGTGATAACGTCTTGTAAATCGATGAATGCCGGCTACACGCACGTCACGTCTCGCGAGCGAGAGTGCGGAACAAGCGATAGAGAGGCACAATCGGCCTAAGTGTTCGGCTTTGAATGAAAAACAACAACGAAGATTGGAGGATCTTAAATGTCACACATGTATAAATTATAAGTTGTAAATAAATTGTTAATAGCACATTGTTACTCGTAATCAATCTTTATAATTTAAGTACCTAATAAAAATATTTGAATTTACGAGAACAATTTATTTGCAATTTTTCGACAATTTTGATTCAAATTGGTAATTAAATTGAATTAACTCGTTCTTGTATTATAAAAAATAATGATAACTCAGTGATAATAATTCATTTCAAATCATAAAATTATGCATTTTTTCAGTTTTCTGATGACATACACTCTTTGCTTATGATTATGATATCACGTAAAATTATCGTCCGTAAGCCGACTTGACAGACAACCAATTTTTTTAATTCATTTATATTTATATCATATACAAAAACTAGATAGTAGATTTTAACGAGACCAAGCAGTTGTTTCGTCAAAATAAATCTGGGTCACGTTGGAACATGGCCGGAATCACGATCTAGCTATTTGATAGCTCGATCGTGGCCGGCACGAAGAATGGATATACGTGGCGGAGGTTCTTGCCGAGACCTACTCTTACGTCTCGGGTAGGAAGGCTTTTGGTGAGAACCCTACGTTGGACGGGATCCTACGGGTGACTTGGATAGGGCAGGAAGCGCTTATGCGGAGGTGGGGGGAGGACCTGGCGGGGCAGCCGTACGGCACACGCGTAACGGCTGCCTTTCGCCCGGTCCTTGAGCGGTGGATGCGTCGAAATCGCAAGCCCCTCACCTTCCGTTTGACGCAGGTTCTCACCAGGCACGGTTGCTTTGATGACTACCTGTGCCGGATGGCCCAAAGGGAGCCGACGACTGAATGTCACGATTGTGGCGCGGCGGTGGACTCTGCCCAGCACACCCTTGAGGAGTGCCCGAGATGGGCGGCGCTGCGTCAAGGTCTGACGTCAGTCCTCGGAGGGGACTTGTCGCTCCCGAGCATCATCACCGTGATGCTCGGCGACGACGAGTCCTGGAAGGCGATGGTCTCCTTCTGCGAGACAGTAATGTCCCAGAAGGAGGCCAACGAGCGGATGAGAGAGGAGGCCGCCGACGTGGCCTCCATCCGCGGGCGACGAATGGGGGTGCGCAGGAGGCGCTACTTAATGCGCCTCCAGTAACGCCCTTGTGCCCGTGTCGGGCCGGGATGGGAACCCAGTCCTGCTAGACACGGCGTCGTCGGGACTGTTCAGAGGTTAGCCGGACAGTCCCCATGGAGGAGAAGTCTGGCCTTTTCGCTGAGGCCAGCCTGTCGCTGGAGGGATCCTGTTGCCTGCAGATGCGGGAACCTCCAATTAAAGCGGCTGAAGGCTCCCGCAGGGGTTTAGTACGGTATTGCACTCCCAAAGTGCCGAGTCCGACATAGGTCTAGGACTGCCGACCCGGGCGTCCTGGATATCATCCGTAAATGGATTCCCCTGCGTCACAAAAAAAAAAGAAGAAGAATGGATATACAAGAAGTGCGAACGTAATGTTAAAAAAATGGCATCAATTTAGGTAGTAGATAATTATTTTGCCACTAGAGTGCGCTAGGATCGAAGTTGTAATTTACGCGGGAAGGCTTGTTGCTATTGACAGCTCTGAATTTTGAAAATTGAGTTTATAGTTCATTTTTAACCTTTCTATTTGCTGTGCCCAGTCATAGGTGTGCGATTATTGGTTCGTAATTAAAATAGTACAATAATGTAATTTATAATTCTCGTCTCTCTAACATAATTATGAGAAAAAAAAGTGGGACAAAAACATCCCGCCAGGCCACCATTTTAAAGATATTTGACATGTAGTCAACATGATAATATGTCGTAAGATTTTTTCAATTATTTATATTGTTTTTATCTTTAAACTTTGTAGTAAATTGTTATTAATTACTTTGATTCATCACCAACATAAAATGCTCTTGGAGATTAAATTAAAGGTTAAACTTTTAGTTTAATAACAGGTACGTAATTTTTAAATTATTAAATAAATATTAAAAATATAATATGGGATACGTTCGCGGGCCCTCTTCTAATTGATATTTCATCACTTTTATAGGAGCGCATGCGTACTTCATACTTTTTTATCTATGCATTCCACAGACCACATGCGCGGAAATGATACTTCTTTAATCAAAAACTGAATTTAACTGTCGAACTTTAGTAAATAATTGTTTGCTATTGTTCATAAAAGATAATAAACAAAATTATCTTCTTACATTTATACACTACTTATTATTTTTATTAAAAACTTATAAATAAAAAACAATTGCGCATGTCCCATTTCCGTTTCCGCGCATGTGGTCTGTGGAATGCATAGATAAAAAAGTACGAAGTACGCATGCGCTCCTATAAAAGTGATGAATTATCAATTAGAAGAGGGCGCGCGAACATACCCAAAATATCATAAGAAGCCTCGCAGACAATTCACATAATTAGCATAGCATCAATTATCATGCTCTATCTTTTATAGAGAAGAAATATCAATACTTCTGTCCAAGAAATCAGATGATTCAGAGAATTCTAGATAAAGTTACTATTAATACAAAAATAAAAAACAATGTATTTTAATAAAATTTCTGAATTCGTTTTGTTTTATTTCATCTTCCAAAATATTAATATTTAATACATAAAATTATATTTATTAAATATTCAACTAAAATAAAACTTCTAGAGAACAACTACCTATATTACACATATTTAATAAATTATTATAATCTATAATATAAAAATAAGTCGGGTTTTCCTTCCTGACGCTATAATTCCAGAACGCACGAACCGATTTCCACGGTTTTGCATTCGTTGGAAAGGTCTCGGGCTCCGTGAGCTTTATAGCAAACAAAATTCAGGAAAATTTTCAACAGAAAAGCAGGAAAACAGGGAAAATCATTTTTCACATACAGCGCCATCTCTGATACATAGCATGTACTACAAACGAATATGGTTTTGCATGGCGGCAGTACGTGGTGTGAGTGTCCTTCACGAAAATAAGTTGGTGGCGAAACGGAGTTCGCCGGGTTTGCTAGTAAGTAATATAATAATAGTATCGGTACCTCACAAATACTCGCGCACCCAGTGGCAAAAAAGAGAACTATGATATTTGTTTATTTTTGTGTACATAAGTAACGTGAAATTCGTATAGAACTACGTCTACCGTTCACACTCCTCACGCCGGGATCAACTATTGTATTGTCTATGTCTAGTGTCTGGTACACACAGCAACATTTTCAAAATGTCAACTGAAAAATCTATTAAGTTGACAAGTTGATTTGAGTTTTTACAAAATATAGATTTATACAAAAACTTAGAAAGTCATTTACAAAATTATTTATGTAATCTGTCAGAACAATAAAATAATTACAAATAAAGAACAATCGAATTTGAACAATTTTAAAAGTAAATGGTGAATTTAAACCTTTGTATCTATTTGCTAAATGGCTATCGCGTGATAGTATGTCAACAAAATACATTAATAAATAAGTTATTGTTTATAGTTTAAATAAAAAGTATTGAATAATCATTATAGGTTATTTTGTGTTAAATTTAATGTAATTTATATTTTGTTTGTTGTCTTTTCTATATGTGTTGCTATATTTATAATATATCGCATCCACAGATCCCTGTCCACATTATTACAAACTGTGAGCTTCTTTTTATAATATGGAAGAAATACATCCTATTTTAATATCTTGCAAACCTTTAAAGACAGAATTCAACCATGTCCGAGAAATTCAAATAACTTCAGAAGATGTAAGTAAATATAATTTATACTCACGTGCTTAAAACTCAGCAGCATGCATATATAAGCATTTGTAGAGAAGTAGGCCATGTGGGCGGCGCGCGGGTCACAATATTTTTTATACAGCTCACCACACTACAATTCGTCCTTTTTTTTGTATCAAGATAGGTATGTGGGCTGCAGGCGGGACTCACCGTGAACTTTGCCAGCAGGCCGTATGGTCCTCTGTGACCCCACAAATCATAATTCATCATCAAATCATATTGCTTTTTTATTTGTGCATTGCGAGATAAGAAATAGTAGGTAAATGCAGTTAAAAGTGTTCTTCAAGACCTGTTCATGAAAAGAAATTGACTTAAATCGGACATTTTTGACTTAACTATAAGGCTTAAAATAAATTGAGTAAAACAAGACTGATAAGACATGGTTTTATTTCTTAATTTTATCAAATTGACAGAAAAGTAATAAAAAAAAAAACAGAATAATAATTTAAAAAAAAGCAACTAATCTTATTTTTTTATATTAATGTGGCTTTGTCCATAACATTCCCAACAAACACTTGTTTGTGTTGGACATTCCAGGCATATAGTGCTGACCTTTTTTTTTTGTTCTATTTTTAGCTTCTATGACAGACAACCCCGTAGCTAGGAGCCTTTTGTAATAATATATATAGTCTCCAATCCAATCTATTTCTGTGATCATGCTGTATTCTCTTACTGAATTTGTGTTCTGGAAAACTAGCCGATGCTAGTGTATGGATAGCTGATAGGGTTGCCCTTAATGGTTACCCAGCAGGCTATGTTGGCGGCATGCGGCCAACTGACCTATTACAGTGTGCAATTATAATGCATAGATTTACAAAGGTCAAAAAATGATGGAAATTAGGTGCCAAAATTGTGGCACGCCAGCCACCCATGGTGCCTGAGTTATAAAAACTCATATTGGTTTACAATAAAATAATTTATGTAAGCAGCCGGCAGACTACATGGCATTAAGAGTGTTAAGCTAATTCATAATTAAAGACATCCATTCTTGTTTAATGGTAGGAGTTATCGCCTTTTAGGGATGTGACAGTCACTTTGAAAACTTCAATAGTACCGATGTAGGATACGTCAATTTCTTCTAGTTCATATGTGGTGAGATAGGTGTCGCTACAGCCTCAATACCGGAGGTCGTGCTCGGAATATCTGCCATATTAGTAATTTGTACAAATATTTTTTTTTCTGGTCTGACTGTATGTCCTTGTAGGTCTTCTAACCATATCTCAGAGAGCATGTGAAACCATATTTCCTGGTTGTTATCCTAGACAACTGATAGCGATTGTTATTCATGGTAGGGAAATTTTCCGCTAACCCACAGTGGAACATGGTCTACATGATGGACTAAGGTTCAACCCTTCTATATGAAGAGACTATACTTGTATATATATATATTATTATATGTATTTTATACCATTACAGTTCACTATTGGCCGTGGACTCAATAACACTGTGGTAATCCCATTCTTGGCTATATCTCGAAACCATTGCAAGTTCAGAAAAAACAACACAGATTGGATCATTGAAGATCACAGTTCTTTCGGTATTATTATCAATGGCATTAAAATAGGAAAAGGAAATTGGAAGAAATTAAATAACAATGACATAATAACATTGGATGCATCACAAGAATTTGTATATAAATTTATTTGTAATGACTGTGAACTAACATCTTGCTCTAAAAAACGTATAAAAATAGAACCCGAGTCAAACAGAGCTGACTTAATACATGATGTGAAAATTAAATTTGAAGAATCTCAGAATTATGCAATAAAACATATTGAAGATAAAATTCACAATACAAAACAAATAAACAGTACAAATATATTATTAAAAGAGCAGTTGCAATTAGACATGAAACGAAAAATTAATCAATGTGAAAGTGAATTCGCATTGCAAATACAAAATTTAAAAGGAGAAAAAGATGAAGTAGAGCGACAAAAAGCACTCCTTATAGAAGAGCGAGACAAGCTGTTACAGGATTTAAAGCAGGATATGGAGGGAAAAATATCAGAACTAATGGTAAAGTATATTTCTACGAGCGAATTACATTTATTTAATTTAACTTATAAAAAAAGTTTTTTCTTAAGACATTCCATGTTTCAAATATTATAATAAGGTTATATTTTGATTACCTAAATTAAAGAGGGATTTATTTTACAGCAACAAATTAAAAACCACAATGAAATAGAATCTGAGCTTATAAAGGAAAATAATTCTTTAAAAGAGAAAATGTTAAAAGAAAGAGAAGACTTTCTTTCAGAACTAAATAGAGAGAGTTCATTGAAACAGGAGATGTTAGATAAATTGGAAGCAAAAATGAAAGAACAAGAGGAAATTAGATTGAAAGAAAAACAGGAGTTTGAAGAACTTTTCAAACAGAAGACAGAGTTACTAAGACTTGAAAAAGAAAAGGTAGATAATTTTTTAATTTAGTTTTATTTTAGATACCTTTATGGTACCTAAGAATATTTATATACAAAAAATACTGTAATTGTTCTGCATTAGATTGTTAGGCTAAGGCCTACTGGGCCATCTCTAATAACTATACTCTATTTTCAACTCCAGCCTTGAATAGTCAATTGTAGTGCAAAAGTTCTATGGCCATATTTTTAAAAGCTTCTAAATCCCCATCAGATTGGTGATCATATATTTACAACTCCACTCCTATGAGTAATAGCGTAATGTGTTATAGTCTGTTATTTATATAATTTTGCTTTTTGATTCAGCAAAAGCTATTAAAATAAGTCAGGTGGTTTCAGATTTTTTTATTACAAATAAAATAACCTCTCCTGTCTACAATATTTTTATACATATCATATATATAATACTATGGACTATTAATAGTTATACATAATACATCTATGTAATTATATATTCTAGGAATTACATAAATTAGTAGAACAGAAAAAGCAAAGAGAGTTTGAACTAATGGAAGAACTTAATAACATAAAGAAAAATCTTGAGGAGCAAGTCGAGCGTACAGAAAAGCAGAGATGTGAAGCCCAAAAACAACTTCACAACCAACTGGAGGAAATGGAAAAAGTTAAAAGTGAGGATAAATGCAAAATGGAGAAATTGGTATGATTTTATATTTTGCACTTTTAAATATAGTTAATTAATGTTATTATACCCATGTAAGTCACAATCTTGAGAGAGTTTTAGAACAAAAAGCATATATGTTAATTTATCTACAGTAGAATCCCGATTGTACGAACCTCGATTATCCGAACATCCGATTATCCGGACTCATTGATCTCGGCTCTAATTGTCAATTTAAAAATGTTTTGACAGCGCAACGAGACATGTAACGACAAGTTTATTCTCGCCTCCGACCGTGTACTCCCGCTGTTTGCGAGATAGTGTTAGTTATTGTTTCATTTTCTTTGATAGCGTTTAACTGAAAGGTAGTTACGCATGCACCCCAGCCCTCAGTCTTAAATTACTATGTGACTTCCGCTGACGTAACATTGCCACCGGGCAGTTCATAGAATTAAGTGCAAAGACAAAACATAGATATTAATATTAATTCTTGGATTGGTTTTAAGAACATATGAATGTATTAATGTACACGTTTTATTATGACCAAAAATATAACAGCTTCCAAATCGGCTACTTCCAACAATTATTTCCAACCAAAATTTTAAATTACATAGGTATTATGTAATTCATTATCTACAGTCTGTTATTGCTCGTTTTTTATATGTCGTATTATCCAAACGACGCATGTAAAATATTACATAATAAAAATAATATTAAAATGTAAAAATGGTGGATTTGCGTTGAAATCGATTATCCGCATTTTCGATTATACGGAATACCCCTGGTTTTATTTGATCCGGATAATCGGGATTCTACTGTATTTAATTTCCTAATTAAGTCTTATCAAAAATACATTAGAAGTTTTAGCCTGAAAGTGCAATAAACACAAATTAAATTTTTAATGATGTTTTTATTTTTTTAATTTTTATGTAAAATTATAAAATTATATTTATTTCCTTCTGAAAAAATAATATACATAATAAATATACATTTATATTTTAGATGCAAGAAAGAGAAGAAATTCAGAAAAAGTTAAGTGAAGCTGAAAATAAATCGGAAAAATTTATTGAAGAATTGAAGGTAATTTATTTTATCTACCTATAACCTAACCTATATGTAATGAATTGTATATACAATGCACTTTTTTTTTTAAATATTTTTGATACATTTTACAGTACTATTTTATTGTTTTTTGTTTTGTGAAATACATTTACAATATCGCTCATTTGGAGCGACAGTGACATAAATGCAAATTAGTTAACTTTACACCAGATCAGAATAAAGGTTATTTCATAGTTAAAAAGAAGATTCTGAAGCATTATTACGACTAATTATTATTTTAAAATCGTTTTATTATAGCTGGATATTGTGGAATTTTCACTGCCAACGCAGATGTTTATGCATAGTATTTTGGCATTAATAAGTCATTTACGCGTATTTTTGCAAATGTGTCACTGTCGCTCCAAATGAGCGATATGTATTTCTAGTTGAATTAAATATTGTATTAAAACTTAAATATATTCTACGTATAGCAATTTCTTATAAAAGTTTCATACTATACCAAAAGTAATTGATAATTTTCATATTTGCTATAATCAGTCATATAATTAAGCACTCAAAGACCACATAACTGTTATTGTATAAAATGTAATACAAAATTATTTATGAGCACTGTATCCTGTATTATATTGTATTTATATTTAAGTGGAATAGTTTGTTGGTTTGAGAGGACATAAATCTATTTATCAGAGAGGATATAGACAACAAATACTAAATAATCACAATTCTGATGGGAAACGGTAAATATAAAAATGAGAACAACATGTGGCAGGGCCGGATTTAGAGGTGTGGAGGCCCAGGGCAACAGAGGAGTGGAGGCCCCTTGATCTCAAAGTTTATTTTCAATATTTATGTTGCAGACAAAAAAAAAGGTCGTCCCAACTCTGAACCGCTGTTGTTTACTCCGTCGGGCTATATGTATTTCTAAAAAAAAAGGTCGTCCCAACTCCGAACCGCTGTTGTTTACTCCGTCGGGCTATAATTATGTATTCCTAAAAAAAAATAAAAATAAAAGGTCACACCTCTCATCATCACCATAGGTCATCACCTATTCCTATTCTTAAAAAAAAACACAACATTAATTCTATACAATTTCAATTTTTTCCCTGAAGTCTCTGTTGTGGAGGCCCGGGGCAGTTGTCCCGCTTTCCCTCCTCTAAATCCGGCCCTACCATGTGCGAGTTGTAGTCATACTTTACATACACATATAGTAAGTATATTTTTTCAGGCTAGAGTCACTGAGAGAGAAGTTGAACTAGCAGCACTGGCAGCAGAAAGAATACAGCAACAAGCAGAACAATCAAGTGAAGTAATAAGTTCACTGCAGGAACAATTAGAAAAGGTACTCAAGATACAAATCAAATTAATAAAAATGTACTTAAAACGACCGTTCTGGTGTAATGGTACGAGTAGTCGCCTCAACGTCGGCGATCGCGGGTTCGATTCCCGATCGGAGCAGTTATTTGTATTTGTGCAAATATTTGTTTCCGGTCTGAGTGTTGTCCTTGTAGGTTTCCCCACCGTGCCTCGGACAGCATGTAAAGCCGTCGGTCCAGATTGTTATCATAGACACCGTGTAATTATCGTTACTAATAGTAAGGATATTATCCGCCAACCCACAGTGGAGGAGCATGGTGGATTAAGCTCCAACCCTTCTTCTATATTGTTTATGGACTGATAAAGTACAATACAGTATTTCAAACAAGTACGACTTAAAAAATATTTTTTAAATCATCATTTTACAATTATAAAAAAAGAATTATTGATACCCTTGCCGGCAAATAAAAAGTTAGCATTAAGCTAAGCTAAGTAAATAACTATTGTCAAAACATTATTTAAAAAAAAAAATCAGAAGTCCCGCATGTAAGCATCTTTTTACCAACATATCTGTATCATTTATATATATAATCATCTACTGAGTAATGATAAATAACCCTCCTTCTGTCGCAGTCGGGTAAAAATGCTTTAACTTCTTTTTAGCTTCTAACATTTTTTTAGTATAAACTTTTGAACCTAATATTTTCGACGGACTTCAAATGAGTTATAGGGAATTAGGTATTAATATATAAATTCATTCTGATGATTCTGACAACCATTCTGGTATTAGTGCGAAAGTTCTAAGCATAAGCTCATTGTGTGTGGATAAGTTGAACATATTTTGTTGTAAAGTAATAACATTCTTATATATCTTAATACATATTATGTATAAAAAGGCTGAAAAATCTCTTGATCAACCCTTTTTAGATTGAGAAGAAAAATTTAACCACTTAACTACATTTTTTGTTGCAGGTTCGAAGTCAACTTCAAAATGTTGAAAGTGAAAATCTAAAACTATTACAAACCACTGTACCAGAAACAAAGGCAGAGTCCTCGAACAAAATTGCTGAATTTGGTGAAATTATGGAAAGTGAACTCCAATGTAGTATATGTTCAGAACTATTTGTATCAGCAATCACTCTCAACTGCTCCCATACATTCTGTAAATATTGTATCTCAATGTGGAAAAAGAAAAAAAAGGATTGTCCAATATGCCGGTAAATATATATATTTATTATTATTTATCTTTACATCTCATATGTTATTAATAATAGATTTCTTACAAAAACATGATATATTTAAGAAAATTGTATTTTAAATGCATCTAACGACATGTACAAATTCTTATACAATACTAGCTTCTGCCTGCGGCTTCGCCCGCGTGAATTTCGGTTATCGCGACCAAATAAAAAAGTATCCTATGATACTTCTAATACCTCTAAGAATATGTTTACAAAGTTTCATGATGATCGGTTCAGTAGTTTTCGCGCGAAAGCATAACAAACAAACTTACATTTCACATTTATAATATTAGGGATTAGAGATATTTGGAATTTTATTTAAAGTATTATATAAAATATATGTATTTATATGTAAAGAATTGGTGTTTAAAATATATTATAGTTTGATTTTTTTTTAATTCAGCAACCTGAATATAGCTACTTATATTTATATTATAATTTTTAGCACAGCCATCTCATCGGAATGTAAAAGTTTAGTGTTGGACTCGTTTATCGATAAAATGGTACAGAATTTATCGGAAGAAATGAAAACAAAAAGACAAGAAATGTTGAAAAATCGACAAGGTATAACATTTAATTCTTATATAGTTCTTAGTGTTCAAGACAGCTTCATAATGAAATGGTATATATATAGATAGCCCGGTTTGATCATTTAAAAATGTGGTATATGTTTCCTAATTATGTTAAATGTTCCACACTTGTGGAACTTCCACATTGTGTTCCACACAATTTAAGTAAATAAATTACTCTATAAATATTTATTTCCAGTGTCTACTTTTGTTCCAGTGTTAAAAATCAAACAACATATACTGCATAATACATATCAATTATTGTTATGTTCAACTTTAATATTAGTATAACTTTTATGAAATTTAATAATTTTATTTGAAATTGCTAACTTTATGAAGCTGTGTTGTTCACAGAGCTTGAATCCGAACTGGAGAAGGAAACGCACAAGAGGAGAAGCCGGTATGCTTGTTTTAATATACTATTAATAGTTATAACTGGTTATAACATATCTTGACTGAGTCACTCGCTCGCTCATTTATTCATTCACTCGTCATCGCCGAACGTAAAAAGCTAAATATGAATGAAACTTGGCCTTTATTTTCATTTTATAACCTAAAAACAAAAAGAAAATCTGCTTATGGATATAATAGCGGATGAAAGTTTTTATAGAAATATCATATTTGGAGAAACATGAAACTTTACTTTAAGCTTTTAATTATTAATTAAAATATGTTTAAAATACAAAAACAAAATAACAAACACCGACTTGACTTCAATAATCCATATTTAAATTTTATTTAGTTCACAATGTTTTTATAAGACAACCATTGAGATACTTGTGTTACTCATCAAGTCAGTATATTACAATTGGTGAAAATATCGCGTAACATGCGTAACACGCGGAAAAATAGAAGAAACGATAAACACACAGCTTATTAAAAGTCGGGTGTAAAGATCATGATAAGCAAAGCAAATATTTAAAGTGTATGATATGGAATTGTAATTGCTATAGACTCTCACAAGGTTGTTCGTGAAATGTCACTCTGATGCTTTAATTCCGCGTTATCTATTAATAACAATTCAATCAGAATCAAAATAAAAAACAACTTTATTCAAATAAGCCCCACGAGCACCTTCGAATCGTCATTAATAATATAATTATTGTCAATTAATAATATTATCTATATTTTAAATTATTGTTTGTATATATACATATATATATATATATATACAGTCAAACTTGGATAAGCGAGAGTAGGGGTAGTTCAAGGGAGCACAATCTCATTATCGCTTATAGAGGTTTCTCACTAACCCGAGTTTCTCGCTAATGCAGGTACATGGATAGCGTTTCTCTCTTGTAGAGGTACGCAGCAATAACAAGTCACAGCAAGTACGAATTTAGTAAATATGTAATATGATAAAATTATGTGCATAATACGCACAACATATGTGATGTACATATTTTTTTTTAATAGTGTGTATATGTTACGTTGATTAGATTTCGACATATAAGTACTTTATAAGGGTAGGTATCAAGATGTAGCTATAGTTCCTCCCAAATAATAAATAAATAAAGCTCGACTGTCGCTTATAGAGGTATAGATAAGTAGCAGTCTTACTTACGGAGGTCCATGAGGGAAAAACGACTCTCTCTTACAGAGGTTTCTGTTTCTCGCTAATAGAGGTTTTGGGAGCTTAAAATGACGAGTCCTGGCTATTACTCTCACTTACAGAGTTTTCTCACTTATCCAGTTCTCACTTACCCAGGTTTGACTATATATATATATATATATCAAAACTACCTATTGAAATTGCATCTAGTTCTATCACCAACGATATTTGGTATATTGATAAAACGAAACCTTTATTCAAACAACTTGAAACTTACTAGTTTATTTTATAGTTACATTACCTAATTTTTTTTGTTTTTGTTTAATAAGATCTTGCTGATTAGTTGCAGATGAGTCCACAGACTCCATTTTTTTCCTGTGCTTCGTATGACACGGGAGTTGCGTCAGCTTATTTATATTCGTTTCAACCTTAATTTAGCTTCTTGAATGGTTTTTCCGGAATAAAATATTTAAATTTTAAAATGAAAGTCGCAATGAATCGGTTTTAGTAATGGTAGGTACCTATTATATCTGACGAACGTTCTGCTGTAGTGATGCGAGTAGTCGCCTCAAACCGCGCGCCGCGGTTTCCATTCCCACTTGGGACAGATAAGACTTGTATTTGTACAAATATTTGTTTTCGGTCTGGAAGTATGCCGTTGTGGATCTCCCCACCGTGCCTCAGAGAGGACGTAAAGCCGTCAGTATATAGTCGTATCATAGACACCTGATAAGGATCGTTACCCATGGTAGGAAATTATCCGCCATCCTGCAATGGAGCAGCATGGTGGATTAAGCTCTAACTCTTCTATATGTAGAAGAGGCCTTCGCTCAGCAGTGGGCTGTTTACAGGCAGATACAGGTACCTATTTTAACGTGTATTTTTTCCTTGTAGACGAAGAAGCTCGTATGAATACGAAGACGAAAGCTTCGACTCCCTCGGGGAGGAGGAGGAGGACGAGGACGAGGACGACGACGAGGGCGACAGCGAGGGCGACAGTGACGGATACCAATTGGCCTTGTAAGTGTCTCGTCATGTATCAATGTATCCTGCTATCTTTAGGGTACAACAGATACACATGCTTATTACTAGCATCAGAGCCGGATTTAGGGGAGGGCAAGCAAGGCAACTGCCCCGGGCCCCCACATAAGAGGGGCCCCCACATCCACAAAAGAGGGGCTTCCACAATAGAGCCAACCGAGTTGAAGCGGTCCGGAGTTGGGAAGTCCTTTTTTTTTAGGAATAGGTGGGGACGTTTTTTTTTATCGGTGGCGACCTTTTTTTTAGGAATACATATACCCCGATGGAATAAGAATCAGCGGTTCGGAGGTGGGACGACTTTTTTTTAGGAATATGTCCATCCGGCAACGATAATATATTGGCGTGAAATCGCGACGACCTTTTTTTTCTGCAAGAAATAAAAAAAAACAATTCAATTTCAGATCAAGGGGCCTCCACTCCTCCGTTGCCCTGCCCTGACTAGCATGCTAAATAGCATGCTTATAGTCTAGTCAACAGGTGCCATTATGGTCAACTTTTTTCAGCAGTCTCTGAAAATTATGAATGAGCTGTCATTCGATCCGGAATGGCATTTAGATGATTTTCGAAAAAAATGAAGTTCCGCTTGGAAAAGTTGCAAATTTATTAACAAATAACTTTACAAAAGGGGTTTAATTTTTAAAAATAACTTTAAGTAGCATGTGTGTCGAATCATTGCTAGTAATGATCATGCAAAAAAAATCGACGGCCGTTTCGATTTTCGAGCATGCTAACTGCAGCGCGGATGGAAGGGGACGTGCTTTTAGCGTGTCAGAACAGGTTTGCTAATTGAAATATATGAAAAAAGTAATAATAATAATACAAGAGCAAATGTATTACTTTGAAGAGCATGCTAGATTTAAGCATGCTAGTAATGAGCATGTGTAACAGTACCTGCATATCATACTTTTCTTATAAAGGAAGTTTGTCTGTTCCTATCACGGGATCAACTGACTCGATTTTAAAAACATGTAAAATAATACTAACATAGCTACATATAAACACAACTTATACTAATAATGAATTGGTTTATTTATTTTCTATCATTTAATAAGTTTATTAAATATTTCAGTGGATTTGACGATTACGGGAACTACAACGCTGAATTCGATTTCATCGATGAATCATATTCCGACGGTGGATCTTACGATGGTGACGATCTCACCTCCGAGATCTCGAATAATACCACAGGTATTAATAACTATACTTAAGCCAAATTCGATGTGGAATTTTTGTCAACAAACCAAAAGTCATCGTATATGGGGTTGTCAAACTTTATTAATGAAAAATTGTAATTTATCACCTATTTACTAGTTATACATTAAAAATTTTACTTTAACATTGTTTCCTAGCTTATAACAAAAATTAACAAATTTATAATTACTAATATACCGACTGCCCCTACGTACAGTATCGAAACTGAAAATTTGCGATTTTTTTTATTGCACTAAGAAACTCCTTTTTATATATGTTTTCATAGAAAAAAGAGAATAAGCTAAAAAAATACATATTAAACCACATTTTTCATAAGTATAATATCGATACTTAACAAATAAATGACAATTTTGTACATAAAATTAACTTAAAAGTGCTCTCCTGTAAAGTACCTTTTTTCAGTTTCGATAGTATACGTAGGGACAGTCGATACATCTAACAACCCAAAATTTTCGCACAGACGGAAAATTTCGCAGATAAACAACATTTTTTTTTTAAGTCGTTATATTGTTTAAAGTAAATTGTAATCAATTTTATACATAAATATTATAATAATTATGTTTATTCAACGTAAGTAAAATAAATAATAAAAGAGAACGAGTGTCTGAACATAGATTTTTAATCATAATAAATACATTTTGATTCAGTGTAGCTATTTTTAATATAGGCATATACATATTTATGAAAATATTCAGAATTCATTCAGTGAGAAATTAGTTATACCCACGTTAACAAGTAAATTTTACCTCTATAACAGATAATTATAGATAATATATAAATATATCTAACTCTCTGACTTATTTATTTCAAATTTTGTGTAGCTTGTACTACTGTGTATAAATATTAAAAAATATAATTATTTTCCAATAGGTGGTTAATATCTGCCTAAGGTTGTTTGCTAAGCAACGGTTTGTTGGTAAACATTTCATATCTAATTTGGCTTAAGTATAGTTAATAAAATAACTATTAAAATAAACTATATATTATTATAACATAATAATACCGTCAAATAATACAATACTAGACACAGATGTTGGCTAAATGTTACTAAGGCTGTTGAAAATACAAGACACTGTTCTTTCAGATTAGTTAAACATTTTTTTTCTTATTAAAAACTTTTAGAAAGATGTTTTATAAGACAATTTGGTTTAGGGTGTAACTAAATCAGTGTATTAAGGGTTCGTGACTATTAAAAATGCACCGATAATTGTTTAATTTTTCAACAAAAAGTATTTTCTCAATATAAAAATTCTTTAAAGGTTCAGAAATAAAAGCGCGACTGACATACTGACTCCGTGGCCCGTACTGTACCCGTAGTTAAACAACTGTTGAATGAAAATTTGCATCGCATCGCATTGGCCTAGCGCAGTCCACTGCTGGACATACCCTCCCTCCCCAAGCTCGCGCCCGATATTCCGGTTTTCCGCAATCCTCATCCAGCCTCCTTGCGTAATTCATCGGTCCAGTGGGCTGGAGGACGCCCCACATTTTTTTTTTTAACGCTGAGAAATGCATTTACGCATCCCGCCGCACAAGGTGGCGGGTATGTGGGACTCACTGACACGGCAGAACGTGCCAGAATACCTCACTAAAACCCAACGGTGCCCTCATCGTCGTAGTGGGGCGCCACGGGATCGCTTTCGCATGCAACCGTGACGCCCCGAAGGACGCCCCACACTGCGTTTGCCGACACGCGGTCTCCACTCCAGGACACGTCTGCTCCAATTCAACTTGCCGATTCTACGGGCTATGTCGGTTACTTTGGTTCTCTCGCGAATAATCTCATTTCTGATTTTATCCTTGAGAGAGACTCCAAGCATAGCTCGTTCCATAGCACGTTGAGTAACTTTAAATTTGTGCACTAATCCCGTCGTCATTGTCCACGTCTCGGCGCCATATGTCAACATAGGTAGGACGCACTGCTCGAAGACTTTTGTCTTTAGGCATTGCGGAATCTTCGGATCGAAGACTCGACGAAGCCTACCAAATGCCGCCCAGCCCGACTGAATCCCCCTTTCGGCTTCCTTCTCGAAGTTGTTTTGGCAAGTTTGATTGTGTGGCCTGGGTAGACAATCCTGTACATAAGATTTTTAATTAACATTCTTATTTTATAACTACAATTATTTAGATCGGGATATATACCATGTTTTTTATTTTCATTTGGTGGAGCTCGATATTTCTACATTATCTACGAATGTCTTGTTCACGATACTAAAATTTGCGGGTAGATGTTGACGGCATTAGAAGTGTCCATACCGGACTACCTCCTTTCTCCTACGTTTGCTGCGCAAACACTGGTTATCACTACCATTGTCACTTTCACCCCCACTATTGTCCCTTGTTTTATTTGTTTTACGTGCACTCGACAATTTCGAGGAGGGTACCATCGACAGATATCGGTCTCGACATAACATGTTTATTGAACATAACTTTCGTCTTGTCCTAATTCATACCGAGACCGACCAGTTGGGAGGACTCATTCAGGTCGCCCAGCATCTGGCCTAGCTCCTCCCATGTCTCCGCAAAGATGACGATATCGTTGGCGAAACGAAGGTGTGAGATGTATCCGCCATTGACATTTATTTCTCGTCCACTCCAGTCCAAAGTCTTAAAGACATCCTCCATCACGTTGGTAAACAATTTCGGGGACATTACATCCCCCTGTCTTACCCCGAGACGAAGGTGTATAGGTCTTGTTCGTTGGTCCTAGATAGAAATAAAGTACCTGGATGACCGAGCTTTGCTCGGTTAAATTATATTAGATACATTACATACCGATGAAACATAAATAATATTTACGATCTTACCGACCGCGACGTAATAGTAAAATAATAGGAACTGGTTATTTAAATAAAAAAGAGCTCTCAATAATAGTTTTTCTCACAAAAGAAGAAACTTTAAAAAAAAGGAAAAAAAATCGGTTTGTAGACACCTGGATTCGAACTCGGGTTTTTTTATTTCGAATCTGCCCGATTCCCATCGAGCTATTACAAACTTATCGATGACAGCGAAATTTACCTTCGCATTCTAATGATATTTTTTAATTGCGTAAAAAAAGGGATAAAACGACATTTTCTAAAAATAAATCCTAGCTAGATCGATTTATTGCCCACGAAACCCCCTGCATACTCAATTTCATGAAAATCGTTGGAGCCGTTTCCGAGATTCAGATTATATATATACAAGAATTGCTCGTTTAAAGATATAAGATAAGTTCGCCTAACAAGACAAGAAAAATTAAATTTTATTTTGTTTAGTTAGTATAGTTCCTAGGAGTATTAAATGTAAGCAATATGTAACTTATAATCGAGACATGATTATTTTAATTAAATCCGAGCGTTTTTGTTCCTTTAATGCAAAAATTTATCCTTCATTTGGGCTCCCCAACAGATTTTTGATACATCTAAGGCAAACTACGTCACTGATTCTTACGCTGCGTGGCATTAAGCACATGCTATATTTAAGATGGCGGCGTCGAATCGAATAGTCGTAGTGGAAGAAGAAGGCCAGTCCCGGGCCGGCCGGGCGCGTACTACGGCGGATACGGGCGCTGCTTCCGCTGCGGCGCGCGCGGGCACTGGGCGCCCGGCTGCCCGCTCGCCTACGACGCACAATGATTTAACATTTATGTAATAAACATTAATATAACATTTATGTAATATAAACATAATTATAAATTAATATCAGGATATTAAAAAAAATTTAAAAAGTCAGGACTTTTTCTTAACCTTTCATATTACTTATTAACCGACTTCAAAAAAAGGAGGAGGTTCTCAATTCGACTGTATTTTTTTTTTATGACGACTCGTTGGCGCAATGGTCACAGCAACTGGTTTGTTGTTGTTGGTGGGAGTTTGTGCCTGTGTTGTGTTTTCGGACCCCCGACACAGGATAAACATCCTACTGAGGGCCGTTGAGTGTGAGACGTTTATTTATTATTTCAGCATGTTGAGTGATTAAATTCCAATCGTTTTAGTTAATAAACCTAACTGAACTAAAACTTTCAGTTCATTGGTTATGTAAATAGGTCGCTTTCGCTAAGGCTTTATATAAAATGTGTATTATTTTATAACCTATTTTGTAAATAGTCTTATTTTATATGGTCACAAAATATACAATTGTTTTGAGGTATATGAAATAATAACAAAACAACATTCGAACAACAATTTAATATACATTAAAAAACGAGAATTTTCAAAAGTATATGCTAAGAATTATTCAGATATCATTGAAAAATACTGTTCAACTATTTGAAATAAAAATCGAAAATTGTTTATCCTAAAAATAAACAAAATTGTAAATGAAATATAACCACTGGAGAAAGTATTTATAAGATTCTAAGTTTAAAGAACTAAGAATATCGTCAACATTTATTCTGTCAAGCAGCAGCAATATATTTTTATTGCTTGCATGTAATAATTATTAATAAAATACGAGATTTTAATGTTTAATCCAAAAATAAGAATTAAATTACTTTTACCTGGTGGGGTAGAATATACGACATGTACAGCATGTTCGACAAGATAATTGTTATTTTTGGAAAATCTGTATCATACAAAATTCTTTTAAATATACTACTTAAATAAAATTAAAAATGTTTAACAAAAATATTTGATGTCATTCTGAAAATAATCATACCATAAATTCACAAAAATCTGCCTTAAGACTCAAAATAACAAAATGTAATAAATATTGATAATTAAAAATGTTAACCTAGAATTTCAAAATTTGATATCCTGCATGGAACTAAATGAAAATCAAATTGTCCATATATTGATCAGATTGAAATTTTAATAGTAAAAATATTATAAACTAACACTTGTGGTCATGCTATATTGTACGGAGTCGGTACATTTTCAATGAATCTTTCTTCTTCCTGTCCAAATGAAAATATATTGTTTGCAATTTTATAATTTTTATTATTATTATTTTTTTATAACTTATTATTAAATATTAATCGTTAAAGACAGCAGTCAATTTATTGATTGTCACAATTTTACCAGTGATAATTTGTTACCTGTTTGTGGTAATTTATATGCCAATACATAAATAATTGGACATCCTACAAATAAAAAAGATTTTGAAATAAGAAATTATTGCATAAATCTTGTTCATAGGAAAAACAACAATCAGCAATTTAAGAGTACTTAAATATTCATACAATTATCACAATTCCTTTGAAGTAAACTACTATCATTAAACAAACAAGATTTGAGCTCCTCATTTCTTAGTAGATATCATGGAAGCAAGAAATGCTTATGTCGACATTTTACAACATATTCAATAAATATTTAAATATTATTTGAAGTGTGTAAATTTGTTAAAAAGAAAAAAAAATGTAATTTTATGCTTTGTATTTAAAATATTATATTTCAAAGGTAGCCCAAAAAATTTAGAACTTTGGTTTTTATTATTTATATATATATATATATATATATATATATATATATATATATATATATATATACTAATAATATTACATAAACATCAAACTCAATGATGAGATAGTGACATTAAATGCTTAGTATATTTGTACAGTATTTCCTTAACAGAATTTTAAATATCTTGCAGGATCACAAGTTGGCTTAACTCATAAAGCCATTTTTAACTTACTGCAAAACATAAATTTTACTAACTAAAATTTCACTATTTAATCATTTTTCTTATCAGTAGGTGTATCTCCTTCGGTGATGGCAAGATTTCCGTTTTCAGATTGTTTTTGCTGTTCCATTTCTCCAGAGAAACCAAATTCATTCACTCTCTTGTGATCAACCTTATACATCCAACGCTGGTATAAGAAGATAAAGAAGACAATATCTGTAATTAAAAAATTTGTGATATAAAAAGTTCAACATAAAAAAAAGTTAGCATATTTTCAATTATAATACATACCATCTCTAAAACATCCTAATCGATACATAGTAGGCATCTTGATAACAAATGCAAAAATATCATCAATAAATGTGTTTAGAAATTTATACGTCATCATGCGCCATGGCAGGTGAGCAACTGACTTTAACTTGTAATTAATAAACAATTGTGGTGTCATCATTATAAATCCAAAAGTTAATAAATACCCATACATCATATTAAGAATGAAAGAATACCATCCTTTGTGTTCCTGGTATAGCAAAGAGTAAATTCCATATCCAATGAGAAGAGGAAAACAAGCCCAGCTAAGATAGCAGAATGCTAAGGTGTCATACTCTCTAGTACTTGATTCCACATAAGACCCTTTATCAGTAAAGGTTAGTTTTGGGATTCCAAATATCTTCTCCTCTCTATTTATTTTAACATCCATTACTTTGTTAATTTTCCAAATTTCAATCATAAGACCAATGAAACATGATATTCTCACCATAACATTAGTTTCATTGTCTAAAACATAAAGCAGCACTACAGTTGACTGAAATACATTGAAAAACACTGATCTTACAGAGAGACCTTCAAGGGACTGCCTGTTGTTCCAGAATTGTATGTCATTTTTGAAAGCTAACAGCTCAAATATTGAGTGCAAAATTGAGACTGTTATTGTCAAAGCCAGCAGGTAAGGTGATGTGTCTAACAATAATTCTTTTATAGTATCTTGCTCTTCGTCCTGTTCTTCTGCTCCCAATGCTGAAAACATGTTTAACTTGTCTCGCATAGCCTGAGTAGTATAAAGTTGCCATTTAAAAAGACTTAATGGTTGAAAAGTCAATTGTAACTGAAGATTTGTAACCGTCTTATTTAATGGAATGTAATCTCTCATCATATTCCAATAATCATTAACAAATACTGCTGGCTTATACTTCTTACCATCAGGTAAGAAATAAATGAACTCATCTAGAGGTGGAGGAACACTGCCCTGAATCCAATTAGTCTGATCGGTGACTATATTAATTGTTAAATTTGGATGCCAATGAGAAACTATTTCTTCTTTCAGTGTTTCTGCTTTTTTAATTTCTTCCTCTGACTTTTCAGTTTGCCCAGTTAAAAGGTTGTGAGTTTTGAGATACTTTAACTTTTTATATTTATTTATCATTTTCTTGCCATAAGTGATGTAAGGTCCAGCATAGTTACTTTTATCCCTTGGATCTGGAGATTTTCCTGACTGCACTATGTAGACATGGAGGTATATAGAACCATTATTCTTTAATTCCTCTGAAGGCACAAAATTTGTTGAATATGTGTAAGTGCCATCGTTATTTGGCCCTCCATACCAATCTCCATAAATCAGTCCAGGAAGTTTCCAGATTAATTTACCTTCATCAAGGTTTTCTAAAAACTCTTTTTCAGATAAATAAGAATACATATCTAATACTGTTCCGTTAGCAAACATGTTCAAGGCGGGAGAACGAGTAACTCCAGCAGGACTATTTGCATCTGGTTTGGGCGCTGATGGTTGACGAAACATCGATGTTATAAAATAAACAACTAAGGCCCTTATAATTAGCGACTTTGTGATTGCAAAAAAAGATTCCAATTTTGTAGGTTGCATCTGACGACGTTGCTCGTCGATCTGTGCATTGATCTAAAAAATAGAATGACCTAGTTAATAAAAATATTTTATTGAGTTGAACAATTATCGTTAATAGAAATAAACAAAAATATAACTGTTTATTAATGAATATAAATAAAACTCTAACTATAATGATTTTATTTAACTTAATAACAATTAAAAATAGTATGAGTTACAATATGATTATTTATCAAAAAAGCTTTCACGATATTAATACTTACATCAACATTACCATCCGTTGTTTCAATTTGCCCTGTATTATTACTAGGGATAAGTTTATCAGAAGCTTCTTTCGACGTAGTTTCTTCACTTGCACTAGCCATTTTTATATTATATGTCTTAATACCTTGTAAATATTACGTCCCAATTGATTTTACTGCAATGCAATGTGATATAGATTTTTAGCAATATCACGGAGAGCAAGAGTAAAAAGGGTTGCTATCTCTATAATTGTTTTAACCCTAAAGGTGTATTATAATCCTTGTGTATAAAAATTAAAAGTGAAAATTTTATTATTTTTAATAATCAAGTAATAAATATATCCATTTTACAATGAAGTTTTGTTTCGTTTTCAGTATTAAAAAAATGTATGTATTGTATTTTATTACACTTCTAAAAACAGCTTAAAACATTTTTATTGGAATTTCGAACTTGAAATATGATAATATCTTTATTATAAAATTACTATGGATTTGCTTTACGTCCGTCTGTTAAAAAGACCATTTATATCTTTTAAATTATACTATGTACACAATGTCAGTTTTAAGAAAGAAATAAATAAATCTATACTAATATTTTAAAAAGCAAAGAATTCTAAATATGTAATCGATATACTCTGAAATTAGTGAAACAATTTTATCAGCCTTTCACCATAAGAAAGCCTCATTATCCAAGATACTATGATAATATGTTACGTTACGTTTTATTATTTCGAAAGATTTCACTTATAAAATTAAAGATCGAAGCAGTCTTCTTACTAAAAACGGTTTTAAAGGCATAGACTAGTTAAATATACCAACATATATAAATGAAGGTAAAATTTCAATTTAGCAACTCTTAAATTAAATGTCAATATACAGAATGTCTCTAGTTGTCGATTGGTTGTCGAGGCACGATAGAGGCAAGGAAGCTATGCAAGGAAGTTATATCTTGCATAGAGGTAGGTATAGTTCTCGTTTAGAAGAGAGAGACGATCACGGTACTGGTTTAATTACATACCAATATAATATTACTGTGCATATTAGAGTTATTTCTATGATTTGTTTATTAAAATTGAAGTAAATAATTTATGTTCACGAAATGTTTGAATTTGAGACCGCAAGGCCAATGGGGTACCGCGATCTTCTCTCTCTTTCTAACCGTTGGTCGTTTCCGCTTACAGTCAGCCGTATGTCTCACCTACTCTATCTATATCTAATATCTGTATGCTCTAGTATGGCCTTACACACAGATCAGGCAACGGCAGTACTGAAGGTACGTCGAATCAATAATAGCTGTTCTTTTCAATTTACGATCGCCTTAGGGGCCGTCCATAAATTACGCGAAACAATTTTGAACAACCCCCGCCGTCGGATCGAACCCAGACAGCCCCTCAAGAACTGCAGGGAGCCAGGCTCGACCCAAGCAGCCCGCGCACCACGCGCCCCCTGCACAGAGCGGACGAGCGAGCCCGCCCGCTCCTTCCACCGAATGGGGGGAAAAATCTCCCCCTCATTTCTCCACGTCTTCTCGGCACCACACCCACACCGGCCGCACCACCGTGCCGAACACACCACCGTGCTTACGCGCTATCTCACGCGCTATCGCGCCGCCATCGGTGCGCTTCCGCGCCCCCATTCGGGCTTGGGCGAAAAAGCCCGCCCATCCCTACAACCTCGTGTAGGGAGAGAGCAAGTTCGATCTCCCTCCATTCCCCTCCGCGCCCTCTCGGCGCCATGCCCTCACCCGCCACACATCAGTGCCACGTCCTCCGCCGCGCTTTCACGCCCCTCCATGCGCTTTCGCACCACCGATCCAAGCGCTTACGCGCTTCCCCCCTAATGAAGGAATAGAGCGAACTCGACCTTCTTCCATTATACCGCCCCAGTGCTCCAAGCGTCGACACCCCCTTGGATACACCACCCCCGGTTGGATGCCTGACCGGCGGCAACCAAGGCGGATCTGTTGCCGCCTGCCATGCGATCCGGGTTGCCACAGCAAGCGACAGCTAGAGAACTATCGCTGACCATGACTGGGGTGGCCACAGCTCGAGACTATGTGGCCCCGGCGCCCCGTTGCGCTTGCGCACCCCTCCTGCTGGTTTTGGTCCGCGGGGGTCCGAAGACCCCTATCACTCGCAACTAGTGCGAGTGGCGTTCCCCTTTCCGCCACCCGGGGATGCGCCCAGTAGGAGGTCCAGCAACTCTCATGGGACACGGATGTATACCTAAACTGTCTATTCAGTCTCAGGAGAAAATATATTTTAGCCGCTGAACTGCGCAAATCTAAGTACTGATATGATACTGACATGAGTTTTCATCATATACAGGTTGACATGGCCTTGGAAGCTAAATTGCTCATGTCAACTACTAGTTAACACGCGTTTTAGTACGTGAACTGCCCGTGTCAACTACAGTCATTCGCGCTCGAATGCCTTAAAAAAAGTTAAATAAGGTCATCTTTGTCGCTCTAGGGCCGATTTGTATTATTTATCTCGCTTCTCCATGTATAGCCCTGCATCGATGATTCAGTTTGAGGTAAACCGATAAAATTCACTTATAAACATTGTATGTAAAAATTTTCATTATTAAAAACTTCAAAGCCGTTTTCCCAAAAGTACCGTTTTCAAAGTTGGTGTCCATCATAACTAAAAACTACTGCACTTGATCCTTTTGAAATTTTGAACGCTCTTTTTGAACATAATTTTACGAGGTAGGTAATGCTGGAGAGTTTTTGTTAAATTTCATAATTTTTTTTTTTTACAATGATAAAGGTGTCCTTTTTTTTATTACCCCGATTTAAGTATTAATAATTTAATAAGGAGTCTACATTTGGTTTAATATAAAATAGGTCACGTAGTATGGGTACTTTTCTAAGGGCAAGGGTTTCCTAATACTTCGACTATAAAACCCAAAAAGTTATTGCTAAAAAAAGGGTAAAAACACTATTGCATATTTTTCTTACTATATTTTTTTTTTCAATCTTTTCAATATATGTATTTGGATACATACATTATAATTAATTTTCGTTTCTCCTAAAGCATTTGAGCGTAGATTGGGTAAATAAAATTATAAGTTAACTTTTAAGAGATGAAATCGTAAAAAAAATGTCTTAATTAATTAATGTTTTGTATTATATTATAATTACTTTATCATTTTTTATTAACAAGTAAAATTGATGACTCTAGATTTATTTATTTATTCGTCAAGGGTATTTCGTTTATTTCGTGCATATTCCATGTCCAGCTGAAAAAAAGTGACCTAATTTTCACAAAATTTAATTATTTGTATAAAAACTCAAACAGTACAATGTTACGTTTATGTGCATGTAATTTTTACTCAATTAAAATGGTAGATTTAAAAAATATAGACAATAAATCTTCTTAATTCTCAACTCCTTCGGGTGTCCGTTTTCCGTTTTTCTAAATACATTTTAAATTTTAACTAAACATATTAATTTTAACATAAATAAAGTAATAATACTTAGTATATGAAAATGCAAAATGTTTACATATAAAATTACAACATTAACTACCTATATAAATAAAACAAAATTTGATATTACGAAGTTTTGTATTGTATTTTTTTCTAATTACCGTAGGTTTGAAAAGAAATTGGAATAAAAGTTTGTACACAGTCCTTAGACTCTGCTTGTCGCTACTATAACCTGCGTACACCTCCAAAGAGTATATAATATACACCTCTTATTTAGCTAGCAAACGTCAGAGTGAGTGCATGATTGCTTGTGTAGGATAAATATAGTCTCGTAAAGCATCGTGTTAGGTGATTATTCTAAAAGAAATCTCTTTCCTATCGACAATATTATAAAGTTAGTATTCATTATTTTGTTTATGTAACTGATTACTAACTCTAATAAGGACATTTATAGTTTAAATAACTGAAAACGTTTATAGTTCTGATAGTTTTAGCACGAAAACGGATTAAATGCTTAAACCTAATTGCCTTCGTCTTCATTTCCTTCGTTTACCATCGTTTTTTTTTTTAGATGGTAATGAGGTCAAAACGATTGTAATTAGAATATTTTTTTTGGTAATTAGTTACTTATAAAATAAGTTATGTTTTGCCATGTGACGTGTAATTACTAAGCTTTGTTATGTATCTACACTTTAAAATCTCATTTTCCCAATGATTTCTATAATCAATAAACGTATATTTGTTTTTTAAAAAAAGCATTTCTATCATTTCTTCTATACTTTTTGATTGTAATAATTTCCTTCGTTTGAATTATCATTACCATCTTACACTGAATTTTGAAAACTCCATTATTGTTAGCAAAAATAAAGTAAAATTTACAAAAAGTAGAAATATTACTTATGTATTACATATATAAGAGAAAAAAATTAAGTTATTTGAAAATATTTTGAAACTTAAAAATTTCACAAAATTTGCACGAAATAAACGAAATACCCTCAAAGGCGGACATACAATGTAGTTGACGGCGAATTATCTAAAGATCAGATCAGAGAGGCTTAATGAGATGTCAGGTGTATTTATTTTTCGTAAATATATGTTTTTCATATGATTTTTTTACACCTTTATTGAAGTGAAACTTCTATATAGACGGGGGGTCTTAGGGTTTTTACACGCTTTTTATTAGCTTCACCTGTATGTTTGTAAACGACTCCTTTGGACTTCATTTTGACCCACTTCCTACGTTCAGATTTCATTGAAACTTAGTAGCCTTATCGAGGACCGATGACAATGCAATAATTTAAACAGTAAG
The DNA here is from genome assembly GCA_036937285.1 of Euphydryas editha. NCBI lineage: Eukaryota > Metazoa > Arthropoda > Insecta > Lepidoptera > Nymphalidae > Euphydryas > Euphydryas editha. The sequence goes on from JAUPFZ010000011.1 coordinate 9,664,418, forward strand.
TCCTGTTATCCTTACCAGGATCTTCAGGATTAGCGATTTGTTTTTCATTACTCGATCACCTATTTCTCGCATATGCTACCGAATTCAGGACCGATAACATTGCAATAATTTAAATAGTAAGTCCTGTTAGCCATACCAAGATCTGAAGATGGTGAATGGTAACCAGGGTCTGATTATGGAGCTGGAAAGTGGTCATAGGAATTCTCTAATGAAACGACGCAATCTCATCGAGTTTCGGCTCGTTTCATTCGTCTTGACGAGTACTTTGTTTTTAGATGCTTAGCAGGGTCTGATCTGATGATGGAGCTGGAAGGTGGCCATAGAAACTTCGCGATGAAACGACATAACCTCATCGAGTTTCGGCTCGTTTGATTCGTCTTGACGAGTACTTTGTTTTTAGATGGTTAGCAGGGTCTGATGTAATGATGGAGCTGGAAGGTGGCCATAGGAACTTCGCAATGCAACGACATAACCTCATCGAGTTTCGGCTCGTCTGATTCGTCTTGAAGAGTACTTTGTTTTTAGATGGTTAACAGGGTCTGATCTAATGATGGAGCTGGAAGGTGGCCATAGGGATTTTGCAATGAAACGACATAATGTCATTGAGTTTCAGCTCGTTTGATTCGTCTTGATGAGTACTTTGTTTTTAGATGGTTAACAGGGTCTGATCTGATGATGAAGCTGGAAGGTGACAATAGGAACTTTGCTTTGCTTTTTTTAATGATAACCTGGGCCTGATGATGGAACACATCGCTAATCCTGAAGGATTTGCGGTTTGTTTTTCATTACCCGATCACCTATTTCTCGCATAAGTTACCGACTTCGGACGCTGTTTCGCGAATAAGTTACGACCTTGAAAACAAAAACATAATAGTTTAAAAAAACTAAAAAAAAAACACTTTTATAGAAACTTGAACTAAAAAATAAAAAAATAAATAATAGTTAAAAAAAAAACTAAAAAACACGCTTTTATAATTAAACCAAACTAAAAAGTAGAAAATATTTTTTTTAAAAATTCAAATTAAGGATAGAGTGATAAATAAAATAAATTATTTTAATGTTAAAAAGCGTAGGGTGCCTGATATTAACATTCCATTGATAGGGTCATGTGGGACAAGTGTGCGCTGTGGGTAAGTGAGCGCAATCTCATTCACTTTGGACTGAAATACATGGATTTGCTTTAGCTTACCTATAACGCACACTTACCTCATACGACCCTATCAATGGAATGTTAATATCAGGCACGCCACGCTTTTTAACATTAAAATAATTTCTTTTATTTATCACTCTATCCTTAATTTGAATTAAAAAAAATTATTTTCTACTTTTTAGTTTGGTTTAATTATAAAAGCGTGTTTTTTAGTTTTTTTAAACTATTATTTATTATGTCACGACCTTTTCGACCTTTCGTTATGGTCCGAGCAGAGACATGATACTTACAACTAGACTGTGCACTGTGGCGCAAAAACCGGTCCGAGCGAGAGGGCCCCCCCCCGTGGTAGTGTGTCCCTTTCTAATGAGGTGACCATGACTAAACAGAAAATGGGACTAACTATACAAACGATTGTGTAAGTATTCTGATAATTTATACTGATGCTACTTAACTACACTTCCTATAGGTGTGTATGTACCTAATTTAAATATGTAAAAGTAAAAAAAAAACACCAAAACATCGTGTTTATATTTTATGGAATCAACATCACTTACTAGTAATACGACGGCTGGACAGAAAAAAAAATGAAATTGTAATTTTTTTTATTATTATTTGTTTCTGTACATTGCTGAACAATACAGTTTTATGCAATTTTTGTCGTAATGTAACCTTATCTCCCATGTGCTTGAGGGTCAAGGACTTCCCATAGCTTTTAAGTCTCAAACTTAAGTATTTTTGACCAATATATTTAATATATTGTTTTAAACTAATGCGTTCACTATTCATATTAAAATTTATAATTGTTCGGGTGCTTACCGCATTTGTAATTTTACTGAGGTCCCTATATTTCGGCAATGTTTCAATCGCCATGATCACGAGGAGACTGACGTACGGTGATGGTGGATGGAGGCAGATCAGAAAAATCTGTCTACTAGAATAAAAACCGTGTTTAACCCTACAAATAAAATAACAAACGTGGTAAGCACCCAGACAAATATAAATTTTAATATGAATATATTTAATCAATTCTAATTCATGAATTTCGTCAGAGCTTGGATGGACAGGTGAAACACGCTTGATTTTCGGAGAGAATTGATGTAATGTCATATTAAGCATCTTTTTCATATTCAAACTCTGTAAATGATAAAAACATTACACTCCGGCAGTCGGGTAATTAGGAAACATTACCAAAAAAAGTTTTTCTATTCAACTGCTTGAGTATCCGGGCAATGACCTTTTAGTTTACCAACTGCACAAAACCGAACAAGGCCTCTCACGTTTTGTTACGTAATTTTCCACCGGTGATAATGTAATATACGTTAATCAACCTGTAGTTGACAGGTGCACTTTGCGTACTAATTTCCGTGTCGAAAAAAAGAGATGGGCAATATAGCCATAGCGACCATTACTTGACACGGGCGCTTGCGGTTATTGCGGTTAGTTTGTAAACTCTTGACATAAATGCTGAAGCATATTTTAGGCCTCCTCTGTCTACAAAGGCTGTAAAAGAAGAAAATTCACAAACATCAATTAAGTAGTAATTTTCATTCTTCGGAAATCTAAGATACAAGAAATATAATTAACTAGCAAACCCGGCGAACTCCGTTTCGCCACCAGATGGCTTCGTTTTTTGTAACATTTCGTTTGGGGATTAAAAGATGAAGTAGTACATTCTATGTATCAGAGATAGCGCTGTATGTGAAAAATGATTTTCCCTGTTTTCCTGCTTTTCTGTTGAAAATTTTCCTGAATTTTGTTTGCTATAAACCTCACGGAGCCCGAGACCTTTCCAACAAATGCAAAACCGTGGAAATCGGTTCGTGCGTTCTGGAATTATAGCGTCAGGAAGAAAAACCCGACCTATTTTGATATTATAGATGATAAATATCATCGGTGCAAAGTAGAATAGTCATTCCTTAACAAAACAATTTAAGTGTTTTATAAAAAAATGTAAGTTTCGGGTATTGCCCCTTTGGTATACACTTGTCACTGACCGGTATATCTCCAATTCAAATTCATGGTTACCCTAAAGATTAAGATTGTTGTTTTTATTTACCCGTGGAAAGAAAAGTGACTACCGGGATAAGACTCATTATTGCACTCTATAACACAACAAGATTTCACAATTTTTCATGGAAAAACAATCAACTTTAGTGTGAAAATTGACACAATCGCAAATCGAAATACGACAATCAACCAAACAATCAAATAAGCAAACCACCATCTTACATTTAGTATTACCAGTCCTAAACATCTAAGTACTACCTTTACTCAGTATTTAATTATTTTTTAAATACAACCAATTGATTTATTAATTATTGAAACTGTAGAAATACGTTTAAATACGTTTCTAAGTTTACCAACCGATCGTATTGGTAAATCATTAAAAAGAAAAGAATTTAATTTTCTACCATTTCTTTCAAACGAAATAATTATGTGAGCTGGCAAGACGTTAGACAAGGACACACTACCAGCGGGAGCGCTCTCGCTTGGACCGCTTTTAGCTAGCTACCGCTTATAGGGAAATACCTACCGTAACAGTCAAAGAATAGATCTCATTTTAGCAAAACAATTTTTTTTTGTACACTATCTAGTTGTAAGTATCATGTCTCTGGGTCCGAGAGCCAGGTAAAAATTTGATTAGTTATTTCTTCTCGAACGATAATTATTGGTCAGACGCATCAAGGAATAGCATCATAAAGCTTCGTGAACGTCAGCTGCGGTTCTAAAGAATTTAAAATATATTTTTTTGCGCCTTTATTGATCAAAACTTTGGAATTAATTAGTAATAGTAATTTAATTTTTTCTCTTGTTTTTTTCATCGTTTGATGAAAATTTGTAAGCTGATTGTTAATGTAGGTACTGCTGATGCATTCTACTAATTATCGCTTGAGAGGAACTCGGTCAAGGTCATGCAAATCTTTTACTGGCTCCCGGACTATTACGGCCGTGTGAAGGGGGTAGACGATATATCGCGTGGTGAGAGGCGGCAGCGGGGGAGGGAGAGAGGGCAACGGCTGTATTGGATGGATATTATTAAATGTTGTTTAATTTATGCGCAATTTTTTTTTCCGAATTCAATTCAGTTTTTTTGTTTGATAAAATAAAATATGTTTAACCCTTTCCCAGCCGTCACCGTAATATTCCGTGTTTTCATGTTAATGCCTGTGACGCCAAGCCCGTAATATTACGTTCTATTTTTTCCATATCTATTTCTTGACTAGATATAAAAAATATGAAGAAATTTTATATTATTTATAATACTTCAGGATGTGTACTTTACAATAATCCAACTTTAAAACAATAGCCTTAACATTCTGATACATAAAAATGCAATTTAAATGCAATAGTCAACTTAGGCGCTTTTACAACCCTAACACACAGCGCCGAACCCGTAATTTTACGTAGGCTAGTGATGCACTAGTAAAAACTAAATAATAGAGAAGAAATCCTTTTGAATTATTAATTCTCTTGTTAATACACGTCTAGACTATAAATTAATTATTTAATGTGTTTTTTAAACCTTTTATTTGAATAATAAACCATAATTAAAGAGAATCGGTAGAAAATTACGAAACCAAAAAATATACATATATTCTTGATCTCGATATTATTTTGGGACGTCACTAATACAGTTACTGCCCGACGATCACTTGCCGCCATCACCGTGATTTTCCGTGCGGCGCAAGCGACACGGTCGGCATAGTTGTTTGTAAACATCAGTACCTGCAGCGCCGTCCCCGTAATAACACGTTAACTTCATATGCCTAGTGCTGTACAACATTATGTTGGACGACGACGAATTATTGAATATATTACAAGGAGATATCAACAACGACAGTAATTCCAGTTTAAGTATGTAGTACAAGTGATGAAGAATCGGTAAGTTAGTGTTCCCATTTTAAGACTTAATTTTAAAATTCGTCCGCGTGGAAATAAATATATGTAAAATAAATATTCGGCGGGAAACTAATGCAAACTACTATAAAAATAGTTTAAGATCCGAACTAGACACGATCTTCACCATATTCTTACTTGGTTAGCTTGGATCTCCTACTAATTATAAGTAAAGGTAATATTAGTTTTGCGAGTATCTTAACTTGCGACTCATCACTCAACTCGCGCGCTTTTTGTTTCTATGGGGATTACCCTAATTGCGGAGAAACAGAACTACTGTGGATATTTTTATATATTGTGATATTTTTATTATTTTTTGGATTTGTCTTCGTCGAGAATAATACTTATTAAGATATGGTATTCATTAATGAGAAAATAATTAATAAAAAAAACAGTTCAAATGTTTCATCCATACTATCTATATATATATATAATAAATCTGTCACTCAATCCGTCTATTAAAGAATATTTTCCAGTATCGACGCAGGTGTAGGTGATAAAAAACGGGGCGGGCCGCTAGTGTGTACAGTGTAATATCGATAAAAATTATTCAGATGTCCCATCACTGTTTGAAATTATACCTAAAGTTGTCTGGCCGTGGGGGCACGATTACTGTACCAAAATCTGGCTGGGAAAGGGTTAAATAAAAAATGCATTCATTTAAATGTACTTAACCTAACCAAATTATAATTTGCAGTAAACCTGCGAAAAAAAAAAAGTGTGATGGGACACATAGGTAGTAGAAGTAAAACTTTAACGGACAAGTGGTAAAACGAATCGCAACGGACAAGTGGAAAAACGAATGGCAACGAACAAGTAAAAAAACGAATGGCAGCGAACAAGTGAAAAAACGAATCGCAACAAAATTTATACTTGAATCCGTTAAAGTTTCGCTTCTATACTATGTGTCCCAGCACACATTTTTTTTTTTATGCCTGATGCCAATCAAAAACAAACTGCAACATTAATGTCTGTTTAGACATTTTCATTTTGACGGTGCTTAATTTTCCAAAATATTATCAGATTATGGCTGTATTTAAAAATAATATTCTGAAATTTTCAATATAGGTACTTTGTACTAACTAAATAATAAACTAAAATCACATTCATTTTCATCATGTTTTCCACATCGCGTGGTGAGAGGCGGCAGCGGGGGAGGGAGAGAGGGCAACGGCTGTATTGGATGGATATTATTAAATGTTGTTTAATTTATGCGCAATTTTTTTTTCCGAATTCAATTCAGTTTTTTTGTTTGATAAAATAAAATATGTTTAAATAAAAAATGCATTCATTTAAATGTACTTAACCTAACCAAATTATAATTTGCAGTAAACCTGCGAAAAAAAAAAAAGTGTGATGGGACACATAGGTAGTAGAAGTAAAACTTTAACGGACAAGTGGTAAAACGAATCGCAACGGACAAGTGGAAAAACGAATGGCAACGAACAAGTAAAAAAACGAATGGCAGCGAACAAGTGAAAAAACGAATCGCAACAAAATTTATACTTGAATCCGTTAAAGTTTCGCTTCTATACTATGTGTCCCAGCACACATTTTTTTTTTTATGCCTGATGCCAATCAAAAACAAACTGCAACATTAATGTCTGTTTAGACATTTTCATTTTGACGGTGCTTAATTTTCCAAAATATTATCAGATTATGGCTGTATTTAAAAATAATATTCTGAAATTTTCAATATAGGTACTTTGTACTAACTAAATAATAAACTAAAATCACATTCATTTTCATCATGTTTTCCACATCGGGATGTCAATGTTTCGTGGGGCAATCGATGCGTTTGTAAATAAAATACCTATTTGCAAACAGTTAAATATAGTCTTGACAAAAATCATTTTATTCGAGCAAAGATTATAAATACGATTAATAACGTGCAGATAAGGATTTGATTACGGATACGGCGAAGTAGTTACAGTAACTGGCTGTCTCGGTAGTAGTCGCAGATACGATCCTCGCTCGTTATTTTTTTTTCTTTTTCTTTTTAAACACAGATGCTAGTCGTTTTCTGGGTTTATATGTTTGTTTCCGCTCCACCGACACAGAATTTTATCCTACTGAGGGCAGCTGATTGTAGGGCGTTTATTTGTATTTATTATTATTATTATATTATTACCATTATAGGTACTCGTAGTACGGTGCCAGTAAAAATGTCTATTTACAAAACTCCCTACACATTAAAAATCTCTTAATCCATAGATAATGGGTCAATACATGACAGTCAATTAAAATTTGCCATCAAGCTATTAATAATAAAATTTATAAAGATCACGGCAACTGGCACTAGCGGTCGCGAGTTTGATCCCCGCTCATGACAAATAAATAAATATAAATATGTTTAAAACACACACACGGTCGTTTACACCCAGACTCGGGGCGGGAATCGAACCCACAACCTTTGGAGCAGAAAACAGCACTGCAAACTGCGCCAACGGTCAGTCAAAAAAAATGTTTATATGTTATAGAATATAGATCATACAGATGTTGTGGTGTTTGTTGAATGTGTGGTTTGGGAGTTTCTGTTTATGTTGTTTTCGGACCCCCAACACAGGATTATAATTCTGCTAGGAGAGTTTATTGAGTGCGAGACGTTTATTTTTTAAAACGAAGCCGCTTTATTTCTGATTTGATTTCGATAAATGCTAATGTTCTGCTGAGTAAAATTCGCCAGCTCACCAGCAGAAATATTTACGATGAAAAGTTATATGAATGATTACATTCAACGATTAAGTCAAACAGCTCAAATAATTTGTGAATTGTGATACAAATACCACTATTTATTATTTCTATTATAATACTAAGCGGCCTCTAAATAATTTATTTGAAAATGTATTTAAGAAAGACATAGGTACATAACACAAACATAACATGTAGACTACTGAAAATACAAGTTCATATATATATTTTTTTTTGTGAAGTACCGATTTCATAAAAAAAAAACGTCATTTTATTAAAGTAATATAATAGTTGTTGTTGCAAAAGCACAAATTACGTAGATTAATATACTTTAATTATTCATGTTATGTTTAGTGCTTTGCTTTCTATTACTTTGATGGACGGGAATAATCTAGTCTGTCTCAAATCGGTTCGGTTTTTTCGGTTTAAGATTTATTCTCATAAGAACGAGTGTTCACTTACAATGAGATAAATTTACAACATCAAAAAATAATTAATATGGCATAGCGCAGCAAAATAGTGTCCGAAATAGGGACTAAGTTTTACAAGTCGATTTTTATTTGGAATTATATAAGACAAACACTTGTAATACAATTATCTGTTTATTTCAAACACAAATTGAAAGATTTCGACAGTTAATCGGACCCAAAACGCGTTCGGAAATCTCGAATGTTTGATTCCCAAACCATTATTAAGTTAGTTTTTACAACATTAAACAAAAATTATAAAACGTTAACTAACAGCAATTCACTTTTTTTTTTCCCTAGAATCTACTGATAATACTCAGATTCTATATCGCACATGTTGTACATCCGACGCAGGAGCCATCACAGAGATTTCATTACCTACATACAATCCCATGTTACATTGGAAACAGAAATACTTATTTCTGGAATTATTCTCTAGCAATGTAGATTGTTGCATGATTTTACCTATAAATAGAAAAAGGCCATGTACTGCGTCTTATGCCCGTAAAATGTACCTTTTTTGAGGTTTTTGATGTAACCTTGCAACTTACATTCATCATCTTCCATTGTTTCAGGCGATACTTTGTACACACTGACATAGCAAGGTATCATTTTAACAAGCACAAGATTATTTTGCCTTAATGATAACAGTCCACTCTAATGTAATAGCATTATGATTATAAATGCAAGGAGTGGACAGCAAAATAAAAGCATTTTATTTTATAAACAAACAGTTATATCTAATGAAATTAATTATTTAAGAGTTAATTAAACAATAATATTTCTTAGTTTACCTTAAAAATTTAAAAATTTCAGTTATTAACATTTTTGGTACACAATTTTATTGATAGTTTATGTTTGACTGATAATAAAAGTTGCCTTCAGACACATACTTATTATTTCATATTAAGTGAACTGTTACCATTTTTAACCTTTCTTACTTAAACTATACTTAATCTTGCATCTCTTCAGGCAATTCATGTGGATTAATTATGCCCGGCACGGATAACTGTACTCTTCTCTTTTCTTCCTGTGCTTGACGAAGTGCAAATAATCGTTCTTCTAAATATAAGTCGCTGTCATCTTCACCTGTATATTCCTATATGGTAGGGGAAAAAAAACTTTACAATTTGTTTACAAACATTATCATAAAAAAATATTTATCTTTGAAGAAAATCAAGAATAGCCACTTTATATGTTTTCATATAATGTATATATTTTTGCATTTATAACAGACATTAGTAATATTCTGAATTTCCAACAATGAATTGTTATTAATCGTGGTTCACACTGTTCTGACGAAATCAAACTCAGTTTCATAGTGACCTTAATATGTTAGACCCCAATAAATTTTATGTTGTGCATTACTAGTATAATGGACCTTGTTATCATTTTATAGTCAAACAAATTAAATATCCTGTATAAAAAGGTTTTTAAATTTAAAACACATTAAAAAACTAATACAATCACTTATTTTAATACCCTGTTTCATCTATTATTTTGTTAGACGTCATTAGCTCAACTTTGTCTGTAAACAATATCTATGCGCCTAGCATCCATTCCATAAAACATATAGTCATTAATAGATGTTCTAAGGCATTAAGAATTATTGTACTGTACTGTATCAGCCTGTAAACCACCCACTGCTGCGTGAAGGCCTCTTCTCCATATAGAAGGGTTAAGAATTACATTAACATAAAAATATATTTCATTTGCATGGAAAATAAAACGTTCTAAACAAAATTTTACCATAAAATTTTCTAGTACAGTATAATTATCACTTACTCTTATTTGCACTAAGAAATCTCGTAGATGATCTTTGAAAGCAGGTATGTCTTGGTCCAAATTAAACAATCCTTGAACAGTAATCTTAACTTGATTATCTGTCAAATGTGGGAATGCTGTTTTTAGAAGGTTTGCCACATACTCCTGAAAAGACAAATGTATATAAGTTAGATACGATGTTACCCTTTTATTGCAAATATTTTTTAATAACATATTATTAAAATAATTATAAATATAACAATTATTATATTTGAAAAAATAAGTTTAACTGCATTTTATATTGCTTAAGATTTTTAATAAATTACTTACTTGAATATATAGGACATTATCTGGAGTACGTCCGAGGGGTACAGAAACCCGACCAGTTTCAACCAAAGAGAATATATATGCCAAAATTGTAGCATGCATCGTAAGACCTGCACCATGAGAGGTGTCTGTTACAACACTAAACACATGCTCCAATATGTCACATAAATATGTCTGATAGAAACTTTGTGCAGCCTGTGGGTGTTGTTCTACATTTTGTAGTAATCTATACAATATCTGTAGTCCTGTGTCTGCCACATTTCGCATTGTATGTTTAAATGCCCAAATAATGGAATCCAGCACTAATTTGAACTGTGCAGGAGGTATACTTAGGAATGCTTTAAAACAATGTGTATTAACTGCCTGTAGTAACAGGAAAAATTCAGTCCTGTGCTCTGGATATTCCTCAAAATCTTTATTAATCATTTCCAAAGTACATTCAAAAACTGCATCGAAAATTTTTGGAACTTCAGAAGTAATATGTCCTCCAAGTTTATTAACAATGGCTGCCATACAGGATAAGACTTCTGGTTCCCTTGCATCAGGAACTGCAGTTCTTTGATAGTCTAAAAGAACAGCATCAAGTAATGGAGGGATAAAATTCTCCAACACCATACTGTTGTCAGTAGAGCGAGACACCCAACTTCCTATTAACTTTAATGTCTCTTTTTTGATAATCCTCATATTTTTAATCAAAGGTTGTTTTGTGACTACCACCCCATTCAGAGCTATAGCTTGACTGATATTTTCTGACATAACCTTGTACACATTCAACATATCCAAATAAATTCTTCCCAGCTGCACTACATATGGATGACCCAAAGCTCGGCAGGCTCGACCATTCGTTTTAAGTATACTTACAAGTTGTTTGACGGCTTCTGGGTCTTTAAGTATGTCAACATTATGAGAAGCTTGAGAAATAATGTCATCCCAGACCTGATTAGGAAGTAACATATATTTTTCAATCAATTGTTCCTGTGCTACTTGATCAACTTGTGCACTAATCATATACCCAACAGCCTCATAAAATGTATGTACTTGTAGTGTTTGCAAATCACAAATAATGGAACTGATTGTACTTAAAATTTCTTCAATGAATGGACAAGCTTCACAAACTTGTGTAGTAACAAAGTGACGTCGACACTTCAAGGCAATTTTTATAAATGTATCACAGGCCATATCTTGGACACCATCATGAGTTTCATGCATAAATTCAAAAAGTTTATTTACAACTGTTTTCAAAAATTTCCAGTGAGCTCTAAGAAAACGAGGATACTGTCCAACGACATACATTATATTACTGGCTATAATAGCTTTATTATCTTTGCCTTTTTTTTGTTCACACAATCCTAAAAGCTCCTTGATAACAATTACCAAAAACCGCTTTTCATCTTCTTCCATCATTGCTCCAGATATAGAGCCTATAGCCCAACAAAGTGTGTTAAGATTTTTCCATGACCATTCTGTCCCATTAACTTGATTTTGAAGTTTTTCTGTCATGATTCTCTCAGTATCCTGATAATCCAAATGTGTCAAGTATACGAGTGTTTCTCTCATATTCTTATACAAGTTTATAGAATCAGTATCTTTCATAAACTCTCTCACAACTTCACCATTTTCATTTTCAACAACCAAAACTTCTTCAGGTTTCGCCATTCGAGATATCATAATATAACGAACTGAACTAAGAACATCAGCATACAGAGCTTTTCGTCCAACACTTTTACCTAAGCTATATAATCCTGCAGAATGTGCACATGGTGCAATCTTATACAGATCAGCAGCCAAAGCATTCCAAAATTCTAAGCATATTTTAAAAATTTCTACTTCCTCAACTTCCGATATTAACACAAGGTATCGAAGTGCATTCATCAAAGTATTTGTAAGACCTCTTCTCTCGATTAGTTGTCCATGTTCTTTTAGATATGTACATAAAAATAATGCAAGGTTTTGAATGAATACTTGTTCTTGATCTCGACCTGCGGCATAGGCTTCACGTATATTGGTAGTGAGAGGAAGCATGGCCTCCAATTGCTCCATAGTTTGTACAAGAAGTGCTACAAACTGTTCTTCATAATTACTTACTGTAACACCAGCTATTTCGGTTAAACAACTTAGTGTTACATTACGGAACATTGGGACGTTTAAAAACTTAAATATAAGGGTGCTTAATAATTTCATTTCAAATATATATCCCAAGGGAATCCAATTTAAGAATCTTAATAGTGTATGCAAAGTGGCATCCACTAGAGGTGCATTTTGTGAATTTTCAAGAACAAATTGACAAAGTGTGAAAATTTGACTGAACTCCGAACACATAGTGTCTTTAAGATGCTTGGCTTTTGTTTGAGTAAGTTGACCTATACTGAAAACAAACACTTCCTCACTAAGGAGTTTCAAGATCACCATGTTATTTTGGCAGAGGCTCTCGTTAGTCTTAGATGCTCCAACAATATCACTAATAAAAGTCTCCCAATTATGAGGCCATTCTCTTTTCAAAACTTGTATAAGTATCATATTTAATTTTTTTAAGTAAATTTTGTTATTCTCCATTGTTACAGGATCTGATGAATTTTTTATAATAAGGCCAACAATATACTTCTTTATACCTTCACATTGATTTCTTGGCAAAACTTTCCACCGTGTCTGTATGACTTGCTCCAATATTTGTAAAGCATAATATTTCGTTTCCTGATTTTGGGAATACTCGAGAATTGTATCTACCCGAGTCCATGCATCTGGATGTTCTTTCAGTGCTGTTAAAATGTCTTGAGCGACACGTTGCTGGTCTCCAACAGTTGAATATAGACATCCAACGATATTATCGAGTAGATTTATGTCTAGTTTTTGATTGAAATCGAGAAGCTTAGAGGCTTGTTGTTCTAAAGTTGCCATTCTGATTACGGTAAATTCTTATATGTAACGTTTTCCCTTAGTTAAAAACCAATAAAATGTATCTTATTTTCAATCATTCCTCATCACACGCTACTCTGAAAAAAATTAAGTCATAATTAGAAAGGTATACGCTCTAACCTCTATCGTAAGCAAACATGACTATAAAGATACTAACACTTCATTCACAGATATCAACATAATAAATAAATTATTGAAACAGAAATATTAAAATTAATCTTACAAACCTCATGTTTAGAGTAAAATAATAAGATTGCATTGCACACACCCGTAAGATTAACAATGACATTTTCGCTACATACAGATCTATTTAAAATACAAGTATGATTTCTTTTTATATAGCACATTGATGAAATTGAACATTATCTAATTACTTACCCGATTATAATAATTGCGGCGCAATCGGTCAAATGCACTTCCATACACACTAGCCCGTTGTTTTCGTCGTTTTCGTGATGCTTGAAAAAGCTAGTGTACATGTCGTTATGTCTATGCTAAAGAGTATACAATAACTTTATAGTCTATGCTTGTGATTAGAAGCTATAATAATTAATAGGACAACAGAGAATCCGAAATTCTAAAATATATTTAGAAAAGTGCAACAATTCTGTTTTGAGAGTTGTTATTTTTATATAATAATAATTTATTAATTTTATTTAGTAGTTTTAACCGTAGTATAACAGAAATTTCGACGTATGGGATAAAAATCAAGAATCGTCACACTACGATGGTCATATTTTCGGACCATATATGGTATTGTACTGTATTTCGGGACTCCGTACTATATATATATAATGAAACGACGCAACCGACTCTTGAGTCTCTATTCGAGTCCGAGTCTATCGAGTTTCGACTCGTTTGATACGTTTTGACGAGTACTTTGTTTTTAGATGGCTATAAGGGTCTGATTACAGATGGCGTGCACTACCCATCAACTCGGCGCATCGTTTTATTATAAGTATAACTTCTTTCGTGCGTACATAAGTACACACACATACACACTTTTGTTTCGTAAACCTCACTTGATCAATTAATGATAAACATATAATAAAAAGTTTCATTTCATACGTGTGTACATTAATACACACACATTTTTTTTTTTTAAATCTAGATTAAATATTTATTATTATAAACAGTGTTGATCTGTGTTAACCACGGTCTTATAATTATAGAAGGTCTTGCAACGAAGCCCAATTTCAGTAATGAGAGATTAATACGTTCATGATATAGCTTCTTTCGCGTCAACGCCGCTGTACGTCACTGATATCGATGGGTTCAATTCACAGTGTGCACTGTATATGCCGGTTGAGTGACTGTAAGCGACTCGGTCTCATTTCTTATCATCAATCATACGGCGTATATTTTTCTCTTCCAAGTATTGAGTTATTCAATAATTGTTTAACGATTTTGTTGTTATTTTTGTTTTATTATTTAACTGTTTTGTTTGGATTTGACATTGTTTAAAATATGATTTAACTTCGTTGCACAGAACACCTTAACAGCCACATTCATTGAAAACATTAACAGCCACATTAAGTCGACGTACTCCCACTACTGTCGTTGCAAGACCTGTGAAGAATTTAACATTTATTTGCACTCATTAATTGATTTTTTTTACCATGAAGAAGAAGAGAGATAGATGAGTCACAAGCCAAATACTTAGGCCGATCGTGCCTCTTTAACGCTTGTTCCGCGCTCTCGTTTGCACGCTTGGCTCGGGCGGAATGTTACAATGTATCATGCTTTTTCGTGCGTGCAGTCGGCGTTTATCGCATCGCACTAAGCATTTGGCTTGTGACGCATCTACATATCTCTCTTACACTCCATCAGCCGATGCGTCCGAGTAGAAGAGACAGCGGCAGCACGCAACCTACACGTGAACTATGCAGCCGGTGTTCTTCGATTTTTAAGACGTTATAAGGTCAAAAACAAGTTTAAGCACAGTTGCTTAGTATAATTCACCATTTGATGAGAATAAAAATGCGACAAAGCAATAAGTTAAAAAAAGATGACCTTTTGGTCTAAAAAATGTGTAATTTGGCTACATTGGCTTACGCCAACGGTGTATATCTTTTTTTTATTTTAGTTTAAAAAAAAAACTAGATATTATAATACATATAAATAATATGTAAAATCATCGATTTATTAAAAATCGATTATTTTACATATAATATATAAACATTTGAATATTGATTATTCTTTATCTTTATATCTACATTCGTCTTATCGTCTATGGTTTCTGTGTATAAAAAATTATAAATATATTCTAAAGATAGCTCGACCGTGATTATACCTACAACCACCTACCACTTTACGATTTACGAATATAGATAATATGCCTATTACCTACCTACCTAGTAAATACTTGATAGTAGGGATGTTCATCGGAAAAAATTATCGATAATTTTATTATTGATAATTATCGTATTGTGCTATCGATAGTTATCGCTAATTATCCAATGAACAGTTATCGATAATTATCGGATAAAAAGTTATCGATAGTTGGCGACAGTTATCGATAATTATCGGATAAAAATTATCGATAGTTGACGATATTTATCGATAATTATCGGTAACATTTTCAGACGACGAAAAAAAAAAGGTCATCCGGCAGTATCAACGTTCATGCCCTGGCCCTATCCGAATACCTAAAAAAAAAGGTCATCCGCCGTTCAGTATCGACATAACCCTCACTACCCTATCCGAATACCTAAAAATAAAACATGTGAGCCGTCACGGGACGCCTTACAGATGTGAAACATCGACATTATTTTGTAAAAGTAATATGCAGAAAAGAACATATTGTGATAATAACTAAATATGTCATAATGATAAAATAAAATATTACGATTTTTTTTCCAGATAACAATGACTATTTATTGAATAAACATTTATTTTCATTAAATACAAAAATTTTCGAATTTATTTCAAATCGTGACTACTTAATTCGTTTAATCAGTGACTTCGAATGCGCATGGCGACGCGTCGCCACACCGCACACACAACTGCATATAAACTGTATATATATACCATCGTATAGCGTGGTGACGCGTCGCCACGGCATGCGTCGCCACGCCAGAAATCGGTTTTACGTGCGGCTATAGATGTTTCACATCAAAAAAAAAAGGTCATCCGGCCTCCACTACCGACGTTTACGCTCTGGCCCTATCAGAATACCTAAAAAAAAAGGTCATCCGCCGTCCCATCATTATCGAATCACAATTATCAATACTTATCGGATCCAAAAATTATCGAATAACACTAAATTATCGATAATTATCGGATCGCACATCATTATCGGATCGCACAAAATTATCGATAATTATCGAATGAAAACTTATCGATAATTATCGAATGAAAAATTATCGAGTAGTTACGAATTATCGATAATTATCGCACACCCCTAATTCAAACTTTGTTATTAACTTATTATTAATATTAACCAAATATTAACATTAAGTTTCTGCCTTTGGTTTCTGCGCACGGATAGTACATAACAAATGCAAAGAGTATATTATAATATAATACAGTAATGGTATTATTTATCTTTAAATAAATAGTTTAAACAGTGGAATTAAAATAAATAAAGAAAATTAAAACAATTATATATAGTAAGATATTTATTACAAATAACAATCTGATTTTGTAAATATTCAATATTGTTACCAGAATGAACAGAAAAAGAAATATTAGTTATATAAAACCAGAAGATCCACATTTTTTGAAAGTTCTTAAAAAGCAAGCAGGATATGATGACGTAAATCACAAATTTGATAAACTTCAAAATGACGAAGAAGATTTTGTAGAAGATGAAGAAAGTGATTCACCACAAGTAGTGGTACTGAAAAAAGGGGACCTTACTGCTGAGGAAGCAGAGGCTGAGAAAGAAAAAATTATTAAAATAGAATCTGAAACTAAAGCAGACCTTAATCAAAGAGTAATTTTCAAAACAAAGTTAAAAATGAAAGACAAAAATAAAAGAAAACAAAATACTTCAATAAATAAACTATCATCAAAAGCTAGTAATCAACTATTGTCTTTTGGGGATGATAATTTCGATGATGAATGATAAGTTATGTACTTTACGTTTGTTGATGACAATACGTCTTGTTATATTTTCTAACAATTGTAATTTAGTTGTGGAATAAGCACATATTGAAATTATATCTTGTGAAATATTATTTTTTATAATAAAGTACTTATTGTAAGCAACTACAAGAACATTGTTTACTTTTATATATAGGTGAGTGATGCAACTTAATATTTTCCTTAAATATATGTATATTGCTGCCCTACTAGGGTTTATAAATTCACACTTTCCAAATTTTACCAGATGCCACATAATAATCATATAAAACATAAGTTAAATATTTTGATTAATATAGAAAAAATTGTTGGATTGATTTGAAATTTTCCACAATTATTGTTAATAGTTTTACGGTTTAAGACTTTATTTCTCTAAAGACATTACATCACTTATTCAGAAAAAACTGTAACTAATTATTTTATAATATCACCGCTTAGCGTAACTTAATTACATTACAAAATTATGTTCAATATGATGGTTATACGTCATAGTAATAAAAGAATAAAATCAGTACAAGAAGGTAGTTGTAAATTTATTTGTAAGTTGAGCTAATATTAAAATACAGCTTAAGCATCGTAAGGTGATGGCCAACAGGTAAGTAGTGTTAAAAATTAATAATCTAAATTTCTGCTATATTTATAAACCCTTAAAATTTAACCCTTAATTTTTAAATTAGTTTTTAAGCAAATTAGGCAAAGTTTTTTGATGTAAAAAATGAAATATTCTTTATAAAAAACATTCATTAAATATTTTATTTATTTTATATTTTCGGATAGAGCAGAATCTTACATAATACATGTTATGACATGTACTTATTTTTGCTCATTGAATCCGCATGCGTATCTTGTATTTTTTAATATTTATGTTTAATCAATCGTCACAGGTCAGTCTTTACAACTAGTACATTACAATTTTACTTTTAGAATACTTAGATAAAAAGTCTTGTGTTAGATATGTGTTAACCATATTCTCTAAATAAGTATCTATTATAATTAGTTACATCACTGATTGTAAGTACAAAATAGTAACTGAAAAATAAATAATTATACTTATCTATTGTATATAACAATAGAAAAGTATAATACATTTAAGGGAACAGTAAAGTATAATACTTTATTTTTATTATATATGTGTTTTTTTTTGTTGTTCCTTTTTTATACAGAATTTTGCACCCTTCCCGTAGTTTATGTGCAAGTCCTCTACTCAAAAGTTTCGTGGAAGAGTTAGCTGTATTAGCAATAAGGCCACCTGATGCAATATAAAACCATGTTATCTAGAATAAATAAATAAATATTAACCAACTACATATAAAAGGAATGTTACAAAATTATAATTTATTAAATTATGAATTAACAAAATTTTATACAATCATCATTTAGAATGTTATGTAGGCAATAAAGTTAGTAAACATTATAAGTAAAATTAATAGTAACATCATTCTTGTTTTTAATCTTTTACTGCAACAAATGTACCTATAATATATAAATATACTTAATTATTGAGCATAATGTGGTACTCAAACTTAATAACAAATAAAATTTATAAGTTAATATTTTTTTAACATCCTCTTTTCAATATGTAGATTATCTTATTAAATATTGGTTAAAGCAATAATGTAGTCACTAATAAATTCTTAAAACTTTTAATGTATCTCATTCATCATCCATTATCAGAAAAATTAAATAATCTTAGTACTATCTTCCAGGCTATTTCGTTTCTTTGGTTTTGTTTTTGAACCATTTGATACTGGTAGGGATTCGTGCGCGTAGAAAGAATGTCTTATATCCGCATCGTTTTCATATTCAAGGAGTTTTCGAAGTAAAAATTTTCTTTCATCTTTAACTATTTGTATATTTTCTTGAATTTTAGCAACTTCATCGCATAACGCAGCATTCTCCTACAATGAAAATTACAAATTAAATTACAACTAATAGTTTCAAAATAAATATATCATACAATTAAAGAGCTCACTATTATTAAACTTTTAACTTGTAATTTCATAAAATGATATTTTTTACGATATCTTTTATTTTGCTTTTCATTTTGAAAATTGTTCATTACTAATCACTAGCTTGTATCTTAACTCCAAGCAACTAAAATAGGCCTATCTTTGTCTAAAAATACAAACAATTGTTTATTTTTCGAGACGAAACTTTTTGAAATAAAAATTGTTTTGAGTTTTGACGTACAAAAATACTATAATTATATAAATAACATTTATGTAAAGACTAAACCTAAAGAGTAAAAAACAACTAGTACCGTAGATTGTGCGATAATTCGTTAGTACTCGATAATTTTTCATTCGATAATTATCGATGTGTTATTCGATAATTTTGATCCGATTATTATCGACGATTTTTTATTCGATAATTATTGATAATGAGGACCCGTAACGTTTTTAGTTGAGAATGCAGATTTATAGAGCTAAGAAATCCTTAAGATACAGTGAAAAAATTTTTGTTCTACGACAAAAATTGACGAAGTTATGATCAAATTACTAGCGGAGTTCACTAACCGGCCGGCACGGTAGGCTGTGACGTCATTGTGACGGTCCCCGTTGTCAGCGATAAGGCGCGTAGGTGTTTTCATTGGTTAATTGTGTCTTTGAAACAAATTAAGTGTCCGATTTGTGTCTAATTCACCTTTCTAACTATGTATAAATATTGTATAGTGCCGAATGTACAAATACTTCTTTTTAAAAGCCTGAAAAACTCTTTATACGTGCCGAAAGACCCAAAACTACGTAAAAAATAGTATGCCGTTGTGAAAAGAGATGATAAAACTCCACCTTCTTCCCAGGCTACAAGACATTGTTGCGAAGATAATTTCGATGTAAGTACCTACATAACTACCTATACCTATATTATTTAGTTAATAATAATATAAGTTGGTACCTACTACAACGTGTCATGTACTTAAGTATTCTCTCATTTTAAGCCTGCTGTATTAATAAAAACATACCTACTTACTTTTTCTGTGTTTTGTGGATAAACCTAAGTACTTATCTATTCGCCCGTTCCGATTTCTATATAATATTCCAAGGTCAAAACAATGAAACAGGATGTACTTGGGTAAAAAAACAAAGAGTAAAGGTCGCGGCGCCGGCGCGATCCGAAAAGACTGAGTCCTTCCAGGCCCTCTCCGCCGCCTCTTTCTGCGAGATGACGTCCTCGCAGAAGATGGCGACCGCGGTCCAGGCCCTATTGCCGCCAACCAAAGCTCGCGCAACGGCCAGCGGCGACAGGTCCTCTCCAATGACTGCAGCGAGATCTCGGCGCTACTCAGCCCAGGCCGGGCACGACTCGAGTGTATGTTGCGCCGACTCCTCGCAGTGGTGGCAGTCCGGAGTCGTCTCCCTCCTTGCGACGACATGCAAGTATTGGCCGAAGCAGCCATGCCCCGAAAACACTTGCACGAGTCGGAAGGTGAGGACTCCGTGCTGCCGCACCGTCCACTCCTCCAATATCGGCTGAAGCGCCTTTATGGCCCAAAGACCAACCCGAGACGTCTCCAGCCGAGCCTTCCACCGTGTGAAGGTGGTGCATCGGGTGTCATCCCGCCATGCGGTGAATTCGATCGGCGGGGGATTAGTGCCCCCCGTCCACGCCGTCGACACCCGCTGATAAACTTCGGCGAGCGCTTCCATCTCCAAGTCCCACAGGGGGGTTCCGGCCAATGCGCAGGCGGCCTCAACAAATCAACAACTACCATACGGTAGCCGCGTATGGCCCTGACCGCCACGACCCTCTGTGGACGCCATACGACATGGGCCTCCTAACAACGTCCCAACCCCGGTTCATGAAGAGGACATTGCGACCGTCAAGGTAGTCTGCCACTAGCCGCCTTAGGTAGAGGGACACTCCATGGAACCGGAGTTCCTCCGTGATGCAGCCGAATGGCAGACTATTGAATGCGTTGGCGATGTCGAGTGACACCGCCAACAGCACTCCCTTCGAGGCGACGGCCTCCGAAGCCACGATCTTCAGACGCAGAATGGCGTCGACCGACCAGCCCGAAACCCGAGCCAGGCGTCGGACAGGTCAGGGCCGACCCGCGTGAGGTGCTGGACGATGCGAGCAGCGACTACCCTCTCCAACACCTTGTCCAGCAGCACGATGGGCCTAAAGCCAGCGACTGATGTCGAAGGCCTTCTCGGCTTCGGCAGGAGCACGAACTTCCCCTCCTTCCAGCAGTGAGGGAATCGTCCGAACACCAGGCTAGTGTCGAACAGTACTCTGATGCGGGACTTCAGATGGTTGAGGACCAGGGCCAGCACTCGGGCGGGTACCCCATTCGGCCTGGGGGCGGCGCTTTTCCGCATACGGCTCGCCGTGTGTGAGTTCCATCTCCAAACCTATAGCAGAGGAAGTTTTGCAAACAAAGAGAATTGCTGCTATAAAAGTTCACGTTGAAAGAAGCATATGGAAGTTGAGAGACTTTAAAATGATCGGACCTGACGCATGTGTCGATATTTCATACATAATTTTTTTTTGATAATATTGTAACAATAGCCTGTGGCTTAGTTATTTTACAGGATTGTCTATTTAATAATTAAGTTTAAAAATAAAAATGCTTTACTTTCTTTTATAGTTTTATTTCGAAACCTTGCATAATAAAAAGCACATGTCATATTATTAATAGAAGAGTAATTTCAAATCTCAATTCGTTTCGGAAATATTAATGTTTTCCAAAAATGCGTGGACTTCTCTAAAATATCAGTACAATAGTTTTCATCATAATCTTCTTCGAATATTTCTTCTTTGTTTCTTGCACAAAACCAGCTTCTACTTTATTAGTACTATTATTAAATACGTTTTATATTTTAATATTACAAAATTACACTCTACAACAACATTTTATTTAAATAAATTGCAAATAAAATGACCAATCGCGTCGCCGCCGCTCCGTCGATTCGTGAACTACGCTCGGACCGTCACAATGACGTCACACGCACCCGCGTACACTGAATTTTAGCGGCAGGAACGGCATAATGTTTATAACTTAATATCTTCGTAAGTAATGGTCCGATTTGGATAATTCAAAAAGAAATATCATTCTTATGTCATAGAGAATAACGTGGGTACTAGTTCCATTGAATTTGCTATACCTTTACTGATCCTCATTTTGTTTTGATCCGATAATTATCAATAATTAGTTTTCGGTCCAAAAATTATCGATAATTGGGATTTGATAATTAGGGGCACGAAGAATGGATATACAGGAGTACAGTATATTAATATTTTGGAAGATGAAATAAAACAAACCGAATTTTACAACAGAAATTTTTATTAAAAAACATTGTTTTTTATTTTTGTATTAATTGTAATTTTATCTAGAATTATCGATAATTATCGATAATTATCGAATGAGAAATTATCGAGTAGTTACGAGTTATCGATAATTATCGCACACCCCTAGTCTGTGGTTAATGCAGGTTAATGTCAAATGTCAATATACATTATACCGGCGTCCACTTATGTTTTTATTTATTTCTGAAATTAATATTATAAAGCGTAAAAATTATGTCTGTGTTATCAGAGTACAAACATTTATTTCCTTTAGACAGTATTCAAAAAGTTTGTGATCTATTTGAAGAGCAATTACGTAGTAATAAAGAACCAGATTTGGCATTGTTTTCAATCATCGTGGGGTCGGTCGAAAACAACTTGACAAATGTTAAAAACAGTGACAAAGACGTTAATTTAGCATCGAATAAGTTTATAAAGATGAAATTTCCCTCTGTTGAATGGGATGAAGTAAAATCACTTTATGAGCGATTTGTATCTTTAATGCGTAGTGGCGTTGATGCAAAGTTATTGAGTGGAGATTTAGCTTCTCGCGATCTGGTAAAAAGAGTGGCTGATGTTGTTTGGAACTCGTTAACACGAAGTTATTATAAAGACAGAGCACATCTCCAATCAATTTACAGCTTTTTAACAGGAAATAAGTTAGATTGCTTCGGGGTTGCTTTTGCTGTTACTGCAGGCTGTCAAGTTTTGGGCAAAAATGATGTCCATCTTGCGTTATCAGAAGATCATGCCTGGGTTGTCTTCGGGAAGGACGGATTAAATACTGCTGAAGTAAGATATAACTGAATAAGAGAACATACAATTGGCTATATTAGTGTGACAGATAATAAACTCTATTTTAATTAATTAGTATTTTGTTTTTTTGTCAATATAAAACAATTTCAATACATAAATAAATCTTTCGGCAGGTATTAGATTAGCTTACAATTATTTTTTTTTTTAATGAGATTTTTTTGATCAGGTAACTTGGCATGGCAAAGGTAACGAAGATAAGAGAGGTAGGTCTGTTGGAGATGGAGTACAGGCACGATCCTGGCTGTATGTGGCTGGTAAGCCAGTTATATGCACCAGGATAATGGAGCTTGCTGCATTAGTGTCGTCAATAAACCCGACCTTAACGCCCTCAATTGATGTACATGAAGTAGCCCTAATGCAGCATAGATTACTTTGGCTACTTTATGAAAAAGGTAAAAAATATTTACTATTTGAATAATATTAATAGTATTATTAATTAAAAATACTTTATATATGTATGTATTTTGTGGCCATATCTTAAAATTGCCCACATTATGAAATGCTCGAATATTTAATGAAATGGTTGCATTTCATGAAATGTTTCACTGTCCATTGGTCATGTCATGATGTGCCTTGGCCAGATCAAATAAGAAATCTTTTGTTGATGTGGTCAACTAAGGTGTGCTACTTCGTGAATTGGTCAAGATTATTTGATCATATCGCTTATAATACAGTATAGTAGGGTGACCATACAAAAAATGGTATTTATTTATTTAAGATAGAATAATAACATCTTTACAGTACAAAACCAATATGACGTTATAAGCAAATAAAGGAAAGCATGTGTTCATGCAATCATCACATGGATAAACAGACACATACAATTATTCACATATTATATACATTATGTAATTTACCATAAAAAGAAAAAAATTAACATTAATTCATTCATTCCTCCTTTTCAAGAATCCTCTGGACTAATTCTATTAGTTTCAGCAGGTGATGAGCAAAGATACCGTAATCTGACAGTTTATTCAGTAATCGAATAGCATGTAACATTGGAGAAGCATTTAGCAGGTTTGTTTTTGAAGGCGGAAGGCTGAGCATAGTAGGCTGAGCATATAGAAGGTGAGCCGGTGGAGGCCCATGTAATTATCCGGGACCCGCAGCTGCAGTGCCGCCAGTACCTCCGGGTGGTGCTGATCTCCGCGTAGCACGCGACACACGTAATTGACCAGCGTCACATCACCCCTGACCGACAACCGGCTGTACCCTACCATACCTAGCACAAACTGGCTTGGGTACATGCGCGGATAGCCCGGGTACACTCCGTACTCTTTTAAATAGAGAAAACACGTCAATTTGTTTTGTATTTTATCTATTTTTTGTGTGTACTTCGTGTGGGTTCCAAATGGTTGAATTAAATTCTAACTGAACTTCGTACCAGTGAATTGTACAATACTTTAATAACCTTTCCATAAAAAGATTTTGAAGTTTGTTTTAGGATAAAACCTAAATTTCGGAAGGGTTTCATACATAAAATATTATTGTACAATATGACAAATCGGGTACCATCTCGATACCCAAATCGCGCATGCGAGCCACTCTCTGCATCCCCACATCCCCGACGATGTACCGGTGCTCCAGCGGTGCCCGCTTCCGACTACAGCTTATCACGCAGCATTTTTCCACGTTTAAAAAATAATTTATTGGCCTCACAGCGCACTCCACCTAACCGCTTTATGTCCCGTTCAGGACGCTCACAATCGGAAGTGTTTTGGACCATTCGAAATAACTTTAAATCGTCGGCGAAAAACGAACACTTGGATTCTTTTACCACCTCGGGGAGATCGTTTATCATAATGATAAACGCTAAAGGTCCAAGGTTGCTCCCTTGACGTCCGACCAAGTATTGTATGGTCGAGAGTGGTATCCCGCATATTCGACGTACTGTCGTCGTTCACCAAGGTAACTCGCGAAGAATTCAAGAAGGTGCGGTGTGAAGCCTATCGCGGAGAACTTCCTTAATAGTACATCGCTATCGACAGTATCGAAGGCTTTCCGAAAGTCGAAGTACGCAGAGTCCACGTGGAGCCCGGCGTCCACGGCCGGGGCCCGTTCACATCTGATCCCTTACCCGTAGACATGGGCGTTTTCGGTTTTTAGATCAAACGGCTACTTAGCCGATATTAAGTTTCCATATCGATATTGAAAATCGTTTTCATATATCGATATCAGTAGTAATGTTTTGCTATCAATTGCGTAACGTAAACACAAAACGAAACAAACGCAAACTGTTGAATATAAAGGTTAAAACAGTTTAAATATAAACTATAACAAGTTTATATCAAATGCTTTGAAAAACTACGTCTTATGGTTATAAAATATTAAATGATTCGTTTCACAAACTTTTTCTTAAATACACACACTATTTTATTACGGAAACTAAATAATCATAACCATAAAAGAGTAAAGACTCGACTTTATTGCTTAAACTTGTAGTTATATTTTGCGATGTACACAGTTGCATTAAAACCGCTAAATCGAATCGAAAACCATATTCGCCTCATCTCTATTATTCAGTAAGAAGTTACCGTTATAAGAAAGAGATGCAGATAATATGGAAAACCATATTCGCCTCATCTCTTTTATTCAGTAAGAAGTTACCGTTATAAGAAAGAGATGCAGATTATATGGAAAACCATATTCGCCTCATCTCTTTTATTCAGTATGAAGTTACCGTTATAAGAAAGAGATGCAGATAATATGCTTTTAGCTGTCGCGCCGCTATTAGTAATTATCGTCACCGTTCTAACAGTTTCGGTTTCGTGTTCGCGCTCAAGTTTTCTTTGGTTATGTGAAAACGGCTATGTGTTTTGATATGATATGGGGACGCGTAACCGATATTAGTTACGTTTTGATATATCGATCTCATGCCTACTTACCCGGCTTGGGTACCGGAATGACTCGCGGCGTCTTCCGTCAGTTCGGATAGTGGCGCTCTTCCAGGCACAAATTAAATATATACAATGAAGGTTTCTCAAAAATCGCACGACAGTCACTGACGATATAAGGGGGTATACCTTCAGGTCCTACCGAGTGCTTCGGCTTGATTTTCCGCAGTGCAAGGCCCACATCGGTAGTTGTCAGATATCCGACGTGCACGCGTGCTGCGTCTGCCTCCGCATCTCCCGTCTGCTACGCTACGTCCAGGCGTGGTCAGCCCGGGCTGTACACAGA
This sequence comes from Euphydryas editha, assembly GCA_036937285.1. Taxonomy (NCBI): domain Eukaryota; kingdom Metazoa; phylum Arthropoda; class Insecta; order Lepidoptera; family Nymphalidae; genus Euphydryas; species Euphydryas editha. Next base: position 9,691,001 of record JAUPFZ010000011.1, read on the forward strand.
GTGGAAATACGACGCGAAACACTCAGCACACTCATCACGCAAATCTACCCTCCTTAGTCAATCTCGTATTACCTTTTGCATTTTTACTATTCATATAGGTCCAAAAAGACTACGGGTGGTTCACAAAATTTACCTCTACTTTTGGTAAGCATCAAAATACACTAGGAGTTTTCTTTAGACTATAGAACTAAATTTTGAAAATATAGTCGCTACTCGCGCCAGATGCTTTAAATAACTTTTGGTAACGCCACTTGCGCCTGATATAACGTGTCAAGTCGCCCGTATACCACTTCGAGTACACACGTCGTGACGTATTTAAGTTTGGACGTCTGTTCGGCGCGCAATTACTGATAGCACGATTTATTTATTCATAAAAGCAAATAAGCGCATCTTCGAAACTTTTAATATCGTACAACCAATTCTAATCAATACTGCCCGTGAACGTCTGACCTTCGTTATTTTATAAAGGCTGAAACTTTCTCAGTGCATGCTCCCAACACAGGTAAGAACGATGGACAATCATGAAGTTTGGGTCATCGTGGCTTTGCCAAGAAAACGGTACTAAAAGTGTGTCAAATACCAACCTACTTTTGTGAAATTATAAAATGTGATTTTTTTATATTTCCTTCAGAATTTTATTAAAAATCACGTCATTCATTGCCAGACAGCATCGTGGCAACTCCTTGTCAGACACCCTTAAAGTTCATTAAATTATAATTATACTTACGTTATACGTTGGGTAATAATTAGAAATTGTCTGGAAAAAGTTTTACATCGTAATCGAAATACTACACCTTCCGCATTATTTCTTTACAAACAATATTTTTTGTCTTTCCTTCCGGGTGCTAGGATCACCAGGCTACTTTTGAACATGCCACATACAACTGGCTGTGGGAGAAGCAGCTGTCTCTCAAGTATACTCCCGCTACCTTAAGAGTTTCACCTTAACCTTTGTTTATGGTAAATACATACCTCATATACACTCATACATATATATTATTTTCCAGTTCCCGGAAATTAACATTTCCTATATTAAGCAACAGGTCTGAGAACTATCCGGCAGTAATATCTCCCCTTAGATGGACTCTTATATTTATGGTAAGGCTTAATTTTGTCACCGAAGGCCACAAATGCTTCTTTACCTACTGTACTGTACTGTAATGGCCTTTAAAAAACCTACTGCACCACCACGCTGCTCCCCTACCATGAGTAACGATCATTACCAGGTATTCATCATAACAACCGGGACCGACGGCTTTACGTGCTCTCCGAGGCACGGTGGGGAAACCCATACACCCAGACCGGAAACAAATAGTTGCACAAATATAAATATCTGCCCCTATCTGGAATCGAACCCGCGACCACCAGCGTTGAGGCGACTACTCGCACCACTACACCAGAACGGTCGTCAATGCTTCACTATATGCTTGAACTTCGTCTGCTCGCGTTCCTCTGGGCACTACTGGTAGTCGGCAGGAAATCGCTTGCTAACAATGCAGTAACACCTCCCATTTGACAACTATTACTCCTAATATTTTGTAAAGATCTATTTAGGGCTTCGAAACCCTCTTTATGAGCCATAGTACCCTCACTCCATTCGTTTTGGGTTTGCTTGGGTATATTGAAGAAAGGGGTTTCGGTTTGTATCAAATTAAAAGGAAGCCTCTTTTACCTCCTTCCAGCAGCGTGGCAGCAGTCCCGGAAAATGCGACCGCTAAGGCGATGATATCAACATTGCTTCTCACTTTGGCTAATAGTAAATTAAATAAAAAAGTCTTGCCTTTTCCACCAGGAACATCCAAAAAAGATATCACCTACACCTGCGTCGATACTGGAAAATATTTTATAATAGACGGATTGCGTTGTCAAACATGTCTCAAAATAACAAAAAAAAACCGACTTCAAAACAAAAAAAAATTGTATACCAAAAATGCACTAAAAAGTAAAAAAATACTTTTGTCTATAATCAAATTATTATGATAATTTAATGTACAATTATTGTTATTTTTGGAGTCGGTGTTAGGAACGGTTGTGTGCATCGCGACCCGCGCAGCGACGCGCGATATCAGGATTAAGGATTATTAAAAAACTACTAGTCACATCTCGCTCAAATTTAAATGGGACCACATGACGAGCACTAGTTTTTGAATATAAAAAGAATCATTAAAATCGGTACACACAGTAAAAAGTTATGAGGTAACACACATAAAATAAAATAAAAAATACGGTCGAATTGAGAACCTCCTTTTTTTGAAGTCGGTTAATAAAATGTAATTTAAATCAAAAGCACTACGGAAACCCCCCTTTACTTTCTAACCCCCCCCCCAACCCTGGTAGGGGATGAATTTCGATAAAATACGAAACACGTCTTCAATCAATTCTGTTAAAGAATATTTATGTACAATTTGAAGTAGATTGGACCAAGGAATCACGTTGTCCCATACAAAATGTGGCCCCCTTTTTCACCCCCGTAGAGGTAGAATTTCATAAAATCCGTTCTTAGCTGACCTTTTTACCGGTGGGAGGGATGCGCTGTGCCGCGCTCCCGGCTGCATGGGTACCACCATCTTGCTTATTTCTTCCGTGAAACAGCTTTGCTGTGTTTCGGAAAGAAGGGCAAGACAGGCAGTGTAATTACTGGCACCGAGACTTAACATCATATGTCTCAGGATAGGCAACACATAAATGAGTTGGCTGGGCTAGTTCCAGGTAAACTAGTTTATGTTCATGGGCGACGTCGACCACTTACCATCAGGTGGCACGCACGTACTCGGCGAAAGGAATATTTTTATCAAATTTCAAGTCTGAAGGTCTTATAGTTCCAGAGATATCGTGATGAGTGACTATATCTATAGAAAGTCTCCTATATACTCGTATACAGGTTACCGGAAAAGTCAAAGAAAGGGTATTTCATAGTGAAATAAGTCAGAAATTATGGGTACTCCACGCTCTTAACGGATCTAGCACGACTTTTCCGGTAACCCTGTATATAGATTACCTACGTATAGTTTAAGTACAGTGCACAGTAAAACTAACTTTTGTTAATAAATATATAAACATCTAAAATATATGTAATAACTGAATTGAAACCACTTGTAAATCTTCCACTGCGTGGTTAGGGTCTCCGAATTATACAAGGTGTCCCAAAATTTAACGATAAACGGGCACCAGAGGGTGGACCTGGTCATGACTACTCGAGAAAAAATAAAAAGAAAAAAAAAATCTAAATTGTTTTTGAAATTACAAGACAAAACATGAAATTCTTCGAAAATCGACACCCTTCATGGTATTTTTAACTACTATGACCACAATTTTTCTAATATTTTTGTTTTTGTATCGGCAACCTAAGTAGCACTGCTATCTACCACAACCCTTATAAATACCAGAATACATGTAGTTTTAACAAAAAAATCAATCAAAATTACTTTTTACCCTAAAATTTTGAAATATTTTTACTTTCAGTCCACTTTCACTCATCGTGGTGTATAAAAAAAGTACTGACACGACTATGGCAAGTTTTTTTAAAAATTGACGCAAGTAACCAAGATTCCAAAATGGTATAATATTCGTATAGCGTATAGTATATATAGGCGTACTTCCAGGAGAGAGAGGTCCTCTGGGAGGGGGGTGACGGTCGACTCTATCGACGTCGCGTCGACTGCGGCGTTCCACAGGGCTCCGTCCTGGGACCGGGACCGACCCTGTGGAACGTCGGCTTCGACTGGCTGTTGCGGGCGCCTCTACCGCCCGGGCTGAGGGTCATATAACAGATGACCGCCCGCGCCGCGGTGGCTGACGATACCTTGATCACGGCCTGGGCAAGGAGCTTCGAAGAGGTGGTCCGCCTAGCAGAAGCCGGCACATCGATAACGGTCGAACGTATCGAGATACTGTGTCTGAGGGTCTCTGTTTCCAAGACAGAGGCCCTCCTATTCCATGGCCCACGCAGAGAACCCCCCCCCCCCCCCCCCCCCCGAGGTGCGCGAATCGCCGTCCAGGGTACGGAGGTGGAGGTTCGGGCCCAGATGAGGTACTTGGGCCTGACCCTGAATGGCCGATGGAGCTTTGGTCCGCATTTCGCGGAGTTTGCTCCGAGGCTCGAGAGCGCCGCCGCTGCGTTGGACAGACTCCTGCCCATCGTAGGAGGGCCGGATTCCCCTTGCCGACGCTTATACGTCGGCATAGTGCGGAGCATGGCGCTGTACGGTGCACCCATATGGTGCGACGCACTCACCGCTAAAAACAAGACCCTCTTGAGGAGGCCTCAGAGGGTAATAGCGGTGAGGGCGATACGCGGATACCGTACGGTGTCGTGGACGGCGGCGACGCTTCTCGCGAGTGATCCGCCCTGGGAACTCCAGACGGAGGAGCTCGCGGAAGTGTACGGTTTCCGGTCGAGCCTCAGAGCTAGAGGACAAGTCCCAAGTGCGGACCAGGTACCTCGGATTAAGAGACTCAGGCTCGGATTAAGAGACTCAGGCTCAGAGAGCCCTGATCCACTGGTGGAAGGAGGACCTGGAGTCCCCAGCGGCGGGCCCAGCAACGGTGGATGCCATACGTCCCCATCTTCGTCGCTGGGTCAGAAGGCGGCATGGGGTGCTGACCTTCAGACTGACGCAGGTACTTACCGGGCACGGATGCTTTGGTAAGTACCTGCACCAGATTGCGAGAAGGGAAGTCACCCCTGCATGCCACGAGTGCTGTGCGCCAATAGACACGGCGCGTCACACTCTCGCCGAGTGCGCCGCTTGGAGGCCCCAGCGCCATAACCTGGTGGCCGTGATAGGAGGAGACCTCTCACTGTCGAGCGTGGTCCGCTGCATGCTCGGCAGCGAGAGGTGTTGGTCGGCAGTGGTCTCCTTCTGTAAGGAGGTCATGGCATTGAAGGAAGCTGCGGAGCGGGAGCGTGAAGCAGACGTTAACGCAAACTCGCTCCGCAGGAGACGACCGGGGGGTAGGAGACGCCGTTACGCGCTCCTTCACCCTCCGCAATAATAGAGTGGGAGAGGCACCTATTATCCTCCCACTCGCCACCAGGGAAATAGAGCGCTCACGGTGCTCGCGAGCGCTCTATAGGCGAAGGCGGTCCGCATAGGCGGGCTAACCGTCGGGGCGTCACGGTTGCATGCGAAAGCGATCCCGTGGCGCTCCACTACGACCGCTGGGTTTTAGTGAGGTATTCTGGCACGTTCTGCCGTGCCAGCGAGTCCCACATACCCGACGCCTTCGGGCGGCGGGATGCGTAAATGCATTTCCCAGCGAAAAAAAATAAAATAAAATGGTAATACGTCACTAATAGATGACGAAAAGTTTCCCTACTACTAAGTGTAACGAGCGATATCAAGAGTTTTTGTTGACTAAGACCGACAGTTTCACGTTCTCATGAGGCACGGTGGGGAGACCCAAAAAGAAAAACGGCCAGATCTGAAACAAATATTTATATAAATACGAATATCAACTTCGAGCGGGAAACGAACTAGCGACCGTCGGCTTTAATAGAACTTTTACGCCACTAAACTAAAACGGATGTCTATGTAATAAGATACGTTAAAAAAACTCATAAAAATTTGCAATTTCAGGTCATTTGGACGCGTATCCCATGGCATTAGGAAATTTGGCAGACTTGGAGGAATACATGACGAAATATATTGCAAATGAAGCAGAATCAGAAAGTTCCGCATTAAAAGATGTAATCGGCATGGTTAAATCAGCTACTACTTCAAGGCCAGATTCTGCTTTATTGTATGTTCAAGCTATACGTTCATCTAGAACATACTATGAAGATCGTCATGTGTATCCTTATACATTTCAAGGTGGCTATTACCATAGGCATAAAATGTACAAAGAAGCCTTTCATGCATGGGCAAGTGCTGGTGACGTCATTAGGCAGTAAGTAAAGTATTTAGAAGTAATCTAAAAATAGTTGATGCCTCATTATCGTTTCATTTAACTAAATAAAAAATGGTACTTCTCTATACTCACTAATATTATAAAGCTGAAGAGTTTGTTTGTTTGAACGCGCTAATCTCAGGAACTACTAGTTCGAATTGAAAAATTATTTTTGTGTTGATTAGTCCATTTACCGAGGAAGGCAATAATAAGAAACGTTACAAAAACGGGAAAAAGAACCTTTTTTGAGAGCTCCTGTTGCGTCCTTTATTATTCCTCTTCCTTTGACATTTTTTACGTTATAGTTCCACTTTTAAAGTAAACATAACATCACGCTATTTATTCACTGAAGGGGTATGCAGAGATGCACATATTAAATGTAAGAACCTCTTTACGCCAGTTATGAGTCCCATTTAATAGGGGGCGATCTTATTGCCATACAGCATACACCGGGCACCATTCCAGACTCCGTGCTATTTACTGAGAATTTTTAAAAATCAAATCAAAATCAAAAACAACTTTATTCAAATAGGCCCCACGAGCACCTTTGAATCGTCATTTTACAAAATTTATATTTTAGTGTTTATTATTATATTATTATTATTTTTTCTTTGTAAAAGTAAAGCTACCACCGATTCGGAATGTAGATTCTGCAGAGAAGAATCGGCAAGAAACTCCGCAGTTACTCTTTTGAAAATAATGTATAAACTGTGTTTTAGTACAAAATTAGTAATATCTTGCATGAAATACAGCGCCACTAAGTCCACACATCTTTATCAGCTAAATAATCCTTCACAGAATAATACGCTTTATCTATTAATTATTTTTTTTAAATTAAGTCTTTAAATTTATGTTGAGACAATTCCAAAATTGTTTGTGGTATTTTATTATACATGCGAATACCATAACCCAGAAAGGAGGCGTTTACTTTGCGCAGTCGGAAGCTTGGAGTTACAATTTTGTTATTCCTTCTAGTGTTTACACTGCGATTAATAGTATTTATTTCAAAACAATGAATATTCTGGTGAATATATATAATATTGTTATAAATATATTGCGACGCAATCGTTAATATCTTTGGAAAAACATCCCGTAAGGAGACTCTAGCTTCAAGATCGTAAATGCCACAAATAGCCCTTTTTTGCAAAATAAATACAGTCTCAATATCTGTAGCATTACCCTACAGTAACAGACCGTAAGACATAATACTATGGAAATAGCTAAAATATATTAAACGCGCAGTAGCAACGTCGGTCAGTTGTCGCACTTTTCTAACTGCGAATGCTGCGGAGCTGAGTCTACCATTCAAGGATGACAAATGGGAATTCCATTGAAGTTTTGAGTCCAAATTTATCCCTAAAAATACTGTAGTATTATTAACAATAATCTCATCTCATCTCATCTCATCAGCCTATAGCAGTCCACTGCTGGACGTAGGCCTCCCCAAGCTCGCGCCAGACATCCCGGCTTTCCGCAATCCTCATCCAGCCAACACCGGCAATCCTGCGAAGATCGTCGGTCCAGCGGGTCGGAGGGCGTCCCACACTGCGTTTGCCAATACGTGGTCTCCACTCCAGGACACGTCTGCTCCAACGGCCATCGGTCCTACGACACAGGTGACCAGCCCACTGCCACTTCAGCGTGCTAATCCTCTGGGCTACGTCGGTCACTTTGGTTCTCTCGCGGATAGTCTCATTTCTGATCCTATCTTTGAGAGAAACGCCGAGCATAGCCCGTTCCATGGCACGTTGAGCGACTTTAAATCGGTGGACCAGTCCCTTCGTCAGTGTCCACGTTTCAGCACCGTATGTCAACACAGGTAGGACGCATTGCTCGAAGACTTTCGTCTTCAAGCTTTGCGGAATCTTCGAAGTGAAGACCCGACGAAGCCCGCCAAATGCCGCCCAGCCCAACTGAATCCTCCTCTCGGCTTCCTTCTCGAAGTTGTTTCGGCCCAGTTGGATGGTATGGCCTAGGTAGATATAATCCTGAACAACTTCGAGGAGGATACCATCAACCGATACCGGTCTCGGTATGACATGCTTGTTAAACATAACTTTCGTTTTATCAAGATTCATACCAAGACCGACTCGTCGGGAAGACTCATTTAGGCTGCTCAACATTTGGCCTAGCTCCTCCAACGTCTCCGCAAAGATGACGATATCGTCAGCGAAACGAAGGTGAGAGATGTAGTCGCCGTTGACGTTGATGCCTCGTCCCCCCCAGTCCAGGGTTTTAAAGACGTCCTCCAGCGCAGTGGTAAACAGTTTCGGTGATATGACATCGCCCTGTCTTACCCCGCGCCGAAGGAAAATCGGTCTTGTCTGCTGGTCCTGGATATGAACGGTCATCTTCGCCGCGTCGTACATACACCTCAACACCTCGATATATCGCCAGTCGATATGACATCTCTGCAGAGAGTCCAGAACAGCCCAGGTCTCGATGGAGTCGAAGGCCTTCTCGTAGTCCACAAAAGCCCTACACAGCGGCTGATTATACTCTTCGGTCTTTTGTATAATCTGCCGAACAGTATGTATGTGGTCTACGGTGCTGTAGCCTTTTCGAAACCCAGCCTGCTCTGGTGGTTGGAAGTCGTCGAGCCTTGTGGCGAGACGATTCGTAACGACCCTCGAGAAGAGCTTATAGACGTGGCTCAGAAGTGAGATAGGTCTGTAGTTCTTCAAAAGAGACTTATCGCCTCTTTTGTAGAACAGTACCACCACACTCCTGGACCACGCCTCCGGTGTGGTACCTCGTTGGATGACGGCATTAAAGAGTCTAGCTAAGGCCTCCAGGACAGGTCGCCCTGCGGCCTTAAGAAGCTCAGTCGTAACGCCGTCATCCCCCGGGGCCCTCCCGTTTTTAAGCTGCCCGAGCGCCGCACTAATCTCGCCGACTTCGAAATCCGGGACGTCTTCCGAATAATGGCGCAGCAGTGGTGCACGTGGATCTTCGGCGCCCTGGGTCTCAGACTTCTGTACGCTCGACGAGTACAGCTGCCCATAAAATTTCTCAACCTCTTCTCGGATCTGAGGGCGGGAGCAAACGGTTCTGCCATCAGCTGTTTTTAGCTTCGCAAGAAGACTTCTTCCCAATGGTTTTCGGAAAACCTTTGACCCCCTATTCTGCTCAATTAGAGTCGTAATGTCTCTTGTATTTGAGCAGCGGAGGTCTCTGCGTATGAGTTTCCTCACCCGCTTGGAAAGAGCCTTCTGCTCTGGCGAAGCTGCTTGAGCCGCGGGCATCTCGCGCCTCCGCCTCATCAGATCCAAGGTTTCGGGAGAAATTTTGGACTGCTTAACTGGTCTCGTCGGCGTAAAATGTCTCCGACCCAGTGAATACACCGTCTTCACCACGTTGTCGGTCATCTGATCCACGTCGCCAGTGGTTTCCAGCGAATCGAATCGGTTTTGGAGTTCCAGTTGGAACTGCTCGGAACCACATAGTATTTGGGGCAGCGTGGGTCGGATAATAGATTTCATCAAGCGGACTCGCTCTTTGCGTAGACTTATATTCAGAGAGCCCCGCAGGAGCCGGTGGTCACTACCGGTGTTGAACCTATTAACCACTGAGACATCTCTGAATATATGCCTTTTGTCCGCTATGATGAAATCTATCTCGTTCCTCGTCACAGTATCCGGGCTCTGCCATGTCCACCGCCTTTGGGGCTTCTTCTGAAAGAACGAGTTCATCAAGAAGAGCCCCTCCGATTCGAGGAAGTCGACAAGCATCTGCCCCCTGCGATTTCTGCGCCCCAATCCGTGTGGTCCGATTACCGATTCGTCGCGGTCTTGTACTCCCACTTTAGCGTTAAAGTCTCCCATAACAACGTTGTAGAAAGCCGAGGTCGTGCCATGCAGAGCTTTCGATATATCCTCATACAAGGCTTCGACCTCATCGTCAGAGTGTGTCGAGGTCGGCGCATATACCTGTATCACTTTCAGGGAGTACCTGTCAGTGAGTTTAAGTACAAGGTACGCTACCCGGGTCGACACACTGCTGACCTCTACAACGTTGTTACTGAGAGTCTTGTGGACCAGAAAACCGACGCCACCTTGGGAAGGACCATCACCTTCACGGAAGTAGAATAAGTGTCCGGAGTCCAGGATCATCGTGTCCTCACCCTGTCTTCGGACCTCAGACAACCCCAGAATACTCCATTTTATATGGCTTAGTTCTACTTCGAGTTCGGTGAGGTGATGGTCCAGCCGTAGACTGCGACCATTATACGTTGCCAGGTTCGTCACAAAGCAGCCTCCCGTACCCCGGAGATTCTTGGCACCCTCTGCCCCACCGTTACCGCAGCCGCTGCCGTGGCCGGGAATAGTGGGGCCGCCGGGAACTGAGGGCCGTATCCTTCTGCGCGCACTCATTGGGGGTGATTGCCCATAGTCACCACGCTGGGCATGCGGGTTGGTGACCGCAGGGCCGGCTCTATCGCACCGAAGACGCTGCTGCCCATCCTCGGCCTGTGTATTTGAAAAGCCAGCATTAGGATGGTTATCCCGCCATCTATCGGCTTCAACAGTTCCAAGATGGTGGTGGAACTGTGGTATCCCTTAGTCGCCTCTTACGACACCCACGGGAAGAGAGGGGGTGGCTAGATTCTTGATTGCCGAAGCCACACAGCGTAATTATATATAATTAACAATAAGCCTCTCGTTATTTATTTCTAAATTATAATTTGGATGTCTAACATTAGGCAACGAAAATACAACGCACGTGGTTTTTTTGGCGTTCAAAACGAGGTTGTTTGTTTTAAACCAATCCTGAATTCGAAGCAATGAACTGTTCACGTCATCATAATTTACTCTTTTCCTATCAACTTTAAATATAAGCGATGTGTCATCTGCAAATAGCACTATATCACAGATATCCTTAACATAAAATGGCAGATTATTTATATATATTATTAAAAAAAGAAAAGGACCTAGAATCGATCCTTGTGGAACGCCCATTTTTAGCACAGATCGAAAAGACTTCGTTCCGTTTATTGATACGTGTTGAATTCTATTAGATAGATATGAAGCATGAGATCAAGAGCTTTACCACCGTTTTACACATTAATATTCTAGTTTACTTAATAAAATCCCGTGGACACGCAATCAAATTTTTTGATAAGTCACAAAATACACCAATAGCATTTTGTGACCTCTCCCAGGCATCATATATATGTTTGAGAAGTGCCACACCGGCATCTGTCGTAGAGCGACCTCTAGTGAAACCATATTCTTCACTGTGAAAAATTTTATTAATTAAAATGGAAAAGAAGTTGATTTAATATAATTTTTTCAAAAATTTTACTTAAAGACGGTAAGATTGAAATGGGTCTATAATTACTGGGATCACTACGACGTCCTTTTTTAAAAATTGGTAAAACTTTACTATATTTTAGCAAATCTGGAAAAGAACCCACAATAATAGCATTGTTAAAAGTTAATGCTATGTAACTTGTACGGAGCCAGGACATCAATGATAGTACTAATTAATGTAAATATCCCACAGATCATTGGATTTTTTAATATTTAGACTCTTAAATGCTTTTAGAATATCTAAAGAATCAACCTGCGAAAATGAAAAATCAACATTACATTTGCTAACGTTATTTTTTAGTAAGTGGATAGAATTAGTTGAAGATCAATTCAGTCGGGAAGTTAAATCAATGAGTCGGGAAGTTAAATCAATGATTAAAAAATAAATAATTTAAAAAAATAAAAATACCCAATAATACGTTGATCAACCCAGAAATCGAATCTGCGACCCTTTTCTCAGTAGTAGCGCTTGTACCTAATGGTTTAAAAATATTTAAGTACATTTTTTCCTCAAATTATGCGGACCCGCGGGGCACAGCTAGTTTTGTAATAAAGATATTGAACTAACTAAAAATGAAACTTTTAAATAATTCTAATAGAATATTTTTTTCTTAGCTACAACTATTCAAGAGATGACGAAGAAATATATAAAGAGTTTTCAGAAATTGCTAATGAGCTAATACCTCAATTAATGAAGGCTGAGAGCTCAGGACATTCCGCGAGGTCTATTTTAAAGGACCCTGAATGTTTCGCATCTCTTTTAAGGTTTGTATAAAATATTATTTAATAAATATTAATGATTAATGAATAGTCGTATATGAGTTACATTAAAAGCGCAAAAATTCTTAAAACAATATTTATTATTATTTATAATAATTTTAAAAGTAGATGTGCTTATTTGTTTTTTCGTTCTCATTATATTTGTAATACAATTACACCCCGATTACTGTTCCTGATTTTTAAGTTTTTTTTTTCCTTTTTTTTTTTAAAATATTGATAAGAATTTAAGATTCTTTTTTTATTGCTGGTTTCAGATTTTACGACGGAATTTGCAAATGGGAAGAGGGTAGTCAAACCCCAATCCTGCATATAGGCTGGGCAAAACCACTTGTGAGCACGATTTCTAAATTCGACGCAGAAGTCAGGGCACAAGTCAATATAATATGTTGTCCAGATAACGGTGAACCCACTGGCGCGTCGCAACGAACAGTAGAAACAACGCAAAATGAAAAAGACAAGGACATATGGAATAATAATGCGGACATTCCGGCAATGTCTGTAAGAGAACAATTGACCGCAGCGGTTAACAGTCGACCGCGTGTCACGTTGTACAGTCACAAAATGGCAGCTCTCAAGCCATTATTGTTAGCCGAAAGATTAAATACCCACGCTTTGCAGTTACAATTAACAGCTCAAAGTCAACTGCAGAGGCCTCATCTTCCAGTTAAGAGACGGGACGATGAAGATCATCATCCTTCAACACCAACTGCACGTGCAAAACGCGCTCGTCGAGAACGATAAGTAAGATTTCAATGTATTCTTTTTGTATATATTGTTTTTACTGTAGATTTATTATAGTTTAGTGTATAGTGTCCTAATAAACTATTTTCGAAACTTTACTAGAAGCTTTAAAATGTAAATATTAAATTATTTTATAATTAATTTGTTATGGAGAAATTAGCATTACTTTTAACTTAAACTTCTTAAGGGCTAAATAGTTGAGATTAATGTTAAAGTTTAAAAATTTTAAGAAATATGACATTGAAAAATTTTCAGCAGATAAGTTTTCAACAATTCGTTTATTTAAGTCCTTAAATTACTTTTTAGCTTACAAAAAAAATTCACGACAAAAGATTTTATTTGTAAACTATGTGTAACAGTCGTTAATATTACATAATTATGTCGCCATATAAACAACATTGTTAGCTTATAATCTTTTTTGTTACGAAAGTTACTTTTTTTCTTTTATAAACTGAAGTAATAAAAGGAAAGAATATATTTAGTTGTCGTGTAACAACTCGAGTCTCAGCGCAGATTATAAAGAAACTTGATGTACCTACCGTTGTTATGTATAAAATAATGTTATATTTTATCTTTCATGTACCTTGTACTATATTGACATAGACAAAGAAACCTATATACATAGCCATGGTATGGCCGAAGAAACAGCGTTTTTTTTTTCAGTCTGACCATATTGGGAAATTTTCCCATGTTTTCGTGTAATAATTATTACTCTCTTAACCTGAAGTTTAAGTAAATGTAATCAACCGAAATCGGTAAATGAATACTTACGACTTGATTAAAAGTCTATACCGGATTTTATCGCGTTTATTTAAAACTTTATATTTTTACAATATTTTAAATTATTTCCCGACGTTTCGGACCCTTTACAGCGTCCATGATCTCGGGGGACTGAGGTGGTGGGTGTCCGAATTATTCGGACTTTTAATCAAATGAGTAAAATTCGCGTAAATATAAGAGAACAGTACTTACGACTGTTAATAACTATTTGTAAATTCGGACACTCGTACTTTTTATCTGAAATGTTTAGACTGCGCTAGAGCTGTAAAAAACGGTTCTTTTTCGGAGATAGAGAGGGTTTTTTTTTTCAATTCAAGTAGGTTTTCAGTATAATGGGAGGTCAGGTTAAACTGCAAATGTCTACCCTGATCTGTAACCGTGTGCACATAATAATATAATATATTTGCAATAGAAATTAAATTAATTTTTTTTAAATAATTTATTTGATTTACTGGCCTTTACATAAAACTAATTTCCGGCAATTCAAATACCATGTCCTCTGGATCTAATTATTAAAATATTAATAGACTCTAACGGCACACAATTTCCTCTAGTAATGTTTTTTAACTCTCCGTGTATCAGCAAACGTTTATAAGCTGACATAAATTTTAACGCAGTGGGGTTATTATTAAATCCACCTTTTACCCTTATGGCACTAAAAAAATCTCCAGATTGTCTTGGCTCATTTTATTTGTGGATAAACCTAAGGGACGCATTCTCGATGTTTATAAGCTCATTATAAATAATTCTTATTGATTTAACACAATTAAAAAACCAAGAAAGCCTGTTTTTCTTTGCGACGTTACCACAGTGTGGCCTTGTGGAAACTTAAGTGATTTTATGTATTTTTCAAAATCTTTTCATTTTGAGTCTATAATAGCAAAATTTTGCTGTGATATTGTTTTTTTAAAGCCACAGGCGCTCAATCGGCGACTGTTCAAAATATGAAATATATCGTTAAAATACTTAATAAATTCGATGGTTGCACCAGACTCCGAAAAGTCGTCTCTATGAAGATCGTCTTTGCAATATTCTAGCGCCACAGCGACTGATCTACTAAGCGTTTGTGCTAAGTGCTTAAGAAAAAGTAATAAATTATCTGCGTTGATAATTTCTTTTTTTGTCGGCAAGTGTATTTTTTTTACTAGCTTTAGCATATGGCACGCATTTGGGCATATCACGATATTGTGGCCATTAACTTTGATTTTAAGTTTGATGTGGTCAACTTTGTCAAATTTCGCGCCTAAATTTTTCACCATAGCGAAGTTAGAGGGGCAGCCATCGAATGTAACCGATACTATTTGTAATCTACATTCACTTAATAAATACACGCAATTCTGCAATAGCCCGCTACGCCACATGAGTAAATAAACCGTACAGAGGCAAAGCTTCATACTAGCGCGCTACGATAGGTACACTACTACAAGCATGACACGCGTGTGTGCGTCGGCACAAGCGCCTCGTCACATACGAGAGAAACCGGCCTAACTTATGCTTAAACTCAAGGGCTGCAACAGCAACGTTGCACCTTGTTTTTATTTAATGATTTATTAATTTAAATAGTGTTTTAATATAATTTTATTAGTGTTTTAGTAAAATTTTAATAGTATTTTAATATAATTTTAATAGTGTTTTAATATAATTTTAATGGTATTTTAATATAAAAGTGTAAATATGGTTTACTGTACAGTGTGTATGAACAATAATATAAAGAATAAAAACACATTTTTTTCTTATCCCAAAGACTCCACTAGGTAAGTAGTACTAACATGATTATAATTTATTATTTTTAATGTGTTGGGTAGATAGATGGCTCGTATAATTATATTTGATGTTATTGTGATATTGTGTAACCGCATCGTGCGGTTCGCCGGCCAGCCGTAGCGTCGGCAAACTCGCGTTCAAGCTCGCTTAAGCTAGAATAAGATACTCTATAGTTATCTCATTCTCTCGTAGGTTACTTTTCTAAAGTTTCACTTCTGCCGTGTGTGAATGCACATACACATTTATTTAATACTTAATGCCAAATTATTGGTGTTGATTTGAAATTTGTTTAAGTATTCGAAAGTGGGGGGGGCTCCTCCTTCAATCATAAAAAACACAACAAATTATAAAAAAATAAAAAAAAATAAAAACAAAATATTTAGAGTAAGTAATTTATAAAACAAAAAATACGAACGAGCTTTACAGTAGTCACATATGTAATTTCTAACTCGGTATGCGTTTTGGCATTACTGTAAGTGTACCGAGAATGTTATTTTAATAAATCGATATGATATTTGACATCTCACTTTAGTAATAATAATAAATAACTAATTTGTTTTTTATTTTTATTTTTATATTTATGTAACAAAATAAAAAAATGTTTATGAAAGAATCTTTTTTTTTTAAATCGCAAGATCATAAAGATCAAATTTGATTGAATAATTTTTTTAATACCTTGAAAATTTATAAAGTTTTTGGAAAATATTTAAAAAAACAAACACAATAGAAAACACAACAAAAATAAACTTTGTCATCTTATTGAACAACTAACTATTGTTTATTAAATTTTATCCTCCTGTGCCAACCCTACTAAAATAGGTATAAATTTTGCTCGCTCCTTAGAAGCTTTCACTCTGTACGGTTTATTTACTCATGTGGCTACGCTGCTTGCCACTGACTTCATTTGTAAGAAAATAACCTACGGGTATTTTCCAACTGCCGTTTAAACATGTCACCATAAAATACTCAAGCGTCTTTCCCTACTGGTATATTATCTGAGTCTAAATTTTGCCCTATGTTTACGTATCCAACGGTTTATTTGCCATTTCACTGAAGATGTTGGCGGATAGACATTTCATCTAGACTAATACAGCAAAATATTTTTTCAGTAGATTTACTAACTAATAGTTTTAGCGCATCAAAAGACTCGCGTGTGAACCCTGGTTCGCAGTCAATGCAAGTGTACCATTTGTACAATGTCGTTTGCGTACAAACACATAAGCCTTAGGACTTATAAAGTGCAGACAAATCGCAAATTTTCTTAAAGATGCCGAATATTTTCTTGGACGGTTTTCCTTATCTAAATATCATCTAAGGAAATTCGCATTTTCGGTGTCTGTATTTGATAAAAAATCAAGTTTCTCATAGCTTGCTAGCATCTTGCACTTAAATACCGCCACATGAGTAAATAAACCGTACAGAGTGAAAGCTTCTAAGGAGCGAGCAAAATTTATACCTATTTTAGTAGGGTTGGCACAGGAGGATAAAATTTAATAAACAATAGTTAGTTGTTCAATAAGATGACAAAGTTTATTTTTGTTGTGTTTTCTATTGTGTTTGTTTTTTTAAATATTTTCCAAAAACTTTATAAATTTTCAAGGTATTAAAAAAATTATTCAATCAAATTTGATCTTTATGATCTTGCGATTTAAAAAAAAAAGATTCTTTCATAAACATTTTTTTATTTTGTTAAATAAATATAAAAATAAAAATAAAAAACAAATTAGTTATTTATTATTATTACTAAAGTGAGATGTCAAATATCATATCGATTTATTAAAATAACATTCTCGGTACACTTACAGTAATGCCAAAACGCATACCGAGTTAGAAATTACATATGTGACTACTGTAAAGCTCGTTCGTATTTTTTGTTTTATAAATTACTTACTCTAAATATTTTGTTTTTATTTTTTTTTATTTTTTTATAATTTGTTGTGTTTTTTATGATTGAAGGAGGAGCCCCCCCCACATTCGAATACTTAAACAAATTTCAAATCAACACCAATAATTTGGCATTAAGTATTAAATAAATGTGTATGTGCATTCACACACGGCAGAAGTGAAACTTTAGAAAAGTAACCTACGAGAGAATGAGATAACTATAGAGTATCTTATTCTAGCTTAAGCGAGCTTGAACGCGAGTTTGCCGACGCTACGGCTGGCCGGCGAACCGCACGATGCGGTTACACAATATCACAATAACATCAAATATAATTATACGAGCCATCTATCTACCCAACACATTAAAAATAATAAATTATAATCATGTTAGTACTACTTACCTAGTGGAGTCTTTGGGATAAGAAAAAAATGTGTTTTTATTCTTTATATTATTGTTCATACACACTGTACAGTAAACCATATTTACACTTTTATATTAAAATACCATTAAAATTATATTAAAACACTATTAAAATTATATTAAAACACTATTTAAATTAATAAATCATTAAATAAAAACAAGGTGCAACGTTGCTGTTGCAGCCCTTGAGTTTAAGCATAAGTTAGGCTGGTTTCTCTCGTATGTGACGAGGCGCTTGTGCCGACGCACACACGCGTGTCATGCTTGTAGTAGTGTACCTATCGTAGCGCGCTAGTATGAAGCTTTGCCTCTGTACGGTTTATTTACTCATGTGATACCGCTACAATATTTTCCAAACGAGCTGTTTTCTTTTGTAGTCTTCTTTTACTTTTACGTAAAGCACGTAGTTTTTTTAGCCGACCAGTTGAGACGTTATCTAGTTTAATAGACTCCTGAAAATAATTTGACGAATGAGCATGTCTCTACTTTTCCGTTTGCTTCCAGATTTTTGTAGATGCTCTTGACTGGTACTGGTAGACATCTGTATCAAGAAAAAATATCCATATTTATTAATAATATCTTAAGAAAAAGTATTAAATTTATTAATCGATAACTTGTACGTGTTGTACTGGCACTGAATTTGGTTTTAAAAAGACATTCCTTTTTATAATCAAAAGAATTCACTTCAGTGTCGAGCAAATTTTGGAATACATCGTTGGCGTCCAGTAGCGTTCATTTATGTCATCTTCGTTTCATTGTTAATAGGAAACCTAGAATGTTATGAATTTTATGAATTAGTTTCATATAATTTTTATATTATGTATTATTACGCTAATTAAATTACTGCTATCTGAATGAAATTACTATTATCTGAATTTAGGGTCAATAAAATTCTTATCTATCTATATCTATATCTTATTGGCAACACTACACCTTGAACAATTTAAAGCTATGTTTTAAATAATTGCAAAAATTCTAGATTTAATCGATATTTAAATAGTTACAACGAGTTGAATTTACATAAGAACACGACATTATAATCAATATATAACTACATAATTATATTTTCATATCATTAAACAAATTACGAGTGAAAGGTTAATCTATCAATATTTTGTTCACTGCGGCTTTTACATCCTAAAATACTGCAACCCACTGTCCCTGTTTAAAGGTGTGTAAAACTCTAAAAATCTCTGAAAAACTGAAATACGTGTATTTATTTGTCAACAGCTTGCGAAACAAACTATATCAGCCATTGTGACAGGGACAAAAAAGTCTCCTGTCTCTGTTTCTTACACTAAAATTATAACTTGTAATCTCACTCTAACTCGTGGCGCATAAAATATGACTACGTCTATAGGTTTCTTTGTCTATGTATATTGGTAACCCCCGCAAATTGCGGATACGCTGGAACCTTGTCGAATTAACGTTTCTGTGACGTCATCCAAAACAAAACAAAAATGGTCAAAACAAATGTAATTAAAATACTATTTGAATTTATTGATTAATCTCTAAATTTTTATAATATTCATTGATGGATTATAAAGAAACATCATATATGTTTGTATACCCTTCATTTTAATTAGCTAATAGTTCATTTTATGTAATATGCATGTAATACTAATGATGAATAATAACTGGCACCTAACGTTGCACGCCACGGACAGGAAGATACTGGCAAACAAGCCTCATTACTCATATCGTGGTGATGGATAGGAAAAGGTCGAGAGTGTATTTAGTGACATCACCACCCCGCAGGACGAGAACCTCGTCAAAGGCAAATCAGAAAAAAAGACGTTTATATCTTACAATAAATAATGTAATAATCTAACGTAATCTTCTTAATGCGTATACGAATTTATCTAAATTCGCACAAAGTCAATGTGTTGTTTTCAACTACAATGTCCATCATACATAATACCCAAAAAATTATATTTTCTTCTTAAAAATACTAAAATAATCGGTCACCTTTAAGATCCTTGACAAGATTAATATGATTGAAAATAATATATTATATGAATATAAGCATATACCAGATAAAGAAACTAACAAATAAAACTAAATAAGTGAATCTTCAAAGATTATCAAAGAAAAAAAAAATTGAATTCATAAATCAAAACAAGTCGGCCAGTAATGTTAATGGTATTGAATGGATTATGCTTATGGATTATATTTGAATCGTTCGTTACAAGTTGACGTCACTAAAATAGCAACCGTGCGTATTAGCAATTTGCGGGAGTTACATAGTAACGAATATATTAGTAATTAATTAATGCTCACGTCCATACCTTTATTATTAGAACAAGTTGTTTATTTATTAACCGATTTCAAAAATGGGGGAGGTTCTTAATTCTATTCTTCTAATTTATAATTTGATTATTCCGTCAATTATGAATCGATTTTGATGATTCTGTTTTTAATCGGTGAATCATACCTACCTAATCGGTAAATTATATCTACTTCAGAGGTGGTCCCATTAGAAATTAAAAATAGAAACTTTATCTGAACCAATTTAGCGCTTTATAAAGAAAATCAATAAAAACAAAAAAGCTAAAGTTAGTACATGTAGGTATAATCTTGAAGTCGGTTTTTTTTTAACCTTTAATCATTATCTTTGAAAACTTTTATTGGTAATATTTTTTTTTTATATTTTATATTTTAAATTGAAAAAAAAGTAAATAAAAATTTTTGTATATGTAATTTATACCAATAGTCGGTGCCAGATAAGATGACAACAGCGGTCATTCATGACACTTGTTCCTTAAAATAAGCGATAAACGACACTTTCTATACACCCAACTTTATAGTAGTATCTTTCTATTCGGTATAACTGTGTTCCACACAGTTAGCCTACTTCTCTTTGGTTACTTGGGCAATGGCATCATCTAATAGTCTTTTGAAATATATGAATCTAAAAGTAGTATTATGTTTGGCGACGTAACCCTTTATGTCCGCCCATATTAGTCCGATATGGTTAAGTTCGCAGTGATATGGGGGTAATCGCAATACTGTCACCCCTTCTATTCTGCCATTTGGTCAATGACTATAGATTTAAAATTTTCTTTTACATTAGATACATTTTCCATTAGTTGGCGTTTCATCTTGTCGTCATCAAATGGATCAAATGGAATATTCTTTGCTCGAAGCTAATTTTGTATGGCGTCTTTTTTCCATGCAAAAGTTAGAGTCTTCTCTAAACGTCTAAAAAGAAAATTCAAGTTATAAAACATAACCGAGTGAGATACTGCTGCCGGTCAGAGCCGGATTAACCCTGTCAGAGACACTAGGCAATGCAATTCTCGGGGCCCCCTTTATTTACTTAGGTTTTTTTTTTTAATCTGACTGACCTAATTACGACAACCTGTGTTGATAAAATCTTTGCCTTTATCTTCCCCGCGGTCCCAGGTTCGATCACAGGCATAGACATGGAGCTGTTGTAAGTCTGGATGTTTTTCTATGTATATACATATTTAAAAAAAAAAAAAGTAAATAAGTATAGGTATACCAGTTGTCTAGTGTTTGTCTGTCAGATCGTACCTAATTACTAAGATCGCAGCTGATTTTTATTTAGTTTTATATCACTGGAATAGTTTTATTGAATGAATCAAAGAAATGAAACGTGATGTGGTTATATTAAATTTAAAATTTAATATTGTCATATGCAATAAAATACAATAAACGAAATAAAGAAGTTTATGAAGTACTGTAAGCTTAAATATTAACTTTTCTAAATTTTTTAGATACAAAGTCTTTGAAGTTGACTTTCAGACATAATTGACAGTAAATTTAAACGATTTTGAGACATTATTGATCGAAGAGAGTTTTTTATTAATTTTAATTTTGCGAAATTTCGTTCCCCTGTGGCCTTTATTATAATCATACTTCTATAAATTTGCAACGCTATCATCACATTCGGGATAGTTGATTGTACAATATTGTCAAAAATTTTCTTATACGATTCCTCGGCAGCTACAATCTTTTCTTTCTCCACATCCTCTAATTATAAGATGAATTACTTGAACTACACCATCTCGTTTATTTACTTCGTTCGTTTATTACACCATACGTAAATTTTGTACAATCCTCTTTAATTTCATCGTTGGACTTTGTCAAGAAATCTGTTTAGATATCCAATCGAAGATTTATTTTCCCGATAAGCTTCTAGTCGCTGACGTCGTAAGGACGTCTGGTAGGTAGAGGTAAATATGTTTCAATTTTTAACTTCTCTCATCCCCTGAGCACAACTTATTCTGCAAGTCCGTCATCGTATTGCCTTTTTCTTCTTCATACACGTTGATTTTCATCACAGTATTCGGTATAACTTTTCTCATTTTCCTTCATCTCATACTCGCTAAATAAATCTCGTTATGAAAGCAAAAACCTAAAAGCGATTTTAAAAGATCCACTGCGTTCGAATTTCAATGATTGGTTTTTGTTGGGTTATACTGACACTATTGGTTCGATCCAGTATGATAGCCCAGAATATTAATATTACGGCATTTTTTTTTTTATTCAGAATCCTATATTAAACATTTTGCCTTGTGAATTACTTGCGATGTCTGCGTGTCATTGTCAAAAATGCAAAGCTTTCAGAAAATTTTTAGTACCATCGGCTCTTGGACACCAGCTCGTGTCGGACACTTTTTTTAAGAAATTAAGACGAGGACTATTTACATTCGTCAACTATTTCGATATTTTTAGCATATTTGCCCAGCGACGAGTTGATGCCGAAACAAAATTGTACAGCTTCTGTACAAATCCGAAGATTCGAGAAAGATCCGAAATTGCTCCAGCACAGATTTCTGCAACACGTACTCCAACCAAATAATGAGTGGCTGCACATGGAACGTAGTGTACGAGGTGATTTATTTTTTTGATATGCGCCTGTAGACCAATGTGGGTCCCCATGAAGGAGAAGTCTGGCCTTTTCGCCGAGGCTAGCCTGTCGCTGGAGGGATCCTGTTGCCTGCAGATCCGGGACCCTCCAATAAAAGCGGCTGAAAGCACCCGCAGGGTAAAAAGTAATAATTTATAATTGTATAAAAAGCGGGGTATGTAACAATTGATTCATTATTCGGACACCCACCACCTCAGTCCCCCGAGATCATGGACGCTGTAAAGGGTCCGAAACGTCGGGAAATAATTTAATTTAATTAAAAATCGTTAAACTGTAAAGTTTTAAAACAAATAAACGCGATAAAATCCGATTTAGACTTTTAATTAAATGAGCACCCGCAGGGGTTTAGTGCGGTATTGCACTCCCAAAGTGCCGAGTCCGACATATTCTCATGGGATTGAATAGAATTCATTCGTAATTCATTTTTGCAATCAGAAAATCCTTTTTGAAATTGCGATTGCCTTTTAACTCCACCTAAAGAACACATGGAAAACTGTTATACTGTCCAGTATATGGAGAATACATGAGTCACTCTCGTTTAATTTTACCACCACTTATATGTTTACGAAAAAAAACAATGGTTGAAAAAAAATCTTTAGCTATCCTCGTATTTTTTGGCTTGAAGTAGAAAAATGACACTCAAAGTGTTCTCATTCCTTAAGATCTCTAGTACACCAAAAATCTTGAATTCCTTTGATAATATTTTGTCGCAAGGCAATATCATTCTGGTATTCTGCTCCTTGGTGGACTACGTTTTATTGTAGTAATTGCACCTCGGCTACGGCTGCTCTTTGCTCGGAATTCGAAAAATTATTTGTTTCTTGATCCTAGTTAGACTGGTCAGAATACTCGGAAGAATATCCACTGAGTCCGCCGCCATGCGCGATACTCGTAGTTTAAGTAACAGACGTATACTCGAAGAAGGTCGATTTTCCATTGATAGGCGACTTAACTCGAGTTGGGTAAAGTCTTGTCACTTGTGTCTTCTTTAATAGCACTAGGTCTTATTTTATTATAAGTGTAACACTTATAATAAAATAAGATCTAGCCGCTTTTTACGAACCACTTAAGGGTTTTGTTTTCACGGGTGAAATTCCAGAACGCGTCCACTGGCTGCCAGCTGCGTTCTGAATTATTGTATGTATTAGTTTTAAAACACGATACTGGATGGTTCTGTATATACGAAATATTTTTTGAGTAAAACTAAGCAATAATATGGTTATTGAGAAAGCGTACAAAATTTTCGTTCTATGAAACGTTTTATTTATTTTTCTTTACGCGTGCATGGGGCCCCTTATGGATGCGGGGCCCCTAGGCAGTTGCCTACTCTGCCTAATGGTTAATCCGGCCCTGCTGGCGGTTGCTATTTTTATAGTTAGAAAGCGACTCCCGCGCCATGGAAATTAATCCCTGTATCGCGTGGTACAGTCAGCGTCAAATAATTAGAGACGCTCAGGGTATTCAAATAAATAGACACAACCAAAAAGTCAATAATATCGGTACAAACAAAGTTTCCTTATTGTTGTCAACAATAATATAGTCGCTCAAAAGGTCGAGACGTTTAAACTGTCATATAGATCGTTTCAGTCAAACCGCCATAAATATGGTTACAGTCATCCCGCCAATGGTATTCAAGCATTCTAACTGTTCAAAAATATGGAACACATTAGAAAAATAAACTAGCATGTTATAGATATAAACGGCTTCCCAAAGATCGAATGACTTTTTGGTTGCGTCTATTTATTTGAATACCCTGAGCGTCTCTAATTATTTGACGCTGACTGCACTTTAAAAACATAATCGCGGACACAAAGTACACCTAGACTCAGAACAATCCTTTGTGGATCACACAAAGTCTTGTCCTGACCAGGACTCCAACCTGGTACACCCGTGGCGCGAATCCGTTACTCAACCGACCGCGTCACACGTGTATTAGATACATAAGAAAGTACGCCATTGTATTTTTCTAACATTTATATGCATATTTAATGCCCATTAGATAAAACAATTTCCTATACTTTTTGAAGAAATAACCGAGAGTGGATGAAAGAATATAGGGTTAGTTAGAGATGGGCGGCTTGTCGGTTTCCGCGTGACTTGCAGTCAAAAGTAAACGTTAGAGCGAGAACAGGGCAGAGCATGCATATTAGAAAATACCATATGGGTATCGATTTAATAATAACACACGTGAACTTATCATTTACCTTGAATTCGCATTGTCCAATACAATGACGTCATTTGGTTGCAATTTTGTCAGAACCTTTGCAAACCATTCTTCGAAGTGAGGAGCGTCCATATTTTCATGGTAGTCCTCAGTTCTTTTTACTTCAAAGACCCATTCGCAGTCCCCTAAAAAACCGTCTTCATTCCCGACGTGTAGGACAATGAGTCGTTTACCCTTAGATACAGGGTCTTTAGCTCCTGTTGATAACCCTTCTTTAAATGCTTGTTTGGCAGATTTCACTGTGGTATCGACCCAAGCTTTACCAACTGTGTGACCTAAAAAGTATATTATATACACTCATTTGCAAAAAAAACGGGCGGTTTCGATTTTCTTCCTGGCTGAAAAAAATAAAATACCAAAAAGGTTTTAATCATTTGAACATGTTACTGGCCAGTTATAAAAGTGCCATAATGTTTATAAGAGTACATTCCAAATTCAAATTTTTGACTGAGCCTGGTTTTCAAAGAAAATAACTTTTAACTACATTTTGTGGCGCGAATTCCCTATAGTTAATATCGACTCTAATTAACTTTTTGTCAATTTTTATTAAATTATCTGGTGTCCTTGACATTTAAAAGTATTGTTATTGCTGTTTAACAATCTCGAAAATGGTAGATAAAGTGATAAAAGCGAGCAAAATTATTGCACTGCTTGAAGAAGGTTGCAGTCAATGCTTCGTGGCTCAGAGGCTAAATGTGAGTCGGTCGACAGTTCAAAGGACCTGGCAGCGCTATCAAGAGACCGGTTCCGTCAAGAGAAGGCCTGGTTCTGGCAGAAAGACATGTACCGAACCACGGGATGATCGTTTTCTAGTTAGTCAAGCGTTGAGAAATCGCAAATCTTCTTATGTGGACCTCAAGAACACCCTCGAAGAAGTAAGAAATGTGCAAATTAGTCTATGGACGGTCAGGAGGAGGCTTCTCGCTGCTAATATACACAGTCATCGCCCGGCACGCGGCCCTAAATTACTCCGTGGACATCGAGTTGCCAGGCTTAGCTTCGCTCGAAATTGTGTGTCATGGACTCATGAAGACTGGGATAGGGTATTGTTCTCCGATGAAGCCAGGATATCTCTGCATGGTGAAGACCGACGTCGGCGAGTGCTACGTAGACGAGGAGAACGCTTTGCAGAGGCATGTTTTGAAGAAATCACACCTTATGGAGGGGGCTCTGTTATGTTTTGGGCAGGAATAAATTCTATGGATCGTACGGAGTTAGTCTTCATCGAAAACGGTACACTGACTGGACACCGATACATAACGGAAGTTCTAATTCCTTATGCACAACCCGCTTTAACCGCTCTTGGCGAAAACTCAATTTTTATGGACGACAACGCTCGCGCCCACCGGTCTGGCGGTGTGGATGCGTATATGCTAGAAGTCGGAATTCGTCGTTTGGACTGGCCAGCTAGAAGTCCGGACCTCAATCCCATAGAGCATGTCTGGGACGTTCTGAAGCGACGAGTGAGATCAGTGCAGCCGGCTCCGCAAACCATCAGAGAGCTAAAGAATGTGATTACCGCGGAGTGGGAACGTATTCCCCAAGAAACCATAAAAGATATACTCACTAGCATGCTCAGACGAATGCAAGCTGTGATTTCAGCAAGAGGGGGTCACACTCAATACTAAACTTTTATCTGCTTTTAATGTATTCAAGAAAAACAAAGAAATTAACGCGTTTCATTTTTATTTAGCGAGCAGGTACAATCATAGTGTTTTGAGCTTAAACATTATTTCTTAATAATTTAATTAAAATGTTATGATAAAACTGATGAAAACTATTCCTTCCTAATTAATTTATAAAATTCTGAGGATAACAATACCTAAAATTGTCAAACAAACTAATAGTAACTATAAAATAGTTCTTTGCTTAAGTGCCCGTTTTTTTTGCAAAAGAGTTTATTATTAATATATAGGAGAGTGAAGATTAGCTTTTATAAGGTAAAACTGTGGTTATATGTGGCTAGTTTAATTAAGTTATTTGTGAAGAGATAAGTAAGTACTACCTGTGCGCTATAAGTTGCTACCTGAGCGCGATGACGTCACAGTAATAGGGACACCCCTATTGTTTACTGTGGAGTACGCGCGTAGCGGGCGGAAGTTGCATTCCACGCAGGTTCGAACTTATCGCGCAAGGATAGTAATATGGTACAACATTATACAAATCAAATTACCTGCATTCACCCAAGTCTCATCAGTTTAAAAAATTCGTTGTTTTTATTCTCGAAATTTTTTCATTTGATGAAGATATCTTACACGCCATAAAACAATGTCACCTCTATCAATTAAAACACTTTTACGGCTTTTCTTCATACATTTAAATTTCAAGTGTCTTATTATACGTCTAATTGTAAGTGAGGTCTTGCTAGGAGTCGGTAAGGTTTCATCGTTATTCACGGCGTGTAATATTTTTTGTAATATAGGTATTTCACCTTTCAAAAGAAAAAAAAAAAAACTGGACAAATATTCTAATGGCCGATTTATCAAAATCATCCACTTTTTGTATAACATTTGGCCTCTTCCTTTTACTTTCAGGTTGAGTTATTTTATGTGTATCTCGGTATTCACTCAACACTCGATATATGGACTTTTCATTCACCCTACATATTTCCGACGTACGTTTGACAAGGTCTTGGTTGGACATGTATTCATCCTCGGACTTTGTTTTCGTGACGTACTTAAAAATATTTATAATCATTAGACGTACTCCGCTGGTGAGAATCGACTTCGATCGTTTTGCTGGTGGTGATGTGAAGGGGATCGATCCCGAACCATCTTGAGGTTGGAATATATTCCGACGACGACGGCATTTGCTGGCTTCACCAGTAGATGGACCAGCTTCTGGTTCCATTATGCAAAACTAATTAAACTAGACACTAACTTAAAATAAAACTAATAACAACACAACAAACAAAAACAAAACAGTTACAAACAAACTAACTCAAATAATAACAAAATATAGAGCACTCCGAAACACGACCGAACGCAAGCGAACTCCGACACGGAATATTTAATCAAAATGGCGGCCAACGGTGATGCACTCCTGCCGCGGTGGGAACGTCGAATCGCAAACGGCGTACGTTCTGAATTTGTATTTTTGTGTGATGACATTATTTGTGTTATGTATTAAAGGAAAAAAATAAATATTTTGCCATCCTGATTTCATAAGATACTTTAGATAGGAACTTATATCCTTACAATATGCTCCAAGTCCAGATTTATTCAGTATTATCGAATAATGCTTAATTACAAATATATTATATTTGAAATTGTGTATTATTAATTTGTTCCAACAAATTGGAATAATGTCAAACACGACAATAGTATATTTAAAGAAGTAATTTCTTATAGTGTAATTATCCTGTATTATGTATTTTTTGGGGCTGTGTACTTTGATATGTTTTTGCTTTTGTTCCCGCGTATTATGAGACTCCAGCGATATCAGTTATGCGACAGTTTGTACGGACTGAGCGATAGTGTCGCACATAATGCGATTTCGGGGTAGAAGTCGTGGCAGTGACCTATATTGATTTGCTAAATGGCACGCACTTTAGATACAAATGATGGGGCTAAGGAGCTCCTTTTAAGTACGGGAACTTGTCCCAGGATTCCCTGCCACATATAGAACAGTAAAATTATATGAAGGTAGAAATACTATTTGTGTATGTGTAGGCGTATAGGCGTGAGTGTGCGCTCGTTCGTTTAACTATATTATATACCTTATTAACTTATTTACTATATTGTTTTCTGGCAAAACTAGATTTTATTAGAATAAAGGAATAGAACCTATATGACGTAATTTATCGAATAGGTTTTATATTTTTTGAATATATAAATAATTTAATATTTGTAATTAAGTGTATTTATTAAGAGTTGAAAAGTATGTTTAAGTTTTGTTGAATGCTATAATATTTAAAGTCCAATAATGATTTTTACAGGAAACTTTAGTGTATCCTGTATTTACAATGTATAAGATGGAACGACTTTGTATGGAATATTTTTTTCTAATTTTAAATTGGAAAGGAACAAAAATATGCCTGTCATACACACAAAAAACACCTATTTTTTGGGAATTTTATTTTGACAGTTAAAGCCCTCGCCAGGTGCTTGAAATTTGAAAAAACTTAAATAAAATTGCGGCCTGCGCTTTAGGCGTTATAATCATGGATTATAATGATTTTTTTTTTCTGAATGTACAAATTAAACTAAAATATTTATATTTAAAATATTTATTAAAAATAGCAAGAAAATCTTTACACCTTGACACGAATATCTGTTGACATGACCTTACGTTACGCTAGTTTACTCTTTATGAATCCCTCGCTTGTAGTTTTGCCGCATACACTTAAAGCAGCTTCGGTTACAACTTTGAGTGATCGTTCCACTGGTTTTTTTTTTCTACGATGGAAAATATATTTACGCATCTCGCCGCCTGAAGGCGACGGGTATGGCGAGTAAACTCGCCCAACCCTACCACCTCGAGGAGGGAGAGCGAGCTCGATCTCCTTCCATTCCCCTCTGCGTCCTCTCGGCGCCACGCTCTCACGCACCGCACATCAGCTGCCACGTCCGCCGCGGCGCTTTTGCACCTCTCCATGTGCTTTCGCGCCACCTGTGCAAGCGCTTACGCGCTTCTCCCTTCCCTAATGAATAAAGAGAGCGAACTCGATCTTCCTCCATTACACCGCCCCAGTGCTCCAAGCGTCGACACCCCCTTGGATATACAACCCCCGGTTGGATGCCTGACCGGCGGCAACCATGGCGGATCTGTTGCCACCTGCCATGCGATCCGGGTCGCCACAGCCAGCGAGCAGCTAGAGAACCATCGCTGACCGTGCCCAAGGTAGCCATGGTCAACGTAGAGTTGACCAAGACTGGGGTAGCCACAGCGCGAGACTATGTGGCCCCGGTGCCTCGTTGCGCTTTCGCGCCCCTTTGCTAGTTTTGGTCTGCAGGGGTCCGAAGACCCCTACCACTCGTTACCAGTGTGAGTGGCAATCCCCTATCAGCCATCCAGGATCGCGCTCAGTAGGAGATCCAGCAACTCCCGTGGGATCGTTTCACTGCCTGGGTGTGGCATGGCAATCTCATAAACTTCAACACCTTCATTTTAAATCATATCTTGTATCTGCTCTTATAAAATTTTCTTTAATATTGGAGGTTCACTTCTTGTTGCCAGACAATGAGGTCATCAGGTCAATATACGTATTCGTATTCAAGTTAATTTTGGGCACTTCATATTTTCCTGGAACGGTGTTTTCATCTCCTGGGCGAGTCTTCGAAATGCGTCTTGCGACAGTTCTCTGATGTGATTTTGTGCATCTGTTATTGCACATTGCATAGATTTTCCTAATGCGCAAAGTAAATTTTTCGAATTATGACTGCTGAAATATCTGGTGCTGAAAATTAAGCTTCCAAAGATGCCTTGAACCATTTTTGTAGGGTAATGAACTTTAATGGCAAACGACACTGGCGTGCATGATTTAGTTACAAATGTCGCCAACTTCACGAGGTTTTGTGGTAGATCTTCAGAAGAAGTATATAAGCGTAATATACGGTTAGTCTTCGTTAACCACTGAGCGTGGAAGAGCTTACGTGGGCTCCTGTGGATTAAATCTAGAGGACAAAAGCCACTTATAACAGCTGTAGTGATTTCATGCAGATATTTCTGGTCTTTGCTAAGATCTATGTATGTCTAGACGCGCGTGCAGACCGCCCGCACCGCCCGCTCTGCCCGCTGGCGTCCAGACCGCAGCCTAAAATATCGTTAACAAGTAAAAGTAACAACTGAATAGCTGGCGGCGGCGCAGGCTGCGGGGCGGGCAGGCGGCGCGGGCGATTCCGTACGCACATTAACACCACGACAGTCACACATAGACAAAACAGAGCGGGGGTCGCGCGGGGCGCGGCAGTGGCGTATAGCGAGACAGGAACATTTTATTCAAATACCTATTTTTCAAAAGTCTCTCTGGTAGGGGTGTTCATGGGAAAAAATTATCGATAATTTTATTATCGATAATTTTTTATTATAAATTATCGATAATTTTATTATCGATAATTTTTTATTATCGATTTTTTTTTGTATTGTGTTATCGATAGTTATCGATAATTATCGAATGAACACTTATCGATAATTATCGGATAAAAAATTATCGATAGTTGCAGACAGTGATCGATAATTATCGGATAAAAAAATATCGATAGTTGCTGACAGTTATCGATAATTATCGGATAAAAATTATCGATAGTGTTGACGATAGTTATCGATAATTATCGGTTCAATTTTCGGACGACGAAAAAAAAAAAAAAAAAAAGGTCATCCGGCCTTCAAGTGTGAACATTTTCCACCGTACCCTATACAAATACCTAAAAAAAAAAAGGGTCATCCGCCGTCCAATATCGACATTATCCTCCGTACCCTATCCGAATACCTAAAAAAAAAAGAAGGTCCTCCGCCGTACCATATTTATCGGATCCAAAAACAATTATCGAATACCACAATATCATCGATAATTATCGGATGGCACAAAATTATCGATAATTATCGGATTACAAAAAAATTATCGATAATTATCGAATGAAAACTTATCGATAGTTATCGATAATTATCGAATGAAAAATTATCGATAATTATCGAATCAAAATTATCGAAAAACACTTATCGATAATTATCGAATGAAAAATTATCGAGTAGTTACGAATTATCAATAATTATCGCACACCCCTACTCTCTGGTATCTTTTCCTCTTAAATTTCTTTAATTCTATTTGTAGGTAGCAAAAGTACCCTCTGATATCAGTTTAATTTTTTATTTTGATGTCATGGCGGGGCATCTTACAATTGCTTTATTTTTTTATACCTAGAACTGATGGTGGTCGGTAACTTTTCACAACTATTCCAATTCGAATTTAAAAAAAAATATTTTCGTTCCACCCGATTCTTGTACACCTTACAAAACTTTCTATGTTGTACTTACGAATTCTTAAAAAAATTGTTTAATGTTAAAGCGCATTTATGTATATCGTACAACATTCGAACAAACAGATAAATCTTACAGTAAGGGTCAAAGTATTATATTAAACTTATTTTTAATTATTTACACATCGATAATAAGAACCGACTATCATGATCTCATTAATTTTATTTCCCACTTATATGAATAAATATTGTTTTAATTTTATTTCCGTATAATGTGTAGACAGAAACTGTTTGTTAATCATTTATAGTTTTGTAACTGTTTTACACAGTTTTGCAATATGTGATAAGAGAAAATTAAAACAAAATATTACCAATAAAAACACTATATATGGAAAACTGTTACAAAAATTTTATAATGATACATTTTCTTTAGTTAAGGGCCTGTTTCACCTCCTGCTGATAGCTTATCAGTAACTTATGTGCGAGATAAACTACAACTTTGGTTTCATTGGTTGCGAATAGAAATATATGACAGATAAAGTTCAGTTTGATTATGAAAAAGAAAATCATATCACAAACTTTTATCTTTTCGATACCGTTATGTAAAACTGTTATCAGCAACTGTTGAAATGGACCCTAAGAATAAAGAAACGGCTATACGCCTTGTTGTGATGTACAAACATTTTGAAACCTTTATACAGTATTGATAATTGTTAAACTTGTATTGTTTATTCGTTATATAGAATGCTACAATTTTAATTAGAATATATTTCCCCAATATATATACCCCATGGTAGTGGCCCCAGCGGTAATTTCAACTGCCAATTTTTTGTACGATGTTCTTACGGAGTACAACTTACCTGTAAAATATTACTTAAAAATATTCATTAATTTTCGAGAAAATCCAAAAAAATATCTTTATGAAAAAAAATGTTTTTTTTTTTTTGTTAATTGTTATAAACATATCAATGTCCATTATATATGGTGTACATAATTTAGAGAGACAACGTATTATAATATTTTTATCAAAAAATCTCGAGATAATTATATATATAAAAAAAAGAAAATTTTTATACAGTGTTTTAGAATTTAATCATTATGAACATGAACACTTACGTTTTTCGTTTGTATCTATTTTTTTCTTTTTACCATGAACTTTTTAATAAATCGATTAGACACTGCACACTTGAGATGTTTCAAAGAATACATTTTCACAAAACATAAACAATAACTTTTTAAGCAAATGGGAATAATTAATATAAATGAATAGAAATTAAAGTGTCAATGTTTGACTGAATGAGATACATACAATAATAATTTTCATACGTCATACGTTAAAAAAAATTAATAGTACGTTATACTAGGTATGAATAATCCACTCGAGATGATTGTTACGTATTCTTCTTTAGCACTTGACATTAGGTTCACTTTGTACTTGTATCATAAAATGCATATTTTGAAATTATTGATTGAATTTATAGTATGTGTTCATAATAATTAAATTCTAAAACAATGTGTCACAAAAAAAAATAAGTTAAAACACTCGTTGAATTATTATTATTTTTTTAACAAAAAAAGGAAAAAAATATCAATAAAAGATTGATTTTTGTTATTTAATTATTGTCTAAATGAGGAAAATTTTCTATACTAATTGAAAAAAAAAAAATTGTTCATCCACATGTTTTGATAGATTCTGTTTTAATTTATATATTTTTTTCTCACAAATTTTTTTATTTTTCAATTAACAAAAAAAAAAAAAACATCCTTCCACCCACGTAAAAATTTAGATACAAATATATCTTGTAGATTATGAGGAAGAATTTTCACTATGAAACATCATAGTGAAAATTTCGTATGTGTATCATGTACAGAAAGCATGAAATGATTTTTCAAAAATTTCAAAAAAAATATTTAAATAATTATTTTCGAGATTTTTCAATAAAAATATCATAATACGTTGTCTCTCTAAGTTATGTATAACATATATTATGGACATCGATATGTTTATAACTAATAACAAAATAATAAAAAAACAATAACTACAAATTAAATAATTTCTTTTTTCTCGAATTTTAATGAATATTTTTAAGTAATATTTTTCAGGTAAGTTGTATTCCGTATGAACATAGTACACAAAAATTGGCAGTTGAAATTACCGCTGGGGCCGCTACCCCATGCTTATCCTGCCATGCTCTTTCTGTACCTATATCATAGTAGAACAGTATATTTATAAATTGATAGTTACTGTTTATTATTTAACTGTGTAATTCATATTTTCTTGTTTGTACGTGTTTGGATTTAAATACCAGAATGGAAACCAAAAATATTCAGCAAGTTACACGAGGCCATTCTTTTAAGGTCTCGCACAAATATTTAGCAATGCTTACCACAATATTATGCATAACCAATAAATAAATAATAAATAAATGTACAAAATAAATGTTATATGAAGGTTTTTAAATAAAAACGTTTATATTACGTAAGTACTTAAAACTTCAATCGAAGTTAATTGTAGCAATAAAAATAGCGCATTTGTTACTTAAAAAATAAAATTATTTGTACAAATAATAAAAAAAGCTTCTAAATCTAATAGTAGATATATAGATATTTAGTATGTATATAAATCTGCCGTAAATGTTACTATTAAGAGTCTACTATATAATCGTTATGTACAAACTAGCGTTACACACATTGTATTGTTAAGCTAATAGAAAACTGTATCGATAATAATTATATTCTATTTTAAAGATAATTACGAAAGTACGAAACATATGTCCATAGAATAAGTATTGTTACATTTGTAAAAAACATGTCTTAAGTGAAAACCAAAGAATTTATACCATAACTAGAAAGCTCACTTAGTAAACTTGTATATTCAAATATGCACCTTGAAATAAAAGACATAAGGTTGACATTTCTTACCAACATGTAAAGTGAAAAATTGTTCCGAGCATTTCGTTGACAACCGGTGTTTTGTCTCTTTCTTACGAGTTTTGCCTTGAATCTATGGTAGAAAGAGACGCAATCCCGGGCTAAGGAACGTTTTTAGAGTGCACGTGAACATTCCAGTTTGTATATAAATTCCTTGGTGAAAACACACCTCTCTGACATTTGTTTTAGTACTATTCTAGACCAGGATTTAGCTACTTTTATTTGTAATGTGATAAACTGTATTTAATAAAACAATTAATAGTCCAGTCAGTATTATTCTATCAACATTATTTTATGATACCTAATAATTTGAATAATTATAATCCTTATTCCTTATATTACAATGCCCTTTGAAGTGTGCAAAATATTGACCCGTTTTTTTTTTTCTTTAATTTAATTTTATTTTGTGTTATTTAAAAATAATAATAATATTCTTTTCTTGTTGTTTCTTTTCGTTTTTTTTTTTTCATTTTCTTTTTAAATAATTTTGTTAAATTTCTTTTGCTATAGTAAAAGAACTGATGTGTCCCAAAATGGGCCATATGCTGTATAGGTTATTTATATATACCAGTATACAGCTTGCTTGTAGTGTAGAAAGAAAATACATAACGCTCATTTGGAGCGACAGTGACATTTGCAAAAATACGCGAAAATGACTTATTAATTCGAAAATACTATGCATAAACATCTGCGTTGGTAGTGAAAATGCCACAATATCCAGCTATAATAAAACTATTTTAAAATAATAATTAGCCGTAATAATGCTTCAGGATCTTCTTTTGAACTATGAAATAACTCAAATAACCTTTATTCTGATCTGGTGTAAAGTTAACTAATTTGCATTTGTGTCACTGTCGCTCCAAATGAGCGATATTTTAAAACCAGACTTTGCATGCGTTAGAAATTATAAGATGTCCGATTAGGAATCTCAATCAGAAGAAGGCGTCTTAATAAGTTCCTTTTGGTACCCAGCAAATTCTAGATACCATACAATTGAAGCTATATGTTCACAACAGCCTACAGCTCGAGCACCATTCTAACATGTGCAGTAAGTGCGCTTACAAGGAGTTTTCTTCCTTCCACCTTTTTTTCCTGTTAATATATTACACATAATTCTTTTATTTACATGTCGTGATTGTATTCGAGCCTTAATGAATAATGGATCTGAAACATTTAATCCATACAAATAAAAATTAACTGATATATCTTCTGTAATATATAATTCAATTCTGAATCTACCGTCATTAGCTACATGTTCACCATAGTACGACTTTGCTCGATTTAATTGGTAATATTCTAACGCTATAAAATAAAGGTATATGTATATAATCAAATAATGAGAATGATCTATTAAAAAAAAAAAATGATGATTTTTGACAGAAAAAAAGTCCATGTAGGTATATTTGTCATAGACTTTTCGACGGACTACTTCATTGATCACGCATGCATAATAATGACTAAATATACACATATGAGCTGAGTATTTACAACGCTCTTCACAATGACATAATATATTATATGTATGTTATGGTTATACGTGGATGGCCCAATATCATTATTATAAGGGACATAGTTCTTTGGAAACTTGATTGGTTTATATCATTATATCAGCCGTTGGATGTCCACTGTTGAACGTAGGCCTTCCCCATCGACCTCCAGAGCGCCGGTTCAAAGCAGCCTCCATCCAACGGCTTCCAGTGACTTTCCTCAAGTCGTCTGTCCATCTCATGGACGGCCGTTCGACGCTGCGCTTGCCCGTACGTGGTCTCCACTCGAGAATCTTTCTGCTCCTTCGGCCGTCAGTTCTTTGAGCTATGGGCCCTGCCCACTGCCACTTCAGCTTGCAAATCCGTTGGGTTATGTCGGTATCGTTCGTTCATCTGCGGATCTCATCATTTCTGATTCGATCTCGTAGAGACATACCAAGTATAGCCCTCTCTATTGCACGCTGGGCGACTTGGAGATTGTTTAAAAAGCCCATAGTCAGAGACCACGTCTCGGATCCATATGTCATCACTGGTAACACACATTGGTCGAAGACATTAGACTTCAGGTACCTACTGAGGTATGTCAGATGAAAAGACGTTTTTTAACTTCCCGAACGCTGCCCATCTGGCTGGCTAGCTGGATTCGACGATTGACCTCTCTCTCGAAGTTGGACCTACCAAGATGGACATTTTGTCCTAGGTAGATAGATAGTACTCGTCAAACAACTTCGAGAGTATAATCTCCAACCGATATCGGCTGCGATAAGCACGATATCGTCGGCAACTCGAAGGTGAGTGATATGCTCGCTGTTTATGTTGATGCCGAATCCTTTCCATTCCAGAAGCTTGAAAGCGTCTTCCATTGCTGCGGTAAACAGTTTCGGAGAGATGACATCTCCGTGTCTCACACCTCGCTGCATTGGAATCGCTCTCGTGCTATGTTCCTATACTCGAACCGACATAGCACCGTTATTGTACAAGCACTTCAACACTGATATACTGATAGTCAATGTGGCACCGTTGGAGAGACCGCAACACCGCCCAAGTCTCAGTCGAATCGAAGGCTTTCTCATAGTCTACAAACGCATAATAGCCCATTATACTCGGTCATTTGTATTGGGGTTGGGGAATAAGTTCGTAGCGTTTTTTATTTTCTTATGTTTTATAACGATTTTTTTTTTTTTACTGTTTAAAAAAGTGTGTAGAACAAGTCGATAGAGCTCTATTTGCTCTACAAAACTGTGTTACTTGTTTTTTTTTTTTAATAATTTAATTTTTTATTACTTTTTTGGCTTAGAAATGGAATACCCAGAAGATAAAAATCAACATTTTCGACACCTGCTCTTCTTCGATTTTTATCGAGGCCAAAAAGCTGATGAAACAGCCTGGGAGATTTGCAACGTACACGGAAAATGTATCATAGGCAAGTCAGCACAAAAATGGTTTGCAAAGTTCAAAAATGAAAATTTTTACGTCGATGACACGCACCGCAGCGGAAATTTCTGAATTCGATGAAGAGCGACTCAAAGTACTTTTGAAGGAGGACGGTCACCAAATAAACTGTAAATTGGCCGAAAAAATGAACTAAGATCATAAAACAATTCTCAATTATCGTTATTTAATAAGATTTTCCCCAAAAATTGGGAACCTGAGTACGTCACGAACTTAACAAAAACCAAAAATAAAATCGCCTTAAAATTGCTTCTCAAGATCTTGCCCGCCATCGAGCAACACGCGGTCATCAACAGCGCTTTTTGTACTGAATCTTCATGGGAGATGAGAAACGGTACCTATGCATAAACATGAAGCAAAGAAGGAGAGGGTGGCTCCAAGAGGTACGCCAAAGCCGCGAGTCAAGCCTGACCTCCATCCAAAGAAGACCTTGATCTGTGTTTGTTGGGACTGGGAGGGCACAGTGCTATGGGAAATGCTCGAAAGGAATGCCATGCTCAACAAGGAGCTGAACATAGTCCAGCTACATCACGTGAAAGGCGCTATTCGTCTGAATTGATCCCATCGATAAGGCCGAACCATACTCCTTCACGACAACGCCAGGCCCCATGTTGCACAAGTCGTCCAAGCCGCACTCCATGAGCTCGAAAAGGAGGTCCTTCAGCATCCACCATATACTCCGGACCTTGCACCGACTACTATATTACCATATTTTCCACTCCCTATCGAACTTTATGAGGAGCGTCACCTTCGACAAAGAAGAGGACCTTAAAAACTGGATTAACAACTGCTTCGATACCAGACCGGGCGATTTTTGAATTGCAGAACAGCATCAAAAAATTGGTCGAGAGGTGGGAGAAGGTCGTAAACAGCAACGGCGAATACATAATTTATTCATTTATTGTTTCAGCTATTGATTTTTATTTACATAAAAGTCTTTGATAAAAACGCTACGAACTTATTCCCCAACCCAATATAATCTGCCACAGCGTATGTATGTGGTCTATAGTACTATAGCCTTTTCGGAAACCGGCTTTTTCTGGAGGCTGGGAGTCATCAAACTTACCCGTCAGGCGATTCGTAATGACCCTAGAGAACAGCTTATAAACGTGGCTCAGAAGCTTAGAAATGGGCCTGTAATTATTCAACAGGAGGATTGGTTTATTTGTATTTTTTTTTGTAAAACAACCGTGTTTTTTTTCCCTAATAAGTAAATAAATATGATGAAGAGAACAAGTCATATAACTGAAAAATTAAACTTTTTCCTATACATAGTTATCATTTGGTTGACATTTTTGGTTAATAACTATTCCGCTACTGTAAGTCATTTCATGCTATGTTTTTATGATATTGACGATGAATAAGAATTGTCAGTTAAGTCAAATCAGGGCTAGTACCATTGATTTTATAGCGCTTAATTTACTTTAAATAGTTCTCGTCCTCGGCAAAGGAAAATATTGCAACAATTTTACTTTTCTTGATACGTTGTGCTGAATCGGTTATTGAGTAGAGTGACGAATTAAATTTAATAATACTTTTTTTTTCAAAGAGCTCTACACCCAGAAGCGGGATACATACAGGCCGTTCCAGTACAGTACATTACATCCTTTCAAAAGGACGCCATATCAGACCAACACCTCTTTTTGTCGAGTATAAATTGAATCACGCAATTCACGCAGCGTATGATTTATCACTGCCGCCAGGGCATGATTTTGGGATCTTAAGCGCCGCATTTTAAATATCGATTACAGAGTCCCAATATTTCAAAGGAGTCGACCACAATATACCTACTTACATACTATTATTATTATGTTAGTAGTGTTAAAAAAATTCAACTTTCCGATCAATATTTTCTGCATTAATAACAGCTGTCCAATTAATCATGTGAGCATCATCACAAAGGCGCGCATCATAAAAATGATATCATCATAAAATACTCGTAGGCGTGTTTTTGCTCATGTCAAATGTGTTACGGGTGTACACTGTACTGTATGCAACTTGATCTTATTTCTCATTGTCAATTAGGTATACGGCGTATTTTTCTCTCCCAAGTATTGTATTCTAACTCAACGAAAAAACGCAAAACTCAACGAAACGAGTTATATCACGATATAACTCGTTTCGTTGAGTTTTGCGATTTTGTTGTCATTTTTTTTTTATTAATTGTTCATCCATCTATTAATTCAACAGTATTTATGAAATATGAAATAAATTCGAGTAATGTGATGAGGGTTACTGCGCATGCGTCACGTATGATGGAAAAAGAGACAGAATGCTACTCTGTCTTCGTTGCACAGCACACCCACCTATCATCATACCTGGGCCGGCTGTGAATTGAAAAGAACAGCCATCATTAAGCCGACGTACCCACACTACTCTCGTTAACCAGACTTGTGTATAAGACCGTGATTGGAGGTGATCTGTGACTTAACCACTTATAATTATATTTTTACACTAGCTTCTCCCTTAGCTTCGCCCGCGTTGATGTCGGTTATCGCGACCAAAAGTAGGCTATGTCCATCCTTATAAGGCTTAAAGTCCATCCATGCCAAATTATTGTCCAGCGGTTTCAACTTCAAAAGATAACAGGCAGACTGCAGACAGATGAGAATTTGTAATATTAGCCTTGATTAAGTTTTCCTCGTGGTTAAATGTCGTTCACACGAGAGAAGCTACGGGCGGAAGCTAACTTTTTGTATACCTAGCTTTCGGCAGAGTCTCCTCCTATAATATTTCCTTGTAAACAATATTTTTAACCTTGTTATCGGGTGGTGGTAAAATGACTTTTCTGGCTGAACTCACACGCAAGCAGGATACATAAAATTGGCCGTGAAAAAAACAATCCACTCTCAAATACCAGCTTATTTAAGACGTTGGCCTTGGGATTTGTTTATTTTCATGGCGAAACAGACATTAATAGGGAACTGAACACGTTTAAATTCAACGGGCATATTCATTGGGAATTAACGGGATTTTCGGCAGAAACACTGTCTCATTCTGAACATAGCAAGTTATACCAATGGCCTCTATTAAGTTTTGATGTAGACGCCTGACTTGTAGCCGGGTGCCGTTGCAGAGCTTTGGAGGCTTCAAAGTTCGTAATAATATTATAGGTGTCCCTGTCGGTAAGGTAAGTTAAATAACATTGAGTAAATAGTGATTTAAATATAAATTATTTCGCTTAAATGATCGGAAAAGTACCTATTTCTTTACTTTAATCGATTCAGAATCATTTACCCTGTAAAATATTTAAAATTCAGGCAGCCATCTTAAAATTCATAAATGTTATACACATCCTTAAGCTTAATGCTAGTTTTTTTGATATTTTTGACGTGATAACGTCTTGCAAATCAATGAAAGCCGGCTGCACGCACGAAGAAGTGTCACGTGTCACGAGCGAGAGCGCGAAACAAGCGATAGAGAGGCACGATCGACCTAAGCGTTCGGCTTGTAAATGAAAAACAATAACGCAGATTGGAGGATCTTAAGTATCACACATGTATATAAGCTGTAAATAAATTGTTAATAGCACATTGTTACTTGTAATTAATCTGTATAATTTAAGTAATAAAATATTAGAATTAACGAGTGCAAATAAATGTTAATTTATCTTTAAAAAAAAAATATAATTAATCGAATTAACTCATTCTTTGTATTATACAAAATATTGACAACTCAGTGATAATAATTCAATTCAATTCACAAAAGTATGCATTTTTTTTTCAATGTTTTTTTATGATGTTATCACGTAAAATTATCGTCCATATGACTTAAGAGAAAACCATTTTTTTCTAAAATAAGGTTGTTGACTTGAAAAATATATCACAATAATATTATAATTATGTAATGTCTGTTATGATCAGTGATACTACATTAATATAATTTGAATTTTCCGCGCTTTTCCAGACTCGGATTACACTGAGCCGTGTACTATTATTTATTCTATGACTGAGCTAATAATTAACATTATTCAGAAGATTTAATAATTTTTGTTATCTATAATATCCTATTATATACTCTTTGTAATAAGAGTTGACCTAAAGGTTGTAGATACCAGGTCATAAAATCCCAAAAAAAAATATACTCTTTGTAATATCCCGTTAGAGTTGGGTTGACATCACGTTCTATACTCTTTGATCACGTCAGATCACGTTGACACAATTAATTAATTATATTATTGTTATATAATATATTATTATTCTATACGATTTGTTGAGTTGTTGACTGTTAAGGTGTTAAGGTGTTTCGTGGCATTGTTTCTTTATAATTATAATAATTTAAAGCTTATTAAACGTTTTGCAAAAGGTTTAAAATGGTATTGTCATTATGAATAACCTTAATACAGAAGTTGCTGTAGAACATATTAAAACTTTAGTGGATAATAATCGGTGTGTCTCTTGGTACGACGAATACATTATTTGTTTTTGTACCAACATGTTTTATTGATACAATATAAAACGTATTTAAAGTTTTAACGTATTATTTTTTTCAGTGATTTACTGAATGGACCAATTATAAGATATCCTTGTGGGCACACTGTTTGCAAAACTTGCGTCGAAACTGCTGAAGATTGTCTACTTTGCCTTTCACCACCTGTTGTTGCGTCTAATTCTATTGATAAACCTTACAGTCAACGCATCATAAATACTTTCAATCTTTTAAACGCATTTCAAGATTTATTTAATTTAGATGGTAATTCATGTTTTTTTTTTCATGGCTAATTAAAGCTATGTTAGACAATTAACTTAGTTTAATATATATATTTTTAAATTACTCTTAACTTTTTCCAGTTTACAAAAGGCATAGACTTTCTGAGCAATTAAAGTTGGAAAAACAATTATTCCCAAAATGTATTCAGGCACCTTTGAAATATTGTAATAAAAGAAAAAGCATAAACATCGTAAAAGATAAAGAAAATGCAAGTGCATCATTTATAGCTGGTGAAAATATCTCTACAGCTATAAAAATGGATAATACTATAAACTATGTTCAACAATGGTTGAAAAGCAATGAATCGAGCTCAAAGAAGTCTAATATTAAACTACCTCGTAAACCATTAGCTGACATAAATGTGAACGATCAAAGATTTTATACTAAAAATAGCTTAGTTTCTAAAGTTAATATTAATACAAAAACTGGTCAAAAACGAAAACATCTTAAAATTTTTGATTCAAATAGTGATAAAAAAATGAGGCCTTTATCTAAAAAGAGAAAAACTGATTCAGACCGAAAACTTAGATCTACAAAAAACTACATAAAAATAAATTTGACTGAAAATAATAAGTGTGAAAATGATGAAAGTGGTATTGTTATCGATGAAGAAACAATTGTCATAGATAATAGTCCATGTAATGATAAAGATAAATTGGCATTGATGGCTGTCCGAGAGGCTGAAGAATTTAACTCCAGTGATTATATTAGTTTCGATAAATCAAATCACAACGAGATTGAAACTAATTTATTTAAAGTACCATTTTACAGAAAAAGTTTACTGCATAAGTTTTGCAATAATTGCACAATTGAAAAAAACAACGTTGTTGACAGTACAAAGAATCTCTCAGTTATAATTGATAGTAATAGATATGTTACAACTATAAAGGTTTCACAGTGTCCTGTAAGCAATGGTGAAGTTATTAATAAACAATCTGTTCTAATACAGACTGATACATGTATTGATGGAACAGACAAAATTAATACTCATTTTGTAGATAATAATGAAGTTCAAAGAACTAATGGAAAAGTTTTGTCATTATTACACCAAAATGACATAAAAACTGCTGATATGGTTACTGAGGATCCTGACAAATTTAAACTATGTAAAAATGATGAAAATAATTTGAAAAATACTGAAGGTGTTTCCAATGTTGTATCTTTAGCAAGAAATAAATGTCTTATAATAGAGGAGTCAGACACTGACAGTGATATAAACATAATAGAAAGTACACTTGAAGTTACCGCTGAGGTACACAGAGAAGAGACAATTTAGTAAGATTTTTAATATTTCAATCTATTTTTTTTAAATAATTATATTCTATTTAGTTATATACATATATATAGTCAATCAGTTATATGTATTTGTATATTAAAAGTGAATCAATTAGTTTTACTTATTGAAGCTAAAATTAGATTAATCAATTATTGTAATGATTTTTTGCAAAAAATAATTAGCCTGTTTATCTTAATGCTTCTGATTCTAATTTACACTAAAATGGTAAGTG
Source organism: Euphydryas editha (assembly GCA_036937285.1). Lineage (NCBI taxonomy): Eukaryota > Metazoa > Arthropoda > Insecta > Lepidoptera > Nymphalidae > Euphydryas > Euphydryas editha. Next base: position 9,734,698 of record JAUPFZ010000011.1, read on the forward strand.
TGGTTTAAGTTTTGAGTCATCAATGCGTCTGGAATAAAGTTTAAGTATTCAATTATGACTAGCTATGTAGGCTCATATTAGTGACAGTGTCTTAAATTGTTTTAAGAAAAAAATACAATGAAATAGAAATTATATATTACAAGTAGTTGTAAAGCTAAGAAAAACATCTATTGTTTTTGTTTATTGTTATTATTGATGTATTAGTAATATATATTTATTTATATATGTATTATTTATATGTACATCGGAACAAACCACTGTGTATATGTTTAACATATTTATATTTATTTATTTTCATTAGTGTTTAATTTTGATTTGTTTTTAGTGATTTCGGTGTTTTATCCACACTCGAGCCTAATGAGTATGAAACCAGGATGAAAAGAAATACTTTGCGAGGAAATACCCCACTGAGTACTGACTCATCTGACAAAGAAAATTATGATCCAAATAGAATAAAAAAACAGAAACCTTGTAAAAAACATTGCAGCAAAAAATAGTTGACCGTAGGACTTTTCATGTTAACAAACTGTTAAGTAATTTTATCTGTTGTAAAAAGTTTTATTTATTTTTTAATAAAAAATCTTTTTTTTTTTTTCACTTTTGTAATTCGGATATCTATATCCGAGAATATCCATTGGAAAATATGAAATTGAAATTGAAAATGAATTTGAAATTGAATTAAGGAATAACTTTTCATAGAATACAAGTTCATTTCTATTGGTCTTTTAAAATAATTTTTAAACAATAAAAGTTTTATGATTTTCATTATATTATTGTAAACTTTTGTTTGTTTTGTTATTGTAAAATTTTGTTTTAACATTAAAGCTTTTTATATTTAGTAGACCGTAGTCTATAGCCTCTCCAGTATTCGGATTAATTATATTTTTAATATTCTAATTTGAAGATGTATAGTTTTTGAAACTGGTTTATTTGCTGTGGAGTTACGAAAGAACATGGGAACGGGCATACATACTAGAGATGTTCCAGATATGCATACCCGTTGATCATGACCCTTATCTGTACCAGTGGATATGTATATGTACTTTTTAGAAACTGGCACATTTCCATGCTGGACTGTATTCAAAGAATTTTACAGGACTACAGCCTGGGTCCTTCACAATAGAGATTTATTATTATAAGATTATTATATATGATTACCAAGTTTTTGGTTTTTTTTTTTTTTTTTTAAATCTGATTTCGTATTTAACAAAAATACTTATACAAACATAATTATATGGTTCATCATGAATATTAAAATCAATGTACCCCAATTTATTAACTTAAATTGGATTAATGTACATGACTATATCTAAATATCTTTATTGAAATAATTATATTAGTTTTCAAAAAACTTTTAAAATACTTGACTAAAAAATTGGGTTTCCCCATGGCCTCGAGACCTGCAAATCCGACTGCTTTTTTTATAATCTAGTTACAAAGAGATGTTAGATTTGTTATACTGTACTGTATTGTATCAGCCTGTAAACAACCCACTGCTGAGCGAAGGCCGCTTCTCCATATAGAAGAAGCGTTGGAGTTTAATCCACCATGCTGCTCCACTGCGGGTTGGCGGATAATATCCCTACCCTGGGTAACGGTCATTACTAGGTGTCCATGATAACAACCGGGACCGACGGCTTTCCGTGCTCTCTGAGGCACGGTGGGGAAACCCACAAGGACATACACCTAGACCGGAAACAAATATTTGCAAAAGTACAAATATCTGCTTCGAGCGGAAATCGAATCCGCGAGTGCCGGCGTTGAGGCGACTACTCGCACCACTACACCAGAACGGTCGTCAGTCGTCAGTCGGCCAGATTTGTTATGTTGGTATAGAATTATAGATTAGAAGAATATGAAATAACTCTTGGGTAATTCTCTTTTTATAAGTCATCATACTCGAGTAATTCATGTGGATAACGTTACATCATTACATGAATTACAGTTTAGAAGGTACGAGGAAGTGTTTTTGGAAATTTTATCCTTAGGGGAGGTGAAATTAGGGCTTATAAAAGTGGGCGTAAAGTCTGATACTTATTTTAATTAAACGTGTAATTGAATAAAGGACTAATGGTCTGCTATATAATATAATATATTTTAATAAAGAATATTTAAAAAATAAATACCGGCTTTGACAGATTTATTTAGAACAGCTTTGATATGATCATCATTGATTTTTATATATTAAATTTACAACAATAAATATGTAACGCCGATATTTGAGTACTGAAAAATAAAAAACGTACTGAAAATAAACTTGATTTATTTCTTGATTGAATTTACAAATTTAATTGAAGTAGAAAATAATTTCTTGTCCGATCGCTTCGCTCTCGCCAAAAGGAAATAAGGAATGCTCAGCTGCTCGACTATCCTCCAGGGATGTCAGACGGCCACTCAAAATTCCTGGTACCGAGCACAAATGAGTAAATAATACGGTTTATTTACTCATGTGCCGAGCAGGCTGAAAAGTTGGTACTGATGACGAAAAACTGGTACGCCTGAGCTGTGTTGCCAACATTGATATAATATATCGATATGTAAAAGCGATGACCTTTTTTTTTTTAGGTCATGTGAAATTGACGACCTTTTTCTTTTTTTTTAGCTACATATAGATTCGACGACCTGTTTTTTCGTCTCATGTAAAGTTGACGACCTTTTTTTTTTTTATGAAATTGACGACCTTTTTTTTTTAGCTACATATAGATTCGACGACCTGTTTTTTCGTCTCATGTAAAGTTGACGACCTTTTTTTTTTAGCTATATGTAGAATCCACGACAATTTTTTTTTTTAGATATACCTATGTGTAGAACCGACGACCTTTTTTTTTAGCTATATGTAGAACCGACGACCTTTTTTTTTTTTTTAGCTGGAATCGACGACCGAATAGATATCTTTGTCGGTCCACGGCCAAATCTTGGTATTTTTTGCGTACCAGGATTAATAATCTTGGTACATGGTACGCGACCCTAAAACCTGGTATGTGTACCAAGAAACTGGTACGTCTGGTCTGACATCCCTGCTATCCTCTCCTCACCACACTTCACCCCTCCTCTCCACACCTCACCGTTCTCTCCACACCTCACCGTCTCTGCTCCCTTTCACTCTAGGATCAAGTGAGTATACTTCATCCTAGCTTTCACTGCTCTCCGCCCAACGTCACACAATGTTGCCCGTTACAAATATATTTAAGTATTAAATACCTATATAAATATTCGTCTTATCATCACCGATGATGCAAGTTGTTCAATGTTCAATGTTTAGAGTTCCTCGCCTATTTTAATACGTTTAATTTTACCTAATGAAGAAAATTAATCAATTCACATTAATAAATTATCAGTAATAATTTATATCGTCCTTATTAGTAATTCAAAACGTTAACGCTTTATAGAATCAGGTATCTCCGTCGATATTTATTAATTTGTGCAATAGATCAAAAACATTTAATTCACATAAAAATAAATGTAAATAATGCATGGAATTATTATGTACCTACTAGTTGTACATAGTACCTACATAATAATTACGTACGACCGCTCTCTGTACGAATCTGGAATGTTTGATGATACTTGGGTTTAGTTTTCCTTTTTCAATTTCTTACGTACGTATAATGAACGTAAAAAAATTAAATTGTATTTGTTTCTTGGATTGGATTGTTCTAACGATGTTTATAGTAATTAAAGTTCATTAAATCAAATATTTGAGTTGTTCTATGTCAAGGGTTGAACCGGTCGCTCTGGAGGTCGATGGGGGAGGCCTACGATCAACAGTGAAGATCTAATGGCTGACATGATGATGATGTTAAGGTTTAACCATAAAAGACCTACAACTACACTTAGTAGAAATACTACGGTCTTCAAAATTTTACTACCCTTTTTTTTTTTTTTTCGCTGGCAAATGCATTTACGCATCCCGCCGCCCGAAGGCGACGGGTATGTGGGACTCGCTGGCACGCAGAACGTGCCAGAATACCGCACTAAAACCCAGCGGTGCCCTCATCGTCGTAGTGGGGCGCCACGGGATCGCTCGCGCATGCAACCGTGACGCCCCGACGGTTGGCCCGCCTATGCGGGCCGCCTTCGCTTATAGAGCGCTCGCGGGCACCGGAAGCGCTCTATTGCCCTGGTGGCGAGTGGGAGGATTATAGGTGCCCCTCCCACTCTAGTGCGGAGGGTGTAGGAGCGCATAGCGGCGTCTCCTTCCCCCCGGTCTTCTCCTGCGGAGCGGGTCAGCGTTAACGTCTGCTTCACGTTCCCGCTCCGCGGCCTCCTTCAAACCCATGACCTCCTCGCAAAAGGAGGCCACGGCCGACCAGCATCTCTCGCTGCTGAGCATGCAGTGGACCACGCTCGACAACGAGAGGTCTCCGCCTATCACGGCCATCAGGGCATGGCGCTGGCGCCCCCAAGCGGCACACTCCTCGAGCGTGTGACGCGCCGTGTCCATCGGCGCGCCACACTCGTGGCAGGCAGGGGTGGCTTCCCTTCCCGCAATTTGATGCAGGTACTTGCCAAAGCACCCGTGCCCGATAAGTACCTGCGTCAGCCGAAAGGTCAGCACCCCGTGCTGCCTTCTGACCCAGCGACGAAGATGGGGACGTATAGCATCCACCGTCGCTAGGCCCGCCGCTGGGGACTCCAGGATCTCCTTCCACCAATGGATCAGGACCCTCTGAGCCTGAGTCCTGATCTGAGCCGTCTGGTCCGCACTTGGGACTTGTCCTCTAGCTCTGAGGCTCGACCGGAAACGGTACACTTCCGCAAGCACCTCCGCCTGGAGTTCCCAGGGCGGATCGCTCGTGAGAAGTGTTGCCGCCGTCCATGACACCGTACGGTATCCACGTATCGCCCTCACCGCTATGACCCTCTGAGGCCTCCTCAAGAGGGCTTTGTTCCGAGCGGTGAGTGCGTCACACCAAATGGGTGCACCGTACAGCGCCATACTCCGTACTATGCCGGCGTACAAGCGCCGGCAAAGGGAGTCCGGTCCTCCTACGTTGGGCAGGAGTCTACCCAACGCAGCGGCGGCTCTCTCGAGCCTCGGAGCGAGCTCCGCGAAATGCGGACCAAAGCTCCATCGGCCGTCCAGGGTCAGGCCCAGGTACCTCATCTGGGAGCGAACCTCCACCTCCATACCCTGGACGGCGATCCGCGCACCTCGGGGAGGGCCTCTGCGTGGGCCATGGAATAGGAGGGCCTCTGTCTTGGATACAGAGACCCTCAGGCCCAGCATCTCGATACGGTCGACCGTTATCGACGTGCCGGCTTCAGCTAGGCGGGCCGCCTCTTCGAAGCTCCTCGCCCGAGCTGTGAGTAAGGTGTCATCAGCATAACAGATGACCCTCAGCCCGGGCGGTAGAGGGCGGTCACGTACCCTAAACTTAGCCAGGTGAACTGGAGTGCAAGAATGCCTAAGACGCAAATGACAGATTGTATATGTTACACTTTATTTGTTTTTTTTTCTTTATACACAGTAGTCGCTATGTGTTTAAAGAAAAAACCTAACTCTAACCTAACTCTAAACTCTAACATACTACTACTCATTTTAAGGCACTACCTGCAAAATGAGTAGTAGTATTTTACTGCGGCATTATGCTGTGATATGCTAAAGAAAAGGGTAGAGGTATAAAAGGGTAGACTCTTTACGGTCAACACTAGATTTTTATTTTCCATAATTCTATATTTAGATATTCTACATTATGTTTTTTGTTGTTTTTCTTATTTTTTATCTGTTTGGCTGAATATATGTTTATTTATCTTAACATTCGAAATCGGTCATTCGAAATACAAAATCCAAATTACAATAACTTTTGATAGAATTAAGTGATTTTGATGAAATAAAGATAAAATGTTACCTCAGGATATGCTTTATGATTTTCTCGCTAATGTTTTTTTAACCAACACTTACAATTAGTACTTTAGCAGTGACGCCTGTTCAAATAAACAGACAGGCAGACTTTTCTAAAAATCATAGATACAATGATAGATACCCGTATGTAGTTAATTAGTGTTTTTAGAATATTTTGACAAAATTTTTTGTCAAAATATTCATCAATGACAATCAATGACATGTGAATTACAATTTATTATATGTATAAGATGTTCCCAAGTTAATCAATAAATGTAAAATATAAGTAACCTAGAGGCTTAATAAACTAAGAGCAAATGAAACATCTTTAAATAGTGATTTTAATTCGAAATACGACTTACAATTTTATTATTAGTTTCAATTATTATTTATATTTTTATGATATTATATAGGTATTAGATATATTTTTAAAGATATAAAAATAGTAGCGTAGCCAATTGTGATTAATGTTTCTTAAAATGTTTTTATGTTTGTATGAATGCAGTAATCTCTAATCTCTAAACGAAGAACTTCAATCAAACAGTATAATAATTTTAATTTTATACTAAAACACAGTTTATATATTATTTTCAAAATAGTAACTGCGGAGTTTCTTGCCGATTCTTCTCTGCAGAATCTACATTCCGAATCGGTGGTAGCTTTACTGTTACAAAATAATAATCACTTGAAAGTGTTAATTTGTAAAATGACGATTCGAAGGTGCTCTTGGGGCCTATTTGAATAAAGTTAATTTTGATTTTTGTTTTTTTTTTGAATAAGAGCTAATAACCCCTAGTATTTTGCTATGACCTATGGTTATAAAATATCACGCTATAACTTAATCCGCGGTAACAAGGGTCTGTTACGATAAACATGTTTTACTACTTAGAATTATACTTGTTTGAACTTTGGAAATGAGCGATCAAAATTGTTTATTCGCTTACACAAGGAAGAAATTAAAGACTTTAGTAGTTTGAGGTATTGGTATATTGTCATTTGTATCTAGAGGGATCACCACCAGCCGGAGCCGCCACCTCCACCACCGCTGGACCAGCCACTGCTACCGCCGCCGAGTTTCCAGCCGCCGCCTCCACCACCGCTGGACCAGCCACTGCTACCGCCGCCCAGTTTCCAGCCACCGCCGCCGCCTCCGCTAGACCAACCGCTGCTGCCACCGCCCAGTTTCCAGCCACCACCCCCACCTCCGCTAGACCAGCCGCTGCTGCCTCCGTGGCCCCCACCGAAACCGCCTCCTGAAAAATTAACAAGATTAGATTTTGATTATAGTTGAAATTGTAATATATCAACACCGTCATAATTATAGTGACCTAAAGAAATAATTTAGTTCTAATACATTTCTATTCTTAAATTTTTATTACAAATTAAGATATAACAATAATATAAAATAAAAGAAAAAAACACTTCCAGATACAAATTGTTATGACTTTTAAAGTCCCATTAAATTACACTTATAACGCTCATCATTCTGTAGGTAAGTAATTATTGCGAAATTAATTTCGTTGAGGCGCATCTAGTGAATGGTTGACCCTCTTGTTTGGTCTTTTGACCTCTTGTAATGTAATGTATGGCAATGGACGAAGAACTTAACGTTTTAAATTTTATTAGAATTTCCTCAAACTATTATGTGTCCTGCTATGTATAGTGCTATTACTTTTTACTCCTAGTTTAAGTACATATGTAAAAATTTAATTTTCTCCTGATTTAATCACGTCTACTTCTGGTCACCGAGAAGTAGATTATTTTATCATTAATACGTTTCATACAAATGTAATAAAATGAATCCTCCCTAAAAAGTTAGAACAATTGACAGGTAAAACATACCATAACCACCACCGCCGCCTCCGGTTGTAATGATTTTGATAATCTTCACTTCTGTAATTAGAAACAAACATTAAAGTTAAAGTATAAGATATACATTTAGTTTTTAATGGTAAAAGTTTTTTTTTATATTTTTTATTAATTCGCCCTTAACATGCTTGCATACTACAAGAACTAAGTCATCCACATTTTTTTTTCTATTTATAGTATAGTAGAATTATTATTATTATTTTTTATATTCTACAATAAATTAAAAAAATCTTCTGTCTAAATGTTAATTAATAAATGTTGTTCTTGGGGTAGCGCTTCACTGAATGATTTTTAAATGTTTGCGATAGATCGAGTACGACTTTTAGTTAAAAAAAGAAATTAAAATGTTTGCTTCGGTAGTATTAAATAATGGAAAATTCGAAAAGCTATATTTATTCTGGAATTAGGATAGGCGAACGTCTGACTGTAATAATACTTACGGCCACCACCTCCGCTTCCGCCATGGCCGCCTCCGAAGCCACCACCGCCGCCATAGCCGCCGCCACCACCGCTAGACCAGCCGCCACCACCGCTGGACCAGCCGCCGCCTCCACCACCACCACGAGACCAGCCGCTGCCACCCCCTCCTCCGATGTAGCCGGCTTGTACGGCCACAGCCAGGGCCAGCAGACAAACGAATACCTATTGAGACAATAATTAGAAAATATGTTGAACATTTTATGCTGGTTTGAAGTACATAGAAATTTACTTGTTGTCGTATATCTACTCTACCATTACGACAAAGTAGTAAGTAAAATGTTTCAAAAGATTAAAAGAAGAAGAAAGAAGAAAAGAAACACTTTAAGTTCTGTCACAATACAAAATTTTCCCGTTAAAGATTAAAGATAAAAATTTGAAGATATATATAACTTTTTAACATATTTGGTGATAGACACAATTTTTTAATAAAACATATTTTTAAAGAATATAACAATTTACTTGAAATGAATGAATGAAAATGAATGAATTGAATGTTCTTTCTTTAATAAATACATGACAATGGGGTGATGGTGTACAAGTAGTTGTAGGTTTACCTTCATGTTGATGCTATGCGATATCTGTTTGATGAGGGGTCGAGTTAGTGTTATATATGCTAAGCTGACGCCCCACTCGGGGCTGCGGGAGGGCCGTGAGATGAGTTAAGAGAACGGAAGCTCTTTCGCGGCCAACAACGTGACGCAACTCATTGTCCCTGCGGTTCTGCTGAACTCATATTAGGCCATTACCGTAATTATGGAAGTGCTATAAAATTACAACTAACTCAAAATATTTTATAAAAAAATAAAAACATTTCTAGTGCATTTGAGTTAATTTGAACTTTGGTTTATTTTCATATATATAAATATAAATTAATAAATTTATTTATTTATTCACTGATGTTTAAATTCATGAAAATACTAGTTACGCTAAAATGATTATTATAACATTTAAGTAACGGTTTAAGTAACAAGAGGTAGTTGACACTAATAATGCTCTACTGTTGTCGAAGATTCTACCCGTCAGGTATGAACAAAAACAGGGGACAAAGTCAGATGCAGGAAGGCTCTTCCTCGCTTTATGTGTACGTTACAACGGGATTAATCAAATAAAATGCCTCGTTTGTAGTGCGTCATATATATAATTTTTTTATAACTTAGTTGTAAATATTTTTATTCTTTTTTTGTGTTTTTTTTTCAATTTCATTACGAAAAAAGAAATGTGTCACTTTTGGAGCAAAAAAATTATATATGTATTATTTTGTATCTCTCTTTGTTTTCCTTTTATATGATTGTTGAAAATTATTTATTTAGACATAAAGTATTATTGTATCGTAATAATCAATGGTAATGGTGTTTTGTACGGGCGGTTGTAAGAAGACTGTTCAATACACAATTGAATATTATGTCAATTGACGATATTTTCTAAAGCTGATTTTTCTATTACGACTATGTAAACATTTGACAAAAACTTTTTAATTTTGATTTTGATTTTAATTTGTTTTTAAGCCGTTTTTGAAGTATATAAGTTTCAAAGCCTTATAAAGTAATCGAGTCTTAATAATATAATTATACTGCGTGGGCTAGTGGTCGCGGGTTCGATTCTCGCACATCACAAATATTTAGACAGGCTATACAGATGTTTGTAATGGTCTGGAAGTTTGTAACTTTGTGTTGTGCGTGTTTCCGGACGCCCCGCCACAGGATTTACATCCTAGAGTCGTCAGGGGTCGTTGAGTGTTAGGCATTTATTATTTATTATATTATTAATTTATTGTTTTTTTCTTTATAAGCAAACTTCATCAAAGTTGAGGTATATGTACAATTTTATTTATTTATTTACGCACATTATTAAACACCTCACATGAAAGCATATCATGAATTAAACACAACAAAAATAAAAAAAAATTAAAGAATGATGACTGTTATTGATTAATTATATTATGGCTGATGATTATTAGCGATTTCTGCAAGATAACCTTATGGTTATGGTTAGAGAATTATGGTAAACAGGTGAATGGTGAGTTACTGTCAATATTTAAGGAGAATACTCGGTACATGATTCTCATTCGAATTATGAAAAAAAAAAAATATATATATATATATATATATATATATATTAGATTATTAGGGATTATATACCTATACATATAATACTCTTATAAAATATATACCTACATATACATGTATGTAGTTAAAGGTCACTCACTCACTTATCACGATATCTCTTTGGTAGAAATATTCCTTTCGCAGAGTATAGATCAGGTAAGAACGGGTTTTACGAAATTCTACGTCTAAGGGGATGAAAAAGGGGGTGGCAAAGTTTGAATGGGACAACGTGATTCCTTGGTCCAATCTACGTCAAATTTTGCATATATATTCTTTAACAGAATTGATTGAAGACGTATTTCGTATTTTATCAAAATTCATCCCCTAACGGGGTTAAAAGGGGGTTGAAAGATAATTGCTTCGAAGTTGATATCAATACTCCTTAGTGTTTTTAATATAAATTACATTTTATTTTGACACGTTTAACAACTCATTCCGTCTATTGTAAAATATTTTCCAGTATCGACGCAGGTGTGGGTGATAAAAAATATAAATTTATAATTTTTGAAATTTTACTCAAATATCCGTGCGAAGCCGGGGCGGGCTAGTATTCATATATATATATATATATATATATATATATATATATATATATATATATACATAATTCAAGTAAAAGATAGATACATAATAGTCAATCACTGCCATTTTGAATATGTACGGCTTTGCAAATAGGTAAAGGCAAAGCGTTCCATAGATGTGTCGCTTGAACTTCATATTATGATTGTTGAAAGAATTGTTTCATGCAGAGGTAATCTCAGCATCATAATATAACAAGAACGCAATACCTTGCGTTTTATTCATGTCCTCCAAAAAAAGCCAAAGTTTTTTCAAGAACCGTGCTGCAAGGTGACCGGCAAAGAAGAATAGTCCCGACCCTCTTTCTGTTGAGGTGAACGTAAAAGGCAACTTAGGCCATAGTGGTGCAAACAACTGTACACCAATCAGGATGGTGATGGGCAGTAGCGTCACCATATCCTGGCGCAACACTGTGACAAGTATTGCAGAGAGATGATGGGGGAGGGGAGGAATGGAATTTCCCCGACCTATTACATACGATAGAGAGAAGTTAAGTTTTGAGAAATTGAATTTATAAACATTGTGAATAGAAAGGGAGACAACACGCCACCCTGAGGGACTACGGACCCGGAATCCCAGATGTCATGCCAGGAGGAGAAGAATGTCAATTTTAATTTTCTGAAGGCATCCTCCAAGATTATTTTGAACTTAGCACATTACGGGTGAGAAAAAAAAAGCGGTAAGCGGTTTGCGGTAAAGAGCGCAAACGATTTAGCATAACATTAAATGCATTGCTGAAGTTAAACAAAGTAAAGACTGTAACCCGTTGGTTGTCAAATAATATTTTGTAAATATGGTATATGGTGGAATAATAATATTTTCAAAATATTTTGAAATTGCTTTATCTTTAGTGTGCTCGTTTTTTTTTTCTCGGTCGTCTCTGGTGCCCCCCAAGACCCTGAAGAAGGGATGCCCTAAATAATTGCTTAAATAGCTTATAGGCTAATCCGGCACTGCCCTTCGTCTGCGAATCTAACACGCTCTTTGTTAAACTTTTAATAATTCTCACAGGAGTAATGTATTAATTGTATTATACCTAATACATATAGACACTGTATGATTTAATCTTATTATTTGTAAGCTGTCATTAAAGCGTTGTGAGTATTTTACGTAATATTGTATTACATTATATATGCGCATGATTGTTTGTTTTATCCGATAAGGAAAAGCACAATCTTATATCGCATTAACTAGACATTCTCTTGAATTATTTTTTTATTAAATTTTACTTATTAAATCTTATTTACTATAAAATTTTGTTCGTAACGAACATTTCATGTCAAAATTTTTGACACCATACCACAAAGACATGATTTATACATATAGGTACCACAAATCACAATTATTTGTAAATAATTAGTTTTAAGTTTTGCATAAGTATCTACCTACGTATATAGGTATTATACGTGTATAAAGTATTTTCTTAAAACTAAGACTAACGAGTATTGTGTATAAGCTGGTACCTACCAACGATTTCGTCTGTGTAGAACTAGAAATTAATATAACATAAAATTAATTATATTATTTTCTTAAGAATTTTGTCTCATATTTGTGGAGACATTTTTTTTTTAAATAAAACATATAAGTAAATAATTAAAACTATTTTGAGACAGGTAAATTAGATAATACCTTAAAATGGAATCGAATCTTCAGAAATGCTGACATTAAATACAAAAGATAGTCTAACAAAATGGCTAGCCGCACCTGCTTCGATTTCTCTGTACAAAAAAAATCCTAATATAAACGTCACATTCTAAAGATACTGTTTAAAAAATGAATACAAAAAATTTAATGACACCTAGGACTAATCGTCTAATGTAAGAGCTAGCAACGTACTACTGTATATTTTTGAGTTCATCAGTAAAATTATGAGGCTGAATTTGATTAGGTTTGATGGAAACTGTACTGGTTGATTCATTGTGACGTAAACGCTCACAATATTTTATGGAAGGTGTGAAATACTGTTCAAATCAATTATCCCTATCTTTCTCATGCAGCAATCAACTAGTTAAACTCTTCTATATACATACATAGGTAGGTACTATTTTTATAGCAATGAATCGGCCTGGCTATTGAGCAAACAACCTAATTAATGTCTGGCAAATTAAATTTGAACTTATTTATATATAAATAAAATAATACTAAAATTACAGCCGTCCTAAAATTGTTTAAAATCAATTCTTTTTATTTATAAAAAAGGCATCTGGCACATTATTGTCAATAACAAAAATGTCTGGCAATAGTACCTATTCATGTTTTTAATAGTGTTTAAAAGTTAGTGAAAAAGGAAAAAAGCTTCCTAAATTTATTTACAAATCAATATTTCTACCTGTAAAGGTGTGATGCGCATTAATTTATTAAAACCTTTCAACCTTTTCAACCTCGCAACCTTTCACGGCAGCCAGACAGCCCGCACGCTGATCGGATTAGCATAGAGAAAAATATATTAAAGAACCAGCTTTCCTAAAATTCTTTTTTTCCCAACGTTGCTAGCTCTCGTACCATAATAAATAAAAACATTTTAACATTAGCAGAATATTAATCCTTACATTTTTAGCTTTTAATTAGCATGTGCCGGTTAAAATTTTATCAACAAAATATTTGGATAATTTGAAAATATGCTTAAAAATAAGAACGAAAATCCACTAAAACTGAAATGTTGAACTTTCTTCTAAGGCTTGGCAACGATTTTACAAAGATATTAAATAATATAAATAATTTTAAAGTTCATATAAAAACGAAAGTATTTCTTAAAGCCTTAAGTTTGTTCTGTTTAAAGTTTTAATTTTTATAATCGCTACGAATAGCTTAACCTATAAGTTTTTGAGATGCGATTGCTTTTAGTAAAAGAAATTTTGTTTTGCACTCATAAAATATTTTCTTGCTTCAACATGTTTCATAATGAATGCATTATATAATATGACACATTACGATAAAAACTGCATAAAAAGTCAACTTTAATCGCATTACCCATTCACGATAATTAGTATATAGTACATAAAAAAGTAAGTTGTACATTTGTACCCATACTATTACAAAACTTGTAGATTTAAGTTAAGTACCTGGATGACCGAGCTTTGCTCGGTTAAATTATAAGTATTTAGATACATTACATACTGATGAAACATAAATAATATTTTCGATCTTACCGACATGTTAGTAAAATAATAGAAACTGGTTATTTAAATAAAAAAATAAAAAGAGCTCTCAATACTAGTTTTTCTCACAAAAGAAGAAACTTGAAAAAAAAGGAAAAAAAAGAATTTTCTGTAGACACCTAGATTCGAACCGGGCTTTTTAGATTTTGAATCAGACCGATCCCCATCCGAGCTATTACAAACTTATCAATATCAGCGAAATTTACCTTCGTTTTCTAACGATACTTTTTAATTGCATAAAAAAGGGATATAAACGACATTTTCTAAAAATAAATCCTAGCTAGATCGATTTTTCGCCCCCGAAACCTTCTGTATACTAAATTTTATGAAAATCGTTGGAGCCGTTTCCGAGATTCAGATTATATATATATAAATAAATAAATAAATAAATATATATATATATATATATATGTATATATATATATATATATATATATATATATATATATATATATATATATATATATATATATATATACGTATATATATGAGCTGATGGTTGACTCAATGGCGTGTTTTTAGAGATGTTTCTATCTATATAGATATTGATCACTATACCTACTTGATTATTTTTCGAAAGTGAACATTAGAAAGTTAACAAAAACTCATCATGATACAAAATGTATTTTTTAAAATTGATTTTAAAATTTTGAGAGAAAAAAAGGTACTGTAAGTACCTGTATGAAGCAAGAGCTATGTCTAATATAATCGTCGCTTTTATTATGTCGTGCCCTATACCCAAAGGTTGTCTGGAAGAGATATTCTTCTAGCGATAAGACCGCCTTATTACATCTTTCTTGCTTTCTTGCTCTTGCTTCGGCATATAAAATAGTAATAAACAAAGAGTATATATATATATATATATATATATATATATATATATATTATAGAGTACGTATTATTATTATAAATATTGCATCGTAATCGTACCATTAGTTTACCAAAGTTTATTTGTACATAAATTATAACAGTCATATTGCTCAATGCAGGCGTTATTATTTCCGTTTAAAATCGCGTAATTAAGTCTTACATCCCAATGTGAACATTGTGCACTAATGCGAACATTTCACTGCAGCGTGTGATGAAGTAATTGCCGTCAGATTTTACTAGATCACGTTCTCATACTACAAGTACGCACATGCCACTCGCTATACTATATTTATTTCTTCATGGGTGTTGAGAATTGAGAAATTAAGACATTAAACAAATGTCTTAATTGTAAATGCTGCTAAATAATTAAGTTAATTACATATCTACCCAAAATGTTTTATGTTTATTAATTTTAATGTAGGTATTTATAAAGTTCTGAGTTTTCACTAGAATAAGCGTTTAGGATTTTTGTCATTTTCCATGCATGTTCTCTACCTACTACAAGTATGTACATACATACTAGCGGTTCTAAATTCTTAGTTGCAAAATCGCTCATAACTGTTTAACACAAAAAACATATGGTTAACTCATGCAATGAATAAATATTCATAATTTATGAAATAAAATGATGTTTCAGAACTTGAGAATTAGATACCATAATTTCTGAATTTATATTAGCTTAAAAGAGTTTAGAATGTAAGCGAATGGCGATGATTATTTAATACTCCGAATGTAGAAGGTCACAAAGTCAAGTAAACAGTAATTATAACTTTAGATCAAAAACAACTGGATTCTCTTCGTTCAAGGTTCAATCCGCATTTTGGTTTTTTAACGATACGATAATCCTAGCATCCAATTTTATTATTATTTATATATTATTATATTACCCTTATGGATTCGTCATGTCTGTCTGTCTGTCTGTCTGTCCGTCAGTATGTAACAGCTACTTTTTTCGGAAACTATAAGAACTATACTGTTGAAACTTGGTAAGTAGATGTAGTCTGTGAACCGCATTAAGATTTTCACACAAAAATAGAAAAAAAAAAATAATAATTTGGGGGTTCCACATACTTAGAACTGAATCTCAAAAAAAAATTTTTCTTCATCAAACCCATACGTGTGGGGTATATATAGATAGGTCTTCAAAAATGATATTGATGTTTCTAGTATCATTATTTTCTAAACTGAATAGTTTGCGCGAGAGACGCTTCCAAAGTGGTTAAATGTGTAGTACCACCCCTGTAACTTTTAAAATAAGAGAATGATAAAACTAAAAAAAAAATATATGATGTACATTACCATGCAAACTTCCACCGAAAATTGGCTTGAACGAGATCTAGTAAGTAGTTTTTTTTTTTTTTTAAATAAAAAAATACACTTTTATTAAAACATCGATCAAAGTCACAACGAACTACAAGAACTTTTATATGATGTTACTTGCTGCTACAGAACCCTTCATAGGCGAGTCCGACTCGCACTTGTTTTTTTTTTTTTTATGTTTGTACCTCATAACTTTTTACTGGGTATACCGATTTTGATGTTTTTTTTTTATATTCGAAAGCTGATGCTTGTTACATGGTCTTATTTAAATTTAAGCGAGATCTGATGAGTAGTTTTTAAGTTATCCTTAATAGTGCATTTTTAATTAACTTCGACTACGTTGATAATATTCTTATTTTATTATTTGTCGATGTAAAATGAACAAAACAAAACTGTATAAGATGATTTGGAAGAGCATCCCGTGGTCCCTTTTTATGGTTGTATCTGGTGATGTTCTGATGAAGATCTTTGGAGACATGCAACGGAACTGTTCAATAAGTTACAGCAAATCTGCCGTGGTTTTTGCAATCAAACCTATATGCATTGTTTACACAATCACACAATAAACCCTTTTGAAGTCGGTTTATTGTTTTGTTAAAGTATTAATTATTCTTTTATCTCAAATAATTTTAGTGTAGGTACTGTACTTGTAAGTCACATTGTTAGATAAAATCAATATTAGATATACCTAAATAACATAAGTAACTTCATTTTTGAGACTTATTATTTTAAACACGTATTCGAATAGGCCGGATTTAAGACGGAGACCACTCGCCCACCTTTACAGTTAACTGGATCATGTCAAAAATAACAGCCTGAATAAATTAGCTAATACACGCAATTAATGTTTTTCGCAATGGTTGTTTACGGGATTCCACATTTGTTTACTACTTAACATTAATGATATTCGTTGAATAGAACAATAATAATTTTTTTGCAGTAATTATTATGGATATTAGCAGCCGTAATTATGAATTTATTAATAAAAGAAAAATACGAATCAAAAGTCGACCTAAGCGTGTCGAAAAAACATTCTCAATCTACTTTTAATCGCCTTATATTATATCGTTTTCAATCTTCAATCACTCAAGCATTGATAATATTAAATGACCATAATATACTTGGGTCAAAAACAAAAATAGAAAAATAAGTGTTCATGCAAATTAAAACCGTTATTTCAATATTATATCAACATTAAATACATTAAATAATTATTTCGTCTTGAAATCTTGAAATGTTTCATCATTTCATGAAAAAATTGCACTATACTGAAATTTACTTTAATATTTTTCATTTTGGATCTGAAAAACACCCCTTCTGTAGACTGTTCGGATACCAAGAGGTTGAGTACAAGTGATGGTTAAAAATATATAAACATACTTTCGACAATTTTATATCGTTTCATTACATTAGTTGTATTATCGAATACTCATAACAGAGCGTGTTAAAAAATATATAATTCAAAATTTTGTAATAAAACGAATAAACATGTTGTTCACAAATATTAGGTCTACTTCTGTAGACGCATAAAATAAGCCAACATTTGGCTATTATGAGTGCATCGTTTTAATTTCGTTTTTTATATTGGCAGCACTGTGTTCTCAATCATTTGCTTAGTTGTGATTTAAGGTAAAGTGCGTGTGACACGAAAAACTCCAATTTTATTTAATTAAACAAGTTTTCGGTCAAGATCAGTGTGTCTTTCCTGTACAAGGGATATCTGAGTAAGTAGCCTTTACAAATAAATAAAAACATCAAGATAGTACAAGCTTATTGGGCATGGTATGCAAATAACGCTTTGCTTAAATTCTAACCTCATATTGACGGATGCCATCTTTGATTTATGAAAATTTGTCTCTCATGTAGACATCTATACTGTAGAGCTTTCTGTAGAGCTACTGTAGAACAAGCTTATAAGCAATGAAATTTCAGCTTTTTCAAAAAAAAGTAGCGTTATTTAAATAGTGCTTTTTACCGATTTAATATATGATAGATAATTAAAGTAAGTTTTGTAAAAATAGTTTCTATGTGTGATTTCGAAGTTAAATCCTTATACTATAAATAATAATTTCATCATTAATTTTGCTCACTTTTGCTTTCCGCTTTGGTTTGTTTTTTTATTATGTTGCTTACAGCGCATGACGGTTGGGGTCTTTTGTTTTAGTTACTATGCCACGAACGAGTCGATCAGGGAATCAGCTTTCCTATGAAGAAAAAAGGAAACGCAGGCGCGAGCAGAAAAAAATTAGTATACGCCGTGCTCGGGCACAAATGGATGAAGTAGCTCTCGAAGAAAGAAGAAGGAAGGATAGGGAGAGATACAAAAGAAAAAAGCAGTTAGGTCAAATTAAGACTGCTAATGACTATGCGACAAGAAAGCAAAGGCAGATAAGAAAAATATGGAGAAAAAGCAAAAAAGAAACGCGATAAGGAAAATATGAAGAAAAGAGAACGTGATTTTATGCGAGAGAACACACCTTCATCAAGCCCTTTGTTGTCGTGTATACATGTTGGCAGAGGCTGCAAGGAATAGACAACGATTTGTTGAAGAAAATAACCATTTAAAGAGAAAAGTTCTCGATCGTCGAAATCGAAGATCAGAATCACCAGACTTCCCATCTGAGAATTTGTCGATCCGTGATTCTCTTGTGACTCTAGCTAGTCCTGAGGCTCCAACTAATCCAAATTAACCAGGACTCTCAGATCGACTGACACCAGATGTTTCTATCGAAATATTTAACCAAAGGCATAGGCCCCAGAAGAGGAGAATCTATTTAGACGACTCTGAAGTCTCAGAAGATTCACCACATAAAATACGGCTGACGGATTCCATGTGATATGATTCTGATGAGGATAATATATTTTAATATTCTGTCTCTTTATATGCCTATACAGAAGCATAATGTCTGTTCTGTGGACAAATTTCGATTATTTTTTTTGTACTGAATTGGTACAGAATGTTGATTATGTTTTGCTTAGGGGTTGAGGAGAACTCCATTTTAAGTTTATTTTCTTTTGTTTCTATTCTACATCTTATTGATTTGAGTATATAAGGTCAATTTTTATTCCCTTCTGTAGACAACTCAATCTCTTCTGTAGACGCTAAAAAATTATAAACGTGATTAATTCCTAGAATATCCAAGACTGATCTCTAATGATATTATTGTAAACATAATATTAACTAACTTTGAATTAATATAATGTTTTATGAAAAATCGTGAAGTTTTATTTTAATTATATTTGTGATGTCCACTTTTGTTTATTACCCACTTATATTTCTATTAGGTATCTTATGTATTTAAAGTTGACTAGCAATCGGTTTCTTTCTATAAATGAACTCTAAAAACACACTCATGTTTACTCAACTTGGTTCACAGGGTTGTCATGGTCAAAGATAATAACAATTTAAGGTAAACGATAAGATACAAAACTCTTCTATGGTTTTACAAATTAAATTATACTTTTTTTGTCACATTAGTGGCCTTGTTAATACTTAGGTAGTAGGAGGAGTAGGAGGTACTCTAAATATACAAACATGGATATATATTTAAAACTATAATCCAATAATTCAAAAAGCAGCAAAGCAGAACTAAATGCCACTTAAAACAGATAAATTACGTGATTTAATTATATTACAAATTTTAATATTAAACAGAATATGAAGAAACTGGCGTAATATAGGTAAGCATGTTTATTTTTATTTTTTATTAATTACTTTGTTTTTCTTTCACACTCTTTCCAATTCCGAGATCTACTAACTTGATTAAAAATATATTATCTAGTAAAAAGCATTTTTATTATGACTATAAAACACTATATGACTCCTTAGCGGAGAGTAAACAAGCAAAAGTAAGCATAAATGTCAACCAATCTAATAACAAGTGCCTACCTATCAAAAATCTAGCACGTAATAAATAATAATCGTGAGAATAAATTCACGTAGTTATGAAATAATGAATGTTGTCTGTGGCCGTGCGGTGAGCGGCAAAGAAGAATAGTTCCAACCTCTTTCTTGCCGAGGTGTTGTAAAAGGTGACTAAGGACATAGCGGTGCAAACAACCATGCACCGACCAGGGTGGTGATGGGCGTCACGGTTGTATGCGCGAGCGATTCCGTGGCATCTCACTACGACGATGAGGGCACTGCTGGGTTTTAATGGGTATTCTGGCTTCGCAGTCAGTGAGTCCCACATACCCGTCGCCTTGTGTGGCGGGATGCCACACAAGGCGACGAGTCCAGCGATAAAAATTAATAAATAAAATGGGTGGTGATAGGCATCACCGTCACTATGCCCTGGAATAGCAAACTGCGCTCACCAACCTGTTTGCCAAGCGTGGCGAGTATTGGCAACAATTATTATGACAAGCAAAAAGAGCCCAGGATCCCTTTTTTTTTTTTTTTTTTTTTTTTTTTTTTTTTTTTTTTTTTTTTTTTGACGCTGGGAAATACGTTTACGTATCCCGTCGCCCGAAGGTGGCGGGTATGTGGGTCTCGCTGACTGCGAAGTCAGAATACCCACTAAAACCCAGCGGTGCCCTCTTCGTCGTACAAGGACGCCACGGGATCACGGTTGCATGCCACCGTGACGCCCCGACGGTTGGCTCGCCTACGCGGGCCGCCCTCGGTCATAAAGCGCTCGCGGGCACCGTGAGCGCTCTATCTCCGCTGCACCAGAGACCGGCGAACGGGGAAAACTGCGGCAGGTCATGATGACATGGCCGCAGTCTCCTCCGTTGACTGATGCGAACTTTGGGGAGCGGTCGGAGCCTTAGCGACCGCTCTAACCCTCGATTTTGGGGGGCGGCACTCCCGTCCTCCCATAATGTGCGACGCCGGTTTGCCGGCATCAGCGCAAACGACGCAGCGCAGTGCCCCGGTGCAGTTACGGGCAATGTGGCCCTCCACGCCGCACCGGAAACACGCGCCTCTGCGGTCGACCGCAGCCGGACAAGTCGGGCGAGTGTGCCCGATACCCATGCACTTATAGCAGCGCATGGGGCGCTGCTCCAAAACCTGGACCCTGGCCGAACTCCAGCCGACCAAGAGTCGCCCTGCCTCGGCCAAGGCCTTTGCGACTGGGATCGGGCATCGCACCACAGTGCAACCCAACCCACCCGGTCCGACCGCGATTGCGCCGACTTTAACAGAGCCGACGTCGCACTTGCCAGCCTGCGCTGCTGCAGCGGCCACCATCTCGCAGCTGATTGAGTCGTCCAGCCCAGAAACTCGCAGACTCGCGAGCTTCATGGGTTGGACCACCCTCGCCATTTCACCCAATGCAGTCTGCATCGCCTCCGCCAGGCGTCCCGCCGCTTCCGGGGTCTGCCCCTTCGGCAGCTCCAGCAGCCTGGCCCCAGTCGCGGCACGCCGCAGTTTGAGGCCGCCGACAATGCCGAGTTCAGCCAGATCTATTGTATCTGCCGCCCGCTTGAGCAGGTGGCAGTACGTAACGCCCTTGCTGACGGCGTACTCGTCGAGCGTGACGAGCACTGCCGGAGAGCGGGGGGCAGCCAGCTTGGGCTTTTTCGCCCTCTTCTTCTTTTTCGCCGGCGGTTGCGGCTGCGGTCCCTTCGGGGCCGGAGTGGCGGCGGCGGCGGCGGCATAGGACTTAGGCGCCTTCTTCTTTTTCCGCTTGGCGACGGAGCCCAGGCTCCCTGTCCCCGGAGGTCCTACAATTCCCAGTTACGGCAGCGGCTCATTTAACGGTAGGGCAGGGGGTGCTAAGAATCTCCAGGGGAGATTCCGCTGCAACCCACGACAACACCTGGCCCTGGTAACTCACAAATTCGCATCCTGAGGTCCGATGAAAGGATTGTTGAGCTGGAAGAGAAAATGAACAGGTTACAATGGGATATACTGGGTTTATCTGAAGTCCGAAGAGAGGGGGAGGACACGATAACCCTGAAATCCGGTAACCTCTTCTACTACCGGGAGAGCGACCAAAAGTCCCAAGGAGGTGTCGGGTTTATTGTCCGCAGGCCCCTCATTGGCAAAATTGTGAGCATCGGAAGTGTGTCGAACAGGGTTGCGTACCTTATACTCAGAGTGTCTAAAACATTACTCGTTGAAGGTCATACAAGTATACGCACCGACCTCGCCACACCCAGATGAAGAAGTAAAGGCTATGTATGAGGACATCAGTAGAGCCATACATACGAATAAAACCTACTTCAATGTTGTCTTGGAGGACTTTAACGCGAAGATAGGCAAAAGATGAGACGATGAGCTGATAGTAGGGCAATTTGGATATGGATAGTGGAACCCCAAAAGTGAGAGGCGAGCCTATTTTCTGGAAAAGGAATCTCTTTTTGATGAACTCCTTCTTCCAGAAGCCGCCTCACAGGAAATAGACCTGGATAAGCCCTTAGGTTCCACTAGGAATTAAATAGAAATTTCATCATGACCACTAGACGACAGATATTCAATGACGTCTCCGTGATCCATAGGGTGAAAACCGGAAGTGATCACCTATTGGTTCGAGGCACATTGAATATCAGTATTAAACTGGAACGGTCACGCCTGGTGAAATCTACACTGCGACCATTTAACAAACATATCCAAAACCCCAAGAGCTTTCAGCTCGAATTATCTAACCTTTTTGATTGTCTTGAAGATTTACCAAATATTTTCGAGTATCGACGAAGGTGTAGGTGATAAAAAATATAAATTTTTAATTTTAGAAATTTTAGTTAAATACCCGTGCGAAGCCGGGGCCGACCGCTAGTACAAAATATAAATTCAAAACACTATAAAATTCAAATATATATTAGGTAAATATTAATATAAAATTTTAAATAAAATGTGTTTATCTTTTCGAGTGACTGCCCGACTGGAGGTTTCTTCATTGTACAAAATCACGTTTATAAATTTCAATCAATTAATTTCATTTTGTTTTAATTTTAAAATTATAATTATTTCAGACTTATTAAAATATAGTTAAGTTTTTATAATAATAACCTAAAAAAATTAAGTAAGGCATTTGATGAGACTCTTTTATGTAAGCTTAAATATTAAAAAAAAATCATTTATTCATACTTACAATTAGCTGAGCTACTTCAATATATTTCTAAAACTGGTATAAAGTATTTTAGGTCTGCACCAGAAAGCACTTGATGGCCTTTTTTCAGTGTATTATCTTAGGTCCTCTTCTATTTTTAATTTTATAACAATAATCTTCCTTAGGTACTATGTTAAATTAAAATATTTGTAAGTTGACAAGAAAAGGGATAGTTAAAACAACTTAAGAAGGGCACAATCACTCATACAAATTTGAATTACCACAAGTACCTTAGATTTACATGTAAAAAGAAATAAACGTGGGGGTTGCAATGGTTTTCACTTTAATGTTTTTATGCAGCCGCATTCAAAGTGCTCCAACCGATATATTATACATATATATTACAGGTAAGGATAGTTCTATCTCATAACTATTATAACAATACTGAATCGGCCTGCAACGTCCTGCTACTGGGCAAAAGTCTGTTCTCCATATTGGAGAAGCGTGGAGCTTAATCCACCACGCTGCTTCACTGTGAGTTGGCAGTTATATTCCCTGCTATGAGTAACGATCGCTATCA
Source organism: Euphydryas editha (assembly GCA_036937285.1). Taxonomy (NCBI): domain Eukaryota; kingdom Metazoa; phylum Arthropoda; class Insecta; order Lepidoptera; family Nymphalidae; genus Euphydryas; species Euphydryas editha. The sequence goes on from JAUPFZ010000011.1 coordinate 9,758,502, forward strand.
GATGGCTATGATAAGAAACGGGACTGACGGCTTTTCTTGTTCTCTGAGACAAGGTGTGTAAACCCAAAAGAACCCAGAGATATGCGCGGGAATCGAACCCGCGACCGTCGGCGTCGAGGTGCTTGCACCACTACACTAGAACAGTTGTTATGTTATGACATCATTAATTGGTAATTAATATACTGACTATTTGCAGAGATTAAGATCGTGTTTTTAAATGTAGTGAATTTATTTCAGGAAAAATAGCCTATGAGTCATCATACAGACGATTTGTCCTGTCTCAAAATTATTTCTATTACTTATATTGTATTGTTTTAATATACTGGTAAATTACTATCAATATTTAAGGAGAATACTCGGTACATGATTCTCATTCAAATTATGTAAAAAAAATAGGTACTTAATTTAGTTTCCTAGTTTCGTTTATTCGTTTTTTAGTTTCTTAGTTAGTTTTCCTTTTCCTTTCCTTCCTATTTAGGTCCTAATACTCAGTTTACAATAACATCTAAGTATTTCCAACTATAAAATTGTGAACTGTCCTTAACTGATTCAATCCAGCCGCGGCAGCGACCACGGTAGCCGATATCGTACATGTACGATAATTTCGACACCGGTACGATGTACGATAGATACAATCTGTATTATCGTACGTCAAAATACGATAGTTTCCAATCCTGCTTCGAAGTGGGGTGAAAAGACTATCCAGTAGGGGTGTGCGATAATTATTGATAATGTTGGAATAATGGGACCAAATCGCGATGACCTTTTTTTTGAGGAATTCGGATAGTCTGGGGGTAAAAAAATTGGTTTGGAATCCTGACGATCCTTTTTTTTTTAGGAATTCGGATAACCTCGAGGGTAAAAGAATTGGTTTGGGGTCATGAGGTCCTTTTTTTTTCGTGTACAGGAAAATTTGTTGGGGATTTCCCCGCGAAAATACCAAACCAACGACGTTAGCCGAGTGTAAATATAAGAAATATTGTTTAAGATTGGTAACAATTGCCAATTACGTGCAGTTGTACGATAATTTTTCATCTGGTACAATAATATTCGAATACCGGTACGATAGTTCTCTCGCACTCATCTGGCAACCCTGGCAGCGACTGGCTCGAGTGAAATGAAAATATTTAAATACAACAGACGCAAGCTTTCACGAATTGCGTTGCAAAACATTGTGTAATTATTGGTAATTAGTAATTTTTATTGTGCATATGCTGAGGAGATTAGTAGGTAGGTATCCTAGTAATAATGTTTTCAATATTTGTTATTATGCTTTTAATATAGTATAAAAAATTAACGGTAAGCATAGAAAGAACAAAAACCACAAAAACACAGGCGTTTTAGGCTTCATATATATATTTTAGACAAATTCTTTGGCATAAAAAAGAAAATCTTATCGACTAAAATGACATTAATATACAACTCATAAAAAAACTCAAAAACAAATTGATAAAAAATAGCTTATAATTATTTTTTTTTACTTTTGACCGAATGACTCATAAATACTCTTAGAAGTTTTTATCGATTTTTAATCTTTAAGTAATGAATACATGATATATTTTTAAGTACCATAAGTACCTACCTAATTATTCCTTTAAAATATTTTTTTATATTGTCAAAACGTATGTTTTTTTATATTGTTAAACGTTTTATTATATTGTAAAACGTATAGTTTTTATGTTAATAAATGTACGAAGGTATGTACTTTTATGCATTTAACTTCATCAAAAAAATTACATAAAACTGAATAATCCTTATTAGAGCGAACATTCAAAAGTTGAACGAAACTTCTCGATACACATCTCAATTTAATCCTAACATTTCGCAGTTTGCGTAATCATGCACCTCTTACCTTGGTTAAGTAATGTTTGAGACGAGTCTTATTTTGATCATCAATATGCGTTATGGCCATTGAAGTAATTTAAGGAAAAAAATCCATCAATTCGTATATGAAAGGTATACAATGTGCAAGTTATATAATTATAGTATGGTCTAAGTAAAAACTGAACTTTTATATCAGAATTTTTATAATATATAGATATATACCTACTCGTGTCTATATACATATGTAAGAATTATTTCCTATTTCCCTTGGTCACGCCATAATTTGAGAACCCCTAATAATTGATATCAAACAAAGTCAAAGTGAAGCGTGGCCGGGTGTCACTTCGCTAGGTAGTATATAATATACTAAATCAGTCTATAAGCGCCCCACTGCTGGGCAAAGTCCTCTTCTTAATATAAGAGAAGGTTTGGAGCTTAATCTACGTAGCTACTCCAATGCTGGTTGGCGGATAATTTCCCTACTATGAGTAACAATTGCTATCAGGTGTCTATCATTACAACCAGCACCGACGGCTTTTACGTGCTCTCCAAGGGATAGTGAGGAGGCCAACATAGACATACATCCAGACTAGAAACAACTATTTGAACATATACAAATATCTGCCCCGAGTGGGAATCGAACCCATGACCACCGTTATTCAAGCGACTACTAGCATCACTACACCAGAACCGTTGTCTGTTGTTGGTATATATAAAAAAATATGATGAGCTTTTATGCCTTGTCTGTTTTCTCACTGGCACCTTCATCAATTTTGAACCACTCCAAAGTTGGATATTCGACACCATACTCACCAAGTCAAGATATGATGATGGAATCTCAGGGAAATCAAGAAAACTCCGCAAAAGTAACTCGTTGTATATACCTATATACATCGATTTCTTCGACGTTTCTGGGCCGATTTTTTTGTTTCAAAGTGCACTGGTCCTAGGTGGTCCCATAGAAATATAGTGATGATGAACTCTAAAGATATTCGACAGACTTCTCAATGGTTGTTACCAAACTTGTTACTGTGGTGTTAGTTTAAACTTAAAAAAAATATTGTGTGTATTAATGTACCTACACACGTATGAAGTGACACTATTTCATAATATATTAGTTATTTTTATTATTACTTAGTAGACATTTTTTATAGTTTATTCAGAGATTTTTTCCACAAGGAACTCCTTAATTAAGTAAACACGCATGGTGCTGTGACGTCCAAAGTGACAGAAAATGTAACGATTTTTTTTAAGATGGCGTCGGAAAGTGTGACATTTTTTTTTCACATTGCTATAAGATTTCTCCCATACGTCGATAAAACAGTTTCACTTCGAAAACTAAATAAAAAGTGATACAAAATTGTCGCTGGAGTAGTAATACATATACTTATACTTTATACATATATTTTTACGTTTTACATTTTTTTTTTGTGACGTCGGGATATTGTATATATATATATATATATATATATATGTATATATCCATTTACGGATGATATCCAAGACGCCCGGGTAGGCAGTCCTAGACCTATGTCGGACTTGGCACTTTGGGAATGCAATACCGTACTAAACCCCTGCGGGAGCCTTCAGCCGCTTAAATTGGAGGGTCCCGGATCTGCAGGCAACAGGATCCCTCCAGCGACAGGCTGGCCTCGGCGAAAAGGCCAGATTTCTCCTCCATGGGGACTGTCCCGTTCACCTCTGAACAGTCCCGACGATGCCGTGTCTAGCAGGACCAGGTTCCCATCCCGGCCCGACACGGGCACAGGGGCGTTACTAGAGGCGCATTAAGAAACGCCTCCTACGCACCCCCATTCGTCGCCCGCGGATGGAGGCCACGTCGGCGGACTTCTCTCACCCGCTCGTCGGCCTCCTTCTGTTACATTACTGTCTCGCAGAAGGAGACCATTGCCTTCCAGGACTCATCGTTGCCAAACATCGCGGTGATGATGCTCGGGAGCGACAAGTCCCCTCCGAGGACCGACGTCAGACCTTGACGCAGCGCCGTTCAACGTGTTTTACACATAGATAACCTAATATTATTTAACCTTTTTATTTAACGCTGTTTTAGTACAGTAGGTAGAGATTGTAGTAAGTAAAAAATCTGAATATTGATTAAGTACAATTTGTCTGCTAGCATCCATACAAAAGTGTAAATTACTAACATAAGCTAAGACGACGAATTGAGACGATCGAGCGTCGACAATGAGCAAGTTGCGCGCCCTGAATATTTATTGCAAATGTGACTAACACTAAGCGAACAAAACGTAGATTGCCGGACGCAGGTCATGGGTAGATTTTAGATAAATAATTAAGCTACATCTGTCGTAATACAAGAGAACCTATGCATTTACGCGTTGATTTTGTTACCGACTTCCCATAATGGAAATGAATGAAATGTTATTTGAAATCAAATATTTAAATGCTTAAGTTACTATATATAGATGCAATGAACATAAGGGTTGGTACATCTTATATTTTAGATTCATCTAGTATACTGAAATAGAAATTCAATGACAATCTTTTTTTTCTATTAAATCTGATTAGGTACTAGAAAGATTACTGACAGACAAATAATAATAGGTACAGTCCAGGATTAGTATTAGTCTTATTAATAATTTTTAAAAATACTCTTAGTTGTAACTAAACGAATGTTTGTTTTGAATATATACGAAAAATATGTAAATTGTTTGCATGGTAAATTAGTATTTTGATTAAAGTGATTAGAAACGCTTCTTTCATTGAGTATTAATTTTTTTACATTATATAAAGAATGGGTTTACGATAGATCAGTCTAGTGACCATGAATGTATTACAAAACTAATAATGTTTATTACAAAATGTGTGTTTGATACACGAAGGTAAAGCTTAAACTGATTGTAACCTTACAAAAAAAAATTAATTTAATTTGTTATCCGCTATTGTGCTTGTATAGATTCAAAAACCGATACAACAATATAAGTCAACACTAATCTACTAAAGTGAAAAAGTTTGTATGTTTCTTTTCAAGATCTTCTGGACCTATTAGATTTTTTTTTTCTGCTAAGAGGTCTGTAAGCCTGGAGCTGTAAAGGAGCTGCAGAACCATAAACAATGTCGGAAACTACCGTGTCGTCTAGTTTAAGAACATTGTAATTCGTACGCGAATGAATTCTTTTGTAATTTTTTTTTTTTTTTAATCTTTATTTAATTTAGGGATTTTAGTACACTAGAGTGACTATGTCAATCCCATCGTACTTATCTATATAATCATACATTAATAATATTTAAAATCAATTTCTACTTAAAAAAGAATACAGTATCTTAGCTGCTTCAGATGTCGGGCTGGCCAATATACTATTAAATACCCCGACATCCAAGGGCGATAGATTGAGAGAAGACAATAAAGTAGTTCTTTTTTCGACAAATCGAACACATTCCACCAACACATGTTGAACATCCTCCTTAATGCCACATAACTCGCAATTGGGTGAATTTGACTTGCCCATGAGAAAGGCGAACTGGTTCAGTGGAATATGTCCAGATCTTAAACGGTGCGCTGCAATAATTTGGCAACGACATAATTTTGCACCTACGAACCAAGGTATATGAGGAGGCTCACATTGAATACTTTTATACCAGATTCCTTTACTTTTTGACCGCTCATTAAAGTGCTCTTTCCAAAGTGAATGCCATATCTTTCTATATTTACACAAAATTTCTGAAGCGCTAGGCAATAAGTTTTGATTTTGTATATTTAACTGTGTAGCTTCCTTGGCTAACTTGTCAGCCTCCTCATTACCTGACAAACCTACATGAGATGGTATCCACTGCATAATTACATGTTTCTGGCACCGCTTAAAAGCCTGAATTTTGCTTAAAATTAAATATGATATGGCTAGACCATTTTTACCATGATATACACATTTGGACAAGTTTTGTAATGCGCTTTTACTATCCGTGCAAATTACAATCTTACTTACATTTAATGTTGAAATATATTTTAGCGCTTCATAAATGGCGAATAATTCAGCTGTCATAACTGAAACATAATTATTCATTTTATAGATCCCGTGACTTTTGTTAAGTGGATCATAATAAGCGGCACCAACTCCATTACATGTTTTGGATCCATCCGTGTATATAAAATGCCAGCCGCTATATATTTCATTAAGTTCATAAATAGTATTAAATTTTAGATTGTGTAGATCATAATGTGATTTTGGGGCCTTAATATATGATATATTAAGTCTAATAACATCCCTAATATCTATGCTTGAAGCCCATGTATCCATCGAAAACATCTCGAGTGGATAGGAAGACGAAACCTCCTCCCGGTTCAACATATTATGTGTTGTTACAAGTAGAGGTTTCCTCTTCCTACTCCAGTATCTATTCTGTGTCATGTAGCTAAGGTCAGAGAAAAAATTCATATGTAGGTTATTGGTCTTGGATCGTAATTTTAAGTAAAATTTTATACAGAGAAATTGTCGTCTTAAATGTAAAGGAGGGATATTAAGTTCACTCTCCATAATATGTATTGGAGTAGATTTAATAAAACCGCCAATTACCCTTAAAGCCTGATTTTGTAATTTATCTAATTTATAAGTGTGACTAATTGCAGCATTATCATATAAGTAACATCCATAATCAATTCTACTCCTAATAAGCGCAATATATAATCTTCGCATGTGAAGAGGATGCACACCCCAGGACGATCCCGCAAGAACTTGTAGTAATTGTATTTTCCTTTGAGAACTACTATATATTTCATTGATATGTTTACCCCATTTTAAACATTTATCTAGCCACATCCCTAAATACTTAATATAATCAACGGATTCTAATGGTATATTATTTATCTTAATATCAGCAGTAAGTCTTCTACGACCTCTAGTAAATATACATAATTTTGATTTATGACCTGATAATTCTAAGCCCAAAAGTTCTAAACTTGAAGTAAGGAAATCCAAAGCTCTTTGTATATTATCAACGGTTTCTTGAAATCTATTATAATTACAATAGATAACGAAATCGTCTGCGTATTGACTGATATATACATTTTGGATATTATTACATATATTTGCTGTGGCTATGTTAAAAAGTAGGGGTGATAAGGGATCTCCTTGGGCGATTCCTTTACTAGTCCATCTTACATAGCACCTATTGCTTTCTTCAGCTTTGATGGTAAGACGTCTTTCTTTCAAAAAGTTCCAGATGTAAGAGCATATGTTTATACCCACATCCATAGCATTTAAAGAGTATATAAGTCGCTCAATAAGGACGTTATTATATGCTGATTCCACGTCTAAGAAAACCGCAAGAGTTGGAGTATTTTTTGTAAAACCCATCTGAATGTCAATAGCTAGACGTGACAAACTATCCAGACATGAATGAGCTCTTCTAAATCCCGTTGTATTGTGTGACAATATTTTCTTTTTCTCCACGTACCATTCCAATCGCTTTAAGATCATTGAATGAAATATTTTACACAGACAAGACATCAGTGCAATCGGTCTAAGCTTACACTCAGAGCCACCACTGGTCTTAGGGATCGGTACTATTTGAATATTCCGCCATTCGAGGGGAATATCCGATGTTTTAAATATTAAATTATATAATTTTAATAGGTATTTTTTAACAATCATAGGCAAGTTAAAGATCATCGAGTAAGAGATATCATCTAGGCCAGGAGACGTGTCTTTCGTTTTGATACAAGTCTCTAATTCTTGCAACGAAAACTCACAATTCAAAGGTGATTCATTATCAGTAAAAACGGGAGTTGAAACTGAAACAAAATCTGGTGCTAATGTATTGAGAAGTTCTCTTTTTTTCTCATCTGGTGAATATAATCTCGTCTGTTTAAAACCTTTCATCCAACGCATTTTCCTCCACACTTCTGATGAAGTTGTACACTGATCTACACTGTCACAAAAATTATACCAGGATTTCGACTTCGCTTGTCTAATTAGCCTTTGTGCCTTGGAAATCTTAATTTTGAGTAAACTTAAATTTTGTGGTACAGGATTTTTCCTAAAGTTGGACAATGCTAAACGTCGCTCAGCGATAGCTTTTGAAAGATCTTGATTCCAATATAATTTCGGTTTAAATTTACACGAAGGACTATTACAAAATTCTTTTTTAAATGGAATTGCCATGTTAGCTGCTTTATTAATTTGTTTAATAAGAAAGTCATACATACATTGAACATCTTCTATTGTAGGAATCTCTGTAAAGTAATTTACAATGGTTTGCCGGTAATACTTCCAGTCTGCTTTTTTAAAATTCCGCTTTTGGGTAATATTAATAGAATCTTGATATTTAAAGTAAATTTTTATTATAAGATGATCACTGCCGAGACTTTCATTAGTAACACTCCAAGAGCTATTAATGATTATATCATTAGTACAAAATGAAATATCAGGGGATGATTTTTGTAAGAATCCGTTAACGAGTTTCATTCTAGTAAAGTCGCCGTTATTTAGGGATATGTATTCATTATCAATAGAAGCCTGAAACAACTGATTACCTCTAGAGTTTATTTTATTTGACCAGCTGGCATGGTGCCCATTAAAATCCCCCGCTATTAATGAGTTTTTAGGAAATTTCGCGAATAAATTTTCCCAATCTGTTTGAGATGTTCTAACTGAAGATGGACAATATACTGAAATAATATTTTTAATAAGTTTGCAATTAATAATTTTTATATGTACAATTTCTATGCCAGAATTAGTCACACTTATAGGGACAGCGTATGTTTTTAAAGATTTATGTGATATAATAGCTACGCCACCATATGAATCATGTCTGTCTTTTCTATAAATATTATAACTACTTAGATTTATGTTGTCACTAGGATCTAACCACGTTTCACTTAATATGGCTAAATGAATATTTTCTTGATTTAATAATAATTCAAAATCAATTAATTTAGGCTTCAAACTCTGAGCATTCCACTGGATAATGTTTATATTAAATGAACTTTGACTTTTATCCATTTGAGAAAAAAGAAAGCAATCTACTTACAACATCAGTGTCTTTAAAAAACGAACTTATAAATAACTTAACTTCTTCAATTATTAACCTTACAATATCGCTAATTTTTTCTTCAAATGATGATCTAGACAACAAAATATCCCTACTCTTTTTAAGGAAGCTTCTAAAATTAGATATTTTTTCAGTTTTGTCCACTTGTTCGTCTTGTCTTTTTTCATTCTGATCTTTTTCTATTTCTTTTTTACTATTATTTTTTGTTTGTTGTTTCTTGTCTTGTACATCGTTTCGTCTTCTGTTTTTCTTTCGTTGTGATGTAGTTACATGCTCATTAATTTCTTCATTACTACTATGTTCATCGACTGCCATATTTATCTCTTCATTATTATCCAATAAACTAGAATCTTGAGCCGATAACACAACATCCCTATAGCTTTTCTTATGTGTAGAAGTATTAGCAGTTATATCCACTAAAGAACTTTGGTTGAAACGCTCTTTTTGTTTTTTGTTAGTAAGATATATATCCAAAGCCTTTTTATAAGTGTAACTATTTACACTCATAATGTTCCTTATAGTTTTTTCTTTGAGAAAAATCGGACATATTTTACTTAGAGCCATATGAGAGCCTTTACAATTAATGCACGAGTACTCTTTAGTTTCGCAATTATTGTGATCTTGTCCACACTTCGGACATTTGATTTTTTGTGTGGGGCAATATCTTTTCATATGGCCAAATTTCCAGCATCCTGAATATTGTGTAACAGGAAATTTATATGCTTCAACCTTAAAACGACATCCATAACCATATATATAAGACGGTAAGGTTGCGCCTTTAAAGGTTATACGGATAACTTCACTTGGAATCCACTGTCCATTGTCATCTAATCTTTTCAGTCTATTAATAGTGAGTATATCTACGTCACTTTGAAAAACATTCAAAAGTTCCTCGTTCTCCATCTCTATATCAATGTTTTTTACTACACCATAAGTTATACTCAATTGGTCTGTTCTTTGGCATCTAAACTCTAATTCTTTAAACTTTTGACAGGTAAGTATTTTATTTGTTTCTTCTATATTTTTTAATTGTAAAAAAACCTTGTAAGGACTTTTATATTTGATTTTTAATATATCATTTATGTCAAGTGACTTTAATAATTTTGCCATACCGACCATTTTAGGGAGTATCGTCTTCGATGTAAGACATACCTCAAAATATTCTGTTGATTGCGTATTGTTTTCAGAACTACCTACATGATTAATATTTGTGTTGTTACTGTGTAACTTACTACGTGGTAATTTTTTGGGTCTTCTATTAACTGTAATATAGTCCTCATTATCTTCATTGTTTTCCTCACTATCGTCTCTCTGCCTCTTCTCCACATTTCTCTGTGTATCATTTTCGACAATATTTTCAACGTGCACCATAATATATTCTGTATTATGCTCTTCTCTGATATCTTTCATCAACTCTTCATTTGTATTATCATCTGCTATACTTGAACCCACACTCAAAGATCTAGTAAAACTATCCATTCTCAATTACATTTAAATACATGAGGGTAGTTGTTAAAAAGTAAAAGTGATACGACTGCTAATGTAACACGTCCGCGCAGTCCTGTCGTGACCACGATCCATGCAACTGGGTCGAAATATTGACACAAAATCACTTGTGTTATATCGTGGTATGTACCCGTTTTAAACATAATAATACGTCCGCGCATCTCGCTAATCCGAAACGAACTGAATTCTTTTGTAATTTAATTAACAAAAAATAGTTATTAAAATAACTAGGTATATATGTGACTGTTATTAGATTTATCAGTTAAAATGTATCGTTTGAAATGCCTACAACCACTAATTGGTGAACAACTGAACACGGATATTACTTTACGTTATTGTTGGTTTTCATAATCTCGGGGGAGTCCCCGAGTGTTTATTGCTACGTCCACGTCGTCTCCCCTGGACCCTGACCTGACCCCGGTAACGCAGGTGGCAGGCAGGTGACCGAACGCAGTAAAGTGTACTTGGGTGTATTAGAGTGTTTTGTCTGTGTGACTACTAAGTGGTTTTTACGATGCTTACGCGGAGCAAAAGTGGAGCTACCAAAGGCCCTTCTCAGGGCCAACCCAACGGCCCTTCTCAGGGCCAACCCAACGGCCCTTCTCAGGGCCAACCCAACGGCCCTCCTCAGGGCCAACCCAACGGCCCTTCTCAGAGCCAACCAGAAGGCGAGATGGAGGTTCTGGAGAACATCTCCATCACCTCACTGTCCGAGTCGGACCTGGGTCGGAAGCGCCTGTACTCCGGGGACTCGGAGGATTCCGGCTCGGAGACAGAGACGGGAGAAGCCACGGGGGGTAGATCCCGGACAGCGGCCAAGAGGGGCAAGGCGCCCACCCTTACTAGCGCCAGTGCGGCTCTAAGAGAGCGTGTAGAGAGTCCGGGAGGACGAGTTTGAGGCGGTCCTCCAAAAGAGAGCTTTCGTAAAGTAGAAGGTGGTGGGGGGTCAAATGGAGGAAGCTCCCATCGAGATTGACGACGTGGATAAGCGGGGGGCCGGAGAGCTGAGGGTGGCTTCGGAGGCCAACCTAAACCTGATCCTCAGCCTGACCGGTAAGTCTGCGGGGGGGCTATGCCTCCAAAATAAGGAAGGCAGCGGGATCTATCAGGGAGGTGCTGGAGTCCCTGGTGACCCGCACTGAATCGGAGGAGGTTCGCCGATTGAGGGCCGACAACTGAAACTGGAGCTGGTAAGGAACGAAGTGCGGGCCTACAGAAAGGAGTTCGAGGACATACGCAAAAAGGCGGCTGAATCCGCGAACACGGGGGGAACTGCCGACCTAATGCAAGAAATTGCAAATATGGTCGCCAACACCGTGGATGATCGCCTGGCGGCTTTCCAGCTCCCGGCAGCCCCTCCTTCCCGCCCCCCACTGGCTGGAGAAAACAGGCCGCTGGCAAGAGCCACCAGGGCTGCCATTGCGGCGAAGGACCAGGCGGCGGCGACTCTCAGCGCGAGCACAGTGGACCCGGTGGAGTTCCCCGCCCTTCCACTAACATCGAGCAAAGGAAAGGGGAAGGGCAAGGGGAAGGGCAAGGGCACGGAGGTGGAGTGGACCGCGTTCGGTCCCTCCACCTCGAAAGAATCGGCTCCTCAGGGAAAGGAGAGAGAGGAGGCCAAATCCCAGGAGGAGACAGCGGCAAGCTGGACAGAAGTCGTCCGCCGAAAAACGGCGGCCAAAAAGCGGACGGCTTCAGTGCCGCCAGTGAAGAACCCGGCGACCGAAAAACCGAAAAGCCGCCGGCAAAGAAGGAGGCTACAAAGCCTAAGCTGGCACTCCCCCGCTCATCGCCCGTAATAATTAAGTTACGGCCGGAGGCAGCTCGGCTCAAGGCCGAGAGCAGTATCGACCTAAAGGAGCTGGGAATCAGCCCGCTCCGTATCCGCCAATCGGCGACCGGGGCGCGCCTCATCGAGGTGCCTGGCTCCACGAGCGACGAGAAGGCCGATGCCCTCGCCGCTCGTTTGAAGGAGGTCCTAGCGGAGGAGATGGAGGTGCTCAGGCCTGAGAAGAAGGTGGAGATGAGAATCTCAGGCCTGAGCGACGCGGTCACCGCGGAGCGTCTGGCTATCGCGGTGGCGAAGGAAGGGGGCTGTTCCCCCGGGCAGGTCCTCATGCGGAACATCCGGACGGGGCTAAGGGGCCCGGGGTTAGCCCACATTGAACTCCCGGCGGCGGCAGGTAAAAAGCTGCTGCAGGCCGGCCGCATAGCGGTGGGGTGGACCAAAGCGACGGTCCGCTTCTTGCAAGCGCGTCCTAGGCATTATTTCCGATGCCTGGGACTGGGGTACGTCGCCGGCGCGTGCCCAGGTGGCACTGACCGCAGCACTCTGTGCTATCGCTGCGGTCAGGCAGGCCACAAAGCCGCCGGGTGTTCGGTCGCCGCCCATTGCGCGGTGTGCGCGGACGCCGGCAGGCCGGCGGGCCACGTCATGGGGGGCATGGCATGTAAACCCCCATCAACCCGCGGGAAATTCCCCCCGCAATCGTCACAAGGGGGGAACCGAGTGGAGGCAGCAGACGCTGATATGGCCGAGTGATGCCCGGGCATCTCAGCGTTCTCCAGGCGAACGCCAACCACTCCGCCGGGGCCCAGGACCTTCTCCTGCAGTCCATGGCGGAGTGGAGTATTGACGTCGCGATCGTCGCCGAGCCTTACGCCGTGCCCCCTAGCCCACACTGGGCGGAGGACACCGAGGACTCGGTGGCGATCTTGGTGAGGCCTGGAGCCGGTCCCCCCCCCTCGTCATCAAGGCGAGGGGCCACGGGTACGTGACGGCGGTTCGGGGAGAGGTGGCATTCGTCGGAGTCTACTTCTCCCCGAACCGTGACCTGGCGGCCCTGGAATGGATTCTCGACGTTCTGGGGCCGCTGGTGGGGCAGCTAGCTCCCCTCCAGGTATTCGTGGCCGGTGATCTCAACGCCAAGTCCACCGCTTGGGGTAACCTGGTTACGAACCCAAAAGGGAGGGAGGTGGAGGAGTGGGCGCTAGCTGCCGTACTGCTCTGTACCTGCTCAATGTGGGGGCAGTCCAGACGTGCGTGCGATGGTCGGGAGGTTCCGTGGTGGACGTCACGTTTGCCACGCCGGCCATCGCACGCAGAGTGGAGGGGTGGAGGGTGGAGACGGAGGTGGAGACTCTCTCGGACCATCGATACATAAGGTTCGAGGTGTCTCCAGCTCCTGTCCGTCCGGCGTCATCATCGTCGTCAACGTCGTCCAGGGGGCGTAGCCAGTTTCCGCGTTGGGCACTCTCCAAGCTCGATCGGGAACTGGCAGAGGCGGCCGCAATCGTCGGCCGCTTGAGCCTCCCGCTACTATCGGAGTTTGGGGTGGATGAGGCGGCCAGCCGGCTCTGCGACGCATTCACTGCTGTCTGCAGAGCGGCCATGCCGCCCGCGAAGCGTCCATCCCCGCGGCGGGCACTCTACTGGTGGTCGGCTGAGATAGCCGGTCTCCGGTCCGGCTGCAACGGGGCCAGGAGACAATATACCCGGAGCAGGCGGAGACGCCCCCAGGACGTGGACAGGGACGACAGGCTGCGCAGGATCTACGTGGAGAAAACGAAGATCCTGCGGCAGGCCATATGCCGAGCCAAGGAGGAGGCCTGGTTGGGGTTAATTGGGGGTCTGGAGAGAGACCCCTGGGGCCGACCGTATAATTGGGCGCGGAACAAGCTCCGCGCCCAGTCGGCCCCCATCAGCGAAACGCTCCAGCCGGACCAACTGGGGAGAATCGTCGGGGAACTATTTCCCGACCAACCCGAGGGCTTCGTGCCCCCAGAATGGCTCGGCAGACGCCGGACGAGGAGGATGGTGTTCCGCCACCCGTCACAGAGGCTGAAATGGAGGTGGTGATTACCCGCCTCCAGGGTAAGAAGAGGGCGCCGGGTCCAGACAGGGTGCACGGGAAAGTCCTCGCGATTGCTCCCGACCTCGGCGACAGCCTCCGTCTGGCCAGTTCCCGGGGGCCTGGAAAGAGGGTCGGCTCTGCCTACTTCCTAAGGCAGGGCGGACCCCGGACTCAGCTTCGGCAGTGCGACTGGTGGTGCTGCTGAACAAAGCTGGGAAAGCCTTGGAGAGATAGTGGCCTCCCGGCTCGTTTAGCACCTGGAGGAGGGCTCGGGACCCGGACTGTCGGAATTCCAGTTCGGGTTTCGAGCACGCCGGTCGACTGTCGACGCCCTCAAACGCCTACGGGCGGTGACGGGTGAGGCGGAACATGGGAGGGAGGTGGTGGTCGCGGTGTCGTTAGACAATGCGAACGCCTTCAACAGTCTGCCGCACGTGGTGATACGGGAGGCACTAAAATACTTCGGAGTGCCCCCGTATCTAAGGAGGCTGTTGGAGGCGTACCTCTCTGATCGGAGGGTAGGCCTCGAGAACCGGTCGGGGTCCGTGGAGTGGCGGCGAGTCGGCTGCGGTGTCCCGCAGGGATCGGTTCTGGGTCCGATCCTGTGGGACATCGGGTACGACTGGGTCCTGCGAGGCCGTCTTCTCCCCGGGATGGGTGTCATCTGCTATGCGGATGACACCCTCGTTTATTCCCGGGGACGAAATTACAAGGAGGCGGCGCGGCTGGCCGAGGTCCGACTCGACCTCGTGATCAGCCGCATAGAGAGTTTAGGGCTTCGTGTCAGGATTGACAAGACCGAAGCCCTGCTCTTCCGCGGGACCGGCCGTAAGGGACCTCCACCGGGGGCTATCCTTCAGATCGGAGAGGGGAGAGTCAGGATGAGCCCCCTCATGAAATATCTCGGGCTCATCCTGGACGGAGGGTGGACCTTCGGCCCACATTTCGCGATGGTGGGACCGAAGATCGTGAAGGTGGCGAGTGCGCTGGGCAGACTCCTCCCGAACCTCGGAGGACCCAGCGCCGCCTACAGGCAGCTGTACTCCGGAGTCTGCCGGAGTATGGCGACGTACGGTGCCCCGGTTTGGAAGGATCGCCTCACCGCGAAAAATAAGGCGGTGCTTCGTGCTGCGCAGCGAACAATCGCGGTGGTATACATATATAATAATTCGGGGGTACCGTACGGTATCGTGGGCTGCAGCTACTGCTCTAGCCGGCGACCCCCCGTGGGAGCTCGTGGCGGAGGTTCTTGCCGAGACCTACTCATACGTCTCGGGTAGGAGGGCTCTTGGTGAGAACCCTACGTTGGACGGGATCCTACGGGTGCGTCGGATAGGACAGGAAGCGCTTATGCGGAGGTGGGGGGAGGACCTGGCGGGGCAGCCGTACGGCACACGCGTAACGGCTGCCATTCGCCCGGTCCTTGAGCGGTGGATGCGTCGAAAACGCAAGCCCCTCACCTTCCGTCTGACGCAGGTTCTCACCGGGCACGGTTGCTTTGGTGACTACCTGTGCCGGACGGCCCAGAGGGAGCCGACGACTGAATGTCACGATTGTGGCGCGGCGGTGGACTCCGCCCAGCACACCCTCGAGGTGTGCCCGAGATGGGCGGCGTTGCGTCAAAGTCTGACGTCGGTCCTCGTAAGGGACTTGTCGCTCCCGAGCATTATCATCGCGATACTCGGCGACGACGAGTCCTGGAAGGCGATGGTCTCCTTCTGCGAGACAGTAATGTCCCAGAAGGAGGCCGACGAGCGGGTGAGAGAGGAGGCCACCGACGTGGCCTCCATCCGCGGGCGACGAATGGGGGTGCGTAGGAGGCGCTACTTAATGCGCCTCCAGTAACGCCCCTGTGCCCGTATCGGGCCGGGATGGGAACCCGGTTCTGCTAGATACGGCGTCGTCGGGACTGTTCAGAGGTGAGCCGAACAGTCCCCATGGAGGAGAAGTCTGGCCTTTTCGCCGAGGCCAGCCTGTCGCTGGAGGGATCCTGTTGCCTACAGATCCGGGACCCTCCAATTAAAGCGGCTGAAGGCTCCCGCAGGGGTTTAGTACGGTATTGCACTCCCAAAGTGCCGAGTCCGACATAGGTCTAGGACTGCCGACCCGGGCATCCTGGATATCATCCGTAAATGGATTCCCCTGCGACAAAAAAAAATGGTTTTCATAATCTCAGATCCAGTTTTGATTCAGTTCATAAAAAAAAAAAAAAAACATTACAAAGCAATATCAGCAATAAGTAGACTACAAACTAAATACTGTTTGTTTATTTCATTACCCATAACTGCTAAACGTTAAAAGTTTATATGCAAAAGAAAAATCAGCAACATAGAGCATATTCTTATGTAGTGAAGGGACATCAGATAAAGCAAATATTGTTTGGTTTTCTTATTGTTTAAAACGAATTTGTTTGTTGTAATCTAATCTCATATCTGTATTAAAATGCTTTGTTTACATTTTCGTAATAAACTATTTTCTTTAACCTATTAACATAATAAATTCATAAAAATGGATGAAGTTGGGACGCGTTAGCGATTTTGCATGTATCACAGCTGAGACTACTCTACCTATATATTTACAAGTATAAGATTGTCTACCTTCAATGCTAAACTTCCGGTTTTACCTTTGGTCTCTTTCTACAATAATAAGATTAAGATAATTATCATCCTGTCGTACCTTCAAAAGTTTTTTTATTTGGATTTCGTGATATAATTTTATCGAAATAGATATCTGTTTATCTAACTTGACATACATGTTTCGAAATATTATTATAAGTAACTTGATGTACCTCCTACTATCATCACTTTCTTATGTGTTTATATTATATATTGACTTTAGATTTCCGCGTAATCAGGACTTTCTGTTTATGTCAAATAATTTATATACATAGTATGGTGAAGTTAGAAACAATTAGAGATACATAAGATCTAGACAAATATAATTAGGTAGTTGAGGCCGCATAACATTAAATGATAGTGTAGTTAACGTTATCATTTTCAGGCTATTTGAAAGCATTCTGTCCAGATCGATGTTGCAAGTTAAAAGGTGGTTATTTCAATGTGGGGAAAGGATTGTTGACCCACTTCTTACATCAATATATATCAAAGTTGCGTTAACTCAATACAAACTGATCACGTTTTGTATTATTATGTTGCCAATATAATGTTTAAAATATATGGTCCGTTAGCGCAGTTGGTAGTGACGCTGCTTTCCTTTCCAGGGTTGTGGGTTTGATTCCAACCCTGATTATGGTTCTATTATTTAATGTAAATCAACGATCAGAGTATTCCAGGTCATAGTTTAGATTTTCTTACTGCTTTCAGCCTTAACTCCATATACATGTGTCCGAATCTATTGACTCGAACCACTTCTCCTTCAAGATCTTTTTAATTTTTTGGCTTTGTTTTAATTAAAAACGATCACGTTGGTAAATGATGGTTTGTGTATTTATTGAACCATAATTACTTGTGTGTGTGTGTGTGTGTGTGTGTGTGTGTGTGTGTGTGTGTGTAATTATAATTACTTGCAATTACATCGACGTCTTCCGGTTGCGATAGGATCAGCCGTAGGTATTATGTTAATGTTTACTGGTTATACACTTATTGCTCCCATCACCTATACCTATCATAAACACTTCTTTGTTATTAGGTTCATACCCGGATGAGACAACAAGCCCACACATTTTGTATGTGTGGCAACAACAAATTAAAAAAAAATAGGTAGATTTTTAGCGAATTGGAAACAAGGGATTATAATTAATTATCATTACTTTTTGGATCATCCCGCGTAGACACACTTCAGCCTGTATTTTATCGCATTCGTGACACAAAAAGAGATGACTAAATAATCATGGAGGATAGAAATAAGGAAGACAATCTTACCTAGGGACCCTAGGGTTCAAACTTACTCGTAGTGTCCGCTAAACAGAGACATGATACTTACAAGTATCATGTCTCTGCCGCTAAACGATAAACAAAGCGTAAAAGTACAATACACTGACGTTAGTAAATATAGACAGTGACATGTGTTAAGTTGCTATAAATTTTGTTATTTCATTACCTACGACCCGTTTTAACACTATTTTCATTATAAAATCGAATTGAGCAAGAAGAAAAGTTAAAAACTGACCAACTTTTTTTTTGTTTGTTATTTTCCATGTTCTATTGAAGTCATATTGACGCGTAATTCATTACCTGTTTTAAAGGATAAATTTATTTTATTTTCCTAATTATGACTGTTTTGTACTTTTTACAATTAGATAATTACAGTAGAACCATTTTAATTTAATGCATTTTAACGGACACTTTTAAACGCAATGTCCTTACTTCTATCTTTCATGTTGGTAATAATTGTTTGCGACATTTTTTGTATTCTATTAGTTCAATCGCTTACCACTGATATACAAGCCATTCTGTTAAAAAGTCAAGTCAGAGTCTTCTTCGTGTACCTGCCTAATTGTGAAATACTTACGTATTTTATTTGTTGGGTTAAAAGAAATCCGGCATTACTGCAGCCATGCAAAGTGAATTTTAGAACTAGCAGCACTAGCAGTCTTTTTTTCCCGGTTTTTTTTTTCGATTTTCGTTTCTCAAGTATCTCTTTCTTTTTTTTTTTCAAAAAAAAAAAATAGATACTTTTATCTTTATTCGGTAATTAATTCGTCTTCTTCGTGTACCTGCCTAATTGTGAAATACTTACGTATTTTATTTGTTGGGTTAAAAGAAATCCGGCATTACTGCAGCCATGCAAAGTGAATTTTAGAACTAGCAGCACTAGCAGTCTTTTTTTCCCGGTTTTTTTTTCGATTTTCGTTTCTCAAGTATCTCTTTCTTTTTTTTTTTTCAAAAAAAAAATAGATACTTTTATCTTTATTCGGTAATTAATTCACCAAGAACTTTTCTTCTGTAACACTAGTAACGAAACCATATGAGCAAGAATCGTCTTTCATGCATTCCTTGCCCTTTTTTGGATTCATTTGATTACTTTTGCATCGGCGGTGCGGTGGCTGGTCCCGACCTCATTCTTGAGGAGGTGTCGTAACTATTCCGAAGACATCCCGGACATCAGCTCGCACGAGATTAGTGTGGCTTTAGAACAGCTTAAAACAACAGGGCACCAGGCGAAAATGGTATTATGTCAGAGCTTCTGGAAGGAGGTGGAACACCGATAAAAAGTACTTCAGAAGCTTTTTAATAACGTCTTTTTTGAGGGCGTAACGCAAAAAGCCTGGAACAGAGGCATGGTGATGCTTTTCTTCAACAACGGCAATATAATATTGTTGAAGAATTATAAGCCCACTTCGCTTCTGAGCTACGTTTATAAGCTGTTCTCTAGGGACATTACGAATCGTCTGACGGGCAAGTTTGATGACTTCCAGCCTTCCGAACAAGCCGGTTTTCGATAAGGCTATAGTACCATAGACCTCTACATACGCTGCGGCAGATTATACAAAAGACTGAGGATTATAATCGTCCATTGTGCTTTGCGTTTGTGGACTATGAGAAAGCATTCGATTTGATTGAAACTTGGGCGGTGCTGCAGTCTCTCCAGCGGTGTACATTAACTACCGATATATCGAAGTGTTGCAGTGTTTGTAGGTACAATAACGCTAGTACGTCGGTTCGAGTACAGGGGCATAGCACAAGAGCGATTCCTATGCAGCGAGGTGTGGGACCTTGTACCGAAGTAGCGTCATGCTGCTTGCAGCTGAATGGGCTGGCGCGCCCAGGGAAGTACTTCGCTCTCACTTAACACCGACGTGAAATAACACTGTCGTCGTGTTTCGTTCGGTTTCTGAGAGATCCGGTGGCCCATATCTTCCCTTCCGTCCAGAGATCTGGTGTAATATCCCTCCCCTCCCTAAAGTTCGGCCACAAAAGTTCGGGAAAATTATGTGGAATGTCCATATCGTGGCCACCCCGATATCAATTGGAAATTATACTCTCGAAGTTGTTGACGAGTAAATCTACCCAGGACAAAATTGAAAAGACCCACCTTGGTAGATCTAACTTCGAAATAGAGACTCTTTCCCTCTAATCGATCTTTAACAGCTAGTAACCCCTATTTGTGGCTGCTTTTACATAGGCAGAGGTTTTTGCCCTAGTGGAATAAATTATCTGAAAAAGTATCTAGTATAGTAAAGTATTTAGTACGTACAGTGTTGTTCGCAAGGCTATTACCGGACAGTAAAATTCCGTGTAGTGCACAAACGCCTATTCGTGTTTTTCATTGCAAAATCGGACCGTAAGAAATCGGACTGCCGGACAGTAAAATTCCGTGTAGTGCACAAGCGCCCTATCTCTGATATTAATATAGACATAGACTAGTATTAATATGGATACATAAATGTCAAAGAATAAATAAACATTTCAATTATTTAATTTATAATTATCATTTAATTTCTAAATATACACACCTACAAAAACAGTAATAAATAACCATAACAATTACTTTTTCTTCTTCTTCTCACTACGGCTGCCGCCCATATCATCTAGCTGTTGTTTCAGTTCAATCAGTTCATTATCTGGTACATATCGAATTTCTTCGTGTTCAGCGGTGTGCTCATGGACATTGAGCGTACACCCCTCAGGAAGTAAGGCGCGTGATACTCGAAGTAGTGTACCAAGTGCCCACGCAGGAACGTCAACAACCTCAAATGTTACATTAAAATAGATATATAAATTACAAATCTATAAAAATAAATAAGATTCAATACAGTCTATTTGTCATGTCAAAATAGCAATTTATTACTAAATGCGTATGAATGTTTACTAATACTTCAAAGATATAAAAGATTTTTTTTGCATATCTGTATAGCACTTGCAAGATAATTGATATTTTAAGAAGTAACTTAAGATACTTTAAATCCAGGAAAAGGAAAAGGGTTTTGCACAAAATAAATGAATTCCATGCGGGCAAAATATTAGATAGTTATGTATAATTTTGCAAGACAAATTATGAGACATTTACTCATACTAGCCAAGAGTTTGTGACAATTTAAGACGATAGTGGTTAGATAATAATATATTTGTTGTTATATAATAAAAAAAGCTAAGTAAATATAAAATTTAATTGAAGATTGTCTTGTTCAGATATGAAAAATTTAGATTACTAAATTGTAAAATAATAACAAAACAATACTTGAGATTACGATAAATTATAGATTTAAACTATGTTTTGTAATGTGTTTTTAATAACAAGATTTCGAAGAATATATTAATAACAAAGGTATGCATGGTAAGTTGTTTGAAATGTCCTATCTTGTGATATTTTTTAGAATAAGTTAAAATTTAAAATTATTGTTGAAAATGTTCTTAAAGGGTTTAAGCTTTTTTTTTGTTTTTGATTTATCACCCCAAAATTACCTAACATATACTAGAACTAATAATGCCTTTCAGAATGGTCAATATTTCAAACTTTTGTAATTAATACTCAGTATAATTATAACATAATGTTGCTTTAATATTATAAAATATATATGTTTTTTAATGATAATTAAAGTTTCAATAAGAAAAAGACAATATTTACACTGCAACAAGATAACAATAATAGAAAGATAAGTTACCTGCACATTTCTTTCATAAAGATTTAGCTGGTATTCTGATTCAACAGCTGTGCTTCCTGGCTTAAACCTTTGTACTTTTATTTGCTGTGCAGGTGTTGCCCAACTAGAAGAGGATATATAAAGATTAAGATAAGTTATTAGCTTATAAGCGTAGCTTATACTACTTATAAGTATTTTATTTTATAAAATTAACTAATGATATAATTTAGTATTAAAAATATAAATAATATACCTAATATCTTTTGAAAAACATTCTTTAAATATCGTCATAGTCGTAAAATAGTGACCGATCTTGCAGTTTTGAAACTTTGGAGGGCAGACGTTTCAAACAGTTATGTTGTTGTTGTATATTTGAAATATCTGCCCTGTGTGGTTTGGAATTTGTGGGATCCTTTGCTATTCTACGACTATGACGAAATACCAACAAACCATACAACAACATCATAGTTGTTTGTAGTGTCTGCCCTGTAAAGTTTTAAATTTGTGAGTTCCGTCACTATTCTACGACTATGACGATTTATTTATTTATCACAAACAAAATTGTTTGAAGATGAATGAATGTTTATATGATGATTTATGGTATGTATGAATGGATAATTTTTTTGTATGATTTGCATCTCTCTTGTGAACTTCTTGTGATAAAACTTAGTAAGCATATAGTTGCAGACCCATTAGTGTGTAGGCTAATTCTAAACCCAAAAGCTTTGTGGAAATGTTATTTACACCAATCAAACCGACAATAGGACAGAGCTAGTTAAATATATAACTATTTCAAAAAGTTTTTGTGAAGAATAAGAAACCACATAAGCGAATTTATATTAATTATTTAAAAAAAAATCTATATTAATCTTATACTTTTATTAATTAAGCTTATTTTTGTTATTAAAAGGATTTTTTTTTCAAATTTTAATTGAATCAATAATACGAAAGTATATAATACAATTATCGAATAATATTAGAGAAAAAATTTATTATTTGTTTACATATCCATCAACATAGTTAAATTTGTTATTTATATAGAGATAAATTAAAAATATAAAGAAGTAATTTTGCATCAAATGACACATCAATAAAATTACCATTCCTCCACTTGAATACCCATTATTTCGGCATATCTATGTAGTTCTTTCTGGCAGGATTCAAGTAACACGAAATCATAACCTTTTATTTGCAAATTTAAACAGTCATAAACTGGCTCGTCAGGCTGCATACTCTGAAATTAAAACATATTTAATGAGTTAAAACAGAAAACATTGCGAAAATATATGACAATAAATACTTACAATTAAATAGTCCGGTTCATATAGATCGCTTTTAAGTCGTCGTTCTTGTCGAAATAATGAAGTCGGAGGAATAATAGGAAGCCTATTTGAGACCTTGTAACGATTAAATCTAACCTGAAATAGAAATTTTAAGCAAATATACATTATTGTTTGATTTATAATAATATCTATTTTCTCTTACATATATGATTTATGATAAACATACGATATTAAAAAATGTTCTTGAAATCATTATTAATATTTAATTTTCAGGCCAGAATTTATGACTAATTTTTGGTGATATAATTTTAATCTCATGAATATGATCCAGCTATATTAAAAAATAATTATGATCACAATAAAATACAATAGGTTAAATTTTATAGATTGATTGATTGGGTTAGTGGCTTTCAGTTGTGCCAAATTTTATACCTAAATAAAACGACATGACCAAGACATGACAAATGACAATCATGACATACAGTCATACAGACATAATTATGATATGAAATATGAGATGAAATTTTGACAGCCAAGAATAAATTATTTTGAAAGAAGTATAATAGTGAAGTAGCCATACAAAACAGAATTGAATTGAACAATATTGAAGGATTAATGACATAAATTAACTTTTAAAAAAAAACTAAATCTACTAATAATAATCCAGTCTATTAGCCAATTTTGCTAATAATTTATTGATGAATATAAATAAAAAATTATTTATATCTTTCGTAACTCATATATTGTACTATTTCGGCCGTCCACAACATTGTTATGAGAGACTTCAACACCAAAGTGGGAGCGCAAGACTAAGGCGAATTGGAAATCGAACCACATGGATTGGGGCTCAGGAATCAGAGAGGACAGATACTTGTCAACTTCCTCAAGTCGGAGAGGTCTTTTTTGATGAACTATTTTTTCAAGAAGAGAGGAAGTAACAAGGAACGAGGTGGATTTCATTATGACGGATAAGAGACATATATTCAGAGATATCTCGGTGATTAACAGATTTAACACCGGCAGCGATCACCGACTGCTGCGAGGCACTCTTAATATATGCCGTAGACCTGAGTGGACCCATTTTATGAAATCTACCCTCCAACCTACGCCACTCCAAATACTATGTGGATCCGAAAATTTTTAATTGGAACAGCAAATTCTATTCGATTCGCTGGAAACCACTAGCAATATGGACGAGATGATAAAGTGGACGTCTATATTTCTAGTGACCAATATGGTGAAGACGGTGTGTACGACTGAATCACAGGCACTTTCTGCTGACAAAATCAATTAAGCAGTCCAACATTTCTCTCGAAACTTTGGGGTCTGATGATGCAGAGGTGCGTTATATCTTCTGCTCAAGTAACTTCGCCAGAACAGAAGGCTCTCACGAAGAAGGTACGGAAACTTGTACTCAGAGACTTCCAATGCTCGAATACAAAAGTCAAAAGTACGGCCTAGTAACTATCAAAGGTTTTCCAAAAATCACTAGGGGAAAAACCTTTTCATTAGAGACATTACAGACCCATCTAACTTCTGAGTCTGAGAATCATCTCGCCGCAAGACTGGACGAATTCCAATCCCCGAGCAGGCTGGGTTTCGAAACGTCTACTCGCACCACACGCACACAAAATGGTTGTCTATGGTGTTCCTTAATCGGACCCCGTGGTATTAGTGCAAAAAATAATCCAAAAGATTTGAGCCAATAACTCGTAGCCTTCACTTTTGACAGAAGGTGTAGTTCATTTTCTATCTTGAGAATTGTAACTACTATTCAACGTGGAAATGCTGCCAGCATTCATGCCAAGAGTGGTCTAAGCAAACATAATTTATACCACAATTATCTATAAATAATTATGTACATTGAATATCTATTATAAATTAAATATCTGAATGATTCTCATGAACATAAACTGCACTCTAACGATAATCTTCTCCTGAAATATATTTCTCATTCCACTACCTTCTACACAAACCTTTTCATCATTCAAACTGTCTGCCTTTGGAACTCCTTACCCTTATCCATTAGACTTGCTCAATCCCGTTTTTCTCTTAAAAAATCTGAAAAAACAACATTTCATTCAAATGTGATCCTTGCTTTTGTCAGATAATTTAACTGTCTCTTTTTGTCACTATTAATGACACATTTCTTATCAAAATTTGAATCTATGTATATATATATATATATATATATATATATATATATATATATATATATATATATATATATAATATTTGTATTACATATATATTACATAATATTTATTATATCTATTTATTAAATTATTTATTGCAGTTTTGTTGTTTCTTTGTATATAAACTTTATTTACCTATAACATCAAAATACCATTTCCTTTACCCTAAGGTAGCCTGGAAGAGATCGCTCTTTAGCAATAAGGCTGCCTTTTGTATTTATTTTCTATACTTTTTTTTGTAATGTTGCTTATTGTTGGTGTATAATAAAGAGTTATTATAATTAATAATTCGTATTTAAGTATTGCATTGTAAATATGTATAGTAGTGTACAAAAAATAAATATATAACGTTCATTGTGATTCAATTTATAATTTAAAATTTTGTTGATAGTGTGTATAGTCCTTTATATTTATCCGATTGTTTTTTATCTATTATTTATGTCAGATCACCAAATGAAAAGGTTATAAAATAGAAAGAAATATTTGAGTAAAATCATAGTGTTCATTTGTCATAATTTTCCGGAAAAGTAATAAATGGTGAACGGTTAACATCTACTTACGATAACGAGGATGGCTTCGACGGGTAGTACTCCATTCCCAAAGTGGCAATTGGCCATCTTACTTGGGGCTCCTTTAGCTATCGGCTTAGGTTATCTTTATCTAAGAAATAGATTAGAAGATCCCGAAAAGAAAAAAATTGCAGAATTAAAAGCGAAGACAACTATTTCGTTAGACAATGAAGACAATGCGAAGGCTACAGAAAGTGCTATTGACCGTGCCATGAAACTAAAGGGAGCTGGAAACCGAGCTTTTCATGCTGGTGAATACGATAAAGCTATTGCTCTGTATAACGAAGCAATTGAAGCCTGTCCACCTGACCGACCCGTCGACTTAGCTACTTTCTATCAAAACCGTTCGGCTTGCTATGAGAAGCGAGAAATGTGGGAACAAGTTAAAGAAGATTGTACTTTCGCCCTTAAACTGAATGAAAAATATGTTAAAGCCTTTCTTCGGCGGTCTCGAGCGGCTGAGAAAAGTGGTGATCTTGTTCTTGCTTTAGAAGATGTTACTTCTGCTTGTATATTGGAAAGATTCCAAGTACAGAGTTCTTTAGTAAATGCAGATCGCATCCTTAAAGCTCTTGGCAGGCAACATGCTCGGGAAGCACTTGCCAAAAGACGCCCAGTGATGCCCTCCAAACATTTCATTAAAACATATTTTTCTGCATTTTCTGAAGATCCTATTAATACAGTTAATGTGGACGATTCAAAAAGTGGTTTTGCTAAGGCAAAGCATGCTCTTGATGCTCAAGACTATGAATCAGTGGTAGATGCTTGCACTGAAGAGTTGCAATCAGATGGACAGTATAAGTATGAAGCTTTACTTCTACGAGCAACATTTTATCTTTTGCTCGGCAGACATGATGACGCACAGAGTGATCTAGCTAAGGTGATAGACAGTGATACTTCAGTAAAAGTTAAAGTAAATGCTCTCATTAAGCGAGCATCGCTGTATACCCAATTAGAAAACACTGAACGTTGTTTAGAAGACTTTGCATATGCAGCAAAAATAGATCCCAACAATTCTGATATATATCATCACCGTGGCCAAGTATATTTGCTCTTAGAGAGAATGGATGAAGCAACTGCAGAGTTTGCTAAAGCAGTTGAATTGAACCCAGATTTTTCTATTGCTTACATCCAGAAATGCTATGCTGATTACAGACATGCTCAGTTGCATAAAAATGTTGGAGCTTTGACTCAAGTACGAGCTGACTTTGAAAAGGCATTGGAAAGATTTCCGAGATGTGCAGAAGTCTATATTTTATATGCTCAAGTGTTATCAGATCAACAGGAATGGGGTCGAGCTGAAGCTCTATTTGAATCTGCCTTAGCTGTTGATCCCAATAACGCTACACTGTACGTTCATAAAGGTCTCGTTCAATTACAAAAGAGTACAGATTTTGATAAAGCAGTCAAATTAATCAATAAAGCCATTGAAATTGACGACAAATGTGACTTTGCATATGAAACGCTGGGAACAATAGAAGTTCAAAGGTAAGATTTAATGATGTACGCTTAGATTTTTCTATAGGGTTTATTTTACTATAACCTTGTGACTATGATTGAAGGAATAAGATAAAGATTATCATGTTTAATATTATATTTGGCTATTACATAAAACTTTATCTCTTGTGTACTCTAATGAAGTAGCTCTTCATGTTCAACACATTTTTTTTTTTTTTGTTATATGTGCAATTAATATATGCAATTTTTTAAGAATAATTTGAAGATCAAATATTAGTAAAAAAAAATTTTTTACAATAATGTTACATAATAGTGTAACTGTAGCAAATTTTTATACTATGTGCCTAAAAATATAAACTATTATGAAAAATATAAATATCAAATCATTGTTATTAAGTACATTTAGTTTTAACTGTCTACTTAAGTGTTTAAAATTAATTTAAAATAATATATTTTTTTTACAGAGGTAACTTAAGGCGATCACTTGAGCTTTTCGAAAAAGCAATTGCATTAGCGAAGACTGAACAAGAGATGACACACTTGTTCTCATTAAAAGATGCTGCTGCTGCACAGTTGAAGGTTTCAGAGCGTTGGGGACTTGATTGGACTGTCAGTTAGACCTTATTTATTTTTTGCTACAATTATACAACGAGAATGAAGTCCAATATGATTACGATACATCCAAATAGCTTGAAAACAAAGTT
Source organism: Euphydryas editha (assembly GCA_036937285.1). Lineage (NCBI taxonomy): Eukaryota > Metazoa > Arthropoda > Insecta > Lepidoptera > Nymphalidae > Euphydryas > Euphydryas editha. The sequence continues at coordinate 9,786,464 of JAUPFZ010000011.1, forward strand.
TTATTTAAAATTTTAATTTAATGTACATTATATTAAATCTTAAGTTTCATTTTCACAGCACAATTAGCGCAAACATTATGAATATCTTTGAATGGTAATTAAGGTCAACTGCTTGTGACTCTTATGTTTAGAAACTATTGCAATTAACTTTACTTAATAGATCTATTTGAATGATGTATTTGTAACTTTGGTCAGTATCAAAATATTATATTGGAAACTTAAATCTCGTTGTAAAAATAATTGTTTTGTCTTACTGTAAAATATTATACCGTCACCAACTCGTCGCTCTGCAACTCCATGTTATTACACAAACAAGCCCTGCCTATACAAATAAACATAATAATTAGGATTTACATCTAAAATTTTGACTGCTTATAGCATAGAAATTTTTAGGTGTTTTGTGTACATAAAATGTATGTTTGTATGTAAATGTGTTTTAAAAATATATTATTTACTAATTTTCATATTATGTTCATTGAATATTATGTAATATTCTTAATTGCTTTTAAAATATAATCAATAAGTATTTATAGAAGATTTTATGTTTGTTTAATTAAATAAACATAATTTCTGTAGAACCGTTAAACAATGCTACACCAAACTAATATTCAAATTTACTGTTTAATTACTGTGACTTTGTTCAAAGTAGTAATAGTACTTAGTGCTGAATGTTTTTTTATTCAATTTTTATTTGGAGACAAAATAAGCCAGCACTCATAATGTAATCACATATTTGCATATGTGATATAACTTTGCAGTTTTATTATTACTATCTAATTCAAGAGTTTTCTGAAAACTATTAAAATATAAAATTACTCAAAATATAAAATTACTCAAATTTGTGAAATTGTAAGGTCAAATCAATCAATCATTAATAAATATTTCATTAATATTGCATTTAACACTGCCATTTTGTATCATATAATTATGTGGATATAAATAGTGGGCACATTCGTTATCTTAATTGATTAAAAACACCAGTATGTATAAATAAAATAGTTACTACTGTTATTGACAGTATATTTTTATTTTATTTTAAAGCGTACATCAGTCAGTTTGTTATGTTGCAGTTCATTTGCACAACTTTATTCCCACTTCAATTATTCTTAATGTCTTTTAATTTGTTCATGTAGTTTAAAGGATGTAAAATAAATAAAACAAATTAAATAAGCTGCTATCAAATCATTAAAAATATTAAAATTTACACCAGGATGATGACAAAGAAAACCATTTTATTATTAGTACAACAATTAATAATTCTTGCCCATTTTTTACTTTTGGTATTCTCATTATTTAGTATCATATTATGTTTGATATATTTCTATGGAATATTGTTATAAAAATTTTGGGTTTCGGTATTTAGTAATTAATAATATATATATATATATATATTGTATTTTTATGTAATTTTTGCAATAGTTTCATAGCAAAAAATTGTTAAGATTGTGAAAATATACAAAAAATAATAGGCTATTAACAGTCGCATGAAACTTAACACTAATTTGTTTCGCTGCATTTATTATAACTCAAAAACTAATAAAGGGTCATCATTATACTGGATTTAAAAATGACGCATTTGGTTCAGTTAAATGTTTAGTTTTTATTATAATTATGTATATAATATACTTATTAGGTTTGTTTCAAAATTATATTTATTTATTGGGTCCAAATAAAGGAATAAAGAACTTGGAGATCTCGAAAATTGCACTTAATGTATATATTTATATAATATTGTGTCAAAGCGATGAGTTGAGTCGAACGGTGTGACTACATGAGCTAGGTGCATCCGTTATTAATATTTCTCAATGTAAAACGTAAATATTATAGAGCCTTATTTAAGAAAGCAGTCGTCTTATAGAGACTTAACTTGGAAGCACCTTGAATTTAACATTTAGATTGTGAATTTAGAATATAGAGATTTCAAAAAGGTTCTACTAAAATTGTTACCTCACCGATAGTGAATAGTTATCAATTTATGAAAACTTAAAAATAAAATATTAAACAATATTTTTTTTTTCATTGAGTCTTAAATAATTGCTATAAAATAAAAATAAAACTTTTGTTTATGATATAAATTTAAAACAAATATATTTTTGATCATTATGATTTTAATTTTTAACCGCTTTAATAAAAGTGATGAGATACCGGTTGGTCATGCCAACATGCATTGTCATCTTATTTTGTCTTTATTTTATTTTGATTAAATCCAATTACGGTTTGTTATGTTACAAGGGTACTTTCAATAATACGATTTATGGAGAAGATCCTCTACATAAAACTTCATTATGTACATCCAGAAAACTAATGGCCCGAATTCGTTGTTCGCTTACTTTTCTATGTAATGGTAATCATTTATTAAAAATTTATTTAGTATTTAGGAAATGTAAGGTGTTATAATTTATTCATTTATTAACTCTTTTGCATACCAATACACAAATATAACAATAAAAAAGAATATAAAACAATCAACTTGCATCAGTTGCAATAGGCGGCCTTATCGCTAATAAAGCGATCTCTTCCAGGCAACCTTTGGGCAAAGGAAGCTTGCATATATAATTTACGGGAGGGGCGCAAAATTCTGAACAAACAACAAAAAAGAAAAAAGTAATCGTATACATATACATAAGTATACTTATATAATTATGTATATATGTATATAAACAAAATGACTGGTGGATTAGGATGAATATTTAAGGGGAATTCTCGGTACATGATTTTCATTCGAATTATGTTAAAAAAAAATAGGTAAATACTAATAAACTTCTAAGTTATCCAACAGTTATCTAATTATTTACGCGTCGTCTGGACACCCTAGCAGCTAGCTGCGCTGTCGACTCAAAACAGGTATGTAGGTGGGTACATTTATTTATCACGCGGTAGTTTACCTTCGTCCAAACGTCGCCACCAAAAATACCAAGTTATTTCAATCGTTTAAGCAATAAATTTGTTGACTAGGTAAATGATATGGACTTTGGACAAACTTAATAGGAACTGTTTACCTATCTTGGTATTTCCGGCTATTTAAAAATGGAATCATACTTATTTACAAGGATTCTCAATCATTAGCCACGTCGTTTGGCAAGCGGTACAGTACAACACCACGCCGCACGCGCTGCCGGTATGACTGGAAATGTGTCCACACTTCATTTATTTAAATATAAATTTATGGAAATTTGGTCAAAAATTAAGTACCTACCTATTTTTTTACATAATTCGAATGAGAATCATGTACCGAGTATTCTCCCTTTTCTTTTTCTACCTTTATATGTATATACAGTGTGTCCGGTTACCGGTGTAAAATTTTTTATTATTATTATTAAAATTACAATATTCACCGAGGTAGAAGTCCTACATTCAAAAAAGATGTCTCATCGGATAGATGAAGATACGTGTAATAAAATAAAAGCAAACTTGTTACTGCAAAATTTAATTTAGATCCTCAAAAGACTTTAATGCGTGGGGTCGAGGTGGTGACACATAAAAATTAAAATGGCTGACATTTCATTACAACTGGGTCTAAATGACATTTGAGAAAGGATTTGTCGATGAGATTGATTATATTTCATACCATTAAAGGCTTCGACACCGGTAACCGGACATATTGTGTATATATACATATATAAAAGTATTTTATTAGTTACAAATAAAAGGTACACTTTTACAATTCTGGAGGTACATAGAAATGTATTTCATACTAAAGTGCACCTGTTATCTGAACTAGTTAGATAACTGTATCTCAGAATAAAATATATATAATAAGTAATGTTTCTATGGGTAGACCATACGACCGACATTATTTTACCTAATAACTCTTTTATTATTTATATATTATACCTATATACAGAATGTCTGGTAAATTACTATCAATATTTAAGGAAAATACTCGGTACATGATTCTCATTCGAAGTATGTAAAAAAAAATAGGTACTTAATTTTTGCCCAAATTTTCATAAATTTCAATTCAAATAAATGAAGCGTTGACACTTTTCCAGTCATGCCGGCGGCACATGCACACGTGTTGTACTGTACCGCTTGTTCACATCTAAAAATTGCCAAAGTTCACATCATTTACCTAGTCAACAAATTTGTTGCTTAAACTAGTAAAATATCTTAGTATTTTTGCCTATCCTAAGCCAGGATTAAAGTTTAAGGGGGACTGGATCATGCTTGTTTATCCTGCTACCCTGTTAAAAAGTCTCTGTGTCGGAAGTGCAGCTAGCTGCTAGGGTGTCCAGACGACGCGTAAATAATTAGATAATTGTTGAGTAACTTTACTTAAAAGTTTATTATTATTTACCTATTTTTTTTTTACATAATTCAAATGAGAATCATGTACCAAGTATTCTCCTTAAATATTAATAGTATTTTACCAGTCACCTGTATACCTATAATAATTATTTATAAAAGAAGAACACGGTTAATCATGAATTATTTTTAATATTTATAAAATAGTAAATTATTTTGTAATTTTTCATATTTTTTGTATAACATGTGAGCGTTTTCTTGATAATAATTTATTCTTATTTTCGGTAGGTTTAAGAAGGCCCATAATAGTAGTAAGTCTGTTCCTATTATATAAGAAAGTAAGTAAAAACCCCACGTTAATATAATTTATTTAAGATCTTTATATATTTATAATTTACAATTATTTGACATATCAAATAATATTTTCTTCTGGGGATTTGTGAGAATATAAAATGCCTAAAATAATCTGAAAATAAGAGTTTTGTCTTCCTCATCCTCTTTAATCCACTCAGAAAAAAGTACGTAGATCTACGAATATTTCATATGCAAATTTTACTATTTCTACGTAATTTTCTGATCTGGCCTACGCCTTATTCAAAATCCGAGTTGGCAACACTGAAATAATTTATAATCGGATTTAGTCTGATTTTCAGTAAGTGTGTGTGCACTGTGCCGGTATATTGAAATGTATGGGAATACGTGCGTTATGAATTAATAATCTTTAATATTCAGAACCGGAATTCAGACCGCTCGTCAGTACCATTCTTACAGATCGATCTGAGAAATTCATAATCTGAAAAAAACAAGAATGTGTGTGGAGAATACTGATATTGTATGGAATTCTGGGCTTTCTGAATTAATAATATGAATTCAGAGAGACATTCCGGATGTGTGAGGCCAGCCTTAGAGTGCCTGTCCATTGAAGCGGAGCGAGGCTGCGGAGCGGATAAACGGAGAAATATTAACCAATAGAATTGCAAAAATCTCCGCTCCAGTGGACAAGGGCTATTAGTTAATATTTCTCCGTTTTTCCGCTTCGCAGCCTCGACGCTTCGCTTCAATGGACAGGCACCCTTACTGGTGCGAGATGAGTGTAAATATGCTATAGTGTGTAGTTATGTCCCTGGCTCACCTCGTGACTCGTAAGACTCGCATCAGATGCAGTTTTTTGGGCACGAGACAAAAGTACTTCGTGAGCGAAACGATCTTCGAAGTGTTAAAATTTATTACCCTCAATTGAACTACATTTAAGAACTGGATAAAAAAAGTTTCATATATTCTAAAGGCCATAACAAAAGAGGTCTTATAAAAGGAGGCTCAAGATAAACAAAAAATATACATAGAAACCAAGGCTGGATTCAGGGGGTGGACAGGCAGAACTACAGTTAAGATTTGAAAAAAATATTTAAATTTTGGTGGGTCAGGTACTTTTTCCTTTTTTTTTTTCAAACAGTCTTTATTCTCATTAACTAGAATACAATATATACAATATCCATATATTTTAAATATAATAATTATATCCATATTTTTTAAATACCAATTCCTTCGAAAATCTGTTTTGATATCTTTATTGAAATAGTTTTCTTTGCCACGAATTTTTAAAATCCTTGTCTTGAAAAAAGTTGTTGGTTTTATTCGAAAATTATTAGGACACTTCACTCCTTCGGGATCTACCAAAGATCCTCCAGATCTCCAAATCCGGCCCTGATACAGTCGTAGAACATCCTTTTGAAGTAGGTTAAAACATCGTATTATAGAAGATAGAAGAAGAAGAATTTGGTTTCATTTCTATATTTTTCCTTTGACTCCTTCCCAAAAATCGCTACCGCTACCGCTGCGAGCGTGTAGAGTCACGAGGCGAACACCGAGTGTCCCGTTTACACCCTCGCCTCGTTTCGTGGTTCGCTTCGCGGCTCGCAAGCGAGTGTAATTTTGTTAAAACAATAAAAAAAATATACATATGAGATTCTTGAACTATTGCAGACTTTTGTTATGTCACGAATCTTGACAATTAGAAACGTTAAATTATAAATATTTACATTTAGGTTAAAACTTTAACAGATTTCCGGCATAAGTTTGGATATTAAAATAATTATGAGTAAAAATTGTATCGGTAATGTGCCAAGCTTACTGGTTATACTTTATATCGCGAGTGCATCGCCTAACTTACTTTGTTATAACTGTTCATCTACTCAGAGCAGTTGGAATCAATGTGGAGGAGTATTCACTAAGCCAGGATTTATTTTCAATAACAGCCGACATTATTTAACCAACTGTACTGGAGGTGGTGTGTTTTCCTTTACCAAAAAATTAATGCCATATTAATTACATTTCTTACTATTTTATTAAATTAATAATATCCAATACATTGAATTCAGTAGCTCAACCCTCATATAAGTGTTCAATTCGGTTATAAATTATATTGAATTGTCTATTTACGCAAATTATCATATATTAATTTATTTATTGTACTATACAGATATAATATATTAAAGTGTGTCCGAATATTATACCTACAATATTATAAGGATAGATGATTATACATACAGTCTCGACTTGACAAACTTTTTTTTAACACTTGAAAATACTTATTTTACGGATTCTGTTTATGTGGGTTTTACTATCAAAACGATCGTTCCAGAATACCAACTTACACCTAACGTTTCAATGTTAAGACAAGTGGCGTGACTCCTCGGCGGCTGGTTTCCCTTGGGATTTTGCTTGCTGTAACGCACTAACCTTTTTTTGTGTTAATTTTGCGTTAATTAACGTGTATTTGTTATGCTTGTTTATTATGTACACCACTGGCACGATATATTTTAAGGGTTATCATATTATTATAAATATCATAACTACCATTTTCCTTCGATTTTTATATAGGTAGGTACTATTTATAACGTTTTTATTTATTTTAATTTATCTATACAGATAATTCAATGTGCTTCGTGCGATCTTGGACAGCTCGTGCGAGGCATCACTGGATTGTGCAACGAGGCTGTTATCAAATAAACTCCGATGATCCTTTTCCAAAAGCTATGACTACGCCAACCAGAGCAATGACTTGTAAATACGAACGGCAAGTGCTATATTATAGGCAACGTTATATATTTAACCGAACTAAACTAAAATAGAATATAAAGATGGTACTGCTAAGCAATAAAGCAATGACCTTGTATATAGAATAAGAAATGAAGCTTAATGCAGGAGTCATCAGGTATAAATGATAACAATCGGGATCGGCGGCTTTACGTAATCATCGATCTCCGACGCTATGGTGGGGAGACCCACAAATACAAGCACCCAGATCAGAACCAAATAGTTTACTACTTTTATACAATAGTATTACTAGCTGCTGCCCGCGACGTCGTCTGCGTGAACGCTATTAGATTACACGTTGTTATAGAATGCGTTTAAGACATAAAGGTTCACTGCTCGTTCCCCGTAGGTGATAGCGTGATAATATGTAGCCTATATGTTGACCCGACTTCTTAATAATATTCGTGCCAAATTTAAAGTAAATCCATGCAGTACTTTTTGAGTTTATCCCGGACATACATACAGACAAACAGACAAAAATTCTAAAAACTATATTTTCGGTTATATGCTTCGGTATCGATTGTAGATCACACCCCAAGTATTTTTAAAAAATATATACAATGTACAGTTTTGACTTTCCTACCATTTTATTATATGTATAGATATACCTATATCACGTTAACTTAAGCCTTAAGGTTCTTAGGTGCTACTATTACTATAAGTATCTATACCGATTGAAGAAGTTGTATTTTTATATACGCGCCAATATTAAACTACAGATACTAGTACAAATAAATGAACAGTGTAAATGAACATAAAAAATTATCTATATGTACAATACTATGCTCATAAGTGAACTGTAATTAATGTTCTTGAGAAAAAATAAAGTTCTTTAAACCTAACTATATATAGGTAGTTCTAATAAATAGAATAAAAGACCTATAAAGACTTTTTTAGAGTTTTATTAGAGGAAAAAAGTCTAGTACAATTGTTGGGTTTCCTTTAAAAATTGTTAAAATTCTAATAAAAGTTTATTAAATTCATTAGATTGTATTGTGATATTTTAAATAAACTATCAATTTGTGATTTCCGTTTGATTTTTTAAAGTAAGGTATTTTTAAAAAAGAAAAAGAGTTGTTGATGGTCTAATTAAAATGTATTAATTTTATATAATTGTATTGGGCTGTTTTAGATAAGTGTTAATCTTAGTTTAAATTCATTTGATAGTAATATTATTTAATTAAAAGTATTTGTATATGTTATTTGGAAATGCAATGTAATTTAGACAATCAATAGACTTTGTTCAAATTATATAAATACGTGTTATGAGAGAAGCAGGGCACTTTTTGTATCGGCTCGGTGGAGTGAAGTTGTAAGAAAATAAAGGCAGTTGTGAACACCTACGAAGCAGTTTTATTACACCTCAGAAGTGGGATACTGGCCATATTGGAGTAAGTATTTTTCTTGCATAAAAAAAAAAGATATATTTACATGTGTTAAAGTATAGTTTTCGTATTAGTACTCGAAATTATTATTTTATGCGATAAAAATCTTTTTCTTTAATTTTCTTTTTTAAATATGATAATATAAATATATATAGGTATATATGTGTTGTATAGAGTTTTCATTTGATTAACTAATACGTATTCATGGTTCATGTCAACATTTGGTCAAGGCTACTCCTTGGCAGTGTTAGTGTAATGAGAAAGTGACTGTATTTTGAGGGAACTACCGAACATGCCAATATAAGGTCAGGGCACTCCCTGATAATATTGCATGTTTATGTAGCGTCTTAACTTTGGCTTCGATTTTGTCTGGGGCTACACTCCAGAAATTGAAGTCAGTGTTGAGAAGCACTAGTGTCTCAAAATAGTCTCATAGGTGCATGACAAATGTTCATTCGTGAAGTTAAATCACGTGAGATCTCCATCCGATGAATTAACTTGAATAACATACTAAAATACATTTATTTTTTCTCGAGTTTCAGATCATGTCGAGTACCAGTAGACGAAGGCGAGAGAATGACCAGATGTTCGAGTCGCAAACACTCGAGGCAGAAATAGATGAAACAAGGTCTACACGAAATGAATATGCTGGTCGTCGCTCCCGAAGTCGAAGTCCAATAATAGGGAGCCGAAGAATATATACCTCGCGAAGTCCGAACAATTGGACCGAGAATAATCGGGAGAATAGGATATCCAGAGAACGTTCATTAGAACGTCGATTACGAAGGAGAAACTACGAACAAAACGAGGGCTACGGCTTACAACGCCAATCCAGATCCCATGAACAGCGTGGTCGAGACACGCAGACTGTACCAGACTGCGATCATCAAAAATTAAGATCAAGGAGCCCATCATTTACTGTTCAAGACGTAATTCAGATAGTTAATAGTTTAAAGGCAAAGGAGGTACAGCCATCAGCACAAACTACTAGTAACAATAAAAACGTAGATCATCAAAATATTTTACCAAATTTCAACCCATCAACTAAAAACCAGCGTATCGATATTTGGTTACGTAAAGTTAACGAATGTGCTTCTGTTTATGGCTGGGACGAAAGAACCACTACACATTTCGCTATGCAAAAGTTACAAGGATTGGCTAAAACTTGGTACGAAGGGCTAAATTCAATACTATTCACGTGGCAAGATTGGCAAAATAAGTTGTTAGCAGCTTTTCCATGTGAACAGAATTACGGTCAAATTTTGGAAGATATGCTCAAGAGGAAAAGTAAATTCAATGAACCTATAGAGGTGTATTACTATGAAAAATTAACACTTTTGAATCAATGCGATATTAGTGGAAAACGTGCCGTGGATTGCATTATTCATGGAATTAGTGACAAAATGCTTAAATCTAGTGCTTTGGCATTGCGGTGCTCTTATCCAGAACAACTCTTACAATACCTAATGAGTAACAAAGATATGGTTAATCTTTCTGAACGATCCTCCTATAGGAATAGACAGTTTAATGAGACTAATAGATTTACTTCAAATCACACTGTTTCAACCAATCCAAATCCAATATTCTGCTTTAATTGTAAGGAAAAGGGTCATCCCTATTTACAATGTCCTAAGCCTTTAATAAGATGCAACCGTTGTAATAAGATTGGACACAAGACGGAAAGTTGTTTTATGAATGCAGATAAGAGACCACTAAGAAACGAAATCCCTAGTACGATGTGTATCACTGATTCAAAACTAAGTTCGAAATTTGTAAAAAGTGTGACAGTAAATGGAAAGCTATTAGATGCATTTATAGATTTTGGCAGCGAAGTATCATTAATTAAGAAAACTGTTGCATTACAGCTAGGAGTTAAAATCAACAAAGCTATATCCTTTATAAGGGGTTTTGGGAATGAACTAGTGCAATCCACAGGAAACGTAGTGTTAGATATTCTAATTGATGATGTCAAAGCCAAAGTAACTTGCAAAGTTGTTACCGACAATTTATTGGACACATCTCTACTAATAGGTCAATCTTTTACAGAACAATGTCACGTTATAGTGTACAAGGACGCAAATCGATTAAATTTTTTCGATATTGGGAAGGAATTACCATTCAGTAACACTGAGTTAAAGAAAGAAGATCAGATTAAGATAAGGATAGCAAAGGATGTAGAAATATATGGAGAGACGTCTGTAAAAGCACTGTGTAAACCAACAATAAGTGGGGATATAGTATTAAATAGTAAAGTATTGGGTAAACCTAATCAGCAGTATATCATTAAAGGTGGAATATACGCGGTAAAAAAGGGTTTACTTTTTGTGACTGTATTGCCATATATAATCCCTTGTTTACTTATGGAGAATGCTTTGATATGTCGTACGGAAAAGGTGGAGTTGGTAAACCAAATAATTGAAACTGCCACAAGAAGCACGCCTAGTGTACAAAATACCAGGATAAAAATAAACGAGATAAAAATTGGAGAAAATGTGACCGAAAATGATAAACTAAGGTTAATTCAGATGTTAGTTTGTTATGAACGATGTTTTGCTACTTCGTTAAAAGAACTTGGCTGTACAAATGTCAGTGAAATGAATATAGAAATAAAGAATAAGCAACCTGTGGTATATCGACCATACAGATTATCACATCACGAAAGAGAAACGGTGCAAAAAATGATAAACGAAATGTTAGAAGCTGGTATAGTTAGAGAATCTGTATCCGAATATGCTAGTCCCATGATTTTGGTGCGAAAGAAAGATGGCAGTTTCAGAATGTGTATTGATTATCGAAAATTGAATTCAATTACTATCAAAGAAAGATATCCGATGCCTATCATAGAGGACGAGATAGCAAAGTTATCTGGACAAGCTTGGTTCATTACTTTGGATTTGACTTCGGGCTATTATCAAATACCTATCAACGAGGAAAGTAAACAACTAACAGCATTTGTCACCCCGGATGGACATTGCGAGTTTAACAGAATGCCATTCGGTTTGGCAAATGCTCCAGCCATATTTCAACGTACGATGAATAAAATATTAGGTTCCGCACGTTTCAGTAAGGCGACTGTGTATATCGATGATCTTTTGATATTTGGCAAAAATTCAGAAGAGTGCTTAGACCGACTGGAAGAAATCTTAAAGCTAATTGAAAAGGCTAAACTAACGTTAAACTTAAGAAAATGTGACTTCCTACAGAACAAGATCGATTATCTCGGATACGAAATTAGCGGTTCGGGTATTCGTCCAGGAGAAAAGAAAATAAATAGCCTCATAAATTTTCCACGGCCAAATGATGTACACTGTGTACGACAATTTCTTGGTCTGGTCAGTTATTTCCGGAAATTTATTCGAAACTTTGCTCAAATTGTTTTCCCTCTTAATAAACTACTTAAAAAGAGTGCAACTTGGGAATGGGAACAGGAGCAGGAAAAAGCATTTACAAGCTTGAAATCCAAACTAGTCGAAAGACCAATTCTAGCCTTATACAACCCCAGTGCAGAAACAGAACTACACACGGACGCCAGTAAGATCGGTGTGGGCGGGATACTTTTTCAGAGGTCTACAACGGATAACATTTTTTATCCAGTCGCGTATTACAGTCGACAAACGTCCCCTGAGGAGAAGAATTTTCATTCGTATGAGTTGGAGACGTTAGCTGTAGTCTGTTGTTTAAGAAAATTCAGAGTTTTTCTGCTTGGGAAAGAATTAAAAATCGTGACCGATTGCAGTGCCTTGCGGTCCACGTTTGCGAAGCGTGACTTAATACCACGTATAGCACGATGGTGGTTATCACTGCAAGAATACGACTGTTCAATCGAATATAGAGCTGGAGCTAAAATGGCACATGTGGATGCACTGTCAAGAAACCCAGTGAATGATAATGACTCACTAAATAGTGATCATTGTCCTGCTGTTATGACGATCACTAGTGAAGACTGGTTACATACACTTCAACTTGGAGACACGGAACTATGTAGGATACGAAATATTTTAACTAGTAAGGAAGATTGTGAAGGACTACAATATATTAAAGATAACTTTCTGATTAAAGATAATAAGCTTTACAGATATTTAGACGGTGATAGAAATAATATTCGTTGGGTTGTTCCAAAGGGTGCAAGATGGCAAATATGTCGGATGAATCATGACGATATTGGACACTTTGGTATAGAGAAAACATTAGAACGAATAAAGAAAAATTACTGGTTTTCAAAGATGACTAAATTTGTTAGAAAATATGTTAAAGCGTGCATCGAATGTGCATATGCGAAAAACAATAAAAATACTCGAGAAGGCCTATTACATCCTATACCTAAAGTGGAAGTTCCATTTCATACACTGCACGTTGACCACCTGGGACCTTTTGTTAGATCCAAAAGAGGGAATTCGTATTTGTTAGTAGTAGTGGATGGGTTCACTAAATTTATTTTTATTAAACCAGTTTAAGATACAAAAGTTCGAAACGTTATACAGATATTAGATGATATTTTTTATACTTTTCGGGCACCTAACCGATTAGTCAGTGATAGAGGATCCTGTTTTACATCACACATTTTTAAAAAATTTTGTCTTGACAAAGGTATTAAACATATTTTAAATTCCGTAGCGAGCCCAAAATCAAATGGTCAGGTAGAACGGTATAACCGTACTATTCTAGATTCTCTGACTGCACAGAATTTGAAATATGATGAAAAGGACTGGGACAATCAGGTTGGTAAAGTTCAGTGGGGACTCAATAACACAGTTCAAAAGACGACATGTAGAACTCCAGCAGAAATCCTGTTTGGAACATCCATGAACAGCGAAATCAGAGCGATCTTAAATGAAATTATCGATGACACACGACAAGAAGTTGATCTAAATGAAATAAGGCTTAACGCAAAAGAAAGAATTAATAAGGAACAACAAAAGCAAAAAGAATATTTCGATAAGGGCAGGAAACCGGCCCGATTGTACAAAGAAGGTGATTTGGTTAAAATTGTGAAAACATCGTTTGAAAATAAGGGTAACAGCAAAAAGCTTCTTCCGTTGCATATTGGCCCTTTTAGAGTAGTTAAAGTTTTAGGACAAGATAGATATAAGATCGCGTCAATACCAGGTTTTAGTAACACTAAAAACAAACGCGGTTCTGTAGTCGCCGCAGATCGAATGCAACCATGGATTCACGTGGCTGCTTTAGGTCTAGGAAACGATTAAATTGTATAAGTGGCAATTTACGCCACAAACAGCATAATTGGATGCGAGAAGTGATTGGTTCGCATCTTTACTGTAAAGTCATGAGAATTGATTGGTTCATGACATATAGTGATGAAGTTTATGAGAATTGAATGGTTCATGAACGAAGGAATGTTCAACTTACGTTGAAATATAATGTGATGCCGGGATGTGAGAAGTGATTGGTATTTTTTTTGGTATTCTAGTCATGAGAATTGATTGGTTCATGACTAGCCTACCATAATAGTAAGAGGCCATGAGAATTGATTGGTTCATGGTTCAGTGAAATTTGAGATTTAGATGTGAGAATTGATTGGTTCACATCTTAAAAGTCATGAGAAGTGATTGGTTCATGACTCATTTATTTCATTTATTTATTCAAGATTTATTTAAATAAAGTATATCTGTAAATCATTAAAGGGAGAAGTTTATCAATTAAAAGTAATATGATGTAGTGATTTATAAAAATAAAAAAAAAAGAAGAATGTATTAGTCTCTATATACCTACATTACATCTTTACTTATATTTATAATTTACTTTTCTTCTTTATCTATATGGCAGTGTTGGGTTATCACGCGATTCGTGTACGAGGACGCACACGTTGTCAGGATGGTCGAGTGTTGGGTTTCCTTTAAAAATTGTTAAAATTCTAATAAAAGTTTATTAAATTCATTAGATTGTATTGTGATGTTTTAAATAAACTATCAATTTGTGATTTCCGTTTGATTTTTTAAAGTAAGGTATTTTTAAAAAAGAAAAAGAGTTGTTGATGGTCTAATTAAAATGTATTAATTTTATATAATTGTATTGGGCTGTTTTAGATAAGTGTTAATCTTAGTTTAAATTCATTTGATAGTAATATTATTTAATTAAAAGTATTTGTATATGTTATTTGGAAATGCAATGTAATTTAGACAATCAATAGACTTTGTTCAAATTATATAAATACGTGTTATGAGAGAAGCAGGGCACTTTTTGTATCGGCTCGGTGGAGTGAAGTTGTAAGAAAATAAAGGCAGTTGTGAACACCTACGAAGCAGTTTTATTACACAATTTTCTCAAATAAAACTCTAAAAAAGTCTTTTTAAGTCTTTTATTATATTTATTAGAACGATATAGTTTTTAGAAGGCGATAATTTCCATAAGGGAATCTATACATTAAATAAAATTGAAACCTACCAACCGATGCCTGGATATGAGAAATATTTAGGTAAAACGAATTATAGGGGTTTTTATAAGTACAATATAACCCAAACAATTATTTTTAGAATATTTGATTGTATGGATGTTTATTTCGGCATTATACGCAAAATCTGCTGCACTATGAAATTGTATGCGGTGTTTTCATTTCTGATTCTGGATTTCTAACTTAAATTCTTGTGTTGGTTTTATCTAAATATATCATGTTTATCTTGATATACCTTAATCTATTAAAAGATTTTAGTGAAATTGTAACGAAGTCGTTATTACACATTATTTTTCAAATATCAACTGTCGTTGCCTTTACTATGAATGGTACCAGATCCGCAACTGAGAAAAAGAAAATGTTTGCTTGACCCTATGTGGGCACATCACACAGAACCACTTGTTTCTGATCTTTTTGATATTTTTTCATGCAGACGAAGTTTCGGGTTAGCAACCAATAGCAAGTAACTTTATTAACTTGTTAATTTAAAATATGTATTACTTTTATTGATTTCAGACTTGCTGATGCAGAATATAAAGTGTGTTTCTGTAATGCTAACTGGTGTAACTCCGCATATATACATGTAAATCATTTTCGACATAAAAAGATACTAATAACTTACCTCTTGTACTACTTGCTTGTTGTCTAATAATTAATTAAAAAATTCTATCGTGTATTTCATATGTTATGGCGTACTTGCACGGTATGCGTTTACGACCTCGTAAAAGGGTGACTACGGAAGTAATGAACTGTTTGTTATTCTTGATTTTCTATGAGATGTGTGGATTGCAATAAACGTTGACTTTATGGGTTTATAAACAGCTTTCACTTGATCTTAGTTGCCTGTGTCTTTCTACGAAAAGGATGGTAAGAAATGTCTGTGTTAGTGGGCCGCGTCCGCTGCGCCTGCCGCATACGTCATTTTTTGTACACACATGTCAATCTAAACCTACATAATACATACTTTTATTATATACCAATAAAGGGATTATATAACTTTGTTTTCATGTAATAAAAAGAAAATTTATCCTTGAAAAGTTTTAAATACGATATATTTTTAACTTAAATTTAACATTTATTTAATAAATATTTGTTTAATACTCTATTTTACATAATAATAAATAGTTTTTATGTGTATTTATAAATTAATAAATATTTTTATTATATAAAAAAAATATATTATGTTATACAGCAGAACAAAATATTTGTGTGTGTAGCGGTGGGAGCAAAAGTACTCTATAAAGTTAGCCTGACGAAAACATGAAAATAGGTACATGATAAACACTTAAGATCACATAGCATTAAGTATATTTTAAGGTGAATGGTCGATAATTTTTATTTTTATTCTCAGACACAAAAATGCTAATTCGCATAATAATTTTTTTTTTTTAAATGTTTCTACAAGTTTTTAAAATCTCTGGGGTGTGATTATGCCAATGAATGGTTTCATAATAGACGTTATTGTCAGGTATATTAATCTACTAAATAATAGATTAATATACCTACTATTTATAATGATTTTTATGGGCGTAACATTGAGCCAATAATGGCTTTTTATTTATTATCAAAAATTATGTCTATACGGCGCGACGCCAAGCCAGGTACCTAGGTGGAAATTGCCGTTCAATTGGACGGCTTCCTTTACGCCTAAATGTGAACGAGTGAACAAAACGTTCATCGGTAAAGCTAGATGATGCTCAGCTAATTAGTTGAAAGTCAATTTTATAAGAATGGATAAAGTATATAAAATATGAAACAAGATAATATTTCATACATTTTCATTCGTAAAATAAAAAAATTGTTTTAGTTTTGGCTATTGTTAGACTTCTTAAGACGCCAGCATCAAATAACTCCTAACTGTTGACGCCTATTCTTACATAAAAGACATCGAGCTTGTTAAATAAGCAAGCCAAAATAGCAACGCAGAGAAAGATACTAATTCAATGCTACGGTTGCTTTTAAGCCACTCATGAGTTTAAATGTCAATAATTCAACTACGAAACATTATAAATATTAAAATAAATATAACATATGGATGTTTTATCCCAATGATCAGACAGATGTAGCAAAATCGAGTCGCAGTCGCAGCAGTAATACTAATTTTTAATTTTGTTTATAATTCACAAAATGTGTATCTTTTAAAAGTTTAAATGTACCTATGAACTCTAATGTCTGAGGTAACTAAATTTTTATTTATTAATAAAAAGCGGTATTTGGCTTGACGCTACATAATGACACTAAATTTTTTTTAGATACTATTTAGCCATTATTCGTATATTTCATATTTTATCTATCTTCCTCACCTCCTCTTTCACCGTCAATCGCCATACATGTCATCAAAAAAAGAGAATCCTTTGTTATTATTGCTAGCAGTTTGTGAAGAATTTATTTTATTTCTTATATATTTGTTTGTTCTATTTTTAAACATACCATTTAAAATCTTTGTTTCCCTCTTATTTCGCTTTTCTTCTTGTTTTCTATTCGAGTAATTATTTTCATCACTATCAATGATTATGCCCTTCTTATATATTTCCACTGGTACTTCACTGCCATCACTTACATCATATTTTATACCTAAATCAGTTTCTTGTATTTCTATGGAACCGAAACCAATGTCTATTAATGATTTTAAATTTTGTGCTCTACTGACCCTATTTACTCTGTTTTTCTCCGATTTCTTTGTATCTTTGTCTTTAAGTGGGTGTAAATGTTTAACTTCATTAGTCTCATTTGGATTCGATACTTCTTTCTGAGTTACACTATTATCTGGTTTTGGTTTCGATCCGTATGTTTTAACTTTAGAATGTCCTTGTATAATTAAGTACGAAGGTATAGATGGAGCTTCGGTTGTAGATTTATTATCTTGTGACATCTTCAACGTAGTCGGAATTGGTGTGGTGAAACGCATATGTAAGTATGGATCATGTGTGTGGGTTATCGGTTTTTCATTGAGCAAATTATTTAATATATGAGGATTAAATTGAAATTGTTTCCGTGAAGGCGGTGTTGAACTCTCTGGTAATTTTATAGGTGGAGGAGGTTGCATAGTTTGCATTACTTCTAGATTAA
This sequence comes from Euphydryas editha, assembly GCA_036937285.1. Classification (NCBI taxonomy): domain Eukaryota; kingdom Metazoa; phylum Arthropoda; class Insecta; order Lepidoptera; family Nymphalidae; genus Euphydryas; species Euphydryas editha. Next base: position 9,804,668 of record JAUPFZ010000011.1, read on the forward strand.
CGGAATCTTCAGTGGGCGGTGACTTATATATATGTATAGAATCTGATGCATGCGCGTACAAATTATCCTCTGGTCTATTTGGATCTGTGACCATAGGCATTGATATCATTGGACCTAACATGTCAATTACATTTGGTTTTATTTGTGATAGTGATTCTTGTGTGGGTTGAGAAGGTAAATTATTAACTTTCTCTGTAGTAGTTTCAATGTATCTGCGTATAGCTTCTGTAGACATATCTGCAGTCGTTTCTGTAGCCTGCCAAGTATTATCTGTGTTACTAGCGGTTAAAAGTGTTGGTGGTAAAACAGTAGGTAGAAATAGAGGCGATTCTATAAAGTGAGATGACGCTTGTGGTGGTGGTGGTGGAGCCTCGGATAATACAGGCTTATAATAAGAGAGAGGTTGTTTTGTAATGTCGTAATTATAATTATCTGTATCAGATATAATATTATGAGCCTCATTTATGTCGTCAAAAGGTGTCGTCGGACCCCATCCTGCATAGTCACTACTTACGGTATTGTTTGGTAAATTTGTAGTTTTGTTGTAGTTATTAAACCAGTTTTGTTCAGTCGTGGACGATTGGTAAATAAGATTGGATTCTTGAATAGCAAAAGACGACAATATTTCTGGTTTTGTTGTCGGGTCTTTGAACACAACAGTTGTATCAAGTAGCTTTGAAGGTGTAGTATGTAATAATAATTTATCTTCGACAAAATGTGAATGCTGGTGACTAGGAGGTGGCGGTGGAGGTGGAACAAGTATCGTCATCGGATAGTGATCACTAAATTTGTAAGAAAAATCTTCATATTTAGATGGAAATATAGGTAGTGAAGGTAATCTTCTAATAGGAGCTACAGGTCTTGAAGCAGCACTCGGCTTTCGAGAAGATACACCTAACACTAAAACCTCAGATTTTTTATCTGGATATTTTTCCCGCTGGGAGTGAATTTCGTCTGCCCAATAATGGACTCTTTCGAGAACAGGAGGTTCATAGTCGTACGTCGGATCATTACGTAAGGGATCTCCGCGTCCTGTTAATGGTTTCCATTGGTCGAAGTCCATTCGAGGTGAAAATATTGAAGCAATACCGTTTAAATTTAAATATTCTGTTGGATCTGAAAAAATTTTTTTTTTATAAGTACACATATATCTAAATGAATAGCAATATAATTTATATTTATAAAATATTTTCAACTTACGAGACACATTTGTTGAATGTTTTGAAAGTTTTCCTATACGTCCAGATTCCGCTTTAGGAAAACTTAAGAACCAAACCAGGAGATGCAGCATCATTCTACTATATTTCTGTAAAAAATAAATAATAATTAGGTTTATCAACAGGATTTGTGCATCCACTAGGCTAAAACAGATGTATCGAAGCCGATAGCCACGGATGTTCAAGTGCTGGTAATATTTAAAACTACTTTCGCAGTTCGCCGATGTCGATAATATTATGTGTAAGAATAAAATTGTTAGATTTACATTACTCATGTTTTTTCTATTTGTATATCAAGATTTGATGGTGTGGCCACACCAACCACCACAAAAAAAAAACAATAGGCTCTATATATTTTTGCCTTCTTCCTTTATTAGAAAAAAGCTTAAAAGGAAGTCGAAGATTATTATTGTTTTGTTATAGTAATAATATTTATAAATAAACTAGATGTTTTAGACTTTTAGTATAATTAAAATATATACAGGATGACTGGTAAATTACTATCAATATTTAAGGAGACTACTCGGTACATGATTATCATTCGAATTATGTAAAAAAAACAGGTCAATATTAATAAACTTTTAAGTAAAGTTATTCAACAATTATCCAATTATGTAAGCGTCGTCTGGACATCCTAGCAGCTAGCTGCACTTTCGACACAAAACAGGTAGTTTACCTACGTCCAAACGCCGCCACGTGTTAATAGGGTAGCAGGATAAACAAGCATAATCCAGTCCCCTTTAATACTTTAATCCGGGCTTAGGATAGGCAAAAATACTAAGATATTTTACTCGTTTAAGCAACAAATTTGTTGACTAGGTAAATGATGTGAACTTTGGCAATTTTTAGATGTGAACAAGCGGCACAGTACAACACCTGTGCACGTGCCGCCGGCATGACTGTAGGGTGTCAACGCTTCATTTATTTGAATTTAAATTTATGAAAATTTGGGCAAAAATTAAGTAGGGGAGACCAGGGATGAATGTAACAATTTTCAAGTTTCTCGTAATATCTCAATGAGCTTTTTGAATATAAAAGTTCTTATAAGTACATATGATAGATTGGTCTTTTAGATACCTTTTAACACCAGCATATATGCAACTGATATTATAGATTTTGAGAAAAACAACCAAATAAAGAAAAGTGGAGTTTGTTACAACCATCCCTACCCCTAGGGCTGGTTGTAACATTGTAAGGGGATGGTTGTAACGTTACAAATAACAAGTCAAAGTAATTTAAAAAACTAAAGAACTCGACTGCGTTTCTGTGTAATTTGAAAATGATTTTTTTTTTGATACTCCAGTGTCACTCTCATTGTAAATACGAATCTAATGACACCTCTCAAGCTAAAATCCATCGTTTCTTTCAGGCTGCAGTGCGACACAAACAATTATACATACATACATACATACTTTCGAAAAACATAACCCTTCTTCTGGCGCAGTCGGGTAAAAAGAAGTTACTATCATATTCAACATAATTATTTATTTATAAATAATCAGCCTTTTAGGTTTTACATAAAGATCAATAATGTCAAGAAAAAATTAAACATTTCTAGATAACATAACAATCTTCTAAAATAATCCAATAACATTATTTACAAATGAGATCTCAATCAGACAAACAATTATGGCACACAACTCATTCCGTTTTTAGTGCAGTCTACATGAGCCCATAACTGACACTCTAGGCACTGCACCCACTTTTCATTGGACCTGCTGTTTTTCCATACATACTAAAAAGAAACTATTTTCGTTGTCTGAATCATCACTATCTTCTATTGTTTTATTTATTTGGTTTTTTATTATTTTCTTTTCTCTCTGAAAAATAAGTTTCTTAACGTTTTTAGCTCTAAGCTTCCTTTTTTGTCGTTCTTCATTTTCAACCTTGTTTGGAGTATCAGTCATTACTGCAGTTTTTCTGCTTTTTCTTCCTTTTCTATTATCCTTTCTTTGTCCTGCTTTTGGTAGGGGCTTAACTTCATAGGGACTATACGATGTTGTGACTTCCTGAACACTAGTTGAAGATGTACATGGGGTGTGTAAATTATCAAATGATGTCGATGGGATAGCCACATCTACTGTCGAAATCGTTCTCGATGACAAGACTATTGCTGGTAGAGTTAATTTAGGAGGGGTTCTTGGCAGTAATAACTACCAAGCTACCAAGGGTATTTGGTTGATCTTATTTGGGATGAAAGTAACAAGTTGTTACTTTCATCCCTACCTAAAAAATTTACCGAATTTGGCAGACACATGCCTATAACTTAAAAATTTGTTAGAATAATACAGTTTCGAATGCTACTATAAAAATATGAATAGTCATTATATTTTACTGACTCTTGACACGTAAGCTTTAACCTACTGCAATAAAAACACAAACAGTTGAAAAAAATGGGCAAAACTTACTTCGAAGGTAGTTTTTGCGGCACCGACTCGTTACGTCAACAACCGTCGGCACAGCGCCGTGAGGCTAACTGAGGTTAGGAGGGATTCAAAATGACACATTTGGGTGAAACAACCATTAGTGCAGCCAACATAACTTTTTCAAAAAATCGTTTGTTACGTTCATCCCGTGTTACTTTCATCCCTGGTCTCCCCTACCTATTTTTTTTACATACTTCGAATGAGAATCATGTACCGAGTATTCTCCTTAAATATTGATAGTAATTTACCAGTCATAGTAGGCGTTAATACAAATTATACGGATTTAGGTACATAATTTAATTAATTCTCTCATTATTATGACTGTTACGGTTTTATAGTATAGTCTTTTTTTAATTTTAGAATAAAAAAATATCTGTTACTTTTTAGCACATCAGTGGCGTAGTAGTCTCTTAATTCATTTCGATTCGATTTGCTCGTCCAAATACTTAACTATTTGAATATATATTATATATATATATATATATATATATATATATATATATATATATATATATATATATATACAACTGCCATTAACAAATAGTTTTTATGTAGTTGCAAGTTTTACTTTTCTATCGCAATAGGATAGCGAACTATAGTAGTATACCTAGTAGTCATTAAAGAAGAATACAATAGTAGCTTTAGTATCTACTCAGTGGCATAAATGAAACGAATAGCAAAAATTAAAGTAACTTACGCCGATTTGCACGGAACAAATTTTAAATTTAAGTGTTTATTAAACTAATTTAATCACAAGAATCGTGATTATCTGTTGCACGAAACCTACATCTGATTAAGTTAACAAAAAAATTTAGTCTAATTAAAGACCTATCTAACGGATGATTAATTCCAACAGCTTTAAATTAATCATGAGATCAACTAATTTTAAGATTAATTGCAACTTAACTAACGGAAAGTTAGCGACGGTTTCGTGCAACTCGCCGTTAATGTACTAATTAATGCAAAGAAATACAACCATTGCGAATATACATATATCTTATACAGCGTTGCCAGACGTCCCGATTTTGGCGGGACGTCCCGATTTTTTGTATCAATATTAAATGTCCCGCGCGGGACACGCTCAGTCCCGCTTTTCGGGGAAAACTTGACCATGCGTGCAGTGCGCTGAGGAAACGTGGGCGGGTGACACAGACAAGTGTGGACTGGCCGCACGCCCTTTTATTTCAGAAGACGAATAAGACTCATCTATTTAACGATAGGGTAAATCTGATTTCAAATATTACATTTTTATTAAAATAAATTTTCTATGGCTATTTTTGCTATCTATTGTCACGTAAACGTAATTTTGTTTTTAATTTGAATTCAAATAAAAAAAGATAAATATTTAAAAACTTCTGATTATATATGTTTTTATACTATGTCCCGCTTTCGACGAATGAATCCCGCTTTTTCACTCAAAAATTTCCAAAATCCCGACTTGGCAAAAATAAAATCTGGCAACGCTGATCTTATATCTACTGAGTTGTTTATTAATATAATCAGATCATCACCGTACTTTTTAGAAACCATATATGTATACACTATCGAACTACAAAAACTCTTTTAATTTTATTAAATTACGCAAATAATCCAAAAAGAAGGAATTTTTGAGTAGTTCTCTCGGTTTCCGTGAGATTTCGGCATCATAGGCTAATTTTTTGAACATGGGACAACTTCTGGAGAATGCCTTTTAAAAGAAGATAATATCAAAATCACAATTAACTTAGATATCGGCAATGTTTTTTTTTCATAATTTTATTTATGCTAAAACAAACATTCATTTACAAAAAAAAAAAATAGTGCAAAACCATGGTGGGCGGTAAATAAACCAATATTTTCCTAAGAAGTAACAAAACTGTAGTTATTGTTACATCTGATTTATGTATCATGTAAAAAAATCGTTTTCTTATTAACATTAACAGACATATAGTATAAATATTACAATTTATTATCATTACTAAATATATTTGAGATTTATTTAATTACTTAATAATTAACTTAATCTGATTAACATCGATAGTTACTTGTTTACCTATTCCTATTTTTGTTATCGAAACCAACTATATCACAAGAGGTCACCTTGATCAAGTTATTGTGTAAACCAAATCGTGTAGATATTGCTTAATGTCGTCATAATATGGAATATGGATAATTAACCAAATAACAATTCAATTAATTACTAGAGATGTTAGGGAGCTCGGTAACCGTAACAGAAACTATCGGATATCCGATATAAAATAATATCCATAACCGTAACCGAATCCGAAATAAAAGTTTCGGATAGTATCGGATAGGGTCGGAGCCGTTTTGACAGGTTGTTTTGTTGATTGGCCGGGTAGCGGCCGACACACGCGCGCATTTGTTTTCATCTGTTGTCGTCTTATCATACTCGTAACGTAACTAACTAACTTGTGTTGTAAGCAATTAAAAATCGAATATCCGTAACCGAAATTATCCGACACTAACGGATAATCCGAAATAATTTCATATCCGTACATATCCGTATCCATATTCGGTATGATATTCATTTCTATATCCGTATCCAATCCGTATCCGAAATTTTATATCCATAACATCACTGTTAATTACCTTGATGGGTTGCGAATCCCTCTCAACCAAGGACAAACAAGTCGAATTGCAACCTTATGGAAAGTTGGGCGTCGGTATTGGCACGAGCGCGAGTAGTTGGTTTTTGCATATTATACCTATATAAATTTAATGTAATTAACTTACTATTATAATATTAGTATGCCCACAGTATGCCTGATAAGTATCATTCAATAAAAAAGGAACCATCCAAACGGTTCTACCATAACTTAGTGGAGTGAACAAATCACCCTTTCCTATTTTCTTATCTTTAGGGCTTTTTTTTTAGTTCAAACTAATATGATAATTTCAACACATCCATCATCAACTTTGAACTTGTCTTTGAAAAATTCTGTGAGGTCACGTTTATTCTTATAATCCTTAATGATAATAACCTCCTTCATTTTAAAGTTAAATCGATCAATGTAATGGTGTTTATTGTAAAAAAAAAAATAATAATATATTCGTGGCTAACAGAAGATTACAGCTCAATAAATCTTATTTACGATAATATGAATAGCTGGTTGTTGCATTTGACTGTTGCACTAATGATCGTGAGTTCGATTACCGCTCGTGATAAACATTTGTATAGTAACAACAGATATTTGTTGCAGGGACGTTTAATATTAAGCGTTTATTATGGATTAGTAATAATATTGTCAGTCTACTACTAGTTACTACTACTTCGTCCTGTTTAACACGTACAATGATAATTTTAACGGCATCATATATTTCAAATTTAAATTAAAACGTAAAAATCGTAGTCGTAAACATATTCTGTCTCAAATACTGCCCGTATCAACAATATATCACCGTTTAAATGTTTTTATAGAAAAATATTACACCTTATGTTATATTTATACTGAACATTTTAAGAGAAGAAAATTATAATTTTTCTTAACAATTGATAGGAAAACTTTTTAACAGAATCATTTAGAATGCTTTTTGAGCATAATGGATTTACATATACATATACGTAGCTTGGTAACTTTTTTTTAAGTCGTTAAGGTACCCTTTTTTCTCTGTAATGATTCTGGCTTCTGCAATGACTATACCTTATAAGTTATATACCTACAGCCTTTTTATATAACGATAATGATAAGTAAAATAAAATCTTTAGTAAAATTGTAAAAAAAAGTAGTAAATACCTACGTATGCAGGCTTTACAGAAAATTTAGTTTGTTAAATGTAACATTTTATATAATACTAGCTGTGCCCCGCGGTTTCATCAGCGTTTATTTGAGGAAAACCATGTACTTAAATATTTTTAAACTATTACTCTTAAGAGTGCCCGCCTCGTTGGTTGAGTGATCGCAAGCGCTACTGTCGAGCGAAGGGTCTCAGGTTCGATTCCTGGGTCGCACAACGTATTATTGAGTTTTTTATTTTTCGAAAATTCTCAGTAAATAGCACGGAGTCTGGTGCCAGTGTATGGCAATAGGCTCGCCCTCTATTACATGGGACTCATTACTCGCAAAAAGGATGTTAAAGGTGTTACATTTAATATGTGCATCTCTGCCTACCCCTTCGGGGAATAAAAGCGTGATATTATGTTTAATTTAAAAGTGGGACTATAGTAAAATAGGTCTCGGGAAGAGGAATATTAAAGGACGCAACGGAAGCTCATAAAAAGGAATATTTTTCCCCGTTTTTGTAACGTTTCTTATGAATGCCCAGTCCCTATTGGTCGTAGCGTAATGTTATATAGCCTATAACCTTCCTCGGTAAGTGGACTATCCAACACAAAAATAATTTTTCAATTCGAACCAGTAGTCCCTGAGATTAGCGCATTCAAACAAACAAACTTCAGCTTTATAATATTAGTATAGATTTATAAAAAAAAGAGTAACGTAATTTGGTAAAAATTATTTATAAAGCTAAGTTTAAGATAGTATGCAATAGTTACACGAACGTGTTTTTATAAACAATTTCAATTAAAATTACACAGATTAATAACACCTCTTTTCATGCAATCAGAGCGATGGTGGATTGACAACATTTTTTTTGGCACGCAACGTGCTCGTTAAAATACCGGGCGGCGTGGCAGGAAGAAAGACGGACTAATTTAACATTATAACCATCCTCTTTGATTATGTATGCGAAAAACGTGACCTCGATAACTTATTATGGAAAAATGCATTTATCGTGTGTAATGATTAAAAATGTATGTTAACTACCAGCGGGCCAGCTACAAAGGATACTTTTTGCATCGTCGACCTCGGTACCTTTTAAATGAAAACGTGTTTTATTATAGTATTTTTATACATACCTACATATTATATAAATGTACCAAATACAGTTTTAGGTACTGTTGTCATACAGATAATTAAAATGACGTGTTGGCGTATGTCAATGAAACTGGCTGATGTGTTATCGGTTGCGGGTCCGATCCGGCACATGATAAATATTGGTATAGGCCATACATATAAGTATGTTTGTCTTGGTTTGGGCGTTTGTGCTTGTGTATTGTGTCTATTTCCGGACCTCCGACACAGGATTCTCATCCTACTGGGGGCCGTTGAGGCATCTATTATTTATTATTAAAGAATATTTACAAAGTATAATAGACTTTTTAATACATTTAATTTCTCATCAATTTATATTATTTACTACTTAACTAAATTATGAACTTGTTTTGAAAACAATTTCCTATGGAATTTATAAGAAATATGCCTAGAACATATTACCAGGATACATTTGACGTGACCGCAGTGAAAGCCGCGCGTGCACCGCATTACTAACGTTAGCTTACATGACGGGAATAGGGGTATGGTGTTTAGCATCTAATTTGTCTTCTACAACGTCCTTTCACTCTCTTATATCGTGGTTCAATTTAAATATTTTAATGTTCTTAAGCAACAAACAAACAAACGACAAATTTAAGAATTGTGATATCTGTCCCTATTATCTTGTTATATATAAGTATTAATTTATATTAGTTTAAGGTTTTGTAGTAAACACATCAGTTCAAAAAGTTGATCATCATTATAACAACACAGATACTATTACTTAAAAAAAACTTTTTATATTATATTTTTGCTTCTAAAAGAACATTCATTTCAAAATCAAAAAAATCAAAATCAAAACAACTTTATTCAAATAGGCCCCACGAGCACCTTCGAATCGTCATTTTACAAATTAACACTTTTAAAGTGATTATTATTTTGTAATAGTAAAGCTACCACCGATTCGGAATGTAGATTCTGCAGAAAAGAATCGGCAAGAAACTCCGTAGCTACTCTTTTGAAAAAAATAATATATAAACTGTGTTTTAGTACAAAAAATAGTAATATCTTGCATGAAATACAGCGCCACTAAGTCCACACATCTTTATCGACTAAGTAATCCTGCACCAAATAATACGCTTTATCTATTAATTTTTTTTAATAAAATTTTTAAATTTATTATGAGATAATTCCAAAATTGTTTGTGGGATTTTATTATACATGCGAATACCATAACCCAGAAATGAGACGTTTACTTTGCGCAGTCGGAAGCTTGGAGTTACAATTTTGTTATTCCTTCTAGTGTTTACACTGCGATTAATACTATTTATTTCAAAACAATGAATATTCTAGTGAATATAATATATAATATTGATATAAATATATTGCGAAGCAATTGTTAATATGTTTACCTTTGAAAAAACATCCCGTAGGGAGACTGGAGTTTATTTATTTATTTTATTTTTTAGATTATTAAAATCGTAAATGCCATGAATAGCCCTTTTTTGCAAAATAAATACAGTTTCAATATCTGTAGCATTACCCCACAGTACAGACCGTAAGACATAATACTATGGAAATAGCCAAAATATATTAAATAGAATCGATCCTTGTGGAACGTCCATTTTTAGCACAGATCCAGAAGACTTCGTTCCGTTTATTGAAACGTGTTGATAGGGTCCCAAGACGGGAACTGCACACAAAAAATGTCATGTGCCATCATAACAACACAGTTATGATATTTTGAAGTCATAACGCACCTCTAAAAAAAAATCAGCCCCAAAATCGGTGATGGTGCGATACTGAATAATTACCATTTCTGTCATTCTGAATGTTTGTTTGAACACGTATCACTGCTAAAGTACTTAGGATAAGTTAAGAAATCAGCATGACAACCATACAGTATATCCTGAGGTAACATGTAGCCTTTATTTCATCATTGAATTTTTGTATTTTTAATGTATTAACATTTATATGTAATTCAGAAATGGTAATAACGAAAAAGACGAAAAATAAAACGTCGAAATGTCAAAATTGCGATTTTTTTTACTACCGTTTGGCGCTTTCTGGATCGCAGTTAGTAACTTTAATTAAAATTAAATTTTTTTTCTTTATTCAAGTAGAATTGAAAAGCCAATTAATGTGACGCTACCACCCATTCGGAATGTAGATTCTCTTGAAAAAATCGGCAAGAAACTTAACAGTATGAAAGACAACTCGACTAAACCCACAAAAGTAATTTATATAATCTTGTACAGAGTAAAATGCTTTGGCTATTAATAAACACTTTTTTTTAATATAAATTTTAAATTTAATAATTTGCAACTAATTGTAAAATCTTTTGTAGGATTTTATTATACGAGTAGGTATATCACACAAAGTATTAAAGTAGACTAAATTGCCCGAAATTGCCATAAAAGAAAGAACACTAATAATCATAACCGCGACTGGCTGAGGTAGTTTGCCTGCTCCACGGCTTCCAAGCTTCCCGTATGTAAGTTATTTTATTCAGTTGGCAGCTATATTAAACCTATCCCTCTAATCGGTTTCTACACTGCATTGTCGCAAAACGCTCAATCGCTTGGCGGCACGTTTTTGCCGATAGGGTGGTAACTAGCCACTACCAAAGACTCCCACCAAAGCAGACCAGAGAAAGAAAATTTACTCTGCCGGGGATTGAACCCGGGACCACAGCGCGCACCATTTCGCCAGCGTGGTCATCATTTTTGAGTTCATATAATTATGTCATTATTAGAATGCACCCGATTGATTAAGTGAGTCATAACAGTAATAACTGTTAATTAATGTATATTAACATTAAATAAATAAAAATAAATATATAAAATAAGGACTCAAAATAACTTTTGTATTTTAAAGTTATAACTTCTTGATGAGAGTAAATTTTTATACGATGCGCGTGGACTCTGTGACAAAAAACCGACACCAAAGTTAGCTAGTAGGCGCCGCGCAATTGCGCTAACTCACTTCATTGCGCTGGATATGTCAACTCACTTTTTACAAATTACAAGCTTTTATTTTGTTTCACATGTCTCAATGTTTGTCATCAAATCTTGCAAATTAAATTTGATCCAAAATAATAGTAAATCATGTGACAATGCAATATTATGATTACATGGTGCTGATTTGATGGAGGAGCTAGAAGGTAGCCAAAGGAAAGATTTTGAGCTCGTTTGAATCCTCTAGACGAGTAGTTTATTTAAAAATTTCAAAAAAAAATAATTAAATAAATAGATTGACTTGGCAATCGCATGAAAACAATGTATCTCAGAAGTAATACATACGAATATTATATTAAATTAGAATGTTTAGTGCGATTGCCAAGTCAATCTATCTATATGATCTAAAACAACAAAGATTTTTAATATTTATATGGTCACTATAAGATGTTGTTAGGTTAGCTAATTACGTAATAACTTAAAACAGAAGGACCCTTAAGTAGAGATTGAATAAATTAGCCGACTTGGTATTACATGGATCTCACAACTTTTTACGGAAGAAGAAGTGGGTTGCGAGACTTGGTTTCTTATTACAAGTTATGTTTTTGATGTCATATTTAATGTCATAATTAATTTTCTGTCAACTTTAAAAATAAGTTATACGTCATCAGCAAACAATACAATACCTACCACAAAATATCTTTAACATAAAATTAGAGATAATTCATAAATATTAATAATTTAACTATGTTTAAAATAGAAGAGGACCTAGAATTGATTGAATGAAGAAATTTGCATAAATGAAAATTCAACATTACATATACGAACAGGTTTAGTAAAGTTTAGTGAGGGCAATCACTGACACAACTACATACTAAGTAAAATGTGTGGGCCATGGACACAGGTTGTAACACACTTCTAAGAGTATACCTACGAGTATTTTATGTTACATGTGATTCGGGATACTTAAGATTTTATGGTGGACCTTCTCTGTATGACCAGGACTTCAACGAGCAGTAATCTTGCAGATTTTTTACGATTCAATATGAACTTTGCGGCTTAACCTTGATCACCGCATTGATATGTACTATGTCACAGAGTCAGATGATTGACTTCATAATGGTTTCAGGTTGTTTTATGAAGATTCATAACATTCTATTGAAATGTCAGATCAGATCAGATTTTTCATTTCACTCGTTTGAATAAAGATACTGAATAAACATCATTTTAGACGACGCGTTGGCGCAGTGGTCACAGCAACTGGCTTATGCGTTAGCGGTCGTGAGTTCGATCCCCGCACATGACAAATATGTATAGGCCATACGGATATTTGTCGTGGTCTTGGCGTTTGTGCTTGTGTGTTGTGTGTGTTTCCGGACCCCCGACACAGGATAAACATCCTACTGAGGGCCGTTGAGTATAAGATGTTGAGACTTGAGTGTAAGACGTTTATTTATCTCTGTTTTATCATAAATAATATACCTACAAGTAAAATATTACCTTACTAATAAACTCTTTTGCAAAAAAAACGGGCACTTAAGCAAAGAACTATTTTATAGTTACTATTACTTTGTTTGACAATTGTAGGTATTGTTATCCTCAGAATTTTATAAATTAATTAGGAAGGAATAGTTTTCATCAGTTTTATCATAACATTTTAATTAAATTATTAAGAAATAATGTTTAAGCTCAAAACACTATGATTGTACCTGCTCGCTAAATAAAAATGAAACGCGTTAATTTCTTTGTTTTTCTTGAATACATTAAAAGCAGATAAAAGTTTAGTATTGAGTGTGACCCCCTCTTGCTGAAATCACAGCTTGCATTCGTCTGAGCATGCTAGTGAGTATATCTTTTATGGTTTCTTGGGGAATACGTTCCCACTCCGCGTTAATCACATTCTTTAGCTCTCTGATGGTCTGCGGAGCCGCTGCACTGATCTCACTCGTCGCTTCAGAACGTCCCAGACATGCTCTATGGGATTGAGGTCCGGACTTCTAGCTGGCCAGTCCAAACGACGAATTCCGACTTCTAGCATATACGCATCTACACCGCCAGACCGGTGGGCGCGAGCGTTGTCGTCCATAAAAATTGAGTTTTCGCCAAGAGCGGTTAAAGCGGGTTGTGCATAAGGAATTAGAACTTCCGTTATGTATCGGTGTCCAGTCAATGTACCGTTTTCGATGAAGACTAACTCCGTACGATCCATAGAATTTATTCCTGCCCAAAACATAACAGAGCCCCCTCCATAAGGTGTGATTTCTTCAAAACATGCCTCTGCAAAGCGTTCTCCTCGTCTACGTAGCACTCGCCGACGTCGGTCTTCACCATGCAGAGATATCCTGGCTTCATCGGAGAACAATACCCTATCCCAGTCTTCATGAGTCCATGACACACAATTTCGAGCGAAGCTAAGCCTGGCAACTCGATGTCCACGGAGTAATTTAGGGCCGCGTGCCGGGCGATGACTGTGTATATTAGCAGCAAGAAGCCTCCTCTTGACCGTCCATAGACTAATTTGCACATTTCTTACTTCTTCGAGGGTGTTCTTGAAGTCCACATAAGAAGATTTGCGATTTCTCAACGCTTGACTAACTAGAAAACGATCATCCCGTGGTTCGGTACATGTCTTTCTGCCAGAACCAGGCCTTCTCTTGACGGAACCGGTCTCTAGCGCTGCCAGGTCCTTTGAACTGTCGACCGACTCACATTTAGCCTCTGAGCCACGAAGCATTGACTGCAATCTTCTTCAAGCAGCGCAATAATTTTGCTCGCTTTTATCACTTTATCTACCATTTTCGAGATTGCTAAACAGCAATAACAATACTTTTAAATGTCAAGGACACCAGATAATTTAATAAAAATTAACAAAAAGTTAATTAGAATCGATATTAACTATAGGGAATTCGCGCCACAAAATGTAGTTAAAAATTATTTTCTTTGAAAACCAGGCTCAGTCAAAAATTTGAATTTGGAATGTACTCTTATAAACATTATGGCACTTTTATAACTGGCCAGTAACATGTTCAAATGATTAAAACCTTTTTGGTATTTTATTTTTTTCAGCCAGGAAGAAAATCGAAACCGCCCGTTTTTTTTGCAAATGAGTGTAGTTGCATAGAGATTAAAAATAAAATTACATTATTAATTATTCACAGTCCATGAGTTTGGGTTTCATGCCGAAAATTCGAAGTTACCTACCTATTGTATTCAACGTTTTCTATTATTAATATTCTTGTCGGCTTGGTTAGTAGAATCTATGTATTTTCTAAACCCATAGTGATTTCACATAGAACTGATTGGACTGGATTGGACCAGTGTTAAGTAAAGGTGCAACATTACTTCTAAATTGCTACTTGAATAAGTATTATTATAGAATTTACCACTATAACATCTACACGAAGTTGGGTGTACAATAGCAAAGCAAGTATATCAAATTAACGTTTCACTTAGCAATTGCGATTCATTCAACACGTTCACTAAACATTTGCACTATCCTGAGTGTAACTTTCAATTTCTAATTTTACGAGGTATTGTGGTTAACCCGATCCTCTAGATTTATTAGTTGACGATTAAACTGATCATGTGTACAGCTCACGTACTCAGGTGAAAACATAAAGAATGGATGTATCAATTTACCACACGAATGCTAGTGTTTCACGTCAGACGTATCGTTTACAAATATAATAGCAATCGAGTACAATATGACCAATATCTATTACACCGTACAATGTTTTGAAGGATTGTTAAAAAAAACATATTTATTGTTTTTTTTTTCTTTAGACAAACAGCAAATACTATATAATTTTTAGATGTTGTACGGTTTACAAATCCATAACTAACAAACAAAATTAATGTATTAATTAGATATTATCGTCTTGCTAACTCACGGTTTATGTTAGGTTCATAGAATATAGAGTTTCATCATATTGAATTTCATCTTTCAAAAAAAAAAAAACAAGTACATACCTACTATACCTACGAGTATAAATGTTAATGTGACATGAAAAATAAATAAATAGAAATTGGAAGTATGCACATTATGTTTCAGCCATATCAATAAATATGAAATCAAAGAGTTAACAACCAGACCGACAAGTAGTCTACCTATGTTAATTTTATTTATGAACTTCAAAAACCACTCAAAACTGACTTTGGTAATGGACGTCTGTTTATTTATTCTTTTTGGTCATAGTAATTATGTTTTCTAAAGAAAATAAATACTATGATATAACATAACAGCAAATGAAAAATTTTAATGGATAACATATAAGAAATATTTACTTAATCTTTTTTTATTAAACAAAAAAATCATCTGACCAAAAAACAAAGTAAAATAAAAGTATAGGTATCCTTGTATTTTATTTTTATAGAAAGACAAATTAAAGCAGTAAACAGTCATATATAAATACATATCGTTGTCATCACTGTTATGTTCTTATTATATGACTGATTATACAATTAACGCTAATGGGTGTCACACACGTTCAGTTTTACAGTACGATCGTATCTATTTTAGCGTGTGTGCCACCCATAAGATTTCATTAACTTCGAGACTACAAAATATACCAACGTCTGGCAGTTCGCAGTCTACAACTTGTTTCGTACGTCATGAATTTATTATTCACGCATTTCCATAAAAGTTTGTATCAATATATTTTTTGTGAAAGTTTTGAATTATCTATTTATGACTTTTTAATTTGATATGAACGTGTTGGCTAGGCAGGGTTACTTGGAGTGGGGCGTGGGAACCTCTCATTCGCAGACGGAGTGGCGCCATGGGCGATTAAATGCCCACGCTCTTGCAACGATATACTTAAATACGCACGACAGAAGTTATTGAAATATTTATTTCAATAAGACTTTGTTATAACATACTAGCCAAACAGATAGTTATTAGCGCACATTTAAATGTGTATTTACACATCATTTCCGCTATGTTAGACAAAAAAAAAGAATTTCGCTGTAGGTTGTGTCTTCTTCGAGTCATGTAATATTTTTAAACATAACGTACCCTGAGTTATACCCAGCAAATTCGCTAAATGCTTGTTGTCAGCGTTTAAGTAGATCTTACTGATTTATTATTATTAGTTCTTTGTTTGCACTAGAACCGCTCGTGTGGGTGAAGGAAAAAATATTAACACTTTCACATGTTTTATGTGTCGATGACCAGTCGCACTCCCAAGGTAAAGATGTGCCCACGCGACAATGTCTGCTGCGCCGACACCATTAATTATACGATTTCCCTACATTTTGTATGTCGTCAAAAAATCTATTGTTTTCATATAGATTTAAGATTTAAATTGGAAATATATCAACTTTATCCGTGAAATAGTAAGAACACCTAAGTAAATTTATGTTATATTTGGTAATCACATATAAGTACTGACTACTGAAGTATACCTACCTACGTATCCTTTATAATCATATTACTTTACTATATGAGTGTATCTTATTATTACGATAGATTTATTCAGACGTAATCTACACACGGAGTGTAAATAATTATTACATTTGCAAGCGTGAATGTAATAGATAGTTATTTAATTTTACTATCTTATTGCTTTTTACCTAACGTAGACAATTAAATGGATATCTTGTAGAAAGCGCCTAAAAGTGAAGATTTCAATTTAATTGCTATATATCATGAATTCAAACGTACTATTTCAAAGGCTTAAACATAATTTTTCAATGAACGAGTAATAAAAAGAAGTGAGAAATCCTATATCTATCGATATGTGAATGAATTGTTCCTGTAAAAACTAATTAACGATTGCCTCTAAAATTATTACTATTTATAATAATTGTTTCAATAAAGCACATTTATAACTTTTTGTATAAACTTAGCGGTAATTTGTTTGTGTGATTTAATTATTTACTATGATAAACCCAAGAATATACCGAGTTTATGTTATATTTAGTTATATCATCACTACATAATATTATAAAACAAAGTCCTCCGCCGCGTCTGTCTGTCTGTCGGTCTGTTCGCGATAAACCCAAAAACTACTCACGGATTTTCAAACAGTTTTCATCAATAGATAGAGTTATTCATGAGGAAGGTTTAGGTACATATACATATATACCCCGGGCGCAGACTGGGCGGGCTGCTAGTTTTACTAAAAAATATAGTTTTCGTTCGGATTGTTTATATTATTGAAAAGATTTTTATTGATTTTAAAATATTCTGCTACTATATGTCATTTTCTTCTAATAACTTAAATTTTAAACTTTTGAATATTAACTAAATTCAATTTTACTTTCTAAGTATGATAATAATATTGTGGAATTTTTTTTAAAATTTATTTTATATATCCACTAATGTAGGTATAGCTAACAATAATAACACAAATCAATAATATAATTTTCTTAATTGTCAACAGTCTAATAAAATAATATTTATTAACAAATATACTTACAAAAATATTTAAAAACCATACTGAATTTAACGAAATTTTTAATAAACTTAATTTATAAACAACAAAACTTTGATTTGTACAATAACAAAATAAAAAAAAAATCTTACCGAGAGCATTTTAAAATTGAGTCATGTGCACAACTTTGAAACACTGATCAAGGTCTACAGAACACTACACATGGAGCACGAGTCGCGTTTTCCGTCCGCCGTCTGCTTCGCGTCTGCCGGCGCCCGGCAATCATAAAGCACAGCAAGGGACGAAAGGCATAGGTCTCGCCATAGCCCATAATTAACTATTGTCGAGATCCTAAGCACGTGGCTACAAAAACAGGTCAGTACAAACAGTAGGTATAGATGTGCGATTTCTTTTTCTATGTTTTTTATTAATTTTCAATTTAATGAATATAAAATTATTTAAGGTAGTAGAGGTAAATTATAGTAAAGATTCATACTTTTAACTTTTATAATGACAAAACTGCGATTCGACCTTTCATCCCTAGATTCAGCCTTCTTATTTATAGAGTCCAATTTTTCAAATTCTAATTGACTGACCCGTTGGCGCAGTTTGCAGTGACCCTGTTTTCTGCTCAAAGGGTTGTGGGTTCGATTCCCGCCCCGAGTCTGGGTGTAATATATTTTATTTACATATATGTATTATTTATATGTATATTTATTTGAAAAAAAAAGTATATCAGTCAGCTGTTACCTAAAACACAGGCATTAAGTTGCCTACCTTAGGAACAGACGACCTTGTGTGTGTGTTAAATATAAATATATTTATTTATTCTATTTATTCTAATTAAAAGCCTAAAATAAAATTTTATACTCACATGTGGCTTTAAAAATACCAATTTTGGATTAGAGGATTTTCGTATATATTATCGCCCATTATAACCCCCTTACTAATTGAACGTCCAAAAATCCTTAATAGTATACGAAAGGATGGTAGGTACACTAGGTGCTTCATTTTAGAGCAACATTTTTTTTCTCGAAGTTCCACCTGAAAATGTTGTAGTCGAAAAAAAAATTTTTTGAGCTATAACAAAGCCCTTAATTTTGATTTTAAGCCGTTGCTCATCGAACAGTAAGTTGTCCATATAAAAACCTATGAAAAACCATTTTTTATTCATTTCGTCATCCGCTCGCACAGTAAGATTTTGTTTTCTTAATTTGCTACTAAATTCCTTGAACAATATTCAATTACCTTCAAAAAAGTCCAGTGAGCCAAATCTGTAAGTTGCATATTTTGAATAATTAATATGGGTATCGTATTATTTATACATAAATAAATAAATAAATAATAAATAAATATGTTTAACATACACACACGGTCATCTGTACCTAAGGTAGGCAACTTAAATGCCTGTGTTTTATGATATACATTTTATTTTAAATAAAAATGTATATCAGTCAGCATATAAATAATACATGTATAAATAAATACATATTACACCCAGACTAGGGGCGGGAATCGAACTCACAACCCTGGAGCAGAAAACAGGGCCACTGCCAACTGCGCCACGGGCCAGTCATATACATACACGCATGCAATTTTTAATTCACTTGAAACAAATTGTAAAAGTGAAAAAACACGAAAAATTGATGGATGCAGGATGATACATGAATTGAGTGAGGCACACGAACAAAAATGCGTCAAGTTTTACGTTAAGTACATAACACATTATTTTGTCACAACAATAAACGGATTTTGAATCATGTCGTTACTTGTGAAAATTGTACAGAAATAACGATACTGTACTGTACTGTAGGTACTGTATCAGTCTGTAAACTACTCATTGCTGAGCGAAGTCCTCTTCTCCATATAGAAGAAGCTTAATCCACCACGCTGATTCACTGCAGGTTGGCACTTGGCGGATAATTTCCCTACCATGGGTAACGATTGTTATCAGGTGTCTATGATAACAACGGGACCGACGCCTTTACATGATCTCCGAGGCACGGTGGGAAGACCCACATGGACATACACCCAGACCGGGAACAAATATTTGTACAAATACAAATATCTGTCTCGAGCAGGAATCGAACCCGCGACCGACGGCGGCGCGCGGCTTTGAGGGAACTACTCGAACAATGATTGAACGATTGACGTGAATGCTATGAATGTATACAAGTGACTATAATAATTTTGCTATGTGATATTAATAATTTAGTTCATCACATTGTTACGTATAAGACTATCAATTATTATTATTCTTGAAGCAGTGGACATTAGCAGTAGCTTTCCTATACCATAAATTATGTAAGAGTAATATTATTGGCTAAGAACTCCTTATCAGTGTTAATGGTATGATGATCCAAAACTACACAGACAATTACATAAAAATGTATTACGCTATATAAACAACAGCCAATAATTATGTTTCTCTGATATTAGGTATATTATAGATATAATATACCTATGTAAAAAATATTTTTTTCTAAGCCAAATTATATCACAACATTAAAGGGTCTAGCCGACTTACTATAGGGAAATTACACCGGCGTCTTTAGACATAGTTTAACCTTTTAAATATTACTTCTTCACCCGAAGTACTTGTACTCGTGATTTTAGATCTCGGCTTTCACTCATAAGGGAGATATGGGGGTAACAGGGGGTAACCCCTAACAGTTGTATTTTTTTTCTCAGAATCTATGACAAATATTTAAATGAATCCAACGCGAAAAAATATATAGCAATGAGTTCTATATTTAGTATTTTTTTTATATTTTTTGATTAATTTTCAGAAGTGTAAAAAAATATATTTATTATTTGAGGGTGGTTTTTTATATGAACTACTGGAGATACACCAACAAAAAAAAAAAATTATACATTTGTCTCAGAGTCTACTGCAACATATTATAAATACAAAAGTTTGCATTTGGTGGAACATAGTTTAAAAAAAATCTGTGTGTGTCAGCTCCGAAGCACGACTAGAGCACCTTAAGAACGATTCTCTAAATAGACACAAATAATTCGTATGTGACACAGAATAACACTTATCGTCTATTTTACAGTTTTTACGCGAAAATATACTCCTTAAGAACGATTAGTATTTAAATTTAGTAATAAGTTATATTATTGTCGTCCAAACATAATGACTTCATTTTTATATATTATTCATCTGCATTTATGACAATATTAAACCTGCCTTTACTGTATTTTTACAGCATACCTGGTATTTACGTATGTAAATGTAATGCAATACATTGTACCTACTAATATGTATAATGTGTAGTTCATAAGCTTTCGTTTTTGAAATTTACTCCTTAAAAATCGATTTTCATATAAGGCCCCCGGTATGAAAAAAAATAAGAGGAGTAAAAATCTACTGATCGAATGACTTCGTTACGTTTTTTTCGATAAATTAACATTTATTTGCATCTGTTAATTTAAATATTTTTTCTCTTCTACTTAAACGCATCTGCCGATGGAGTGGAAGAGAGATAGATGCGTCACAAGCCGAACGCTTAGGCCGATCGTGCCTCTCTACCGCTTGTTTCGAGCTCTCGCTCACGAAACGTGACAATGAATTATGAGATTTCGTGCGTGTAGCCGGCATTCCTCGATTTGTAAGACATTATATTCCTCCAACAAGATCGGAGTTTGTATTTACAATTAAATTTTCCTCATCCATATTAGTTCACGCTACTATGCCCTTATAGATCCTTGATATATTTTGGGATCGTATAGTTATTATTTTATTTACATCTAAGATCTTACACGAATATTTTCTTTTTTACATAACTATAGTTTCTAATGATAGAGTTTCATATAATTAATTTACTATAATTATTTACTACTAAAACTATATATAATTTCGTTACTCTTAATTAATAATTACACAATAAAACTATTGTTAATTATTATCTAATTAGCTTCTAATTGTCGATTCTAATTATTTTTCTAATTATTCTATGCTGGTTATAAATATTAACACTATATCTAGCCAACATAGGTAGTTTGCTTAATTGTTTATCTTATTGACTAAAACACAAATATATTTACAATAACTCAGGAAAACGGATCTATGTATTTTCGTCATCCTTCACGATACTGTCTAAATTTTCCATTTTCAATGTTAGGCCCAAATGATGTTCTACTTTAATCCTTTCATAAAGATGAACAGGACAGTCAAGTAGGAGATTGAAGACAGGCTCAGACTCCCCGGGATCGCAGACGCACGACAGACTCTCCTTGCACTTGAAACGGTGCAAGTACTCGGAGAATCCGCCATGCCCCGTCAACACCTTTTTTTAACGCTGGGAAATACATTTACGCATCCCGCTGCGGAGAGGCGGCGCGGGTATGTGGGACTCGCTGGCCACGCTCTAACCCAGCGGTACCCTCATCGTCGTAATGGGGCGCCACGGTTTCGCTCGCGCATACAACCGTGACACCCTGACGGTTGGCCCGCCTATGCGGGTCGCCTTTGCCTATAGAGCGCTCACGGGCACCTCGAGCGCTCTATTGCTCTGGTGGCGAGTGGGAGGATTATACACACCGCGCCACATAAATAGGACCAGTACATTTTCTTTTGCTCTTTAAAACATGAAACAAAATAAATATCTAAAAGTAGTAGGTATATAAATCTTTAGACATTCCACGTTTAACTATAAACAATTAAACACCATAAACACTCAACGAGGCGCTCGCAACAATCTCGTCAATGTGTCGGGTGTGTTTACTTTTATATAAAATTAATATAAAACTAAATTTCAAATCATCGCGACTAAACGGCAAAGCGCCTGTACAAGTTAAGGAGCAATAAAACTTAGTACTTTGTATTTGCTACAGCCTGAACACTATATAATAATATTGTTTTATGTTTTATATATCATATTACTCAAATCTATTTGGGATAATTATATGCTGAGATCAGATTTAATACTAAATTCGGAAAGCTAGGATATAAAAATTGCCGATCTTTTTTGGTAAATAATTAAATTGGTTCTCAAAGTTTTTTTTAAATAATTACAAAATAAAATTATATATTGAGGTGTAACAACCTAAGGATACTTACAGTTAGCCCAAGACAACTATAACCTGAAGAATTAACATTTTTTCGTAACGTAATCTACACAAAATCTGTAAAAAAAGTCTATTGAATCAAAGACTTTCATAAGGGTTATTTTTCTTTGCATTCCTTTTCAATTATGCAATATATAAATAATATTGTTCTTATATGTCAAATACTCATTTACCTAGAAAAAACCCCAAGCATTATATTATTTACATAAAATTTATTGATACCGTCGGCTGCCTCGAATCGGTATCTCTGGAAGTCAATAGAGGAGGCTGCGCTCAGCAGTGGACATCCAATGGCTGATATAATAATGATAATATTTTCCAACTACCTATAAATACCTACTGCTTATAAAGTGTAACTATATCTACTTATAAAGTAGTATGAAGTGGAAGTCCATTTCTAATTGACTTGAATTACTCCCATACATTTACTTTATGAAATTTGAATTTAACTATTATATTGTCTTGGGAGGACAATGTAAGATGTAGAGTAATGTTTGTGATAGTACAAAATTATCTTATGTTAATAACATACATATCTTATCAAATCTCATCCCATTTTGTGCTTTAGTTTTTGCATAATGTGACTGAAACAAACAAATACACAAAAATTCAAATATAAAATTTAAGTTTTTGGGGATATCAATCTTGATAATATTATTATAGGTATAAAATATAATGATTAGTATATATTAATAGTAAAAACTTAATAATAATATATTCTTTATTGTACACCAATAAAAGACAGAACAAAAGAAGTACAATTAGAGAAGATGTACAAAGGCGGTCTTATCGCTAAAAGAGCGATCTCTTCCAGACAACCTTTGGGTATAGGACAAGGCAGATAAAAGCGGTTAAGAAGTGTACAAGTAGTTGTGAAGTAAATATAAATATAAAATAATAATCTAATAAATATAAGTATAATATAATATATAAGTAAATATAATAATATAATAGAATATACATACACATTCACATACATACACACATACACACACATACATGTAACATATAATATGTACGAGTTTATACAGAGTAACATACGCATACATACAATCCATACTCATTTATATCATCCAAAGATGATAACGACAATCACGGCGGATTTAGTGACAAATAGTGAGCCTTAAGATACTTTTTGAAGCAGAAGAGTGATTGGGCTTGTCTTATAGAGAGAGGCAGAGAATTCCAGAGCTTAACATATTTAACAGAGAAGGAGTTAGCATAGAAGGAAGAACTATGATGTGGAGTCTCAAGAATCAGACTTGAGTTAGATCTTAGAGAAAGATTATGGGTGTCACAAAGAAACTTAAAGCGTTCTTTGAGGTAGTGAGGTGTGTCAGGATGAAACAGTACACAGTATAGTAATGAGAGGATGTGAGTATTCCTGCGAAGACGGATTGGGAGCCACTTGAGATGTTTACGAAAGTTAGAGACATGGTCATATTTGCGAAGACCAAATATAAACCGTATGCAAAGATTCTGGAGGCGCTCAAGCTTGTTTAATTGCTCCTCATTGAGGTCAAGGTAACAAGTATCAGCATAGTCAAGGATTGGTAGAAGGAGTGATTGTGCTAACGCAATCTTAGTGGGCAGTGGAAGGAAATATTGAAGCCTTCGAAGTGATCCGACAGCTGCGAATAACTTTCGACTCAGCTCACTCAGTTGAGGTGTCCAAGAGAGATGGCTATCGAAAATTATTCCAAGATTCTTTACTTTATCGCTGTAACTAATAGCGGTGTTGTTGAAAATGACAGGTGGTATGTGTGACCAATCTATTCGGCTCACTAGTTTTGGACTACCAATAACAGTAAGTTGACACTTTGAGGGATTGATGTTTAAACGGTAAGAGCTGCACCAGTCGAGAATGTTGTTTAATTCGCTATTTAACCTCTGTATACACGTTGGTAAATCGGTCAGTTTTGCGTGCGAGTAAATCTGGAGATCGTCTGCGTATAGGTGGTAAGAAGAAGATATGTAAGGACAGATTGTATTAATAAAAATTGAAAAAAGAAGAGGAGATAAGACGCCTCCTTGTGGGACGCCAGCTTTTACGTCTGACCAGTCTGAAAAATCATCCTGGAGACGCAATCTTTGCCGACGCCCAAACAAGTAGCTACGAAGCCACTCAATTACCGATGGAGATATGTCAAGGCAACCCATCACCGCGAGCAATATATCAAAATCTACAGTACTGAACGCGTTGCTAAAGTCTAGCAAGACCAGCACCGTGAGACTCTGATTGTCCATGGCAAGTCTGATATCGTCGGAGATCTTGACGAGAGCCGTAGCCGTACTATGGCCTTTGCGGAAACCGGACTGGTAAGGACTTAGAAGGTTGTTAGAGGTAAGGAATACTGTGAGTTGTTGATAAACAAGACGCTCCAAAACTTTGGACAAAAAAGGAAGGATAAACTTAAAACTTAAATAACTTAATGTTATATGATCTAAAAAATACAAAACTTCAAAATATTTAAACATGTTTATTGAGATATATAATATCTACACTTTATAAATAAAATATGAATAGATAAAAAGTTAAATAATTTAAGATTGTTCGAATTTATATGAAATATGCTGCATGTACACATCTAAAGGATCTGAACCACTTTCATTAGAATCAATTGATTTCTTTCTTCCATATTCTTCTACTAGTTTCATATGCTCCTCTAATGTTCTTGCATCATTTTCTTCAGAATCAAAATATTTATCTTCAGCATCTTGTGATATTTGTTGTAAGTCATCATATTCCTCATTATTGTCAACAGTATTATAATCAAAATTTATATCCCTGCCTTCAATGAAACTACTGTACATTTCTTGAAGAAATTCCTCTCTTAGGAGGTTCCTTTCATTTGCATTTATCATTGACTCATTTCGTTTTTCAGGAATATTGGCAGATTCCGCATCTGGTACATCAAAACTACCCCATTGTTTCTCTTTAGGACTTACACCATTTCTTTTATTATCAGTTTGCTGCAATTCTTCAGATGATTCTTCATCTTCTGTTAACATTTGTGCATACTTAGTTTCCCTCATTTCATTTCTCTCGACAGTTTCAAGTATAACACCGAGAAAAGTAAGATCTTTACTATCAACAGCATCCCTTTCTCTTATTTCATCATCAGTTAAATATTGTCCTATTAACTGCTCATAGAAAAGTGGATTGCGATACATCATTTGTTTTTCACTGAAATAATCTGTATCTTGTTGTAACCTTTGCAAGGCTTTGTAGCGTCTATTTCTAATTCTTTTATTTCTAGATTCGTTTGAATGATAACATTTTAAATCAGCTAAACATTTTTTGAGACCAGCATCCTTTATTTGCAAGTTTTCAAAATAATGCAGGTGATTCGCACAAAGATATTTGCCAAATTGGAGTAAAAATTGTGTAGGGGATTTCTTATAAAGGCTATATGCATATTGAATTTTTTCATCATTTCTTACATCAGGCTGGTTAATGGTGGAGTTTTTAAAAGAAACATTTGCACACCTCACCAAATAATCAATAATATCAACAATAGGGTCGATCTGACCATCAACTTTGTCTTGCAGACTTAAAGAAACACAAGTATCTTCCATATTGACGTTTTAAGTATTAATATTTAAATATTTAATCGAATTTTTTATACAATATAAACTTACTATTTACATATTTAAAAATAAGTTTCTGTCAAATAGTAGGTGTCAAACAAAGAGTATATAATGGCCTAGGGGTGTGCGATAATTATCGATAATTCGTAACTACTCGATAATTTTTCATTCGATAATTATCGATAATTATCGATAAGTGTTATTCGATAATTTTAATTCGATAATTATCGATAATTTTTCATTCGATAATTATCCATAAGTTTTTATTCGAAAATTATTGATAATGTTGTGCGATCCGATAATTATCGATAATTTTGTGTGATCCGATAATTATCGATAATTTTGTGCGATCCGATAATTATCGATAATTTTAATATTATGGTACGGTGGATGACCTTTTTTTTTTTTAGGTATTCGGATAGGATAGGGAGGATAATGTCGATGCTGGACGGCGGATGACCTTTTTTTTTATTAGGTATTTGGATAGGGTACGGAGGATAATGTCGATGCTGGACGGCTTTTTTTTTTCGTCGTCCAATAATTGTGGCCATAATTATCGATTAACTGTCGTCAACTATCGATAATTGTTATCCGATAATTATCGATAACTATCGGCAACTATCGATAATTTTTATCCGATAATAATCGATAACTGTCGCCAACTATCGATCATTTTTTATACAGGCTGACTGGTAAATTACTATCAATATTTAAGGAGACTACTCGGTACATGATTCTCATTCAAATTATGTAAAAAACAGGTAAATATTAATAAACTTTTAAGTAAAGTTACTCAACAATTATCCAATTATGTACGCGTTGTCTGGACACCCTAGCAGCTAGCTGCACTTTCGACACAAAACAGGTAGTTTATCTACGTCCAAACACCGCCACGTGTTAACAGGGTAGCAGGATAAACAAGCATGATCCAGCCCCCCTTAATACTTTAATCCTGGCTAAGGATAGGCAAAAATACTAAGATATTTTACTCGTTTAAGCAACAAATTTGTTGACTAGGTAAATGATGTGAACTTTGGCAATTTTTAGATGTGAACAAGCGGCACAGTACAACACCTGTGCACGTGCCGCCGAAAATGCTAATAACGAGAGCTACAAACTTATTTAACTTTACTAATAATCAATGAAGATAATAACGTTCATAATTTTAGTTACCGGTTTGTAAATTATGTATTTTATTTCTTTTAATTCTTTGAATTTTAGATTGTCTGGATTAGCTGGATATTCTAATAATCATTATATCTGTGACGCGCCGTGCGGTGACCGGCAGAGAAGAATAGTCCCAACCTCTTTCTTGCCGAGGTGTCGTAAAAGGCGACTAAGGCCATAGCGGTGCGAGCAACCATGCACCGACCAGGGTGGTGATGGGCAGCAGCGTCACTTCACCCTGGCATAACACACTGCGCTCGCCAACACGTTTGCCAAGCGTGGCGAGTATAGGCAAACCCCTCCCATTATAATTATGACAAGCAGAAAAGAGCCCAGGCCCCCAGTCCCCGGTGGTCCTACTATTCCCAGCTACGGCAGCGGCTCGGGTAACGGTAGGGCAGGAGGTGCGAATAATCTCCGGGTGAGATTCTGCTGCCACCCACGACAACACCTGGCCCTGGTAACTCACAACATTCGCACGCTGAAATGTGATGAAAGGATTGTTGAGCTGGAAGAGGAAATGAACTGGTTACAATGGGATATATTGGGTTTATCTGAAGTCCGAAGAGAGGAGGAGGACACGATAACCCTGAAATCCGGTAACCTGTTCTACTACCGGGAGGGCGACCAACAGTCCCAAGGAAGTGTCGTGTTTATTGTCCGCAGATCCCTCATTGGCAACATTGTAGCCATCGGAAGTGTGTCTAACA
This sequence comes from Euphydryas editha, assembly GCA_036937285.1. Taxonomy (NCBI): domain Eukaryota; kingdom Metazoa; phylum Arthropoda; class Insecta; order Lepidoptera; family Nymphalidae; genus Euphydryas; species Euphydryas editha. Next base: position 9,832,994 of record JAUPFZ010000011.1, read on the forward strand.
GGGTTGCGTACCTTATACTCAGAATGTCTAAGAGATACTCACAGAAGGTCATACAGGTATACGCGCCTACCTCGGCACACCCAGATGAAGAAGTAGAGGCTATGTATGAGGACATTAGTAGAGCCATACATACGAGTAAATTGAGGTACCAGTTGTTCACGTTCTCATCTTATTAATTAGTACATTTTGGGTGATGCGAAAACCTGAGTGAAAATACATTGGTGATTGGATGATCAAATTACCCATTAACATTATTAATGAATGAAGTAGAATAAAATTATAAATATTAAAATTTCCGTTTTACATATTTAGTTTCATACTTCGAGAGCTGTTTGACTGCTGTATAGGTAGAGTTTCGAAAAACTTGCACTATTGTTGAAATGGCAATCGTAAAAAATTCATTCGATAAAGGTACCTATTTGCTACATAAAGATTATTTCATCAAAATAGCTATATGAGTAGTGAAAATTAAAACTTATTTAATAAGATTTTAGATGCAAAGTACAGATTAAAATCATCGTATTCAAAACTTATTTTTAAATTCGATTTCAAGAGAAAAGTCGATTCTCGAGTAGAATCGGAATAACTTTGTTATCACCTAATATCTACTGTATTTTTTTGGTATTATTTGTCACCTCTTTGTTTGTCATTTGTCAATATTCATAAAATAATGTGTTTGTTTTGGTGTTATCCTTTTGTAATAAAAAAAATTAATATTATCCGCAATTAGAATAATCAGACATAATTGTAGACCGTTTTTAAAATTATGTGTAATGGTTTATATTATTTTCACTATTTAGAATGTTTTATGTATTGTAAATTGTTACTTAAATGTTTTTAAAGATAAACTAGAAAACGTGTAGGTAGTGATTTTTTTGAAACAATGACTTATTTCATGAATATAACATGGAAATGGGAATACATTTGTGGCTCTCCCGGTTTGCTTCCCTGGAACGACGTGACAAAAGATTTTGGAATGTGTTTCCAGGAGTTATTCTTACAAATACCCATTTACTTCATCCTTGCTATTACCTCAGGATATTACATTGGATACCGAAAAGACTGGGTAGTAAGAGAGAAAACACAAGAGCGAGCTATTACACTGCGTAGTTTCGTAATTTTGGCTTTAGTTTTTATTCCGATTATAGAAATATACATTTTCTTGACTAATAAAGAGTTTACTTTATATCCTATTGATTATTTTACCGCGGGAGCTGCTTGTTTGTCATGGCTTGTTCACTTTGGATATGTTTTGGCACTAAAACATCGCCTAGGACATAGTTCGCGTGGGCCTTTATGTCAACTTTTATTATGGATGCTGTTGGTGATATTCAATGTAGTAGCACTACGCAGTTCTACTCTAATTGGTGCTCCGACGGAATTCTACATAGCTTCATTATGTTGTCATGTGATATACTTTCTAACTTTATTGCCATCAAGTGACTCTAGGCCAACCTTTTATTCACCATGTCTTGTTGGTTCACAACATTCACATGTAAGTTTTGTGTATAGATTTGCTTTTTTTATATATACAATACTATTGATTTGATAGTTTGGTTAAAACTTTTAGAGTGAATACACCCCACTTCTCCCACAAGTTGATGAGGGTGTTCTCGGTACAGCTATGCAAGGAGCTAGTTTCTGGTCTAAGCTTACTTTTACGTGGGTGAATCCACTTCTTCAAAAAGGTAAGTTTAAATGTCTGTATTAATTTTAAACATTAAAAATTAAGGAGTTCATTAAAACCGGTAAGTTTATAAATAATATTTGTCACTTTTTTAGGTTTTGAAAACAAATTACAAGATCCAGAAGAACTTTATGACATTCCAGCCAGATACAGGTGTTCTTATGTAGGAGCAAGAATGGACAAGGCCCTTATTGGAAATATTGATAATTATCAACAGTTTGCTGAAGTACCACATGAACCGTTTATTGGCTCTGGTACAATATTTTAAAATCACTTAAGATATTTTTATGAATATTAATATAACTAGGCAACATTTTGCAACAGCATGTTGCATGTGTATAAAAAAAAATTAGTAAATTAAGCACTATACTATGAATATTACTATTAAAATTGTATTATACATATATTTATAATATGTATTTGTATATTTTTCTTAGGACCATTCAAGTATGCTAATTATACATCCAGTTGATATCTATATTTTAAATTTAAAGAAATTAAGCATGCGTCCAATATATCAAATTAAATTCAAAATCCGATTTCAAACCCAAATAGATATTTATCTACTAGAAAACCACCAACCCAATAGTATCAAAATCGAATTGTGTGTGATATACAGTCCAAACACAAATGGAAACTGATGATGCCTAGAAATTCAATCTCTTTCTAACCCAAGGCAATATAGCGGAGTAAAAAGGATAGCGAGAATTTTGCTACTCTGCTATTGGTTTGTGTCGGTTGCGGGATCAATTGCATTTTGAAGTATGCTATGCGATTATCATCCTTATAAAGACATGTTTAAAGACTATATTTCCTAAAAAGTGTTACTTGTTTTCGTAAAAAACTTCTGTTAGTCCTAAGCCTAGAAAAAGCATGAAATAAAATCGGTCAAACTTCTATCTATGGTACAAAATTTGTAATCTTTAATTAAAATACACAGTACAATACAAAATTTGTAATCTTCAATTAAAATACACAGTACATAAATTATGTATGTCATTCATGCCATTCATTAGTTGAAATTTTTAGATTTCGTTTTAAACAAAATCTAAAATCGTAAACGAACTGGCGATGGCGAGGGCTGGCGCTATTGAAATCGGATATCTGAAATCGGATTTTGACATCGATTTTTAAATCTGTTAGCGAATAAATATCAGTTTGACTTTGAAATCGAAAACGTCCATGCCTAAAAGAAATGGTAAATTATTAATCACTATAAATAAAAATAATTGATCGACATAAATAAATAAAAATTATAGATGACGTCATAATATAGTATCATATTTAGATCCTTTCAATTATGTTACATCAATTTTATAAAACTTTTAATTTAATTTATGATAATTTTTATCAGATACAGCACAGATACGAGAGCTCCTGGTTGGCTTTATAGACTAAAAGCGACTAGACTTTTCTACTTGCTTTAGCTGGCAGTAAGCGTAAAAAACTCTTCTTAAAAAATACATATGTATGGTAATAACTACGTATAAAAATATATATGAATAAAATATATAATATTCTTGCTCTATGTAATTATTCGCTTGTTCGCAAAGAAGCTTCGACATGCTCCTTCTTTGGTTCACGAATAGAACTCGCTTTAAAACAAACTATATAAACAAAGGGAATTTTATTTAGCCGGTGACAGATGTAATCTAATTATTTTAGAATCATTAGGGAATGATTACTTCATATACCTGTTAAGGCAGATACTGCATGCAACCAAGACTTAGAACTTAGATTAAAAATAATCGGAAACTATAAATATCATTTGTAATTAATTTATGACTATTAACAAACAAAGATTTGAATATCTTGAAACATCTGGCAAGAACCTTAAATTATATGATCAATAATATGATCATTCTCCGTATGCCTTCTTACAACAAAATTTTACAAAGGCTCGTTATATATTTATGGAATGCTTTACCATTGTCCATTAGACAAGCTCAGTCTTTGGCAAATTTAAAATTTAGTCAAAACTCGTTACGTCTGGCTCTGATTACTTCTTAATACATATTTCTCTTTTTAATTGTAGACAGAACTCGTTTTTATATTTTTATTAATTTAGTATGTGTACCTATATAATGTGTAATTATGTTTTTATTAATTTATGTAATATATGTGCCTAAATCTATATAAATGTATTTATATTTATTATTATAACTAATATATTATGTATTTTATGTACGAAGCATTATAATTTCTGATCCATTTTAAGTTCTATACAGCACCACAGTAGGTATAATATATCGACTTTGTTTCCAAACCCGTAAGGTTGTCTGGAAGACATCACTCTAAGTAATGAGACCGCCTTATTGTGCATCTAGATATAAAGTTTATCTTTATAATAGTGATTTGTATTTTTTTGTGGTGTGTAATATAGAATATTATTAATATTAAAATTTTAGGGTATGGCTCCACCGAAGAAACGCAGCCACAGATATCGACTCCGGTTACACCCACTTCCAGAGTATTATTGCGGCCGACACGTCGCCAAAACGTCACATTGCTACGCGCTTTACACCACTGCTTTGCTGTTCAGTTCTATAGCATTGGAATATTAAAACTAGTAGCAGATATGGCAGGCTTTGCTGGACCTATATTGCTAAATAAATTAGTTACTTTTGTTGAAGACGAGAGTATTGACCAACACTATGGGTGAGTTTTGTTAAACAACAGAACAGAACAAACATCTAAAACAGAAATATATATTTTATACAAATACATACACAATATCCTATAACATAAACAATTTGCCACTCTCGCTCATCACATACGATCGCCATTATTTTACTTTTTATATTATCACAAGCTTATTACCATTACGCCGTGTTCCCACTACGCCGTACCGGCGAATTCGCCGGAAACCGGATCCCTTAACGAGGTGATCACAAAACACCGGATCCGGTGTTTTCGCCGGAATCGGATAAATGTGAACAGCTTCATATAAAATGTATGGCCACTAGCCTTTCCGGCAGTTTCACCAATCCGGCGTCCGGCGTAGTGGGAACGAGGCCTTAGTTCTAAAACTAAAAGTCGTTTTAGTCTATCTGTACTTCTACGAAATGTATAATATTCCTTTCAGGTATATTTATGCGGCTGAACTTCTTGCAGCGACAATTATCGGTGCTTTATTTAATGTTCATTTTAACTGGCTCATGTCGATCGTTGGACTCAAAATGCGCGGGGCAATCGTTTCAACAATTCTTAGAAAGACCCTTAGCGTAACATCGACAGAGCTTAATAAGGCTTTCAGTTTTGGAGAAATAACAAATTTTATGTCAACCGATACAGATCGCATTGTCAACTCATGTCCCAGTTTCCATGCCCTGTGGAGTATACCGTTACAGGTAAATCATAATCGATTTTACATTTAATATGTAGAATTTTAAAATGTTATTAAACGAATATACTGTACTGTACTGTATTAGCCTGTAAACAACCCACTGCTGAGCAAAGGTCTCTTCTCCATATAGAAGGGTTGGAGCTTAATCCACCACGCTGCTCCACTGTGGGTTGGCGGATAATTTCCTACCATTAGTAACGATCGTTATCAGGTGTCTATGATAACAACTGGGACCGACGGCCTTACGTGCTCTCTGAGGCACGGTGAGGAGACCCACAAGGACATACACCCAGCTCAGAAACAAATGTTTGTACAAATACAAATATCTTCCGAGCGGGAATCGAACCCGCGACCGTCGGCGCGTGGCGTTGAGGCGACTACTCGCACAACTACACCATAACGGTTGTCAAATGTCAAATGAATATAATGATAATGAAATTTACAGTAAAATTTTTAACCTTCTGCACTGTCTTTTGTTCCAGTTATTCATAACTTTATTCCTTCTTTACCAACAAGTTGGAATTTCTTTTTTGGCTGGCGTTGCATTTTCTGTTATTTTGATACCTATTAACAAGTTGATAGCTAACAAAATAGGCGAGCAAAGTACGGAGATGATGAAACATAAAGATTCCCGTGTCAGTCTTATAAGTGACATGCTTCGCGGCATTCGGACGGTGAAAGTACATGTTTGGGAAGACTATTTCATCAATAGAGTGTCAGGTAAAAAGCATTTATTGTGTTAAAACTTTATAAGTAATGCTTGCTTATAAATAGTCAATGTTTCTTTATATAACTATGATGACTGTGAATAATGAGGTAAACTTCATCTAGTACTGGTTTACTTTATACTTTTATTATGATTTATTAAAATAAAACCGACGATTGAACTCTTAATTTATGAATTTTAACACATTATTCTTGTCGATTATAAATTAAACATTTACCTCAAACACATAAATGGAGCGAATATTGGCCAACGCTATATATATACATATTTGTAAATTTTCAGGGTAGTTCAAACAATTGCAACAATAAATTAAAAAAAAATTAGGGGGTCCGATAAAGGGCCTTATCGAAACCCTCCCTTTGCATTATACATTGCTTCATTTATAAAAAAGTAAAGAATTGGTAATTTTTTTTAATAAAGTTTATTTCGGCTTAAGAAAAAAATGTGTGTGTGTCAGCTCCGACGCACGACTGGAGTTTACTCCTTAAGAACGATTCTCTAGGCACAAATAATTCGTATGTGATAAAGAATAACATTTATCGCCTATTTTACAGTTTTTACGCGTAAATATAGCCTCCTTTAGATTTCTGAGGTAATCAATTGTCCGTTATTAATTTGGCTTCTTCATCAAAATTACGAATAATCTAGTGTTCGGTAAGTTCAATATCAGATTCATCTGAACTCATTGTGATTTTTACACTTCATTATTTTAAAATAATAATTAATTAATATTTCTTAAATTAAAAAAGACTACGGTAAACGTGCTCGTACGTCAAGGTCGACACTAGTAGTGAGTGCGGTGTATGAAGCGACGGTCGGGCGCGGCGCATGCCCACTCCCTTCCTCAACCTCCGCTTCCTCGGAGTGTATATATTTTTGCATACCGGGGGCCTTATAGGAAAATTGATTCTTAAAGAGTAAACTTCAAAATTTTATCTTGGTGGTGAAAGGAATTATCGTGAGGATAAATTATGAAAAAGTGCTATAAGCTACAATCTATCTCCTTAATAAGAGAAAAGGCCTTCATGTATATACGTGACAATTAAAAAGTATATACATATAGCATAAGTAGAACGGCACATGACAGTAAGGGCATTTGTACACTACAAGGGATTTTACTGTCCGGCAGTCCGATTTTTTACGGTCCGATATGGCACGCCATATAAATGTATTTACTAGTTTGTGCACTATACATAATTTTACCGTCCGAACTTTTTACTTTTCCCCATTCATTTTGATTCTTTTTTTTCTTGTCACATCGGGCCGCAAAAAACCGGACTGCCGGACAGTAAAATTCGTTGTAGTGCACAAACGCCCTAAGAGTAGGTAGTAACGCGGGTGCGATGTGCCGCAGCGGCGCGCGGCGCGGAGCTGCGGCGGCTGCGCGCGCGCAAGTACCTGGACGCCGTGTGCGTGGTGCTGTGGGCGAGCACGCCCGTGCTGGTGGCGGCGCTCACGCTCGGCACGCACGCGCTGCGCGCGCTGCCGCTCACCGCGCCCACCGTGAGTCCCATCACTTATCCTGGGGCAAGGGCGTAGCCAGGATTCTCTATAGAGAGGGGCAGATAAAGAAAATCCTAGACTGTATTGTTTTAATCATGGTTTTTGAACATATTATATGAGTATCTCACATTAGTAGTGGAGGTGTTCTTTTATTCGTTTCACTTATCGTTACTAGTGACATGGCATAGAATAAGAAAAGATGAAAAAAACTTCTTTATCAGTACCGACCGCTTTTCTAGCTCTTCTAGAGGGCCTAATTGCCCCCCCCCCTGCCCGTACCTCGCTACGCCCTTGTCCTGAGGCCACACTAACGGAAAATGCCATTTAATATCGCGTTGAACGTAGGTGTGCGATAATTTGACAACGGCATTCACATTGCCGTTTGACATTAGGTGATAGTTCAAGTGACGGTATTGTATTAGCGCCAATTTTATCGCCAAGAATGGGCATTCACTTTGAACGTTCAAGTGTAGCCACCCATTTTATCGCGTTAATACTTAACGCAATATTTATTATTGATTGATAAGGCATTAACCTTTCCCGTTAGTGTGACCCCAGCGTTAGAACAGCCTTACATAATCGACCGAATTCTATAAATAAAAGAAGTCCGAGTCCATCAGAAAATAAACATTTTCTTAATCGAAAAGATATGAAAATATGAACAGAAGTTCAGAAGGGCGAATCTGTTTTATAACATTTGTACAATGACACCTTCAAATTATTTATTTATTTATAACAATTTTATTGCCAAATATATTAACATATAAGAAATTAAAACATAATCAATATTAAGAAAAACGTAAAAGTATAAATATTTTTTTCGTCTTTATGGCCATCTCTAAGATGTTTGGGGAGCTCGAGTCAGTTTTAAGCTTGGTACCTTATATCACAATTTAATCAATTTATATTGTTTTTGTTGTTTTAATAAAACGATACAAAAGAATATTAGAAATTATTTCACGAGCTGGCTCAGTCGTTAATATAATACAAATATATATATATATAAAATAAATTAAATAAGGAAAATAAATAAACTAAATGAACTACTTTTACGTTGTTTGTGTGCGTAAGTGAGCGCGCGCGAATTTGTGTATGTATATTTATTATATGTAATCAGTATATTAATAAAACTTTTAAAACTAACTGTTATGATATTTGCGATGACCACGAATCGAACATTACGACACGATCATAGATGTCTATATTGTCACATTAAAATTTTCTGTTCTAAATATTGCAACTAACCGAAAGATATGGATATTAAGTTAAAACTTTCCGAAGATAATACATGGCAAACGTGTAAACGTGTAATGTGTGTAAATGTTATCACTAATGATAGTGTTTAGTTTATATATTTTTTCCCTTCAAACATCGACCTTTTTAGAATACTTTACTAAGCTTATTATATTTGTAAGTATTTATTGTAACTACAACTGGTTGTCCTTAAATAAATAAATAAGCTAAAATTATTTTACATAAAATTTATTGTTTTGTTTAAATATAAATGTAATAGTGCTTACTGAGTACCTTAACTTCTTCAATGGGCGTAGTAACTTATGATTTTTTATTTTAGTTTTTTTTTAAATGTAAAACATTTTGTACCTATCTCAAATCTTTCTGTGGGAGGGTATAATAAAATATGTATAATATAATATTATATTATTAAGTAAATATACCCTTTTATTCTAGGTGTTTACAACGGTAGCTTTAATAAATATGTTGATAGCGCCATTGAACGCGTTTCCTTGGGTTTTGAACGGTATCACTGAAGCCTGGGTGTCGATAAAACGAATACAAAAACTTTTAAATGTAAGTTGTCAAAAAATAATATTAAATTATTTTACATATTTTAAATTACAAACGAATGACATGATTTATAATTAAAAATGGAAACCGTTTTGGTGTAGTAGTGCGAGTAGTCACCTTAACGCCGGTGTTCGCGGGTTCGATTCCCGCTCGGGGCAGGTATTTATATTTCTACAAATATTTGTTTTCGGTCTAGGTGTATGTTCTTGTGGGTCTCCCCTTATGGAATATTCCCTTTTTTACTGAAAATTCGGAAATTTCAGACAGTATTTGATCTTATCAGAATTTCTCAGCATTTTTCAGTTTTTTATTAATGATAAGACTTTCAGTCTTTTAAAGATTTCTCTGAAAAAGTCAAATACTGTCTGAAATTTTTAGTAAAAAAGGCTATATTTCCATAAGGGTCCCCACCATGCATCGAAGAGCATGTAAAGCAGTCGGTCCCGGTTGTTATCAGACACCCGATAGCGATCGTTACTCTTTTTTTTTTAAATTCTTATTTTAAAAGCCATACAATCATATGATTAAGCCGGCTAATCGTTACTCTCTTAATAGGGAAATTATCCGCCAACCTGCATTGGTGCAGCGTGGTAAATTAAGCTTCAACCCTTCTTCTATATGGATAAGAGGCCTTTGCCCGCAGTGGGACGTTTACAGACTGATTCAGTTCAATTATTAGAGAATTCTAGTACATATTTTATTAAAAGATCTTTTGTATCTTACTACGGTGTAGTTTGACATTTCTGTTTTAAATTTTGTTTATTTTTAGTTAGAAGACATGAATTTCGAACAATATTATGACCCCTTAAATATAAATATGGACGAAGATAAAATTCTTATTATGAAAAACGCTTCGTTCGCTTGGGCCCAGTCTTCTACACCAAGGAAACCGGTAAAAGATAAAAAAAATAAAGGAAAGTCTAAAAAGAAATTAACCAAATACAAAGAAAGAACTGAGTCTGTGTCGTCCAGCGAAGGAATTTCACAAGAGCCTTTTATGTTAAAGAATATAACATTAGAAATAGGCAAAGAAGAATTAATTGGTATCGCTGGTCCAGTGGGTAGCGGTAAAACGTCGTTGTTAATGGCTATCATAGGTGACATGAAGAAGCAAAGTGGAGATATCCAAATGCCGGAGTATCTTAACAGTGAGTAGTTACTTATAATCCCCGGTAGTATTCCTAATATTATAAATGTGAAATGTAAGTTTGTTTGTTACGCTTTCACGCGAAAACTACATAACCGATCATCATAAAAGTTTGTACACATACTCTTGGAGGTACCTATTAGAAGTAACATAGAATCCTTTTTTTTGTTCGGCGCTAGCTAGTAGTAGTTATAAGTAATAACACGGTAGATTAGTTCCGCGTTATAAGAAAACGCGTTGTACTCAGCATCTCGTATAACGCACTCGATTGATTCCGTATAACGCGTTATGTAAAAATGAATCACATTTAACTTTTCTCGTTATATGGGGCTTAAATCAAATATTAAAGAAAAACTATGTTATGAATAAAATATGTGAGTTTTATTAAAATCAAACTAAGAACATACTAACCTTTTTAGTGCTGAGCTAATTTTCACATATTTTGCATAAATTGTAAAAGGATTTTTATAAAAAAAGTACCTTATTATTAAGTGTGCAGAGAATCTTAAATATTTTACTCAAATTTAGTGTTCTTAGTGGACATAAAAACGCGGAATATAAAAACGCGTCATAAGAGTACCATGTTACAGGGCGGAATGCTGTATTACTTTAATAATCTGAAGATAACTGATCCTATGAATGATAAAATACTTTCTCTTTAATCTTTTGTGACTAATTTTGTAAACATTTGACTAAACTGATTGATTGTCTGATTTTGCAAAGTCTATTTCATAAGAGTTTAAACATGTCACAGCCCAATGTGATCAATCGAATGGACACCACTTTTTTTTAAAATTGACACCACTTTTTGATGTGAAACATCTATAGCCGCACGTAAAACCGATTTCTGGCGTGGCGACGCATGCCGTGGCGACGTCGCCACGCTATACGATGGTATATATATACAGTCTATATGCAGTAGTGTGTGCGGTGTGGCGACGCGTCGCCATGCGCAATCGAAGTCACTGATTAAACGAATTAAGTAGTCACGATTTGAAATAAATTCGTAAATTTTTGTATTTAATGAAAATAAATGTTTATTCAATAAATAGTCATCGTTATCTGGAAAAAAATCGTAATATTTTATTTTATCATTATGACATATTTAGTTCCTATCACAATATGTTCTTTTCTGCATATTACTTTTACAAAATAATGTCGATGTTTCACATCTGCCAGGCGTCCCGTGACGGCTCATTTTTTTTTTAATTGACAAGAGTTGGAATGTAATGTTATGTTATGGTGAGTGTGTTATGAAATCCCGCTGAGTAAGGAAGCCTAACGAAATATAATGGACCTTTATTTTTGTTGCTATACATTGCTGATTTATTTTTAGGTTTTGGATATGTGTCGCAGCAACCCTGGCTAGTGCGTGGCACTATACGTGACAATATATTATTCGGAAAACCTTATGATGAGTCCAAGTTTAGGTCTGTGGTCGACGCATGCGCTTTAACTGGTACCAATATTTTTATTACTATAAAAATATTAGTTCGACATTGAAGAGATGCATTTAATCTGTGTTGAATCATAAATATAACAAATAAGCATAATAATATTATGAAGACACATATAAAAGGCCTATTTTTTCATTAAACAAAATGATAACGAATAATACTGTAATGTAATGCCAACATTGATATTTATATTCGTATTCTCTACGAGTCTAGCGACAACCAAAGAGCGAGTCGCCAATCGAGAAAAATATAAATAAAGGTTTAAACTGTCGGAGTCATACGTTAGAAGAATATAGTAAACTATTTTGTTATTGTGAAACACTAAGTGATAGAATGTATGTAAGCAAGTTTTATAGGTTTCAAAAATATTGCAAAAACCATGTGATTTCATAATATTAAATCCAAATTAAAATATTTGTGGATCTGACAACTCATCTGTCGTGCATATGTATGCGCTACTCAGCGAAAAAATAGAATAAAAACAAAAAATAGAGTTAATTTCTTTCTGATCTTGACTTGACTCAACTTTTGGAGTTCAGACATGTTTACTTCCTAAATTTCTCGCCACTCAACTGAATAACTAACCTAGTACCTAATAATAGCGAAACCAATTCTGTGCATTAAGTTTTTTTTTTTCTAAACAGTAATCGCTACTTGTTGTATTTGTGAAAGACCCGAACTAGAACTAGCGTGAAGAAATAAGAGCAATGGGACGTTTACAAGTTGCTACACTGCAGAACCTTGCGCTAGTTATACTACTATGAACAAAACTGAATCAAAAAAAGGTACATACTAATCTCAAAAAGCACTGAAACGATTTTAATAAAACTTAATATAAATAACTTATGTAACTGTAGCAAAACTTAAACTATAAAACTTATCATTACGAATCACGCGAACAGTGCGGCTAATGGAGAAATTGCTGTGCTCAGCTAGTATTGAAATTCTAAACCATAGCGATTTCTCGCGATCACGCCAGTTACGTAATAGTCCCATCGAGCTATAACCGTTATGATGGCGGTTCGCGCCCGCGACACACGACTGGCGACAAGCGACCTTGACAGGAGAGATAGAGACAGGAGACCGCGACAAGTGTCATATCGGTTGCGTGTCGCGGGCGCGAACCGTCACCGTTAATACGAACGCGGTTTGAACACACGCCGGTCGGCTGACGTCTAGTAGCAATGTAAATGTGTCTAGAGGACCTCAACGTGCTGGGCTGGAACGCGTACGTGGGCGAGGGCGGCTGCACGCTGAGCGGCGGACAGCGCGCGCGCGTGTCGCTCGCGCGCGCCGTCTACCAGGACAAGCAAGGTGACTTTTTAGTAGGGATGTTCAACGGAAAAAAATATCGATAATTTTATGATTGATAATTAGCGAATCGTGTTATCGATAATTATCGAATGAACAGTTATCGATAATTATCGGATGAAAATTATCGATACTAATTTATTTATTATTTATTTATTTATTTATTATTTTTAGTCTTACCAATAACATTACAGTAAGGCCAATGCGTTAGAGTAGATGCTAAAATAAATTACATTTTCCAAATATACCAATAAACCATTACGATTTATAATGAAAGTCATAAAATGTATACATATCGAAAAAAAATAATAATAATCCAATATAATTAGACATTATTAATATTATTTAGTCATGAATAGAATATTATTATTATAATATCGATATGAAATAAAGTGTATCACTCACACTTTTGCACACACTCCTACTTTTGAGCCAACACTTCTTTACATATCAAATCAAATCAAAATTTATTTTATTCACGTAGGCTTCGAAAACACTTTTGAATCGTAATTTCACAAATATATAACTTTTTAAATTAATTAATTATACTTACTACCAATTTCGAGTGTAGTTTCTGCTAAGAATAATTGGCTAGAAACTCAACAGTTACACTTTTAAAATAATGTCAATACATTATCTAATAATTATATATTTAGTCATATGTTAATGTTATATAATAAAGGGTCTTTCAAGAAAAAAACAAAGTATGTGTGAGAAATGGTCGAAATTTTTTATGTGTATGGAATATTAGATCCTGCAAATGTCCGCCGCGGCATTCGCTGGGTGGCACGCATCCGAAATGTTCAATTTTCCATAACTCTGGCGCAAAAATCAGGCTAAATTTGACCGATGGCATGGGTTATGTTGGCTTTGAGTACCGCTGTGGATTGTGGCTTATTCGCATACACCTGCGACTTAAGAAAACCCCACAAGAAAAGGTCTAACGGGGTTAAATCGCACGATCTCGGTGGCCAGTTCATATCACCTCCACGTGAGATGACATGTCCTCAAATCGCTCGTGCAAAATATCCAATGTGGCATAAGCTATGTGGCACATAGCGCCGTCCTGTTGAAACCACATGTCGTTGGTGTCCAGATCATCCAAATCAGGCCAAAAGAAGTTAGTAATCTTCGGCCTATAGTGCTCGTTGTTGGCAGTGATAGCCTGGCCAACGTCATTGTCAAAGAAATGTAGACCGATGACGTCGCCAGCCCAAAATCCACACCAAACAGTGACTTTTTCGGGATGCATTTAGACGCTCTTGCATCAATTATGGATTGGTATCGTCTCAAATTCGACAATTTTGTTTGTTTACGTACCTATTCATCCAGAAATGGGTCTCATCGCTGAAAATTATATTTCGATGAATATTATGGTCAGCTGCCAACTGCTCCAGAGCCCATTCAGCGAGCATTCTTATGTTACGATGCCCATGTTACGATGTTACGATGCAAAATTCGCCCATGTTACGATGCAAAATTCGCCCATGTTACGATGCAAAATTCGCTAAGTTGTGGTCTGTGAAAGACCGAGTTCTCTTCTGCAACGCGAAATCTGCTCTGATTCTCCTGCACATTTTCACAGACAGTGGCGATGTTTTCGACAGATCTTGCGTTTCGTCAACGTACGGGTATTCATACATTACAAAACAATACAATGTTATGTATACTTAATAAATATAAATAAATATACGAGTAAATATAAATATGTTTAACACACACACACGGTCGTCTGCTCCTAAGGTAGGCAACTTAATGCCTGTGTTATAGGTAACAGCCGACTGATATACATTTTTTTTACAATAAATATACATATAAATAATAAATATATAAATAAACATATATTACACCCAGACTCGGGGCGGGAATCGAACCCACAACCCTTGGAGCAGAAAACAGGGTCATTGCAAACTGCGCCAACGGGTCAGTCAAATCAATCGTTTACTGAGCCAGTGGACTCAAATTTATCCACCACATTGAAAATAGTCCTCTCGAAAAGACGATTATGGCGACATAAAATGGGCAAAGCGCGCAGTAAGTTGCCCGAACAGGAACACCCATTTTGATAAAACAATTTTATTATTTGCACATGTGTAAGACAGACTAATCAATGACAACTAATTTGACAGATGTACACACACGGTCGTCAATCAATACGATGGCCGTTATCAACTGTCAAAGTTTGGAAATCCCTCTTGGAAGACCCTATAAAATATAACAAATACCTTTAACATACTTACCCTTACTCTTTACTAAGATTACCATATTTATATTATCTGCTACTATTTAAATTATTAGGTTAAAACCCTGTTGAGCGGGTTAAACCTGTTTTACGGCTTTCGGTAATAATACCGACTAAACTGTGAGATATACATTCTGCAGTGTACCTGCTGGACGACGTGCTGGCGGGCGTGGACGCGGCGGTGGCGGCGCACATCATGCAGCGGTGCGTGTGCGGCCTGCTGCGGCGCACGGCGCGCGTACTGGTGGCGCACTCGCCGCGTCACCTGGCGCGCGCGCACCGCGTGCTGCTGCTGCGGGACGGACGCGTCGTTGCGCAAGGTGCGCTACGTGCGATAGTAGTATGCTTTCATGCATTCTGGATCAACATTACGCCGTTATTCCCTCCATGTTCCATGAGCGGTCCGATGGGTGCGCAACTTAGGTTTCTACATTTGCACAGGCACTACCCTTAATTATTATGCAATTAAGAAATTACTATCGATGGCATTAACAGCATTGAATGACTTCTTATCAAACAAAATTCCTTTGTCATGTTTTCAACAATTAAAGCGGAGGATTAAAATAAAGTGTGTCTAGCAGGACCGAGTTCCCATCAGGAAGCGCATTAAGTAGCGCCTGCTACACACCCCCATTCGTCGCCCGCGGATGGAGGCCAAGTCGGCGGCCTCCTTTCTCACCCGCTCGTCGGCTTCCTTCTGGGACATTACTGTCTCGCAAAAGGAGACCATCGCCTTCCAGGACTCGTCGCCGAGCATCGTGATGATGTTCGGAAGCGACAAGTCCGCTGCGAGGACTGACGTCAGACACCGACGCAGCGCCGCTCATCTCCACACCTCGAGGGTGTGCTGGGCAGAGTCCACCGCCGCGCCATAATCGTGACATTCAGTCGTCGGCTCCCTTTGGGCCGTCCGACACAGATAGTCACCAAAGCAACCGTGTCCGGTGAAAACCTGCGTCAGACGGAAGGTGAGGGGCTTGCGTTTTCGGCGTATCCACCGCTCAAGGATCGGGCGCAACGCAGCCGTAACGCGTGTGCCATACGGCTGCCCCGCTAGGTCCTCCCCCCACCTCTGCATTAACGCTTCCTGACCTATCCGGCGCACCCGTAGGATCCCATCCAACGTGGGGTTCTCACCAAGAGCCCTCCTACCCGAGACGCATGAATAGGTCTCGGCAAGAACCTCACCCACGAGCTTCCACGGGGGGGTCACCGGCTAGAGCCGGCTACCCCCGAATCACCCTCACCGCGATTGTTCGAAATTCATTTTGAAACTCTGTCAATGACTTGTTATTAAACTTATATAGTAAGTACATTAAACAGTACTTACTCTCCACACACTGAAGTCCAATCATTTTGTAGTCTATTATTATTAAAACGCCATTTCCTTACATTTCTATTCAAAAACATTTTATGCGTCCCCATAGAAAAGCAGCCATACGTATCAAAATATTTACCCACATGACTATCTATGTGGATGGCTACCCAGTGAGATCCTAGTTTTGAGTCCGGGTCTAAATTGCTTATAAGGTATGCGGGGACCGTCACATACATCGGTAATCGGTTCGCAGCATACACATTATTTTGTAAGCTTGGATCAATCTTTTTTAAGTATGATTGTATTTGTAAAGTATTCATAATTCTTTAAAAAAACTTATTAATTCGCTCTATCAGACACAAGTGAAGTAAATAAGCTATACCTTCTTATTTAACATTGACAGGGGTTTTAAAATAAAATAAAAGCACAACTTCAAAATAATCATTTACTTACACATAAAAAACATATTACAGAGTGTGAACTTAATAATACTTATTGTTAGAAAGGAAATACAATATTCATTTTCTTGCAAGAAATATTTTAGCAAAGTTGACTGTTAACTATATTATGTGTTTTAAGTGGACATTGCTCTCTGCATTATACCCAGTCAACAATAATGCTGGACGGGTATCTTCGTAAAGCATGCACGCACATAAAGTTAATTTTGATGTCTTATTTTCCAATGAAATGCACAAAGTTAAAAATTTAAATAACAAGTATCAACGTTTATGGATTGGAATTTAATAGAGAAACTAAACGAAATAGCGTCGTAGGCCCATTATATTTTACCAAAAGTCGCAAAAGCATTCACATCAACTTACCTACTTAACAAATGGTACAAATAGTCACTATTGTTATATAAAGAATTTATCGCGCTTAGTAAGCAAACAACTTTCAAATCAACATCATACGGTTTACATTTGTGATGGGTGTTTGTTATACTTTACTACAAATTAGAGATTATCTAATTACCAACAAAACTGCTTGCTGCTTGCTGCAACAAGACTGTTCTCATGTTACTGTCGAATTGCCAAGTAGTGACAAAAAAATTAAAAATTTGTTTGCAGAACCAACATCTAACGATAAAATCAAGTTTGATCATTTTGAAAGAAAATTAAAAATACCTTTTGTAATTTATGTAAATTTTGAAGCTTTTTAAATTCGATCAATTTATGTGCAGTTGATCCATTTAAGTCTTATACCAATA
The DNA here is from genome assembly GCA_036937285.1 of Euphydryas editha. Taxonomy (NCBI): domain Eukaryota; kingdom Metazoa; phylum Arthropoda; class Insecta; order Lepidoptera; family Nymphalidae; genus Euphydryas; species Euphydryas editha. The sequence continues at coordinate 9,850,745 of JAUPFZ010000011.1, forward strand.
ACATTAATAAACATGAACCTTATAGTTTTGGATATTATGTCAAGTGTTCTTATGATGGATAATTTATCAAATATATGAATTTTACAGCGGACCCAATTGTGTGCAAATCTTTATGAGTAGATTATATAATGATATAAGATCAATTTGTAGTTAAAAAAAAAACTTTTAGAAAGCTCCTAATACTCTGACTGATAAAGATAAAAACAAAATTGATAATTTTTCCATTTGTCGTATTTGTGAAACTATTTTAGACGAAGATAAAATTTTAGACTTTGACTAGTTTACAGTTTTTTTCAATAGTGGTGCACATGAACTATGCACCAAAAAGCTTAGAGCTCCGAATTTCGTTCCAGTATTTCTTCATAATTTAAGTCATATGATCACATTTTATAGTTCATGCGCTTAACTTCGTCGAAGGACAAGTTAACTTAATACCTCACAACTAGGAAAGATACATTTTATTCGCTGAAACCTTATTTATTAACAATCAAATGTTTAAATTGAGATTTGTTGATTTGTTGAAATTTTTACCTTGTAATATTAATCAATTAACAAAAAATCTTAAAGACAAACAGTTTCCCACGCTCAGAACAAATTTTCCCAACAACGAAGATTTTGTTCATCTAAAGAAAAAAAATCCTTATGAACTCATGACATCTAATGAAAGTTTAAAACTAACATCCTTACCCAGTAAACAACACTTCTATAGCACACTAACTGATTCAAAAGTATCTGATGTACAATCATATACTTTTGAAGTATCATCATGCACAAGATGTTTGGGATCACTTCCAATGTTCAAACATGCTAGTTTATTCTAATTTGTACCAAAAAAATGACGTATTATTTTTAACAGACATAATTGAAAATTTTAGGGATCTTTGTATTAGTACTTACAAATTAGATCCAGCATATTATTATACTGCACCTGTTTAGTTGGGATGCTATGTTAAAGTAGTTTCTTGCGTATTTTGATGCTAATAATCTTTATGGTTGGGCAATATCACAATACCTTCCTGTTGGGCTTCCCGGGGTTTTTGAGTGGGTAGATCCTGACACCAACTTTATTCCTGATACGTCTGAATATGGTTTCATTTTGGAAGTTGATTTAAAGTATTCCGATGAACTTTACGATTTGTACTCTGATTTGCCTCTTTGTTCTGAAAACATTTGTGTAGGTAATACGAAAAATATAAAATTAGTTACAAATTCAAACAATAAAACAAAGGAGAAGACTTCCCCCTCCTCAATAATATTGAGGAGGGGAGAGGCTTGAAATAGGTTAGGTTGATAGGTTTCTTTCCTTTTTAAAGTATTACTTTATTTATTTTTTACTCTATATATTTTGACTTATAATAATTAATATTTTATTACCTCATTATATTATTTTACTTCAATGTGCCTTTTATTTTTAAATTGCAAAATCGCATAGAAGAAAAATTGAGACTTCAAGGAAAAATTGCCTTCATATTTTGTCAGGCGTCAATCATATTTGTTGTTTATGGGGTTTTATGGGTTCTCTCTCCTTAATTTTATATGGGATATCATTTCTTTAGCAATAATATTTCTGAGAAAAAAAATTTGGAGCCATTTTTCGCAAAAGCCGCGATTGTAATTAATTACCCATTATTTTTACTGATAATTTATATGAAGATCTCAAACCCGATTTGGTGGCTAGGTTCGATACATCTGATTATCCTCCCCATAATTTATATGGTTACCCTAAAATAAACAAAAAACTTAGGATATTTTAAAGATGAAAATAACGGTGATATTTTAGAGGAATCCGTAGGACTCCGATCAAAAATGTAAATGTACATATTTACAGTAGGTGTAAAATTCGTTGCAAAAGCCAAAGGCGTAAACAAAAGTTTTACAAAAAAGTTAGAATTAGGAAATTACAAATCTTGTCTTTTCAATAAAAATAAGGCTTAGATCAATTAAACACACAATATTTGCTCCGGAAATTAATGAAACTTCTTTGTTATACCAAGATACCAAGCGCTACATATGTATTACCAAATCAAATCGATATATTGGCGTGAGGCCATTACAAATTAATTTAAACTATAATAGTATATAGTTTATTTAGTTAACAATTTGAGGATAATTTTTTATTTGTTTAGTATTTTGTAATTTATGTGGTTTTATCGTAAGTAACTTTTAAAGTTTTTTTTTTTTTTAATATCTTTATCATTCTTTTTGTATTCTATTGTAAAACAAATTAACCCTTTACTTAATCGAATTTTATTAAACACAATTTAATGATTACCGTCACAACTGTTTGTTTATTGTGATATAGTGGAACCATAGATTGTTGGAGATGTTATGACCTCTTTACTTAGAATTATATCACTAGATCCTTCAAAATACATATATGGAGCAAATAATATGCACGTGTTTTCCCATCCTCACTATTTATCAGCCATGCGCAGAGAATTTGATACAATTGAAATAGATATAAGATCAGGCACTGGTCAAAAAGAATTAGATATTAAAATTAAAAAAAAAACATTAATCCAAAGAAAATCTTACCTTCATTTTATTTATGAACACTAAATATTCACAGACACTGAGTAGTTATATACTAAAGCTTCACTGCACTTAAATGTATCGTTTTGAAGAGCATTTCACATTTATATACCGACATAAATTACATAACAATCAAATTTAAATAAACCATTAGGTTTCTAGTTTATCAATAACCACAATAATTAATTATTTTCCAACTTAGATAATTAACAATCTGGTTCCAAGAACCACAAATATTTTTATCTAACTTTTCCCCGCGGCTCCTCCTGTGTAAATACAGTAACGCACGGAAATGCTATGATCGCGAATTAATAAGTATTTTTTTTAGAGAATTATGAATACTTTACAAATACAATCATACTTAAAAAAGATTCATCCAAGATTACAAAATAATGTGTATGCTGCGAACCGATATCCGATGTATGTGACGGTTCCCGCATACTTTATAAGCAATTTGGACCCGGACTCAAAACGAGGATCTCACTGGGTAGCCATCCACATAGACAGGCATGGCGTCAGTGAATATTTTGATACGTATGGCCGTTTTCCTATGCGGATGCATAAAATGTTTTTGAATAGAAATGTAAGGAAAAGGCGTTTTAATAATAGTAGGCTACAAAATGATTGGACTTCAGTGTGTGAAGAGTACTGTTTAATGTACTTACTATATAAGATCGTCAAGTCTTTGACAGAGTTTTAAAATGAATTCGGTAGCGATACACTTAAAAATGATATGTTTTTAAATATTATGTACAAATCTTGTTTTAAGAGAGATTAAAAATGTTAGTAAAAGATTACTTCGAAATAAATAATTTCTTTGAAATTGAACGAAAGTTTTATTTTAAACCTCTGCTTTAATTGTTGAAAACATGACAAAGGAATGTTGTTTGATAAGAAGTCAGTCAATACTATTAATGACATCGATAGTAATTTCTTAATTGCATAGTAATTATGGGTAAGTGGACTTTGCAAATGTAGAAACCTAAGTTGCGAACTGTTAGAGTTAGCACAAAATGGATGCGAATTTTTTTTAAATGTATTTAGTGTGCAATAAAGTATATAAATAAAATAAATAAATATATGTACCTATATGTATTTTCATGTAAAAAAAACGTATCGTGTCACGCACACGCTGACGCTTTATCTATACATGACGTAAAATCACGTACTTACAGCACTCCAGACCAAAACCAAACAATGCATTTATAAAAAATGTAACAAACATAAAATCTCGCCAGGTCCACCAGAGACAGTTTTGAATGAAATCGAGGAGTTCTTACCGAGCGAAACAGACTCAATAGGCGAAGAGCCGCCGTACCGCGACACAGACGTGCGTTCCGACGAACAGGACAACGTCAGTCGCAACAGCTTGAATGAAGATGTAAGTTAATTTGTTCAAGACTTTCATCCTCGCTGTTTAACCTTTCCTTATGGAAATATTCCCTTTTCTGCAGAAAAGTCCGAAATTTCAGACAATGTTTGACTTTTTCAGAATTTAAGACATTTCTGCAAAAAAGGAATATTTCCATAAGGGTTATTAAACATTTTTTTTACTTTCAAATTATTAAAGAATTCTTAAAAACGGTTCAGTACTTTTAGATTTTATTGAATACAAACAAACAAATATATTTTTTTATGGTATAAATGTAGTACGAGATTAAATATTTGAGTACTGTCTCTTCTCCATATAGAAGAAGGGTTAGAGCTTAATCCACCAAGCTGCTCCACTGCGGGTTGGCGGATAATCTCCCTACCATAAGTAACGACTAACGATCGTTATCAGTTGTCTATGATAACAACCGGGACCGATGGCTTTACGTGCTCTCCGAGGCACGGTGGGTAGACCCACAAGGATATAATACATCCAGACCGGAAACAAACATTTGTACAAATATCTGTCCCGAGCGGGAATTAAACCCGCGACCACCGGCGAACGGTTTGAGGCGAATACTCGCACCACCACTCCAGAACGGTCGGCAAATATTTGAGTAAGATTTTATATTTGAGTTTTATATTAGAGTAATTTTTCAGGAGGCGATGTCAGAGGGAACTGTAGGTTGGTGGGTGATCGGACTGTACTTGCGCTCCGTGGGCGCATTTCTGACAACTACCATAATCATCTCTCTCATACTCATGCAATTATCGCAAAATTTCACATTCCTTTGGCTCACGTTTTGGGTTAGAAACGGAAGTAAGAACACGACAGATCTACAATTAGAGACTGATAATTTACATGAAAACACGACAGTACTGGACCACGGCTTCAACATCGCAGACAATATTGTTCACGTCATTGTAAATAAATCTATGGAACTGTTAAATAGTTTCAATAGTAACACCGTAGCAAATGACACTACAACTACGGTCAGTGAAGCACTCCCTGTTCAGGTAGCGCAATTGAAATTGCCAACAACTACCGACACATACTATTTGGAGATTTATTTCGGTCTCGCCGGATTGAATTTGGTTTTTACTGTAATGCGGGCATTCTTGTTCGCATACGGAGGTGTAAAAGCTGCTGAAAAAATACACAAAGCTCTTCTTAAAACTGTCGTCAAAGTACGTGTATTACTTTCTATATATTTTGTTTTATTTACTCACTTCTATAGTTTTGTAAGGCATGCTGTATGATTCTGTTTTAGGCGAACATAAAATTCTTCGACGTAACTCCAACCGGTCGGATAATTAACCGATTTTCATCGGATACGTACACTGTTGACGATTCATTACCATTCATTATGAACATCTTACTTGCTCAAGTGTTTTCTTTGATAGGTAAGCATTATTTTTTAAATCATGATTAGTAGTGTTCTTTATATACTAACATTTTCCCGACACTTGTTTAACTATCTTCTTATGACTCAGGCGCGGTGGCGGTTACTGTCTACGGTCTACCGTGGTTACTTGTAGGAGTCTTGCCTATGACTTTTATTTATTACAGGTGTGTGAGGCTTTTTTTTTCTAACGTTGCTAATTGTATTTGAAAAAAAAAAATGTAAGTCTAGTATGACGTTAGTTGCCGAATGATTTAAGAATAATAAATAAAATAATAATAAATATTAACCAACAATCACACCACGTTAACCTAGCCCCGTGCTAAGTTCGTAAGAACTTGTGTTACGGGTACTAGGAACGGAAATAAATTTAAGATATAAATACATATGTATATACATAAATACACATCCATGACCCGGTGCAGACATCTATATTCGTCATACAAATTATCTGCACCTGGCGGGATTCGAACCCGCGACCGCTGCGTAAAGTGTCCAGTTGCCTGACCACTCCACCAGCCGGCCGTATATTTGCTAGCTACAAAATGCTGACTAGATATTACTGAACGAATACCTACGCTTATTTTATATATATATATATATATATATATATATATATATATATATATATATATATATATATATATATATATATATATAATTTTTTAAAGTAAGTTCAATGATAGCCATAAAATAATAGCGTCTTTATATTACAGGCTACAGCGACTATATCGAGTAACTTCGAGACAGCTTAAACGGCTACAGAGCGTTGCCTTATCGCCGGTCTACGTACATTTCAACGATACCCTCGAAGGTAGGATTGATTTCTTTGAAATATTAGTATATAATATCAGTATAGAAAATCTTTACCAGTTGTAACACATCTCTTACATCGTATGTATGTTTTATACAAAACATAATTGTAATGAAATATTCTTTTGTGTCAACATACTAACTTTGTTTGTATATATTTTGTTCAATTAAGGGGCCAAATCTCACTTAACAGAATTTGTTTGTAACTGTACGGTATAACCGTAACATTGTGCAGTTGTACATTTATACTTTTATACTAATATTATAAATGCGAAAGTAAGTTTGTTTGTTACGCTTTCACGCGAAAACTACTTAATCGATCATCATGAAACTTTGTACACATATTCTTAGAGGTGTTAAAAGTAACATAGGATACTTTTTCTTTTTTTGGTCGCGATAACCGACATCCACGCGGTCGAAGCCGCGGGCAGAAGCTAGTTCAACATATTACACGGCACGCGTCATTAAATAATATTATTAATTAAATCAAGTTACTTCTTAAATACGGCTATCAAGTATGCCGTGCGTGCTTACAAGTCTATCAACTAAGGGAACGTACCCACACTACTTGACCTGTTCAGAGGGGGTCTTTAAAAATAGCACACTTGGTCACTGGGGCAAGGGGCAGGGCCGGATTTAGGGGAGAGCAAGCGGGGCAACTGCCCCGGGCCTCCACATATTAGGGGCCCCCACATCCACAAAAGAGGGGCCTCCACATCCACAAAAGAGGGGCTTCCACAATAGAGACGAACGAGTTGGAGCGGTCCGGAGTTGGGACAACCTTTTTTTTTTAGGAATAGGTGATGATCTTTTTTTCTTAGGAATATGTCCACCCGGCACCGATAATATATTGGCGTGAGATTGCGATGGCTTTTTTTTTCGTCGTCATTTTTTCTGCAAGAAATAAAAAAAAACCTTAAGATCGCGACGACCCTTTTTTTTCTTTTTTCGTCGTCATTTTTTTTCTGTAAGACAAAAAAAAACAATTCAATATCAGATCAAGAGGCCTTCACTCCTCTGTTGCCCCGGGCCTCCACAACTCTAAATCCGGCCCTGGCAAGGGGGATGGTCTTAGGTTTTCGTCACGTAGTCAATATCCTCTAAAAAAATCTTGCACTTTTTCGACCTATATTCAAATATGGTGCGCAGCGTTTAGCGATTTTTTAACTCACAGGTGGCAAAACTACGATACACTACCACTACTGACTACACTTTTTTTATCTTTATGTTTGCAAAAAAAATAAATCAAACCATATTTATTAATAACTACGTGAAAAGTCGGGGAAGAGGGAAAGGGCGGGGGGGGGGGGTTCTTAGCAAATACTACGAGTGGTCACCGAGGGGAGAGTGCGTTAAATTTTTATTAAAAAATGGATTACGTTGTATGGCTACTTTCCCTAATAGTGTATTAGTTAACAAGAACTCAATACAGTAATACTAAAAAAACAAATCTAATCGTTAATGTTATTTGTTCAAAAACACTAATCTGCTTCGTGCTATTTGAATTTTTAATACCATTAATCAAAAGAGTTTGGGTTCATTTGTAATTTTATAAATCGTTTTTTTTTTTTTTTTTTTTTATTAAGTTTCGTACATCCACGGGATCTCGATTGCCCATGCCTTTTTTCATAATTATTACTTTATTTTTTTTTTTTTACATGCAGGCATTTTGCTCAATTACAGCGAGTAGGTACTTAAAATTATCTTAGTATCTCTAAGAAGGACGCAAGTCCACACTGACCTTAAAAAATTATTTATTTATAGAGTACTAGATTAGTGTAAGTGTATATGTATATACAAAAGTATATAATTTTATATATATACATATACACATACACACATTTATATACATATATACATACATTACATACAATTTTTTTTTTTTTTTTTTTTTTTTTTTTTTTTTTAATTTATTCACTCACCACATCCACGTATCCACATTCAATAGTTTGGTTTTATTTGCTTTTTCTAATCTCTTCCACGACCCCCGCTCAGCAGCGCGAGTACTTCCTCAATGACAGCATCGTCTCTATTATGTATTGCCATCTTGAGGCTGTGCTCGAGGATTTCTTTGTGTGTAGCCTCCGCTGCCCTCTCCATGAAGCGACCGATCGCATCATCTCCGTCGTCGGTGTAATAGGCACAGGTGTTGGTGTGCCTAGTCACCGCGACCACAGCATGCGAGACACTGTCATGAATTCGCAGCCTCCTTGTCTTCATTTGGATAATGATAACCTCCTCGCTCGTTTGTCCCTGCGCCTCGTGTATGGTCATGACGCTCGATCCTTCTCCGGTACCATATCCCCGGCTTATCAAAACCTTCTTTTCTTCTTGCGTAAATACCAGGTATAAGGTTAAAAATCGTTACGACATATAACGTACTGTAGATACAGTCTGTAAATGTTCCATTGTTGCATAAAAATATTTTCTAAGAAAGCGAAACAATGGAGTTTAATGGGCTACGCTGTTTTACGACGAGTTGGCGAATGTATATACTTGTATAATTATACTATAACTTATCTCAGAATTAGTACCGAAACATTCAAGCGCCTTCACGATGTTTTCTCATCCCTCTCCTGTATCTTCTAAGTAGATAGTACTGTATCAGCCTGTATAACTCTCTTTTCTCCATATATAACTTAATGCACTACGCTGTTCCACTGCGGGTTGGCAGATAATTTCCCTACTATGATTAACGAACGTTATCAGGTGTCTATGATAAACACCGGGACCGACGGCTTTATGTGCTTTCCGAGGCACGGTGGTGTCACCCACGAGGACATACACCCAAACCGGAAACAAATATTTGTAGAAATACAAATATCTGTTCCGAGCCGGAATCGAACCCGCGACCGTCGACGCGCGCGCTTTTTTTTTTAATTTATCTGATTACTCGGGAAGGCAAGTTATTATTTAATCGAAAACTCATCGGCGCCGGTCCGCATACGAACTCGTGAACGTCCGCTACGATTCACTCGTTCGACTCGCCGCAGGGCTGAGCACGGTGCGCGCGCTGGGCGCGGCGGCGCGCTGGGCGGAGCGCGGCGAGGAGGCGGTGGAGCGTTGGCAGCGCGCGGCGCTGTGTGGCTCGGCCGCGGCGCAGTGGCTGGCCGCGCGCCTGCAGGCCGCCGCCGCCGCCGCCGTGCCCGCCGCCGCGCTGCTCGCCGTGCTGCAGCGCGCCACGCACGCCGCCGACCCCGGTCAGTACCGCCCCGCTAGCTCCCCGCGGCGCAGTGGCTGGCCGCGCGCCTGCAGGCCGCCGCCGCCGCCGCCGTGCCCGCCGCCGCGCTGCTCGCCGTGCTGCAGCGCGCCACGCACGCCGCCGACCCCGGTCAGTACCGCCCCGCTAGCTCCCCGCGGCGCAGTGGCTGGCCGCGCGCCTGCAGGCCGCCGCCGCCGCCGCCGTGCCCGCCGCCGCGCTGCTCGCCGTGCTGCAGCGCGCCACGCACGCCGCCGACCCCGGTCAGTACCGCCCCGCTAGCTCCCCGCGGCGCAGTGGCTGGCCGCGCGCCTGCAGGCCGCCGCCGCCGCCGCCGTGCCCGCCGCCGCGCTGCTCGCCGTGCTGCAGCGCGCCACGCACGCCGCCGACCCCGGTCAGTACCGCCCCGCTAGCTCCCCGCGGCGCAGTGGCTGGCCGCGCGCCTGCAGGCCGCCGCCGCCGCCGCCGTGCCCGCCGCCGCGCTGCTCGCCGTGCTGCAGCGCGCCACGCACGCCGCCGACCCCGGTCAGTACCGCCCCGCTAGCTCCCCGCGGCGCAGTGGCTGGCCGCGCGCCTGCAGGCCGCCGCCGCCGCCGCCGTGCCCGCCGCCGCGCTGCTCGCCGTGCTGCAGCGCGCCACGCACGCCGCCGACCCCGGTCAGTACCGCCCCGCTAGCTCCCCGCGGCGCAGTGGCTGGCCGCGCGCCTGCAGGCCGCCGCCGCCGCCGCCGTGCCCGCCGCCGCGCTGCTCGCCGTGCTGCAGCGCGCCACGCACGCCGCCGACCCCGGTCAGTACCGCCCCGCTAGCTCCCCGCGGCGCAGTGGCTGGCCGCGCGCCTGCAGGCCGCCGCCGCCGCCGCCGTGCCCGCCGCCGCGCTGCTCGCCGTGCTGCAGCGCGCCACGCACGCCGCCGACCCCGGTCAGTACCGCCCCGCTAGCTCCCCGCGGCGCAGTGGCTGGCCGCGCGCCTGCAGGCCGCCGCCGCCGCCGCCGTGCCCGCCGCCGCGCTGCTCGCCGTGCTGCAGCGCGCCACGCACGCCGCCGACCCCGGTCAGTACCGCCCCGCTAGCTCCCCGCGGCGCAGTGGCTGGCCGCGCGCCTGCAGGCCGCCGCCGCCGCCGCCGTGCCCGCCGCCGCGCTGCTCGCCGTGCTGCAGCGCGCCACGCACGCCGCCGACCCCGGTCAGTACCGCCCCGCTAGCTCCCCGCGGCGCAGTGGCTGGCCGCGCGCCTGCAGGCCGCCGCCGCCGCCGCCGTGCCCGCCGCCGCGCTGCTCGCCGTGCTGCAGCGCGCCACGCACGCCGCCGACCCCGGTCAGTACCGCCCCGCTAGCTCCCCGCGGCGCAGTGGCTGGCCGCGCGCCTGCAGGCCGCCGCCGCCGCCGCCGTGCCCGCCGCCGCGCTGCTCGCCGTGCTGCAGCGCGCCACGCACGCCGCCGACCCCGGTCAGTACCGCCCCGCTAGCTCCCCGCGGCGCAGTGGCTGGCCGCGCGCCTGCAGGCCGCCGCCGCCGCCGCCGTGCCCGCCGCCGCGCTGCTCGCCGTGCTGCAGCGCGCCACGCACGCCGCCGACCCCGGTCAGTACCGCCCCGCTAGCTCCCCGCGGCGCAGTGGCTGGCCGCGCGCCTGCAGGCCGCCGCCGCCGCCGCCGTGCCCGCCGCCGCGCTGCTCGCCGTGCTGCAGCGCGCCACGCACGCCGCCGACCCCGGTCAGTACCGCCCCGCTAGCTCCCCGCGGCGCAGTGGCTGGCCGCGCGCCTGCAGGCCGCCGCCGCCGCCGCCGTGCCCGCCGCCGCGCTGCTCGCCGTGCTGCAGCGCGCCACGCACGCCGCCGACCCCGGTCAGTACCGCCCCGCTAGCTCCCCGCGGCGCAGTGGCTGGCCGCGCGCCTGCAGGCCGCCGCCGCCGCCGCCGTGCCCGCCGCCGCGCTGCTCGCCGTGCTGCAGCGCGCCACGCACGCCGCCGACCCCGGTCAGTACCGCCCCGCTAGCTCCCCGCGGCGCAGTGGCTGGCCGCGCGCCTGCAGGCCGCCGCCGCCGCCGCCGTGCCCGCCGCCGCGCTGCTCGCCGTGCTGCAGCGCGCCACGCACGCCGCCGACCCCGGTCAGTACCGCCCCGCTAGCTCCCCGCGGCGCAGTGGCTGGCCGCGCGCCTGCAGGCCGCCGCCGCCGCCGCCGTGCCCGCCGCCGCGCTGCTCGCCGTGCTGCAGCGCGCCACGCACGCCGCCGACCCCGGTCAGTACCGCCCCGCTAGCTCCCCGCGGCGCAGTGGCTGGCCGCGCGCCTGCAGGCCGCCGCCGCCGCCGCCGTGCCCGCCGCCGCGCTGCTCGCCGTGCTGCAGCGCGCCACGCACGCCGCCGACCCCGGTCAGTACCGCCCCGCTAGCTCCCCGCGGCGCAGTGGCTGGCCGCGCGCCTGCAGGCCGCCGCCGCCGCCGCCGTGCCCGCCGCCGCGCTGCTCGCCGTGCTGCAGCGCGCCACGCACGCCGCCGACCCCGGTCAGTACCGCCCCGCTAGCTCCCCGCGGCGCAGTGGCTGGCCGCGCGCCTGCAGGCCGCCGCCGCCGCCGCCGTGCCCGCCGCCGCGCTGCTCGCCGTGCTGCAGCGCGCCACGCACGCCGCCGACCCCGGTCAGTACCGCCCCGCTAGCTCCCCGCGGCGCAGTGGCTGGCCGCGCGCCTGCAGGCCGCCGCCGCCGCCGCCGTGCCCGCCGCCGCGCTGCTCGCCGTGCTGCAGCGCGCCACGCACGCCGCCGACCCCGGTCAGTACCGCCCCGCTAGCTCCCCGCGGCGCAGTGGCTGGCCGCGCGCCTGCAGGCCGCCGCCGCCGCCGCCGTGCCCGCCGCCGCGCTGCTCGCCGTGCTGCAGCGCGCCACGCACGCCGCCGACCCCGGTCAGTACCGCCCCGCTAGCTCCCCGCGGCGCAGTGGCTGGCCGCGCGCCTGCAGGCCGCCGCCGCCGCCGCCGTGCCCGCCGCCGCGCTGCTCGCCGTGCTGCAGCGCGCCACGCACGCCGCCGACCCCGGTCAGTACCGCCCCGCTAGCTCCCCGCGGCGCAGTGGCTGGCCGCGCGCCTGCAGGCCGCCGCCGCCGCCGCCGTGCCCGCCGCCGCGCTGCTCGCCGTGCTGCAGCGCGCCACGCACGCCGCCGACCCCGGTCAGTACCGCCCCGCTAGCTCCCCGCGGCGCAGTGGCTGGCCGCGCGCCTGCAGGCCGCCGCCGCCGCCGCCGTGCCCGCCGCCGCGCTGCTCGCCGTGCTGCAGCGCGCCACGCACGCCGCCGACCCCGGTCAGTACCGCCCCGCTAGCTCCCCGCGGCGCAGTGGCTGGCCGCGCGCCTGCAGGCCGCCGCCGCCGCCGCCGTGCCCGCCGCCGCGCTGCTCGCCGTGCTGCAGCGCGCCACGCACGCCGCCGACCCCGGTCAGTACCGCCCCGCTAGCTCCCCGCGGCGCAGTGGCTGGCCGCGCGCCTGCAGGCCGCCGCCGCCGCCGCCGTGCCCGCCGCCGCGCTGCTCGCCGTGCTGCAGCGCGCCACGCACGCCGCCGACCCCGGTCAGTACCGCCCCGCTAGCTCCCCGCGGCGCAGTGGCTGGCCGCGCGCCTGCAGGCCGCCGCCGCCGCCGCCGTGCCCGCCGCCGCGCTGCTCGCCGTGCTGCAGCGCGCCACGCACGCCGCCGACCCCGGTCAGTACCGCCCCGCTAGCTCCCCGCGGCGCAGTGGCTGGCCGCGCGCCTGCAGGCCGCCGCCGCCGCCGCCGTGCCCGCCGCCGCGCTGCTCGCCGTGCTGCAGCGCGCCACGCACGCCGCCGACCCCGGTCAGTACCGCCCCGCTAGCTCCCCGCGGCGCAGTGGCTGGCCGCGCGCCTGCAGGCCGCCGCCGCCGCCGCCGTGCCCGCCGCCGCGCTGCTCGCCGTGCTGCAGCGCGCCACGCACGCCGCCGACCCCGGTCAGTACCGCCCCGCTAGCTCCCCGCGGCGCAGTGGCTGGCCGCGCGCCTGCAGGCCGCCGCCGCCGCCGCCGTGCCCGCCGCCGCGCTGCTCGCCGTGCTGCAGCGCGCCACGCACGCCGCCGACCCCGGTCAGTACCGCCCCGCTAGCTCCCCGCGGCGCAGTGGCTGGCCGCGCGCCTGCAGGCCGCCGCCGCCGCCGCCGTGCCCGCCGCCGCGCTGCTCGCCGTGCTGCAGCGCGCCACGCACGCCGCCGACCCCGGTCAGTACCGCCCCGCTAGCTCCCCGCGGCGCAGTGGCTGGCCGCGCGCCTGCAGGCCGCCGCCGCCGCCGCCGTGCCCGCCGCCGCGCTGCTCGCCGTGCTGCAGCGCGCCACGCACGCCGCCGACCCCGGTCAGTACCGCCCCGCTAGCTCCCCGCGGCGCAGTGGCTGGCCGCGCGCCTGCAGGCCGCCGCCGCCGCCGCCGTGCCCGCCGCCGCGCTGCTCGCCGTGCTGCAGCGCGCCACGCACGCCGCCGACCCCGGTCAGTACCGCCCCGCTAGCTCCCCCGCGGCGGTCACCGTCGGCGTCGATGATCATTACTCTTATACGAGTACCGAAATACCAACTTATGACCTAACGTACTATCATCGTGGCACAGTGGTAGATTACTAGTAACTGATCTGAGTGAATCAGTCTGTAAACGACCCATTACTGGGCAAAAGCCTCTTCTCCATATAGAAGAAGGGTTGGAGCTTAATCTATCACGCTGCTCCACTGCGGATTGGTGACGATCGCTATCAGATGTCTATGATAACAACCAGGACTGACGGCTTTACGTGCTCTCCGAGGCACGATGGGAAGACCCACAAGGACATACACCCAGACCGGATACAAATATTTGTACAAATATAAATATCTGTCCCGAGTAGGAATCGTACACATGACTACATACATGCACCATTAGGTACACCAGTATAACTGTCGATTACTACCTAGTAGTAGTTCATAATTATTGTTTATGGCAAGTTAGATGTAATATTATTTTAACTGTTTAATAATTGTGACAACATGATTGTGACGTTAAAAATTCGGAACTAAAAACTCGCATAATAAATATAACTAAGGGGGCGTTCAAGCATTACGTAACGCAATTTATTGAAGAGTTTCGACACTCCCTCCCACCCCCTATGTAACGCGACGTAACTTTACATAACGCGTTGTATGAATCCCCCTTCCGTCCTTGTAACGCATCTAAATGTTTGAAAAGCCCCCCCCCCCCCCCTAATTATGTTACGTAATATTTGAACGCCCGTTAATTGTTCATTCAAATACGATCGAAAAACCCGAAAAGTTATAATTTTGCCAAGTTAATATTTATGGTGACGCAGGTAAAACATTGCGGTACCTATTGTCTATAAAATAGATATTCCCTGTACCGGCTGTACCCAATGTGTGTCAGTGTCGGTTCGTTTGTAGGTCTCGTGGGTCTGGCGATATCGTACGCGCTCTCGATGACGTCCATGTTGAGCAACGTGCTTAACGCCTTCACCGAGACGGAGCGCGAGATGATCGCTGTGGAGCGAGTCGGCGAATACATTAAACAGGTATTTTATTACCCGACTGCACCAGAAGGAGGGTTATGTTTTTCGAGAGTATATATCATGTAGTATGTATGTATGTATGTATGTATAATTGTTTGGCATGCTCTGCAGTGCTCGATGGAGTTTAGCTTCAATGTGTCGTTAGGTTCGTATTAATTGTGAAAGTGACACCGGGTATAAATTTTGAATCTGAACACAACATAAGCTGGGAGTACTTCTACGCTGTGAAGGCGATATCAGTTTAACTGTCTAAAACTCCCATAATTATTTTAGGGTTTTTTCATTTCCAAATTACACAAAAATGTAGTCGGGTTTTTTAGTTATTTAAATTACCGTTTTTATAACTATATTTTATCTAACTAGTAAACAATTCTTAAATACCACCCGATTTTAAGTGCTAAGTGAGGCAATGGGACAAGCGAAGACGTGATAATAACACTAGTGAACACTAGTATAAAAATACATGATGCCATTTAAGAATGACATTAAATTCAAAAGCATGGAGGTTATTTGACTATTAGTCGCAATTAACTGAGTAATTTGATGAGATCTTATCTATTCTCCTCACATTCACTTTAAGCATCATTTTAGGCATTCTAAATGTTAATAATAATTAAAAAAATATATAAATAAATAAATAAAAGAATAATAATTGATGTTTAATTTGTTAATTCCTTTGGCAGGTCGAAAGTGAAAAAATAGATGGAGATGCGCCACCATACGGTTGGCCCTCTCATGGAGTTATAAGTTTTGAAGATGTTTATCTTAAATATGGGTAAGATTTTTCGTTAACTTACTTCTTATCATAACGGAGCGTTGCTCGATAGAGTAATCGAAATAAGTAATTTTGAAGAAACCATCGGTACATTCCGTTTCTGTAAAATAAATTTATCTTTAAACAGAGTTAATCAGTGTTAGAAAAATTTTAAATTTTGTTTATTCTTATAAACAAGTCACACTTGACTAAAAAATGAACTATGCCAATATAATTTTTTTGAAAAAGAGTTAAAGTCTCATAAATGGTTTATATTTACTACGGTTTCGTTATGAGTTATGACCCTTCAGGGTCTCTCTACGTGGTCTGTATTTATACTACAGGCAGCGATATTTTTCATGAGCACCGGACTTAAAATTAAAAAATTTATATGCACTCGGAGCCGAGATTTATCCTCACTATTCACTATCCCACCATTCACTAGGCGCACCGATCCGCGCACTCATCCGTGGACAAATCTGTCGTCGTCCACACACTACCGCCGGGACGCCGGGGAGCCGGACGCCGAAATACATTCACACGCAGATTTGTCTGCGGACTTGTCGCCAGCGACAAATCCGGCGGATGGGTGCGCCTGTGAATGGTGGCCATTAGGGTTCAAATTAGACGATCGACTTGATCGTAAGATCTAAAACTATTTAAAATTTTGAACATGATCACAACCGGCTCTCTCCGGACACGTCACATATTCGAAGTCGTTTCGTTCGGCAGGAGCGGCGAGGGCGAGGCGGCGCTGCGCGGCCTGACGTTCACGAGCCACCCGAGCGAGCGGCTGGCGGTGGTCGGCCGCACGGGCGCCGGCAAGAGCTCGCTGCTGCGCGCCGTGCTGCGGCTCGCGCCCTGCGCCGCCGGCCGCGTGCGCGTCGACGGCGTCGACGTCGCCACGCTGCACCTGCACGCGCTCAGGTGCGACCGTTGCGCTCGGCCCTCTCTATACCTTACTCACGTCGACGTCGCCACGCTGCACCTGCACGCGCTCAGGTGCGACCGTTGCGCTCGGCCCTCTCTATACCTTACTCACGTCGACGTCGCCACGCTGCACCTGCACGCGCTCAGGTGCGACCGTTGCGCTCGGCCCTCTCTATACCTTACTCACGTCGACGTCGCCACGCTGCACCTGCACGCGCTCAGGTGCGACCGTTGCGCTCGGCCCTCTCTATACCTTACTCACGTCGACGTCGCCACGCTGCACCTGCACGCGCTCAGGTGCGACCGTTGCGCTCGGCCCTCTCTATACCTTACTCACGTCGACGTCGCCACGCTGCACCTGCACGCGCTCAGGTGCGACCGTTGCGCTCGGCCCTCTCTATACCTTACTCACGTCGACGTCGCCACGCTGCACCTGCACGCGCTCAGGTGCGACCGTTGCGCTCGGCCCTCTCTATACCTTACTCACGTCGACGTCGCAACGCTGCACCTGCATGCGCTCAGGTGCGACCGTTGCGCTCGGCCCTCTCTATACCTTACTCACGTCGACGTCGCCACGCTGCACCTGCACGCGCTCAGGTGCGACCGTTGCGCTCGGCCCTCTCTATACCTTACTCACGTCGACGTCGCCACGCTGCACCTGCACGCGCTCTGGTGCGACCGTTGCGCTCGGCCCTCTCTATACCTTACTCACGTCGACGTCGCCACGCTGCACCTGCACGCGCTCAGGTGCGACCGTTGCGCTCGGCCCTCTCTATACCTTACTCACGTCGACGTCGCCACGCTGCACCTGCACGCGCTCAGGTGCGACCGTGCGGCCTCTCTATACCTTACTCACGTCGATGTCGCCACGCTGGTTTGAGACAACTACTCGCATCACTACACCAGCACGGTCGTCACGCGAAAGTGCGCTTCAAAATTTCTGATAAAACTGACCGCAGCACCGCTCCTCCGCACAAACGGGGTGAGAGCGCTCAGTCGATTTTGCAGAGTTCGATTACGCGCAAGTTGAAACGTATTTGTATTTTATACTTAAAATTTAAATTTAGCTATTAAGTATGTATATCAAAAATTGTTGATAATTTTTACGAATGGTCAGTATGCGGCTCTTACACTAGACCGCCATCGCTATCGAACGGCAGCCATAACTTCCGTTTTACGTCTTCGTATTAACTATCTGTACAAACTATTCGTTTACAGGTCGCGCATCGGAATCATTCCGCAGGAGCCGTTCGTCTTCACTGGCAGCATCCGCGAGAACGTAGACCCGCTGCAGCAGTACCTGGACGCGGAGGTGTGGCGCGCGCTGGACGCGTGCGGCGCGCGCGCGCTGGTGCAGGCGCGCGGCGGGCTGGCGGCGCCCGCGGGCGGCATGTCGCGCGGACACGCGCAGCTCCTGTGTCTCGTCAGAGCGCTGCTGCAAAAAGCCAAGGTTCGACCGCTTTCACTTCTTCCTTACATAAGTCGGTCAGAGAACCTCTTACGACTTTTTTTGCGTTTTTTCTACCGAAGCAATCCTTAACACTAGAAGCGGCTCAATGAGAGAGTTCAGTTAGGCTTGACCACTTTTTTTCTCGTTCGATAAAATTATTCATAGATTTCTTTCTAGCGCAACGGGTAAGTTACGCAGTAGGCACAATTTATTAACGGTATCGGTCGGCAGGTGCTGCTCGTGGACGAGGCCACGGCCAACCTGGACGCAGAGAGCGAGCGCGTGATCCTGGACACGATCCGCTGCTCGTTCGGCGGCAGCACGGTGGTGTTCGTGGCGCACCGGCTGGCCGGCGTGCTGGAGTGCGGGCGCGTGCTGGTGCTGGGCGCCGGCCGCCTGCTGGAGCTACGCGCGCCCGACGACGCGCTGGCTGACCCCTCCTCGCACCTCTACCGCCTGCTGCACCCCGACGACTAGCCGACAGCCGACACGCGAGTGGCACTCACCCCCTGCAGTCGCGTTCTTGCAGCGTGCGCTACGCCAACACGGTGGTTACGTTAAACGTGTGTTAATTCCATTTTCGAAGTGTTTTTTTTTAAAGCTTTATTGCTTTTTGTTTAGTGAAATGAGTAGCAGAATTTCATGTTGAACTCGATGTAATTTATTATTAGACATCCTGATAGTGAGCAGATGAGCAGTTGAATTCAGGATAGTCTTCAGTTTATATCATTTAATTCTTATTTTTTTAAGTACAGCATAAATTTAAACATGAATAGGAAAATTATTATGAAATATTTTATTTTAAAGTAACAAAGTGCAGGGTAGTCATGTTTATTCCATTTATTTGTAAGCTTAATTACCATTGCATTAATAAATACCTAATTTATTTTTAATAAAATTTTATTAAGACATTATTTTATATCCACATATATCTTTTTTAACTGAAAATGCAAAATAAATTATTCCGATTAATTATTCAAATATAGCTTGTAATGTCCATTACAGTATGTTAAATAAAAAATATTTTTGTATATTTTAGTTTCATAATTCATATCACTAATTATGCTAAACTAGCTATTTAAAAAAATTTGATGTAAATAATTGTTTAAAATAATGATGACATTTGTAGATATAAAAAATATAATGTTGAATTTGTAGTAATTTATATCGGGTCACAATGGTCCAGTGTTGTGTTGTTTGATAAAAGTTTTCAGATGTATATTTTACATATTTCTCTCTTCCGGTTTTTTGTATGGGTAGTTAATGTAGTCGAAAATTTCTTCTTCTGAAGTAATTTGCACTTCTTCACCAGGAACTCCTGTGGTAAATTATTTTCTTATGACATATATATATATATTTTTTAATTATAAATATATCTTATCTTGCTTTAAAAGTAGACATTTAAGATCTCCTATTATTTTATTGCTAAAAAAGTATTATATTTTCACAATTAACAAATATAAAACAATATTTTCACATTTAACTGTATTTTTTGTATTTCTTTTCAAATATGTGAAAATGCTTGTTGTTAAAGTTGGGTAAATGAACTTAATGACAATATAGAAAAAAATAAGTTTTATAATATTTTGTCAACATGGCATTTGAACAAAACAAACATAGCACAGTATATTAAACTATAACTTGGTTCCATTTTCCTTTACCCAACTTCAGTGTTTTGTATTCATGGAGTGTTTATGTGTTATTTATAATAGAAAGTATACTAAATACTCAGTTAAAAGTCAATTACTATCAATAATGATTTTACATTAATATTAATTTTGTGTACTTGGTTATTGCAATGCTACAAAGACATAAATTATAGAAAATTGATAAAGGCTGTTTTTCTTACCAGTTACTCCTATTGGTCTTAAGGAATACTCATTAAGAGTAAAACCATTCTCGAGAGCATGTGTCCGCATTTCTTTATTAAAAACATCACTACCCGTGAAGTACAGCACAGCACAGTAATATTGCTCATTAGGAATGAGACGTATGTCCAAACGCCGAAAAGGATGTTCATTGGATAAGCGACACACTCCCTGACAAAAGAATACTGTTATGAAAAATATAATTATTTTAATTGATCATTAATAAAAATATGTACTTAACACTAAACCTACCAGAGCGCTCGAGTGACCGCTTTTGAGAATTTAATTAAAATTGTTTAATTCTAGGTTTACATTTTTCTTGAATTTACTCTACACGATTTTTTCTATATTGATATTCAGTTTAGTGTTAATATTCTTATTAACAGGGATAGGGTAGAACTCCTAGTAGGTATATGTATAAGTGTAACAATATATTTCATTATGGGATATGTAGAGAAGAGAAATATTTTAATTTTTACTTTATAACTCTTTTTAATTGTATCTTATAAACTCAGGTCTTAAATTTTTGAATTTTAAATTTGTTACCAAAATTGAAGTAGTTACTTGTAACAGATTTCATATTTCAAATATGCAAAATATTACATTTATTATTGGTATGTGAATGTTGTTGTTATTAAAGACAAGGTTAGTTAAACTTATTGAAGACATTTAGTATTGTTACAGACAAATAGCTTAAATAATAATACTCTTTCCTACTAGACTATTTTATTTTGATAATGTGAGAAAAAGTAGTTCTTAGAGTGCTAACATTAATGGGAAGCTATTTATGATTGAAATAATGAAAATATTCAATTTACATATTTGCCTCTCCATTATTAGTATTAAAAAAATTCGTAAAATTTAAAATGGTTGTTAATTATGAATGAAAATTTATATGATACCTAGCTATAGTATAATTAGCAACTCTTACCATAAATTTAGTATCACCCATTGATATTGTATCAGTAATGAGATCATTTAAAGCTGTTACTATACTCTTTAGTAATTTGTTATGGTCTTTCCTTTTTTCATTATCTAATTTAAATGAAGGGTGTGTTATCAAGGCATCTATATCTCCACTTTCCAATTTTCCTCTTCTGAAAAATGTATGACACCTTGTGATTTTTTTTCAGATTTTTACTAATGTCCTTTACGGAGATAATTTTTTATACCGGCTTTTTTGATTACTTTACACAGACAATATTTTACACGTAAAATACTATAGCAATATTATTCGCGGGAGAAATTATTACCCAGTAAAATTGTAAGAGCTAATACGATATTATTCTTGCTGTTACTTGATATTCTGGTATTATTTTTTTATAAATTTTCACAGTATCATAGTGACAGTAATTGTATAAAATACTTTATGAAAAAGCAAGTTACAATCCATTACTAGTAACAAATTTTTCTGCTTAGACACAAAAAACTAACGTGTTACAGCAGTTGATGGAAGAAAAATAAAATCGTAATACAATCTTACTGATAAAGGTCTCTATATCATTTCACACGAATAGGATCGTAAAGGACATTACTGTGAAAGGTGTTTGCTTTTAATTACCGTAATAATTTTGTTTCTTAATAACTCTAGTAACTGCATGAATAAATTAAAGTAAATTATTTACAATAATAGCAAAACTAAATAGCTTTGTTTTGGTATATAAATTATTTTTGTAGATTAAAAACATTTAAAGTTATTAAGGAAATACGGTTTTTTGCTTCTCCTGAAAAATTTGTTTTTTGCTGTTACGGGTTTATTCGGTGGGGGCGACGATATTTAAATGTATTAATAAATAAAATAAATAAATAAAGAAAAGAGTAAAATATAACCTGTAACTGCCACAAATTGTAATAGTGTATCGAGGGTCTAAATTTCTAATCTCAAATGTAATTATAGTTTCTATTTCATGAATCTCTGATCTAGGGATTTTCTTTTCAAAGTCTTCAAAGTATCTGAAAAATAATTAATACTGCACATCTTATAGACTGTTAGAAATATAAATAGGTTTTCGAATTTACTTCTTATTATAAGTGTTACTTTTACTTTCTTTATATAAGTATTAGTATAATTATTTACAAATAATTATGCTATAAGTCATGTCCACATGAAATTGTGGCAAGACCGCTGGAAACATATCTCCCTTGAATTTAAATTCCAATTTTCTGGGCAAAAAATTAACGAGGCCTTGTTGTCACAAGTGAAGGCTACAAGTGAAGATATTAATTTTTGTTTTGTTTTGTGTTACTTCCAAAGTCCAAGTGTATCAACTGCAAACAGCTCCAGGACATAATCTGGGATATGTGATGAATATTAGGGCTGTTTAATCAATTTAACTGTTTCTGTAGCAGCCCTTGAAGCTGTCTCTCTATGTGCGGACAGAAGTTGAGCCCAACAAGAACACCCTTCCGTTACTCATTTTAAGCCAGAACTTACTTTAAGCCAATAAGTTGATGATGATTAAGTTGATTCTTGTTATTCCTCAAATCTTCTAATGTTTTTATACCCATATTAAGAAGATCTGCAGCTTTAACTGGTCCAATACCAGATACTCGTGTCAACAAACTAAGGGCTTGTGCATTCTCATCTTGATGTATGTTTTCTAATTTCCTTAGTTTACCTGTATGTAAAAATTCATCTATTTTCTTTGAAATTTTCTCTCCTATGCCATTTAATTTTTTAGCTTCTTCTCCTGATTCAATTCTTTTACTTTGAGATGCTAAAACGCTTGCTGCTTTTTTGTACGCATTAAATTTGTGAATATTACGACTGACATTCTTTTCATAATCTGCCAATTCCATTAAAAAATCACAAAAATCTTTATTAAGATTTTCATTTCCTGATGGATTTTTTCGCTTGCTCATATTTGATAATTTGTTAAAACAATTTTTCTTCAATTTAACATTAGATATTGAGTACAGCGATGTTCTCAGATCAAAGAGTATAATAATACCAAATAATACTTAGAGAAATCTCAAATGTTCTGTTGTAGCTTGGTTTCAGTTTCAGTGGTTTTGGCGGCAATTTCCTCTTTGGAAATTTGAAATTATTGTTAGGTATTAAAATATAAATAAATATTGTTTTTACCACGGTCTTAAATATAGGTCTTACAACGATGCCCAATTTCAGTACTGACTGACACTGAGTACAGACGTCTGACTGTCATCCTACTTAAGGGGAGGGAAATGTTAATTCGGACCAAAAAAAGGCCCATTCTTACTTTTTTTTGACGAAACCTTTAAGATTTATTTTTTTTTAATAAATGGTATATTACAATTCAATATTTTGAGAATATTAGGAACAATTTTCATCGAAAAATATTCAAAAATAAAGCCACGGTAGCAATTCTTGAAAGGCGTCGCGGAAAAATCTTCAATTGCGGTGCCCATCCTAAGGGGCCATTCATTTATTACGTAAGATGAATTTTGCTAGTTTTCGACCCCCTCCCCCGTTTAAGAAATAATAAGAATAGGCCGAACCCCTCCCCTCTGTTTAATATATATTACGTAAGAATCAAAAGGAAAAAATGAATAAATGTTTGGTTTGTTTTAATGTTTATTTTTCAAAGTAACAATTTTTAGAAATTTTAAGTTTTCGATTTTTGGGAATACTTTGGAGTTAGAAACGTGATATTAGTGGAAAAAAAACGACATATTTATCACTGTAAAAAAAAACTCGTAAATTATAGAGCTTTCAAAATTTCAAACGGATCGGTGCAGTAGTTTTGCAGTTACGATGCGCACTGACTTTGAAAACGGTACTTTTCGGCTTACCTCAAATGAATCATCGATGCCAGGGCCATATAGGATGCAGAAGCGAGATAAATAATACAAATCGGCCTTAGAGCGACAAAGACGACTTTATTTAACTTTTTTTTAAAGGCATTCGAGCCAGAATACCCGTGTCACCTGTAATTGACACGGACAGTAGAATTACTAAAACGCGTGTCAACTAGTTGTTGACATGTGCGATTTAGCTTCCAAGGTCATTTCAACCTGTATATGATGAAAACTCATGCCAACTAGTACCTACTTAGACTTGGGCACTTCAGCAACTAAAATATATTTTCTCCTGAGACTGAATAGATAGTTCAGGTATATGTCCGTTTGTATTTGAGTTCAAATTTCTATAGGGAAAGGTAGGGATTTCATAGAGTGCGAAACAGCGGCTGCCAGGTAACAACAGCCACTCTCGGTCAGGGGCTTTACGGTGCGTGGAGACGTTTATGACGCACGGTCACTCAAACCGTTGTAACTTGCCCTCTTTATCTTCGATTCTTCTAAAAATTTGACACAATATATTTGAAGGATTCTTGATTGAGAAACAAAATTAAAAATAAAATGTCCAAAAAAATTAAAGTTAAATATATTACCCTCCCCTTAAGTTTTAGTATGGCAGCTTTGGCAGCCTAACTTCTTCATGACGTTTGAAAACAAAATGTTAGAGATGTGCCAACTCCGAAAAAACACGACTCGAGTTAACTCGAGTTGAAATTCAGCTAACTCGAGTTACACAAATCGAGTTAGCAGGAAGAAACTGAATGTATGATTTGTTACAAATTACTTTTTTATATATTGTAGGTGTTTTTATAGTTTACATATTATATAATTTAAACTTTTCTCATTAGAGTTATTATTTATCTCATTAACAAGATATATAAAAAGCGAAACATTCAGTAAAAAGTTTTTTTTGAATAAATAAAAGAAATACAATGCTAAAGTCAAGAAACAAAAATATTTTCTTGTAAGTTAACATTCTTAAAAGTATTTTCAATAACAAAATAATATTCTCAAAAAAAAAAATCATATTATTCTGTACTTATGTTAAAGTTCTTAAAAGTGTTAAAATATTGCACTTTGAGTGCCAAAATATAATAAATAAATAAAAATAAGTCTTTAAAGTATTTTAACATAACATCTTGTCATCGTCGGTGTCATTCGGTCGATGCAATGGCGAGACTATAGCGCGCACCCAACGGACGAATCACGCTCTCGCTCTTTCGCTTGATTTATTTACCGCCAGGCCAAACTCGAGTTAGGGACAATTCAACTCGAATTAAGAACAACTCGAGTTAACTCGAGTTAGTAAGTCGAGTTAACACATCTCTAGTCTCTACAAAATGTCAATCAAAGAAAAGGTTTAGAATATTTTATTTCGAGGTTGTTTTAATTTTAATATATTATTCATAATTTGTTTACTTGATTTAAATAATTTACATAAATAAAATGAAATTAATGAGATACAACACAAAATAACTTTAAATACACTTTTCTGCTAAGTGACAGTGTTTGAAACTTCGTAATGGATAACGTAACAGAAAAATTAGTACAATGTTTTGGTTACAGAAAGTTCAAAAGTGAACTTCAAGAAAGAGCTGTAAGAGCAATTGCTCGAGGTAAATAATTAAATTTACATTAACTAGTATTACCATAATTTTAGAATAAAAACAAACTCCTGGAGTTATTAAAACTATAGTAGAGATACTATCTTGAATACATATATTGTTAGTGTTATAGATATTTGAAGATATCTTGGGGTACGGTGCTTTGTGTGCCTGAAGCTTTTACATATACTTTAAATGCTTGTGGATGTTAAGGGATAAAGTGAAATACATTTTTTAAATAAAAAGTAATTATGACTGTCGGTTTCATATTTATCCAAAAGCAATAAGCTGGATAATGGAGGAAATTCTGCCCCAGTTTAGTTTTCTATGGATTTTAGGGAACATTTGCTGTCAAAAAAAAAAAAAAAATATATATATATATATATATATATATATATATATATATATATATATATATATATATATATATATATATATAATATATATTATTCATATTCAGTTATATTTTCAGCTTATAATCTGAAGTATATTTCAAGTTATTTTAAAAAAAGATTAAATTTTATTATTTTTTCAATGTGAAGTCAAAAAATTGAAACTAGTGTATTTTTTTATTAATACTTGCAATTTAAAGGTAGATAAAAGATATTTGTTTAAACAAAAAAAAATTAGATGTTCAGCACACAAAAAAAAAAAAAAAAACTGTGTTAAACATATTCCTCCATAACTTTTTTCAGGAAATGTTTTTTATTTCCCTATTACCTAAAATCTTATTATTAGCTGTATTTATGCTAGTTACCCTAAAGCTTCATTTATTAAAGTATAAAACACACACACACATACTCACACACATACCGAGATGATTTGAAAAATCTATAGCATATTTTTATTTTAAAGATATTTTATATAAGTAATACAAAGTGGTGCTTTTAAAAAACTTCTTTATTTCCAGGTGTCCATGATGTGTATGTTTCAATGCCTACTGGTTCAGGGAAGTCCCTTTGCTTCCAATTACCAGCTATGTTGCAGGATAATAAAGTTGCTATTGTATTTTCCCCTCTACTAGCTTTGATAAAGGATCAAATAGACCACTTAACAAAGTTGAAAATTCCTGCAGAATCTATTAATTCTAAAATGACAACGAAAGACAGGGAAAGAGTTTTAAATGATCTTCACAGCATGAAACCAAATACAAGGTTTTTATATGTAACACCTGAGCAAGCAGCTACAGGAACTTTCAAAGCCCTTACAGAGCATCTAGTCAAGTATAAAAAGGTTTCATATATGGTAGTAGATGAGGCTCACTGTGTCAGTGAGTGGGGCCATGATTTTCGTCCGGATTATTTAAAATTGGGGGACTTAAGAGAAAAGTTTAAAAGCATACCGTGGGTTGCTTTAACTGCTACTGCAAGTGCTGAAGTAACTAAAGATATTATGACAAATCTCAAGTTATTGCAACCAGTAGCACAATATAAAACTCCTAGTTTTAGAAGGAATCTCTATTATGATGTTATGTATCAAAATTGTATTCAAGATGAAATAGGAGATTTAGTTGATTTTTTAAAAAAACATTTAAAAGATGATGACAATGTTAAACCAGTAAGTTGTATGATTACACTAAACTTGATGTGATATAACACATTTTGTTGACCTGTAATATCTATTTTTTTCATAATCCTAAGTTGATATGCACTCTTATACATATATTCAGGTCAAAACATCCTCTCTCATAGTACTACTACTGATAACAGTCTCTCAATGTTAATATATTTCAGTAAAAAAAAAAACATTATTCATTTTCAACTATCAACTTAAAATTCCAAAGCTAACTCTGGTGTATTTTTTTTTTTAATTTCTTATTTGACATACAAACAGAGTTTTTTTTTAGTTAAACTTATTTTTTTTTATCTGTATTATGGATGTTAAAATCGAGAGCATATGGTTTTTGCCATAAATCATTACTAATTTTATAAAAGTGAAATACATGTTTCTTGCCTGTCTGTTATGCTTTCATGGTCAAATGGCTAGACCATCTGTGATGTAATATGGAACTACGTTGCTGCCTCAGGACTATAATACAGGATTGTATGGATACAACTGGAATTTAAAGTGAAATTTACATGGACAGAGTCGACCATTGACCATTGACCAATGACCATTATTGTTATATAAAATGTAAAATGAATTTATAATAAATGTTTATATTACCTTTAAAATTTACTGAAAAAAGTGTATAATGCTTTTGTAAATATATGTGCCTGTGGTTTTAGAAAGACAAGAGTGCTGCTATTATATATTGCCGAACACGAGAACAAACTGAGGATATTTCTAGCATGTTAACAAAAAGAGGTTTTAAATCTTTAGCTTATCATGGTGGTATGTTAAACAAAAATAAAATATTTTTTAAATTCTTTGTCTCCTTGACTTTAATATTAACATAAAAAAATAACCAATGCTTTTGATTTTATTTTAAGGATTAAAAACCTCAGAGCGCATATCAGTACAAGAGCAATGGTCGAATGGCGAATGTCCGTGCGTTTGTGCCACTGTGTCGTTTGGAATGGGAGTTGATAAGGCAACTGTACGTGTTGTGGTGCATTGGGGCTTGCCTCAGAATGTCGCTGCTTACTACCAGGTTTGTTATATGAATTAATAATAGGAAACCATTAAAATAATACTGACTATTAATGTGATTAAGAAAAAGTATTTATATAAATGTCTTTATGATTGTTAAAATGAAACACTCATTCACAATTTTTTTATGTTGAAAAATTAATACTTAAATTTAAAAAAAATGTAATATTCATATATAAAAAGGGTGACATTAAGGTGCGCATTAACTATTATCGAAGGTCTAAAGAACTCTAATTAAAACATTTAAAATAGTTTTATACATTTTTTAACTCATTTTATTGTAATTGTTATATTTTAATTTTCTCATATTATTCTTTATCATCATATATATTTATCAGGAGTCGGGAAGAGCTGGAAGAGACGGTAAACCAGCTTTTTGTCGTATTTACTACTGTCGAAGTGAAAGAAATTCTGTTGACTTTTTATTGAAATCAGAGATGGGTCGCTCCAAGACTCCAGAGCAAAAACAGAGGTGTAAAAACGCATACAAAAGTTTCGAAATAATGGTCAAATACTGCGAGGAAGTAAAGTAAGGATTGATTTATTTTTTATAATGTATTTACTCTACTACTACTACTACTACGGTTGTTGCGCTACCGTCTGTCCGAGTTTTTATCAGGTTTATCTTACTTTAGATGGCGTCCGAGGGTCACTTAGAAAGGGTTGGTTTTTATAGTGGCTACGTAAATTACGACACTTTTTTGTCAATTTTCATTTGAAATTCGATATTTTCGGGATCGTCGTCAGAAAAAAACTCAATTTCATCGAATTTCCGGAGTTTTCGTAAATTTATCCGGTTTGGAGTTTTATGTGACAACTATACTCGAGTAGTAATTTTCGTGTCGTTGCACATAATAATAATAACTATTTATATTTTTTTATAACTCTTTATTGTACACCACGAATAAGGAATAGTACAAAACAAGTAAATAAGTACAAAAGGCGGCCTTATCGCTAAAGAGCGATCTCTTCCAGGCAACCTTAGGGTAAAGAAAGTGGTATATAGATGGTATTGATGTACAGTACAATAGTAACAAAACTACTATAATTATATAAAAGCAAATAGATATAATACAGGGATGTCAAAGATACGGCCCGCGATCGCAATATGCCACATCAGTCATCATATAATTAAATAAATAAAATGTTATAATAATTCAGTACATTTTTTTATTTGAATCTGGCCCGTCTATACAATCTAAATTTAATATATGACCCTCTGCAAAATTGAGTTTGACACCCCTGATATAATACATAATATTATGCAATATGTATATATCCTACTGCTTCCAGATGCCGCCACAAGGTGTTCGCGGACTACTTCGGCGAGGAGGCGCCGCGGTGCGTGTCGCGCTGCGACGCGTGCGCCGACGAGCGCGGCGTGCGGCGCGCGCTGGAGCAGCACCTGCGCCGCGCCATGAGCGCCACGCTCGGCTCGCACGGCCTCGTCTCGCACGCCGACTCCTCCGACCTGTACGGCGAGGGCCGCTTGGGCCAGATGAGGTGACGACTTCTTTATTGTCAAATATACCCCACGCCCCACTACTAAATTATGTAAACGCTTTGACAGTTACTGTGAGGAATGATGACGCAAGGTCGTCTATTATGTAAATATATACAAAATATACTCATTATAAAGAAATGGATAAATATGACCTTTAAAGTTATGGGCACGTTCAAGTATTACGTAACGCAATTTTTGAAGATTTTTGACCCTCCCTCCCCCCATGTGATGCACCGTAACGTATTTCTGTACCCCCCCCCCCTCCGTAAACGTTACGTAACACCCAAGTTACCATTGTTTACCTAAAAGACACAAGAAGCAAGGTATCGATAAGTTTGTTTTAATCGCGTTTGCGGTAATAATAAATAAAACTAGATTTCTAACTCATAATACATGGAAAACAAAATAACTATGACGTACAATACAATCGAGGGACTCGCCGTTAAACAAACGAAAAGGGTTACCAACTTAAGAGACTATAATTTCCTTTTTTTAATAATTTAAATAAAAAAACAATGTTACATAACGTTGTATGAACCCCCTCCCGCCATTGTAACGAATCGTAGTTTTACAGAACCCCTCCCCCTCCCCCTAAATCGCGTTACGTAATACTTGAACATCCCCTATTTTGTATCTCTCTCGACCTTGTTACAGGTCATATTTATGTTGAAAATTTGTCAATCTCGTTAGCCAATAATCTCATCACAAAGCAATAAGCATATCCCAAATCCCCCTTAAGATGTGATTTATGGGGCCCCAACGATGGCGATTCTGGCTCGTTCTCGGTCTGAAGAAAATTTAAAAGACGATTTTACTATGAGAACATGACCAGACTGAGGTAGGATCGGACTGAGAAAGATTCATGATTTTCAATGGAATTCAACAAAATAGTATGGATTAGCATTTAATTCCAAGACATTACCAGTAATTATAGTATGTGTGATTCCAGTTATCAAACTTTATAGTCAAATTACTTATTGTCATAAATTAAGCATTCGTCGAATGTTGTAGGGAGGCAGAATCATACTACGGTGAACGAAGCGGTGATGACTCGGATAGTGAAGGTGGTCGTCGCCGTGTGGCTGAAGAAACAAAATCTCTCATATTGCAAGAATTTGCAAATAGAAAAAAGAACCTTGAAAAAGATAGAAATAAAAATACAGATGCCGAATCAGCTAAATACTCAAAATGCCAAGCAGCTGATAGTACTGAAAAAAAAGTAAAGTACCTTTATTATATTATTTCATAATAAAAATTTTAATTATGTTATTAAATATTTAAACTATACTAAAATAATTGTTATTTTTGTAGGTTAATGGTTTAACAGTTGCTGGACGAGAAAATTATCTTTCACTTCTCACAGATGCTTTAAGAAATAACCTTAAAATTTTAGAAGGTATTGATGAACCAGAGAAGAATCTATCTGAGCGCGATATCGAACAGTGCGCAATAGAGTTGGAATATGAAGCTTTTTCGAATAGTACCGTTATTAGTCTTTACAGACGAGCAATGGCAAAATTGGTTATTACTAATTTATTATTTACCTCATATATCTACTTATTATTGATAGCATACAGCTTGAAATATCTACACATACTAAATTTGGCTGGTAGAAAATGTTAAACGTTAAGTCCTTTTGTAAAAACTGTAAACATATTGCACAATAATATCCGTGCGGTGAGCGGCAGAGAATATTAGTCCCGACCTCTTTCTTGCTGAGGTGTCGTAAAAGGCGACTAAGGCAAAAATGGTGCGTGCATCAAACAATATGGTGATGGGCAGCAGCGTCACCATACCCTGCCGCAAAATACTGCGCTCGTCAACCCGCCTGCCCAGCGTGGCAAGTATTGGTAAACCCTCCCCCAAAATGACTACAAATACAGAGCACAGGCGGTCACTTTGGAGGTCGATGGGGCAGGTCTACGCTTAGCAATGGTCATCCAATAATTGATATGATGATTTAAATAAATACATAAATTAGATATAATAACGATCAATTAAAAACATAAATAAAACTATTTTTTTACACAATTTCAGATATCATCAGTTAAATCTTGTAAAGATAATTTGTTTCCAAAACTCAAAAGTTTTGAACCAAAAAAGGATCGTTCTCTTGCACAATTTGTGAAGGACTTCGAAAAGAAACGTGGAGATTCTCAAAAAAATCACGGTTTTATATCTGCATCAGAATTAGAAAACCGTATGTATTTTATATACACAGAATGTTACTAATATTATCAGTATTACGCAGTTTGTTTTTGTTGTTATTTATTTTTATTATTTTTTCCTTTTAGGTGAAAAAGAAAGTAAAAATGAGCAAAGATCACTTTCAAAGGCTGATAAAGAAACACGACGTAAAGCTAACTCTTTTAAAAGAGACCCTTTAACACAAACTAAATTACAAAACTTTTTTCCTGCAAAATCATCTCAAGAATTAAGTTTACTCTCTGATGATAGTGATGATGACATAGGACTTGTTATAGCAGAAAACAGCAGTCCTGATCATGCAAATTCCACGCTAAAGGTAGGTCAAACTGATGATTTGCCGAATGTTGATGATCACGACAAAACGTTAAAAATAGATACAGAATATAATTCCAGTCAAAAACAAAACACAAAAACGTTGTATATTAATATAACTTTGCAAGGTATACCTAAACAAAATTCAGATACTGATGTAAAGAAAATAGAAAAAAATACAAAGCAAGCGTCTTCTGAGAAATCGACACCTACAGCTAAAAGAAAAATCAAAGATCTTTTTGGAGACTCGTCCGATAGTGAAATTGAGCCAAGTGATATAAAAAGATATAAAAGTTCCAAAGATAGGTTAGTCGTTCATGAATCTAAAAGTGAAAAGACAGACAAATCAAAAACCGAAAAGTCCAGGAGTAAACATAAACATAAAAAGTCAAGACATTCTGATAAAAGTAATGAAAAAACCTCCGAAAAAAATATTAGTAAAAATGATCCTGCTTTTGATGCGACACATAATATAGATGATATTTCACAGTTATCTGAAAACAATGAAGATAATAATAAAAAAGAAAATAATACAGACAAAAACTTTGAGTCACACAATTCATCAGATTTAATAAATGATAATACTAAATTAGATTACCCAACTATAAAAGATAAATATGATGATGACACATCTATAGATAAAGCTTATAAATTAAGCTTAGAAGCAGATAAAGTGTTAAAAGAGCTCAAACATTTCTCAGAAATTAAACCTGACCCTGAAATAGAACAACCAGTTGCTGTTTTTACTAAAATATGTGATTCTAAAAATACAGTTATGGTATCAAAATCTCCTACTAAGCATGGAACTAAAGATAAGCGTCAGTCTAACGAAAAGGATAATCTCCATTCTAAAAGTGACCATATCAAATATACTAAAATGCACAATAAAGATGTAAAGAAAGAATATGTAAATAAAGCTAAACACATATTTAAAGAGAAAGACAACACAAAAAATAAAGAAAAGAAAGCGGAAAAATTGGACGTTGCCAGCTTAGTTGTTAAGCTATTAATGCCGTATTATAAAAAGAAAAAAATAAGTAATCGTGATTTGTTTAAGATTACTGCTAGGCATATTGTTCACCAATTACTCGCTATACAAGTAACTGGTAAGGTTTAGATATACTGTAATTTGTTTTATTTTATCAAGAAAGTTTTATTTTAATTGTTTTGTTTTAAATTACAGAAGAAGCTGCTATTAATATGTTATTGAAAAAAACCTTCAGTACAATTACTATTGAAAAAGAAAGTGATTTGGAAGCAAAGTTAAATTTGAGTAATGATACATAATTTATTCAGTGTAATTATATTTATTGTTAGGCACTATGGTGCGTGATTTAATAATAATTATATTCTGACATTCTGTTCAAATACAATAAATATTTTCACAATTGTTTGTTTGGATGTTTTATTTCTTAAATAATATCTTATTAATAAAAAAAATCATAGTATTCAATATTTGTCTGGAATCAACATAGTGCTATAAATGGTCAAAAATTATGAAATTTTAGTAATTCATAGATAAAGCTATTCTGAACCCGTGATGATAATTATAGCCAAATCTGTCGAAAAATGGTTTCATGCTGGAACTACCTTAAGTATCTATCTATTGTAAGTACGCACTATGTTCGCATTCATTATATGATTATTCTTCCCGTAGGCCTACTGGAAGATATTTCTTATAGGAATAAGTTGTGCCCTAGTATGTTTGTAATTTTTTTTCTTACTATTGCTATGTGTACTAAAAAAATAAAGAGTACAAAAGACTATTAAAAACAACAGCATAATTATTTTCTATCTAATACTATATAAAACAAAAAACTAATTGCCGCTTAAACATATTAGGCGTTTGGCTTAAGAAATATAGAATAATAGTCAACCTTGAAAAAAGTGCTGCAATGTACTTTTTTCTCTCGAATATGATATCTAGGCGACACGGAGACATCTTCCTCTTTGGCTAATCTATCCCTCGGCATAAGTAATTTAATTATAAAATATAATATACATAAAAGATACGTTAAATTGGTGGTCGTTTTTATTTTCGTATTTTTAAACAAAATTATATTTAATTACACATCCAAATTTAAATTAAATCTGCTGTCTTTTGATATATTATATGTATATAAATGGTTTTCGACTAAAATAAAATAAATTTCGCATGTTCTAGCGTAGCGATTCTAAAGTTTCATTAACGCTAACGGTCGCGAATTTGACTCCCGCTCAAAAAGTTTATAAAATGGCTTGATGAATATTGTAACAACATTTGCCGAAAATTGTGCGTTATACTGCAAAACGTTATAGTTTTATAACGCCTAAAACCTAATATAGCTTTCAAGGTGCGAAAAGAGCACAGATAATTTCGCCAATGTTCCATATTATGTTAGTATGTCATTGATTAAACAGCCTACTCACCTAGAGCATGAAGAATTAATTGTGGAAGAAATAATCCTAATGCTCGTATGGTTGAACCAACCTTAGTTTTAGGTATTATAATTATTTAAATGAAACTACAACCCATTAAACTTTATATAATGTATTTATAAGTATTTTATTTTTGTTTCATATGTATAATCTTCGAAATCATGCTAAAATATGTATAAAAGAAAACCATTAGGTATGACATAAATTTTTATCAACTATACTATGTAGATGTAACAAACCAAAGGTCATATAATTCGTATAGAGCAGTAATATAGCAGAGCGATATGCTGCAAAGTGTTCACATGGACTTGCTTTTAACAACATTAAAAAAAAGAACATGGGTCATCACCAGCGGTGATGGTAATAGGGTTGATGACTTATTTAAAAAAAAATCTGTATTGAAATAGTCAGATGTGTACTTTAACCTAAATAAATATTATTTTTGCAAGAAACTATTATTAAATAAAAATATTTGCTTTTTTTTAATTGTCTTTTATATTGCGCACCAAAACGCTCAAAGATGTCATGGCGGCAGTCTGACGTCATGTATATGTAAGCAGTGACAGATCGCTGAAACATTATATCACAGTATTATTGTTTTCGATTCTTTTTTTTTTTTTCTTTTTCGTTATATAAATTGAATTCCAAGATGTATAAGTGGAGGTTTACCGAGATAAACAACGAAAACACAAGCGCACTTATTGAGCCAAGATGTATTTAAATAAACATTACGTCAGACGCTCTTGTTGGTGTTTCAAGTATGATGTTCGGTCGGACATTTATGACAGTATTTTAAATTTTTATTTTAAAGAAAATATTTCTTAAACCGGCACGTTTATGAAAAAACAAATACATTTTTAGAATATTTTGACTATACTTAATTAATAAATCATAATATTTTATTGATTTTTAATATTTGACATCAACCCAATTGCACATCTATGTAATCAAAGAAAAATTAAAGTTATTAAGGTCAATGAACCAAATGTTAGTGCGTCCATTGAAGTTTGACATACCTAACCCACAAACATTTAACATTTCTAAGTATAAGAGTTTCTTTATACAAAAATAATTTTAAAAGTAGTTCAAGTCCATAATACAATGCAATATAAGCTAATATAAGCTATTTTTCGTTGATCTTATACTGGTCCATAAAAAAAAATAACTAAAATATATACAATATATGCATAATTATATAATAATATTACAATTATGTAATTACTTTTCAAATAATGCAATTAATATATAGCCGTGATTGAGGGATACTAAAGAACAGATCACATTCAATAGATACCACATATCGAAATTTTTATTCAAGTTCACGCGGGACGCGCGGGGAACAGCACGCGCGACGAGATTGGTTAGTTTAAATACGCGTTCTATTCGACATTTATCATAGTGATGGGATAAGGATTTTTTAATGTCGTTAGAATTTGTTTATAGTTATTTAATACTTTGTTTTGTATTATAATTAAATAAATAATTTTAGGTTTTTCTAATTTTATATCAGTTATTTTAATTAATTTTTTTTTCTAAAATATGTCGGTTTTGCTGTAGTCATGTAAAGTATAAAAAATATATTATTCTATATATTATTTGCATTGTATTTATCTTACGCAAATATATATTTTTTTCAACTTTTAAATGGTTTTTATATAAAGATACGAGAAAAAGTAAACACATTAATACAAACAACACAAAATACTATATAAAAATTAATTTAGTGAATTAATTCTATTATTAAAAAGAAGTTACACATTAGTTATGCAGGCTGACTGGTGAATTGCTATCAATTGGAAATTTTTAAATGTGAACAAGCGGCACAGTACCAGACTTGTGCACGCGCCGCCGGCATGACTGGAAATGTGCCCATGCTTCATTTATTTGAATTGAAATTTATGGAAATTTGGTCAAAAAGTAAGTAACTATTTTTTTTAAATAAGTCGGATGAGAATCATGTACCGAGTATTCTTCATAAAAGTTGATAGTAACTGACCATTCACTCACTGTAACTGTATATTACTCCAATGCTCTAATGATATATTTTGTTTTAACGTCCATAAAAAACATCGATACTTTAAAACCAGCTTTAAGCGTATCTTTTCAACACTACTGGTTTTAAGGAAAAAAGACAACTATAGAATAACTACTAATAAGGGAAAGAGACCAAATTACGTCACGAGTGATAACAACGTGTCCACTATAACTTGAACTCCGCTAGAAATCCGCCGAAAATTTTTATTATTTTTATTTAGCGGTAGATTTGTTTGATTTCCCAAAATATTTCATGACATAAAAATACATTATTTATGTCGACAATTTAGTTTTATTTGACGACGAAACTTTTTTAAAATTTAAATACTGAAATTCAAAATTGTAAACGTGATCACAGGTCTATTATATGGGCGACTTTAAAATTTTCGATTCCAGCATCGAGTTATAAAGGCGTGTTTGTGCTGATGTTATGGGGGCGTGGAGTGAGTGCTCTTCATGCGGTATCTATGGGAGGTGATTTATGCCAAAGATATATTTTTAATTTTTTTTAACGTGTTTTGGTTCTATTTTTTAAGTTGTACTTCTTTTGGCGCGTTAAGGAAAAATGATAAGAGTAAATTTTTACGACGCGCGCACACACCGTCACAAAAAACCGACACTCCGAAGTTAGCTAGTCAACATTTTTGTAAATGATATTTAAATAAACTTTATTAAACTAGATAATGCGTTATAATAAAACTTTCAATGCACTAAATACCTTCATATATAATTAATAATTTTTTTAGAAAGATTTTTATCTTGTTACGCCACAGAAGTATAACTTCTTACGTGCGTACATAAGTACACACACATTATTTTATTTTTTCTTTCAGCACTGCGCACATAAGTACACACACACTTTTTTTAATTTCAACATTTTTGTTCACGCGGTGCTTGCGGCGCAGGCGGCGCGCTACACGCGCAGCGCTCGCTTCCGCGGCGAGTGCGGGCGCGCGCGCGGCGCGGGGCGGCGGCGCGCGCGCGGCGTGTCGGGCTCGGGCGGCGCGGACGCCGTCACGAGGTTACGCGCGTTCCCGAACGACGCCTCCAGCCCGATGGTCTCCTGGAACTGGCGCACGCGCTCCACCAGCTCCTCGTCGTTCTCTATCAGCTCCTCGATCTGTATAACGCGTTTAGTACATTTGTGACTACGTTTAACCGCGAATTCGTAACTAGATATTATTGAAATTGTACGGTGTATCGAGAATACACCGTACAAAACATACACAAGAATTATTAGATACTACAACTTACAAAGTTCTTTAACATTTTTTTTTAAATAATTGTTATAAACAGACGTCTCCGGTAACGTACGGAACGGCATAGCGAGGTATGGGCAGAAGGGAGGGGTCAGTTTCCCCTCCCTAGAAAGGTATACGTACTGATGAGTAAAACTATAATAAGAAAATAGTAAAGTTGTATTGCATCTAATTTGCTTTTCGATGTAGATGTAGATTTCAAGCCGCTACAACATTGACACACATTAACATAGACAAATAAGAGATCCTTCGTAATGGTTTTTGTAGCATGTATAGTCTTGTTCTTCTTTCGCCTGCCTTCCCCTTAAGGAAATCCTGGCTACGCCCTTGAACGTCACCACTAACGTCTGATCTCGGTCTTAAGAGAGACATATTCATTAATCGACTGGACCATCTCGGCATCCACAAAGTGATTTATATACCAAATATATATCCCCAACATCGAAGAGTGCGACGGGGAAAACAATACCCGCGTGGTTATTACATAAGTTGTGCGATTACGAGAAATCGCTATGGTGTCGAATTTCAATACTAGCTGAGCCTCCATTAATATTGAAATTCGACACCACAGCGATTTATCGCGATCGCGCAAGTTACGTAATAGACACACCGTTGTAGAGAGTTAGAGGGTTATACTTAATGAGTAAAAAAAAAGGAACAGAGAAAAAGCTTTTAAGGAGCGAGCAAAATTTAAACCTATTTGGTAGGGTTAGCAAAGGAGGATAAAATTTAGGATAGATAAAAAAATGTTGTGTGTTTTTATTCTTTCAATTATTGGTCATACACACTGTACAGTAAACCATATTTACATTTTTATATTAAAATACGATTAATATTACATTAAAACACTATTTAAATTATTAAATGATCATTAAGTGAAAACACGACGCGCGACGTTTACTGCTGCCCCTGAGTTTGAGCACTCGCCGAGCCGGTACGGGCCGGTATCTCTCCGCACGTGACGGAGCGCGAGTGCTCACGCACACACGCGCCTCGAGCTCGTAGTAGTGTACGTATCGTAGCGCGTTTGTACGAAGCTTTGTCTCTGTTCCGTTTCTTTAGTGACGTTCGTACCTCGTGGCGGTAGTCGTTGAGCAGGTCGGTGGCGATGCGCACGAGGTAGGCGGCCAGCTGCCCGCCGCGCGGCCGCATGTGCGCGTACAGGCGCAGCACGGCCGGCACCAGCACCTCCGCCACGGTGCGCTTCATTTTCTGTGTGTGCGTGTGTTATGCGCGTTACATTTATATTGACGATTTTACAACTTTCGGATTACGGCTGATGTCAGTTCAAATCAAAATTCGAAACCGAAATTTATACTTTGATCTCAGGTTCGATTTAAATTGAAACCTATTTAGACATGTTAAAATTTCTACTGAATATACTTGTTGGTATATACATGTATGCTTATTACGACATATATGCATTCGCTAAACTACGAGGTTACACAAAACGATTTAGCAGCTGTCGAATTCTTCATTAAAATGGATACATTTTTATTTTTTGATAAACGAATTCCTCAATTGCTAAATCATTTTTTCAAGTTAACATGGATGCATACGTAGTGTTGCGCTAAAACGTTAAAACGCACTTCTAACGTAGTTCTGACCAAAAGCATCATACCATTATAGTAAAACACAACACCACGTTTAAGCGCAGCGTAAGTACGTGAACTTAGTGTGTCGTATGTAAATTACGCACTGTATTTGATCAAGGCATTACAGGATTTTTTTCAGGTACAAAATTGTGCCAAAAGTCGACAAATTTTGTCGGCTAAATTTCTTGATCCGCTTACCACACAATTTATACCACAAATTTATTGATCGAAGTTTTTTTTTTTGTAATTCTAATATAGAATTTTAAATTTCAATATACTTATTGGTATTAAAACAATGTCCTATGAAGTTTTTCGATAAATCATTCTTGACCAAAAACAGGGTTTGCAAATTTAGCAGAAGATATATAAATATAATTTAATAAGCTTACAATAAGACGAAATGGTATACAATTGCCAAAGTTATATATATTAAAGTAATATTAACTAATTGTACCTTTTCTTTCTCCGTGAAAGTCTAGGACAGGAAGAAAATATTGGTGGATTTTGAAATACCAATGTATTTATATCAAAATAGTATACAGTAATAGTACCACATCAAGCCTTTTACATGTTAGCACAAAACTTTGTCTATATTTGAATCTTATGTTTATCTACATATATTCTCACAATTTTTGTTTTTCTCATCGACTACAAGATTTTCAGGTGGGACTTTGAGAAAAAAAAATGTATCTCTAAAATGAAGCACCCTTATATACACACAAATACAACAAAAACTGCTACTGAATTTTAAGGCAATTAAATCTTTAAGATTTATAGAAAACAATAACAGATGATAAGATAATTATAAAGTCTTAAATTTGAACTGCGTATTTGTTAACCGATTTGAGGTAATTATTGATCTTAATAGAAATATGTAATGGTTTAAAATTAAAAGGCATAATACCAATACTACTAATTTTTTATCTCTAATAATTTGTTCGCTAGCTGGAAGCCGGTTTGTGGTTTTACAACTTGTTACTCAAATTTAGAAATGTATTTCAAGTAACTTACATGGGACACAATGTTTGTTGTCACTCGTTCTTGTAGGTCATCTAAATCAGCATCTCCTGCTTTTTCAGGTTTTTCTGTAAAATATTTATACTAAATAAATAAACATCTCACATTCAATGAGCTTCACTAAGATGAAATACCGTGTCAAGGGTCCTGATATATAAACAGAAACACAAACGCCCAGACCACAAAAAGCATCTGTATGGCCTTTTTTTTTGTCGCAGGGGAATCCTAGGCCTATGTCGGACACGGCACTTTGGGAGTGCAATACTGTACTAAGCCCCTGGGGGAGCCTTCAGCCGTTTTAATTGGAGAGTCCCGGATCTGCAGGCAACAGGATCCCTCCAGCGACAGGCTGGCCTCGGCGAAAAGGCCAGACTTCTCCTACATGGGGACTGTCCGGCTCACCTCTCAACAGTCCCGACGACTGCATCTGTATGTCCTGCACAACCGTTTGTTATAAGCGAAGATCGAAACCGCGACCGCTAGCGTATAACAGTCAGTCACTGTGATCATTGTGCCAATCTGTTATAAAATTTTGTGGATATAACGTACACATTTTATAGTTATTTAAAAATAGAGCTGCGTCGATCAATCATTCACGGTGACCCGGGTCGATCGCGATTCATAGGCATAGTGATCGAGTCACAAAGACTCGATCACTTCTATCACTGGATCATTTCATTCATTCACGCACGGGTCAAGATCGAGACTCAATATTGCTTAGGTACCACCGTGGGTATTACTTCACGAATATCTATAGTGTAGGTAAGCACCTAGCCTCTATAGTAGACATAACTGATACGTAGTTATGGTTAGATGTAGAAAAAAAATATTTTTTAAGGAAATAAAAATATTTATTAATTAAATTACAAAGAAGGCATATAATGATATTATTTAAGCCGCCTCCAAATTTAAGCAAAAACAACATAAAATGTAAACATCCACACAAACAACACAAAAACATACATTCGGTAAATTACGCGTGAGCGACACGTCTTCGCGAGTCATGAGTCACAGGTCACGGCGCACTGAATTCGAATTCGAAAACCAATCAATCAATCGTTTCACGAGGCACGACTCACCGCGCGAACATATCGCTTACAAGTGTAATGTTAGTTGGACTCGTGA
Source organism: Euphydryas editha (assembly GCA_036937285.1). NCBI lineage: Eukaryota > Metazoa > Arthropoda > Insecta > Lepidoptera > Nymphalidae > Euphydryas > Euphydryas editha. The sequence goes on from JAUPFZ010000011.1 coordinate 9,892,025, forward strand.
AAGTGTACAGTACGCGCGCGAGTTCATGTCCATCCGGACCTGAGGTAAAGGGCGGGAGCAGCGCGCCCCGCCTTCACCCACCTCGCCGAATTCGTCCGAAATCGAGTGTTGTCCGTTGACGGTGACGCGTGCTTGTCGATACTAAAAACTATTGACCGCTATTGTATTGTTTTTTTTTTACGAAACCATGAGTACTTCGCCTTCACCAATTTCAAATAGAAAAAAACTTTTATAATACATAAGCATGATAAGGCCGCCATTGCACATTTACTGTAAATTTTTTTTCTTCAATGCTATTATTTAATAACGTGTGTAATAAAGTATTAAATAAAAATAAATAAATAAATAAATATTTACTTACTTAAAGTTGCAATAAATATGGAATAGATATTATGGTTGACCAAATGAGATTATCGATATCGACATTATGATAGGTCACAGAACTACCGCATTCCTCAGGATGGACATGAACTCGCGCGCCTAGTGTACATTGTCTCTTTCACTCATATGCAAACTTTGAATGTGAGTGAAAGAGACAAGCACTTTTTAAACTGTGGTTTTGAAATAAAAACTACGTAGAGCGTGGCGCTTTATGAATGTATGCATCTTAAAATAACAGAAATGCGGCGGCGGCAGGCGACCCGTTGATCAAAAATGATCGAGTTGTTTGTACCGGCCGTGATGGAGTCACTCGCTCGCGGGTTGTGATCGAATCAAAGTGATTCGATCGATCGCGATTGACACAGGTCCGTTTAAAAATAACACCTAAAGCAAAAATATACTTATATTATCGCCAATATTAATGTAATACTATATTATCCGCCGTGCGATGGCCGGCATTGAAGAATATTCGCGACTTTCTTCTTGTTGAGGTGTCGTAAAAGACGACTAAGGCCAAAATGGTGCAGACAACTGTGCACCAAACAATATGGCCTGCCAAGTGTGGCGAGTATTGGTATACCCCATAATGACCAGAAATACCTATACCAGCGCGGCGGGCAGCTCGTCCTGCTCGTCGCACAGCGCCGCCGCGTGCTCCAGGAGGTGACTCTTAGTAAACAAGGAGCGTACTGGGCAGCTTCATCCTGGGTCCGCACAGCAGCGTGATGGTGTCGAGCAGCGCGGCGTGCAGCGCGGCGGGCAGCTCGTCCTGCTCGTCGCACAGCGCCGCCGCGTGCTCCAGGAGGTGACTCTTAGTAAACAAGGAGCGTACTGGGCAGCTTCATCCTGGGTCCGCACAGCAGCGTGATGGTGTCGAGCAGCGCGGCGTGCAGCGCGGCGGGCAGCTCGTCCTGCTCGTCGCACAGCGCCGCCGCGTGCTCCAGGAGGTGACTCTTAGTAAACAAGGAGCGTACTGGGCAGCTTCATCCTGGGTCCGCACAGCAGCGTGATGGTGTCGAGCAGCGCGGCGTGCAGCGCGGCGGGCAGCTCGTCCTGCTCGTCGCACAGCGCCGCCGCGTGCTCCAGGAGGTGACTCTTAGTAAACAAGGAGCGTACTGGGCAGCTTCATCCTGGGTCCGCACAGCAGCGTGATGGTGTCGAGCAGCGCGGCGTGCAGCGCGGCGGGCAGCTCGTCCTGCTCGTCGCACAGCGCCGCCGCGTGCTCCAGGAGGTGACTCTTAGTAAACAAGGAGCGTACTGGGCAGCTTCATCCTGGGTCCGCACAGCAGCGTGATGGTGTCGAGCAGCGCGGCGTGCAGCGCGGCGGGCAGCTCGTCCTGCTCGTCGCACAGCGCCGCCGCGTGCTCCAGGAGGTGACTCTTAGTAAACAAGGAGCGTACTGGGCAGCTTCATCCTGGGTCCGCACAGCAGCGTGATGGTGTCGAGCAGCGCGGCGTGCAGCGCGGCGGGCAGCTCGTCCTGCTCGTCGCACAGCGCCGCCGCGTGCTCCAGGAGGTGACTCTTAGTAAACAAGGAGCGTACTGGGCAGCTTCATCCTGGGTCCGCACAGCAGCGTGATGGTGTCGAGCAGCGCGGCGTGCAGCGCGGCGGGCAGCTCGTCCTGCTCGTCGCACAGCGCCGCCGCGTGCTCCAGGAGGTGACTCTTAGTAAACAAGGAGCGTACTGGGCAGCTTCATCCTGGGTCCGCACAGCAGCGTGATGGTGTCGAGCAGCGCGGCGGGCAGCTCGTCCTGCTCGTCGCACAGCGCCGCCGCGTGCTCCAGGAGGTGACTCTTAGTAAACAAGGAGCGTACTGGGCAGCTTCATCCTGGGTCCGCACAGCAGCGTGATGGTGTCGAGCAGCGCGGCGTGCAGCGCGGCGGGCAGCTCGTCCTGCTCGTCGCACAGCGCCGCCGCGTGCTCCAGGAGGTGACTCTTAGTAAACAAGGAGCGTACTGGGCAGCTTCATCCTGGGTCCGCACAGCAGCGTGATGGTGTCGAGCAGCGCGGCGTGCAGCGCGGCGGGCAGCTCGTCCTGCTCGTCGCACAGCGCCGCCGCGTGCTCCAGGAGGTGATTCTTAGTAAACAAGGAGCGTACTGGGCAGCTTCATCCTGGGTCCGCACAGCAGCGTGATGGTGTCGAGCAGCGCGGCGGGCAGCTCGTCCTGCTCGTCGCACAGCGCCGCCGCGTGCTCCAGGAGGTGACTCTTAGTAAACAAGGAGCGTACTGGGCAGCTTCATCCTGGGTCCGCACAGCAGCGTGATGGTGTCGAGCAGCGCGGCGTGCAGCGCGGCGGGCAGCTCGTCCTGCTCGTCGCACAGCGCCGCCGCGTGCTCCAGGAGGTGACTCTTAGTAAACAAGGAGCGTACTGGGCAGCTTCATCCTGAGTCCGCACAGCAGCGTGATGGTGTCGAGCAGCGCGGCGTGCAGCGCGGCGGGCAGCTCGTCCTGCTCGTCGCACAGCGCCGCCGCGTGCTCCAGGAGGTGACTCTTAGTAAACAAGGAGCGTACTGGGCAGCTTCATCCTGGGTCCGCACAGCAGCGTGATGGTGTCGAGCAGCGCGGCGGGCAGCTCGTCCTGCTCGTCGCACAGCGCCGCCGCGTGCTCCAGGAGGTGACTCTTAGTAAACAAGGAGCGTACTGGGCAGCTTCATCCTGGGTCCGCACAGCAGCGTGATGGTGTCGAGCAGCGCGGCGTGCAGCGCGGCGGGCAGCTCGTCCTGCTCGTCGCACAGCGCCGCCGCGTGCTCCAGGAGGTGACTCTTAGTAAACAAGGAGCGTACTGGGCAGCTTCATCCTGGGTCCGCACAGCAGCGTGATGGTGTCGAGCAGCGCGGCGTGCAGCGCGGCGGGCAGCTCGTCCTGCTCGTCGCACAGCGCCGCCGCGTGCTCCAGGAGGTGACTCTTAGTAAACAAGGAGCGTACTGGGCAGCTTCATCCTGGGTCCGCACAGCAGCGTGATGGTGTCGAGCAGCGCGGCGTGCAGCGCGGCGGGCAGCTCGTCCTGCTCGTCGCACAGCGCCGCCGCGTGCTCCAGGAGGTGACTCTTAGTAAACAAGGAGCGTACTGGGCAGCTTCATCCTGGGTCCGCACAGCAGCGTGATGGTGTCGAGCAGCGCGGCGTGCAGCGCGGCGGGCAGCTCGTCCTGCTCGTCGCACAGCGCCGCCGCGTGCTCCAGGAGGTGACTCTTAGTAAACAAGGAGCGTACTGGGCAGCTTCATCCTGGGTCCGCACAGCAGCGTGATGGTGTCGAGCAGCGCGGCGTGCAGCGCGGCGGGCAGCTCGTCCTGCTCGTCGCACAGCGCCGCCGCGTGCTCCAGGAGGTGACTCTTAGTAAACAAGGAGCGTACTGGGCAGCTTCATCCTGGGTCCGCACAGCAGCGTGATGGTGTCGAGCAGCGCGGCGTGCAGCGCGGCGGGCAGCTCGTCCTGCTCGTCGCACAGCGCCGCCGCGTGCTCCAGGAGGTGACTCTTAGTAAACAAGGAGCGTACTGGGCAGCTTCATCCTGGGTCCGCACAGCAGCGTGATGGTGTCGAGCAGCGCGGCGTGCAGCGCGGCGGGCAGCTCGTCCTGCTCGTCGCACAGCGCCGCCGCGTGCTCCAGGAGGTGACTCTTAGTAAACAAGGAGCGTACTGGGCAGCTTCATCCTGGGTCCGCACAGCAGCGTGATGGTGTCGAGCAGCGCGGCGTGCAGCGCGGCGGGCAGCTCGTCCTGCTCGTCGCACAGCGCCGCCGCGTGCTCCAGGAGGTGACTCTTAGTAAACAAGGAGCGTACTGGGCAGCTTCATCCTGGGTCCGCACAGCAGCGTGATGGTGTCGAGCAGCGCGGCGTGCAGCGCGGCGGGCAGCTCGTCCTGCTCGTCGCACAGCGCCGCCGCGTGCTCCAGGAGGTGACTCTTAGTAAACAAGGAGCGTACTGGGCAGCTTCATCCTGGGTCCGCACAGCAGCGTGATGGTGTCGAGCAGCGCGGCGTGCAGCGCGGCGGGCAGCTCGTCCTGCTCGTCGCACAGCGCCGCCGCGTGCTCCAGGAGGTGACTCTTAGTAAACAAGGAGCGTACTGGGCAGCTTCATCCTGGGTCCGCACAGCAGCGTGATGGTGTCGAGCAGCGCGGCGTGCAGCGCGGCGGGCAGCTCGTCCTGCTCGTCGCACAGCGCCGCCGCGTGCTCCAGGAGGTGACTCTTAGTAAACAAGGAGCGTACTGGGCAGCTTCATCCTGAGTCCGCACAGCAGCGTGATGGTGTCGAGCAGCGCGGCGTGCAGCGCGGCGGGCAGCTCGTCCTGCTCGTCGCACAGCGCCGCCGCGTGCTCCAGGAGGTGACTCTTAGTAAACAAGGAGCGTACTGGGCAGCTTCATCCTGAGTCCGCACAGCAGCGTGATGGTGTCGAGCAGCGCGGCGTGCAGCGCGGCGGGCAGCTCGTCCTGCTCGTCGCACAGCGCCGCCGCGTGCTCCAGGAGGTGACTCTTAGTAAACAAGGAGCGTACTGGGCAGCTTCATCCTGAGTCCGCACAGCAGCGTGATGGTGTCGAGCAGCGCGGCGTGCAGCGCGGCGGGCAGCTCGTCCTGCTCGTCGCACAGCGCCGCCGCGTGCTCCAGGAGGTGACTCTTAGTAAACAAGGAGCGTACTGGGCAGCTTCATCCTGAGTCCGCACAGCAGCGTGATGGTGTCGAGCAGCGCGGCGTGCAGCGCGGCGGGCAGCTCGTCCTGCTCGTCGCACAGCGCCGCCGCGTGCTCCAGGAGGTGACTCTTAGTAAACAAGGAGCGTACTGGGCAGCTTCATCCTGAGTCCGCACAGCAGCGTGATGGTGTCGAGCAGCGCGGCGTGCAGCGCGGCGGGCAGCTCGTCCTGCTCGTCGCACAGCGCCGCCGCGTGCTCCAGCACCTCGCGCGCCAGCCGGCACTGCACGTTCAGCTTCTGCACCAGCGACAGACGCTGCAGCATCACGTCGTAGATCAGCTGCCGCGCGTCGAACGATATGCTCTCTGCAACACATCCATACAATATATACTTTCTTTCTTCGCGACTTAAAGGAAATTAATTTAGGTATCCAGTGGTAAAAGATATTTAAATTTACATCGATATTAATGACGTCGAAATGAAGAAACTCTGTTCAGTCATTACTAATTTTTTTTCGTGTTTTTTTTTAAATGATTTATCACTCTTTTGTTATTGTCTTTTCCATACCATTATTTGTTTACTTTAATTGCACACAAACTTTTGTAAAGACAATTTTGTACACAACTATAAAGACATCATACCAAATAATATGTATACATATTATGTATGTAATGTCTAATACCTATAATGTTCGGTATCTATGAAATAAATAAATAAATTACTAGCATAATCAGTTAGTTACAATATTTTTTTTTAAAGTAGCCTAAGTTGCTCGTTACTACCTCGTTACGTTTACTACAAGCCTTACAAAGCGACATTATCACCTCAAAGCTTATATACAACTGTCACCAATCCCTGACGGAGGTATGTAGTAATAATAACAACGTAACTCTACAGTGGATCAAAGGTCACAGTGGCTCACGTGGGAACGATGCTGCTGATGAACTGGCCAGAAAAGGTTCGGAGATGGTTGCGATTGGACCAGAACCAATCGTCCCCCTTCCCTCAGGATGGCCTACATCAGTCATTCGGTCACACACTAAGGAGCTACATAACATATACTGGACACAGGTGAGTGGATGCAGGCAAGCGAAGGAGGCTCTACCGCACATAGACCGGAAATTATCCCGCAAGCTGATAAAACTCACACGCCCAAGATTACGTAAAATAACTCATATTATTACGGGCCATGGCCCATTTAACAAACATCTGTTTAATCTAGGTGTTACAGACAGCCCCCTTTGCAGAGCTTGCATGGAGGCAGAGGAGACGGCAGCTCACATTGTTCTGGAGTGTACGGGTCTGGCCAACTACCGGGCCAAACACTTAGGGTCACCGACGACTCTCCCCGAGGTTATTGGTGACACCAGAGGTTTAGTCAAATATTTGGAGGAGTTGGGTTGGCAGGACTAGCCGCCCGCTTTTTAAACGCAAAATAGGCGCACAGTAGACGTCGAGTTGCGGACACAAGCCCGTGAATACATATATAAGTTGCTCGTTATAACTTTACCTATATAGACAGAGAGTTCCAGAAAGTAAAGGTACTGTTACACAAGCTCATTATTAACATGCTTATAGTCTAGTTAACGAGTGCCATTTTAGTCAACTTTTTTTAGCAGTCTCCGAAAATTATGATTGAGGTGCCATTCTATTCGGAATGGCATCTATAGTCTGTTTTTTTTCGCTACGGACTAAATTGACACATGCAAATGTCAATTTTCGAAATAATGATACCAGCTTTTTAGTAATAGTGTTGAACTACGATACCGGTTTTATGAATCGTAACTTTTTACTTTTACCAAATAATTTTATTATTATTTGACAATAGATGAATCTTTTAAAAATCATGGTAATCAAGCACGGTAATTAAGCATCATAGATAAAAAATATATATTTATTAATTTTAATTACTTTTTACACTAAGTAAATACGACAATTATTTATTTGTTTGTTGAAGAATACGCAGTAACAAGTTTTTAACAGAAACAAAGGTAGCCAATGCCATAAAACACGAAAACACGGCGTTGTAATTATTACTGAAAAACGATACTAGATTGTAAATTACGTAAAGTTACGGTAGCGGCAAATCACTATTAATGATTCGCAAAAAACTAGCAACACAGCTTATGTCAATTTAGTCCGTAGCGAAAAAAAACAGACTATAGATGATTTTTGAAAAAAAAATGAAGTACTGCTTGCAAAAATTGCAAAAGTTATCAAGAAATTATAAAAAAGGGGTTTACTTTTTAAAAAATAACTTTAATAACTTAAGATGCCATTCTAAATTGAATGACATCTCAATTATAATTTTCGGAGACTGCTGAAAAAAGTTGACCAAAATGACAATTTTAGTCGTATGAAAGATTACCAGTCTCCTCGTTGTTGTAGTGCAGCACGCAGTCGACGAAGTGGTGGTAGATCGCGTCGACGGTGAGGCAGCACGACACGTAGTACTCGGCCGGCTCGCGCACGTCGTGGTCCTCGTCCGCCAGCAGCGCGCAGTACCTGAGCGATATCACAGGCTTCAAATGTTACTGATTCATTGATTCAGCCTGCTGATGCTAATGTTTTTAAACATTTGAGAGTAGAATGGAAGAATTCATCACCACATCGATCGTTTTCTGACCACTGCTGAACGTAGGCCTCCCTTATCATCTCAGGGTGTGGTTGCCAATACGTGTGGTGTGGTGTTTTACCATATGCGAATACCTGTAAATGGCTTAGTCGAAATGTTTAACTTGTACTCATATAATGTCTCATGTGCTGTTGGTGTTCCAAATAAAATAAAATAAAATAAATAAAATACTCGCCACTTTTGGCAGGCGGGTTGGCGAGCGCAGTGTGTGAGGATATGGTGACGCTGCTGCCCATCACCATCCAGGTTGGTGTAAAATTGTTCGCACCACTATGGTCTTAGTCGCCTTTTGAGGTGTCGTACCTCGGCAAGAAAGAGGTCGGGACTATTCTTTTCTGTCGGTCACCGCACAGTCATATTACTATATATAATATTACTGATTATATTTATGAAACGCTGAACGATATGGAATAATTGTAATATTAAACGATAGATGTCCGTGTCCGTGTTTTAAAGGGCATAAGTATATGTTTTTATAGTTTTGTTGTTTATTTTAAATTGTACGGGAACGGGCTGATTATCCTAAGCACAGGTTATTAAAATAACCCAAATAGGATAAGAAGTCAATCAACCTTTTAAGCAATTAGAATAATATTAATGATACATGTGGTGGATAACGTGGTATGATTGTTGGTTAATATTTATTTATTTATTTATTTATTTATGTGATTCCACAAATAAACTTGAATCGTAACAATTTTTAAGTAAAATAAAGTATTTTTTTTTTTTTAAATATGTTTTCGTAGAAATTTCGGGACAGAAATTATGACTCCTTTACGGGAGTTTAAGTAACTAGTTTCATCGCAAACGATTTCACGTATTTTTTGCGTGAGAAGGTGCCAACTATCGAAGGTGCGATCTATCCATCCCCTCAATTTTCGCGTTCATAATATTTATTTGGATTAAAGTATTATAAATCTCTTGAGGATTTAATTCGTGGATTTTAATAAGGCTTTTGATACTTTGGAACACGAATACATCTGGGATGCTTTACATAGCCAAGGGATACAAGGTAAATATATAAGAATATTGAGGAATATATACTCCAAGAGCACAGCGCGGGTGAAACTGGACAGAACGAGTGAAGAATTTCCCATTGAGCGTGGCGTCCGACAAGGTGATCCTATCTCGCCCAAGCTGTTTTCAGCAGTCCTAGAGAAGATATTTAGAAATCTAGAATGGAATGATTATGGACTGAATGTGAATGGGGAAAATCTAAACCATCTTCCTTTCGCGGATGACCTGGTATTGTTTTCGGAGTGCCCCAGAACGTTACAACAAATGCTACAACAATTATCAGACCAAAGTGCGAAGGCAGGACTAACAATGAATACCAATAAAACTAAAATCATGACTAATTCCTCAAAGTCTCATAACATCGTAGTAAATATGCAACAAATAGAATACGTAGATGAGTACATTTACTTGGGACAGTTAATAGCAGCTAACAAATCCATGCACAAAGAAATCGATAGAAGGATAGCCAATACCTGGAAGAGATACTGGTCGCTGAGTGAAATTATGAAAGACAGAGACATGTCAATCAAAGTTAAAAGGAAAGTTTACAACATTTGCAGTCTGCCATGCTTAACTTATGGTTGTCAAACTTGGGCATTAACGGAAAACTTAGCAAATAAAATAAACATCTGCCAAAACAGTATGGAGAGAAGTGTCATTGGAGTCAAGAGAAGAGATAAGGTTAGACTAAGAGAAATAAAGTCCAGAACTCAATTCAAACAGGCACATTCAGTATACCTAACACAGAAATGGCGATGGACCGGACACATGTTAAGGGAAAGTGAAGATAAATGGATCAAAATAATAACTGAGTGGTACCCTAGAGATGGTAATAGAAGTAGAGGGCGACAAAGGAAAAGATGGGAAGATGATCTCAAAAAGGTAGCTGGTCCAGATTGGATTTCGAGTGGCAAAAGAAAGGGAAAAATGGAAATCTTTAGAGGAGGCCTATGTCGAAAGACAAGCTGTTTATAAAACGTGCAAACCGAACGCCGATAATATATAGTTTACATAGTATAGTAGTAGTCAATAATTTAAATATTTTAGATAGAACAATGAATTGTAAATTTGTTAAACAGCAATAAAGGCTAATTTTATTTTTATTATTTTATTTATTAAATCTCTTGAGGATATCAGCTCGCAATACACGCAAAATAAAAAAAAATACTATTTCATTTAAAAAAAAAATGTTATTACGTCGTTATGATCGCCAGCTCGTCGTTCTGTGTGTAAAGTGCAACAAAATGCGGCATACCGGTAGTAGAGCGGCGTGCGCAGGCGCAGGTAGCCGGCGAGCAGCAGGCGGGTGAGCGCGCGCGCGCCGGCGCGCCGCAGCGGCGCCGCCGCCCCGCGCGCCACGCAGCCGCACACCGCGTCCAGCAGCGGCTCCACGATGCACGAGTACCTGTGTCGCCGCATTACTATTAGCTAGGGAGCTGGTGGCGATTGTCAAAATTATTATTAAACTGTAAAAAAATATTATTTTCATAAAAACTCCCACCATCCTGACTTCTGCCAGCTTTATTTTTACTATCTATAAAATGTATTTAATAAGATATAATTGATGACAGAAACGATAACATCATTTTTGACACTATTTTTTTACAATTTCGAAATTATTCATAAAAATAAAAATCAGAGCCACCTGACCTCGCCACTTATTTTTCTAGTTAATATAGGTCCAGACAACATTACGTCCTGGTATCGACAACGATAAATTCTAGCTAATAAACGTTGTAGTCCAGTCATTACGTTGAAAAAAAAACGGGTTAAATGAGGGAAATGCATGTGAACCGAGAAGGCAAAATTTTGGATATTACATGGAGGGGGGAGTGGTCTAGAAAAGCTTATCTTCAAATTATCGACGAAGATATCTTATGTGCATTTTCCGCCATCTTGAAAAAAGGTTCAATTCAGTTTTTTCATAAAAACTCGGTTCTTCGTTGAGATACGAAAATTTTTATGCAATACTTTTTTGTTGCTTTTTTTACAATCTACAATATTAAGGTCCTTTATATTTTTTACCTATCGTTCATCGTTATTGAAATATCAATCGAAAAAACTTAGCCCAAATCTAAGAAAGCTTGAAGATAGGAGATTATAATTTACTTTATTTATTAAAACAATACAGCATGTATATTTATTGTTGTAATTATTGAATGTTTTAGAAAAATTGGGTATGCTGTCAAAATAGCGCCATCTAGCTATATTGGTTGATTCAGTTAAGTATTTTCAATAAGTATACGTCAAATTTTAGCCTCATAGGTCTCTATCACGACAATCATTGATCGCCTGTTTCACTACTGTATCAAACTGGCGACTACTAAACTAGATGTTAAGACCATTAATAATAACCAATGGTTATTATTATTAATAATTATCGATAATTCGTAACTACTTGATAAATTTTCATTCAATAATTATCGAGTGGTATCGACATATGTGATTGGTTAAGTTTGATCCGATAATTAACGATAATTTTTCATTCGATAATTATCAATAATTATCGCAAAGTATCGATAATTTTGATCCGATAATTATCGATCGTTGTCATCGTTGAACAGTCATCGTTGAAACACGTTAAGGAGTGCACGCGCTCGATCGTTTACCAGTAATCCAGTGACGGTCAACTCTGGGGTCGCTTTATTAGCTTAGTGAAAATGTTCTCTTGTGCACGGTGTGGGAATAAAGTGTCAGACGGACCATCATGCAATTTATGCAAACGCCAGTTTGACTTCCCCTGTGCTGGCATCTCAGAGACCAATTTTCGTAAACTTGGGGAACGAAGATCCGCTTGGCGCTGTAATGATTGCAAAAATGCCCAGTCTCCTGCATCAATATCTAGGTACAATCCCGAGATATCAGTGCGATTGGACGAAATGCAGGCTACCCTGGCGTACATCACGGAGCAACTTGTACCCTTGGCGTCACTTATTGAGGATGTAAAGACCATTAAGATTGAAATATCGAATCTTAAGAGCTCAGTTGAATTTGCTCACGAAACTGCAAGCCAATTATCGGTGACAGTGAATTCCCTGGAGTCCAGGATTTCGCAAGTTGAGCAACATACCAGTTTAATCCACACTTTAGGAGCAGACATAAATAAGTTTAAGGAAGATCTACAAGATAAGGAGCAATGGGCGCGGGCAAATAATGTGGAAATAAAAGGGGTTCCAGTGAAGAAGTCCGAGAACTTATATGATATTGTGGACCATATCAGCAAAGTTATTCAGTGCCCTATACGAAAAGAAGACATTAATTATATTGCCAGGGTCCCCAGCCTCAAAGCAGAGTCTCAAAAGTCCATAATTATGGCGCTCAACAATCGCTACTGCAAGGAAGAGTTTGTAGCAGCCGCGCGTAAACATAAGGAACTCACAGTTTCACAACTGGGATACGCAAATGAAGGCCATGTTTACATCAACGACCATCTCACGCTATTTAATAAAGCTCTTCTTAAGAAGGCGAAGGATCTGGCAAAGGCAAAAAACTTCAAATATGTATGGATAAAGCATTGCAAGATTCTGGCCCGGAAATCCGATACATCACCGACGTTCCGCATAAAATCAGAAAAAGATCTTCTAAAGATTTCATAAAATTGATAAAGTGCCTATATTTCAGTTTGCTAGTTGCTTGTACGACATACTGCTTAAGTTTATATTTCAACTCCCATAAATATTGTGATTGTTGCGCCCACGACTTGGGAAGCCCTGACTCTTTTGTATTGCTTATCGCTATTACTCACTATCTGCATGTGGCGGTCATTAGTAAATGCATTTCTGTTAATAGCTGCCGTAACTGCGTGTGCTTAGAGGTCGTATTTCTCTGCACCTCGCGTGTACCGGTGGAGTATATATTAAACTCATATTTTGTTTTTAAAATGTTACTCGATGTTTGCGTGTTATCTATACCTACGGAATACTGCCATTCTCGCCTATTAAATTTTGCTTTTACCGTCGCTTTTTTGATCACTTTGCTTACGACCCGCTTTATTAAAACTATAATGCTGCTTTGTAGTCGTGATTGTTGTGAATTCCAGACCAAAATCTTAACCAATATTATATCTAGCGTAATGATCGCGTGTTATAAAATACGCTATTAATATTTTTTATCAAAATGCCCGGGGGCTGCGCACAAAAACAAGTTTATTTAAGAGAAATGTAGCCTTAAATTGTTTTGATATCATATCAATAACGGAGACTTGGCTTTTGGATGGCATTAGTGATGGTGAACTTTTCGACGAGCGGTATATAGTCTGGCGACGCGACCGCGACTACCGCTCCACCGGGCAGCGGTACGGCGGCGGCGTGCTGGTGGCCGTGCGCCGCGAGCTCGCCGCCGCCGGCCGCCCGGCCTGGCGTTCCTCCGCCGAAGATATATGGGTCTCCATCACACTTCGCACCAAACGTGGACTTCTTACATTGCACATCTGCACTATTTACTTATGTAAAGAGGGAGGCGGCCACTCAATGAATACGCAACTCGATAACTTCACGAGTAAGCTTGTGGATAACTTTCACTCCGCACCCAATGACCTATTTATGGTTTTAGGAGATTTTAATATGCCAAATATCACCTGGAACTTAATGGAAAGTGGTCAGTTAGGGCCTATAGGTGTTTTTAATGAAAGTCAGGCTAATTTTTTAGATATAATAAATGAATGTAATCTCGACCAATACAATAACATACGAAACATCAATGATAGACTACTGGATCTTGTCTTTTGCAATAATCATGTAAACATACTGCCTAGTGACCACCCCCTTATCGCAGAGGATCCACACCATAGATCAATTTGCATCGAATTAAATTTAGACACACCTAGTTTTCTACCTGTCAATAAGCGAACTTTGTTCAATTACAAAGAAGGAAATTATGTAGAAATTAATTCAAAATTATCAAAAATAGATTGGAATGTTTTGTTATCGAGCGGTTCTATTGACGACTGTGTTCATAATTTTTATCGTATTCTGACCAAACTTCGTGACGAATTTATACCTCACAAAACTATCTGTAGTAGCTCATTCCCTATTTGGTACAACACCGCCTTGAAAAAGGTTTTAAAAGAAAAATTTAAATATTTTAAAAAATTTAAAAAATATGGTAACCAGTACGATTATGAAACTTACTCATTTCTGAGAGAACGAGCCATAAGACTGGAATGTGAGTGTTATCAGTTCTACATATGTGAAGTAGAAAACTCGGTTATAAATAAACCCCGCCTTTTCTGGTCTTACACAAAGTCGTTAAATGGACCCTCCCGGGCGCTACCATCTGTGATGACATATGAGGATCAATCTGGAGATACTGGACAATCAGTGTGTAATTTATTTGCAGAATATTTTCAATCTACTTTTCTCGTTCCCGACACTAACAGCTGTACACCTCATCTTGATAATCAGGGTCAAAATAATTTTAGTATTGGTGATATAAATATTGATCCGGAAGAGATTGAAATATTGCTGAAAACTACTGACATGAACAAGGGCGCTGGGCCCGATTGTATAACCCCCTTTTTTATAAGGCAGTGCGTAGATAGCCTGGTTACGCCTCTATGCATTATTTTCAAGCGTTCCTTAAGAGAAGGTATAGTGCCGATGACCTGGAAATCAGCATTCGTCACGCCCGTACATAAAAGCGGTGACCGTTCTAATGTAAAAAATTATAGGCCTATATCTAAGTTATGTGTCTTTGCCAAAATATTCGAGAAGGTTGTTTACCGTCAGGTGTATACTGCACTGCAGTCTTCCTTTACTCCAGAGCAACATGGTTTTTTGAGACAGAGGTCGACGGTGTCCAACCTTTTAGTTTTTAATGAATACACCTCTTCAAAAATGGACTCAGGGCTACAGGTCGATTGCATTTTTACGGATTTCAGTAAAGCTTTTGATCGTATAGATCACCTGCTGCTCCTCGAGAAACTGTATAAAGCCGGTATACATGGTAATTTATTTAGATGGTTTACTTCTTATATTAGTAATAGATCCCAGGCGGTTGCAATAAATGGTTTTACGTCTGCGTGGATATCGATTCCTTCTGGCGTGCCTCAAGGCTCTTTGTTAGGGCCTTTGCTTTTCGTCATATTTATCAACGACATTGCTTTATGTTTCAAATTTGCCAGAGTTTTGTTATACGCAGACGACACTAAGATTTTTATGGCCACTAACAGTTCTGGTGACTGTGATCGCCTTCAGTCCGATCTTAATAATTTTGTGCAATATTGTACTCAAAACAAACTTGATTTGAATGTTTCCAAGTGTTTTGCTATGACTTTTTCTCGGAAATATAACCCTATAAATTATCAGTATAAAATTAACAATAAGTCGCTTAACAAAGTTACATCTATGAAAGACTTGGGGCTCATTCAAGATTCTAAACTGTTATTTGATAAGCACATTGATTACGCAGTGAAAAAGGCGTCCAAGGCTCTTGGTTTCATTATAAGGTCTACACATGAATTTAAATCTATTAAATCGATTAAAGTACTTTATTGTGCTTACGTGCGCAGTATCCTTGAGTATGCCTCTATGGTCTGGAATCCACAATATAACGTGTATATTTCCCGTATTGAGTCAGTACAGAAAAGGTTCTTAAGGTATCTACAATACAAGTGTAAGCAATTGGATCACGGTTATGAGGTGAGATGCAGTAGGTACCACTTTTTACCTTTGGAAAAAAGACGGCAACTTTTTGATATTACATATCTATTAAAAATTGTCAATGGCATCATTGATTGCCCTGATTTGCTGGAAAAAGTTAGCATCAGGGTTCCACGCAGATTACCAGCTAGACGTACCCAACCGCTAGCAATTCCTAAAGTCAATACTAATTACCGTCGCAATTCATTCATTATTCGAGCGAGTAACTTTTTTAACAAACTGTCAATAAATAATAGCGAATTAGAATTGTTCCGTACTAAACCTCAGAATGTGAATAGATTGTTTGCTTTGGAGTTTTTTGGCCCCGCGTCGGGGGTGCAACAAATTATTTAAATAAGTACTAAAATATTCCTCATCGTCAGTGATTTTTGTTTTCGTTTTTGTTTTGTTGATTTATTGTCATTCTTTGGTGGTCTCATCATTTAAATAACCATATGCGAATACCTGTAAATGGCTTAGTCGAAATGTTTAACTTGTACTCATATAATGTCTCATGTGCTGTTGGTGTTCCAAATAAAAAAAAATAAAAAAAAAAAAATAAATAAATAAATAATTTTTCATTCGATATTTATCGATAACACGATACGATAATTATCGATAATTTTCTCCGATTAACATCCCTAGTCCATAGTAGTACAGCGCGGTGAGCGGCGGCGCCAGCGCGGCGGCCGCGTCGCGCGAGCGCACGCACAGTACAGTAGCAGCAGGGGGGCGGGTCACCTGGTGCAGATGTCGGTGAGCGCGAGCAGCGAGTTGAGGCGCGCGCACAGCGGCGCGGCGCCGTCCCGCAGCAGCGCGGCGAGCGGCGGCGCCAGCGCGGCGGCCGCGTCGCGCGAGCGCACGCAGAGCCGCCCCGCGCCCGCCGCGCACACACCGCGCTCCTCCGCGCCCCACTCTGCGGACCCGACGATCGGAGCGATTCTTATAATTATATTTTTAATTACAACAGTGAACGTTCGTTACGTAATGTGACGTGGTTTACGTGACACAATTTTGGGAGGATAGGGGGGGTCTTGTAAAATGTTACGATGCGTTACAAGGGCGGCAGAGGGGTTCATACAACGCGTTAAGTAACACTGTCTTTTTTTTAAATTAAAAATCTAGGAAATTAAAGTCTCCCAAGTTGGCAACCCTTTTATAGAGCGTTCAACGAGACAAGATACCAAATGTAAACAATACCCATCATCGACGACGGAACATACAAAATATAGGCTATCTCTTTCTATCTTGTTTGTTTGCTATCTGCTGCACTGCTCTCGGCAAGGACGGACTAGGTCAAACGAGACTATTGCGGATATTGAAAACATTTGGACGGCTTTTTGATTTCGTATTTACTTACATATTTATTTATTTTTAATTTCATACATATTTATTTTTTTAATTTCATTACGTTCGTGAAGCGCTCGGGGTGATCATAAATTTTGTTCGTTCTCTGTAATTTCCTGTATTATTTTTGTTAATTACTGTTATTTGTTACTGGTTTTAGTTTTAGTTGTAACTTGTTTACGTGTTGTGTTTTGTCAACGTGTATGCAAAATTTAATAACGATCGGCAATCGTAATTAAATTTTATTATTTATTTTATTTTATTTTATTTGGAACACCAACAGCAGCATAAGACATTATATGAGTACAAATTGAATATTTCGACTAAGCCATTTACAGGTATTCGCATATGGTTATTTAAATGATGAGACCATCAAACAATGACAGTAAATCAACAAAACAAAAACGAAAACAAAAATCTCTGAAGATGAGATGTTATAATAATTAGGGAGGCAAAGCGGGGATTTCTAAGATACACAGAATAAGTAAATATACATTCAAGAATAATTAATTGTTCGTTTAGATAGTATAATTATATAAGATTTAATACTTCTTAAATAGTAATTATCAAAATATAAATTTATTTTACATTTTAAAAATTTGTGTAAGTAAAAAAGGTTACAAAACCCTGCATAGGCGAATGACCTGGCAGTTGGTTTGTTTACATTTGGTATCTTGTCTCGTTGAACGCACTATAGTTTATGTTTTACGTCGACTCCTTGGATTGTATTGTACGTCATTGTTATTTTGTTCTCCATGTATTACAAGTTACAAATCTCTTCATTTATTTATATTACCGCAAATGCGATTAAAACAATAACAAAGGTATTTTAGCAATTTTCCGGTACCTTGCACAACATAATTCTGTCTTTTAGGTAAAAATAGTAACTTGCGTGTTACGTATCGCTTAGGGAGGGCGGTACAGAAAAACGTAACGGTGCGTTACATGGGGAGAGGGAGGTTCAAAAATCTTCAAAAATTGCGTTACGTAATACTTGAACGCCCCCTTACATATTTTCCGTGTTTGAGTAAAAGCCTTAAAAACTTTGTTTATTCGAGAACAATGATAAACTAAAATAATTTCCGTTCTTCTTGTCAAAATTTGAACTCCCGAACCTGTAAAATATTACAGTACGAAAAGCAACATAGCAAAAAAAAAAATCCGTATGAGAGAGTTCAACCATTTCAAAAGCGACGCGTCACCGTCATCTGTTGTATCGTTGCCAGAGTATAACGTCGGCGAATATCGGGGGCAACGCTACTGTTTGTACTATGTTCATGCTGTGCTGGTGTTATGTGCATGCTATCTTTATCTAGTAGCACGCTATTGGTCACAACACAGCTAACTTCCCAATAGAAATGGTTTATGCCATGAAGGGAGAAAATCAACAGCCATTCGCGTGCGACTAGAGAGAGATAGCATGTAGTCCGATATGTCTGTCTCTCTCTCTCTCTCTACAACCTCGTCTACACTTTCGGCCTACGGGAAGCTGCCTCTAGTAGTATATGTTCTGTGGTGCAGTTACCGGGCGGCGGGCGCGCGAGCGCGGCGAGGAAGAGACGCAGCAGCTGCGGCGAGGGCGGCGCGGGCGCCACCAGCGACACGTCGGCCGCGCGCAGCCACTCGCGTACGTCGCTGCTCGCCAGCGCGCGCCGCTCCGCTGACACACGGACCACACCAAATTATTCAACGATACACTAATTATTTTATTTAAGTAAGAAAAAATATTGACAAAATTATTTAAAACCTATCGAACTTAGCTTGTTTAAGGGCCATTCATTTATTACGTAAGGTGGGAGGAATGCGCTGTGCCGCGCTCCCGGCTGCATGGGTACCACCATCTTGCTTATTTCTTCCGTGAAACGGCTTTGCTGTGTTTCGGAAAGAAGGGCAAGACAGGCAGTGTAATTACTGGCACCGAGACTTAACATCATATGTCTCAGGATAGGCAACACATAAATGAGTTGGCTGGGCTAGTTCCAGGTAAACTAGTTTATGTTCATGGGCGACGTCGACCACTTACCATCAGGTGGAACGTCTGCCGGTTTGCCTATCCAAATAAAATTAAAAAAAAAAGACGATTTAGGGGGGGGGGGGGGGGAGGGGCGTTGACCATGTCTTATTGTTTCTTACAAGGGGGTGGGAGTCTTGATAGTTCGTAAGTCAGATCACAAAAATGCGCAAAGTTATCGATGGTAGATCTCGGACGACCTTTTTTTTAGGAATTCGGATAGGCTACAAGGGTAAACATCGATGGTAGATCTGAGATGACCTTTTTTTTTTAGGAATACGTATAGCCTGGTGGCTTTTGTTTATGTGTTTTTTTTTTTTAAATTCTTACGTAATAAATATTAAACAGGGGGGAGGGTGTCGGCCTATTCTTATTTTTTCTTATAATAGGGGGGGTGGGGGTCGAAAACTAGCAAAATTTGTCTTACGTAATAAATGAATGGCTTCTTACGAATTGAAATTAAAAATAGCCCACTTGATTTATCGAATGTTTGAATGAATTAATGTGTTGATTTCTATTCGTTTGACTCGATTGCGAGATATTATCTGACGACTTTCAATCCAGATGAACAATTAAATCGTTTTTCAACTTATGAAATATTTTCTAAATCAGTATCAAATATTACAATGTATGCCATATAATTATTGTAACTTAAAAAAGAAACATACATATTTGCATCAGCTCAGTGGCCCAGTGCAGATTGTCTGGATCCAATTGTGCCGCGAGAGATGCGCTAGCTATTCTGCTTCCTTAATGAACAAAAATATTAAGTTAATTAAAAATATTCAAACTATATTCGTATTATACTCGTACCTAGTGCAGTGTATTATATTTGATATAAAGTATAAGATTCTGGCATTTTGCATTGGTAAACCTAATTTGACGGTTGAAAAAATCCATCCCCAAAGGTGTAACTTATACATGTAGAAGCATCAATAGTACGGATGGGCGCTAGTTGCACGTAAAGTGAGATAGGAGCTGAGCGCGTACCGTCGTCGGGCGCGGCTGCCAGGCGCGTGACGAGGTGGTCGCGTGGCGAGCGCCACGTAGAGCGAGATAGGAGCTGAGCGCGTACCGTCGTCGGGCGCGGCCGCCAGGCGCGTGACGAGGTGGTCGCGTGGCGAGCGCCACGTAGAGCGAGATAGGAGCTGAGCGCGTACCGTCGTCGGGCGCGGCCGCCAGGCGCGTGACGAGGTGGTCGCGTGGCGAGCGCCACGTAGAGCGAGATAGGAGCTGAGCGCGTACCGTCGTCGGGCGCGGCCGCCAGGCGTGTGACGAGGTGGTCGCGTGGCGAGCGCCACGTAGAGCGAGATAGGAGCTGAGCGCGTACCGTCGTCGGGCGCGGCCGCCAGGCGCGTGACGAGGTGGTCGCGTGGCGAGCGCCACGTAGAGCGAGATAGGAGCTGAGCGCGTACCGTCGTCGGGCGCGGCCGCCAGGCGTGTGACGAGGTGGTCGCGTGGCGAGCGCCACGTAGAGCGAGATAGGAGCTGAGCGCGTACCGTCGTCGGGCGCGGCCGCCAGGCGCGTGACGAGGTGGTCGCGTGGCGAGCGCCACGTAGAGCGAGATAGGAGCTGAGCGCGTACCGTCGTTGGGCGCGGCCGCCAGGCGCGTGACGAGGTGGTCGCGTGGCGAGCGCCACGTAGAGCGAGATAGGAGCTGAGCGCGTACCGTCGTCGGGCGCGGCCGCCAGGCGCGTGACGAGGTGGTCGCGTGGCGAGCGCCACGTAGAGCGAGATAGGAGCTGAGCGCGTACCGTCGTCGGGCGCGGCCGCCAGGCGCGTGACGAGGTGGTCGCGTGGCGAGCGCCACGTAGAGCGAGATAGGAGCTGAGCGCGTACCGTCGTCGGGCGCGGCCGCCAGGCGCGTGACGAGGTGGTCGCGTGGCGAGCGCCACGTAGAGCGAGATAGGAGCTGAGCGCGTACCGTCGTCGGGCGCGGCCGCCAGGCGCGTGACGAGGTGGTCGCGTGGCGAGCGCCACGTAGGGCGAGATAGGAGCTGAGCGTGTACCGTCGTCGGGCGCGGCCGCCAGGCGCGTGACGAGGTGGTCGCGTGGCGAGCGCCACGTAGAGCGAGATAGGAGCTGAGCGCGTACCGTCGTCGGGCGCGGCCGCCAGGCGCGTGACGAGGTGGTCGCGTGGCGAGCGCCACGTAGAGCGAGATAGGAGCTGAGCGCGTACCGTCGTCGGGCGCGGCCGCCAGGCGCGTGACGAGGTGGTCGCGTGGCGAGCGCCACGTAGAGCGAGATAGGAGCTGAGCGCGTACCGTCGTCGGGCGCGGCCGCCAGGTGCGT
Source organism: Euphydryas editha (assembly GCA_036937285.1). Lineage (NCBI taxonomy): Eukaryota > Metazoa > Arthropoda > Insecta > Lepidoptera > Nymphalidae > Euphydryas > Euphydryas editha. The sequence goes on from JAUPFZ010000011.1 coordinate 9,912,970, forward strand.
GACGAGGTGGTCGCGTGGCGAGCGCCACGTAGAGCGAGATAGGAGCTGAGCGCGTACCGTCGTCGGGCGCGGCCGCCAGGCGCGTGACGAGGTGGTCGCGTGGCGAGCGCCACGTAGAGCGAGATAGGAGCTGAGCGCGTACCGTCGTCGGGCGCGGCCGCCAGGCGCGTGACGAGGTGGTCGCGTGGCGAGCGCCACGTAGAGCGAGATAGGAGCTGAGCGCGTACCGTCGTCGGGCGCGGCCGCCAGGCGCGTGACGAGGTGGTCGCGTGGCGAGCGCCACGTAGAGCGAGATAGGAGCTGAGCGCGTACCGTCGTCGGGCGCGGCCGCCAGGCGCGTGACGAGGTGGTCGCGTGGCGAGCGCCACGTAGAGCGAGATAGGAGCTGAGCGCGTACCGTCGTCGGGCGCGGCCGCCAGGCGCGTGACGAGGTGGTCGCGTAGCGCGGCGCGCGCGTCGCCCGCCACGCAGCGCGCCCACGTCGAGAGCAGCTCCAGCACCAGCGGCAGCAGCCGCGCGTCGCGCTCCTGCGGACCAACATGTCTGATGTCAACAAAAACAATTCTGAGACTGTTAAGAGTTCCAATTTAAGACTACTGTATCAGATTCATGCCCATGATGATTTGCCCAGGCAAAGGCCTATTCTCGATATACAAGAAGGGTTAGAGCTTAATCCACGACGCTGATCTAATGCGGAATGGTGGATAATTTCCCTACCCTGAGTCACGATCTTTACCAGGTGTCTGTGATAATAACCGGGAGCGATGGCCGTACGTGCTCTCCTGGCTCAAGGCTCGGCCTGGAGACCCACAAGGCATACACCCAGATCAGAAACAAGTATTTGTATAAACATGAATATCTGCCCGGAGCGGGAATCGAACTCAACCGCCTGTGTTGAGGCGACTACTCGCACCACTATACCAGAACGGTTGTCATCATTTGACTGCTGACTTTTAGTAAAATTTAATATTCATCAACTGAAGATAAAATCCCGGATCATCAAATCATCTTTCAATAAATAATTTTAGATTTGCCTCCTTATGTTAGTACATCATAAGACTAATAAATAAAACCTAGAATTGATCAATACTTTGATTTTTAAAGTAACAGATAGTACATCGCATCGTTAAAAGTATCTCATTAACTCCTAGACTCGCGTATTTGAGTGAAACATCAAACGAATATTTACAAAAACAATGGATAAATTAATTATTTAAATGCGTGTGCGCGCGGATGGCCCAATTTTGATATAACTTGGATCTTGATATAACATCTTGGATTTTCGAAAAATTAATTTATAAGAAAAAAAAAAAAACGATAATTAAAAAAACTAAAAAACCCGGCTGCGTTTTTGTGTAATTTGGTAATGAAAAAACCCTTGAAACAAAAATTTATACCCAGTGCAACTTTCATAATTAATACGAATCTAACGACACCTTTGAAGCTAAGATCAATCGAGCCATTCAGGCTGCAGAGCGTGCCAAGCATTTGAATTTGGCGCCAAAAATGAAAAACGCACACACGCACGCGCACAAACACACACACACACACATATATACATACATACATACAATTCATACATACTCTCGAAAAACAACCCTCCTTCTGGCGCAGTCGGGTAAAAAAAAAGATCCTGTATTATTAAACAAATTAACAAAAGAAACAAATTCTTTTGGATGATTTTTATTTGTAACGTCGGATCTTTACACTGTAGTAAGGTACCGGTTTCTCAGTGAGGTGGTAGTAGTAGTCCAGCAGGAAGCCGACGTCCGAGTAGTCGACGTGCCGCGCGACGCTCGTCAGCAGCACGAGACACAGCAGGTCGCGCTCGTCGCTCAGCGCGCCCAGGTGCGTGCTCACTATGTCTACTAAACGATGGCTGAAGATGGAATCAGAAGAAAAATGATAACTTCAGACTTGGCTCCGGCCTTTTGTTATAACGGAATGAAATTTATAAATTTAGAATAGGCTGTATGGACTATAGTCCTTTGCCTTTTCCTATTCGGGACAAACAACAACAACGATGGCTGAAGACGTCTTTTTTTTTTCGTTAGTCTGTTTATAGAGAAAGGCTATAAAAAAAAGTAAAATAAAAGCCTCACACTCAACTGCACTCAATATGATGTAATCCTGTCTCAGGAGTCCGGAAATACATACAACACAAACACGGACATCCCGACCATGTTAAAAATCAGCAAGGCCTAAGGAAAAAACTATCATGAGTGGAGAAACGGACAAGAATACTTACTTGATACAATTGGATGATTTGACTAGTAAACCGCACGCTTTTTGTAAATGTCTCTTCATGTTATGCCGGGTGATGCCTGATAGGAACTCCCAGGGCAAAGAGTCTTCGCTTACGAGTGGGTCATATTTTCTTAAACGATCTATTAGCAATTGCTGTATAAAACTCACAACTTGCTCCTGAATCTGGAAAAAATGCGTAAAGATTTGTTTTTAAGTTTGCGCAGATGGTCAATTGCAAATTGTAGTAATAAGCGAAAAATATGCTAAAAGAACTAAAAGACCAGACTTCATCAAGCAAATTCGGACCAAATTACAAAATACCCTATAAAATTCGAATATGTAATACTATAGTTCGTATATAACGAATCGCAATAATCATAATAATTATTGTGAGCTTGTTTCTATTATTTATATTATTATTCGACGGCCGTTCTGGTGTAGTGGTGCGAGTAGTCGCCTCAAACCACGCGCCGGCGGTCGCGGATTCGATTTCCGCTCGGGACAGATATTTATATTTGTACAAATATTTGTTTCCGGTTTGGGTGTATGTCCTTGTGGGTCCACCGTGCCTCGGAGAGCACGCAAAGCCGTCGGTCCCGGTTGTTATCATAGACACCTAATAACGATCGTTACTCATGGTAGGGAAATTATCCGCCAACCCGCGGTGGAGCAGCATAGTGTATTAAGCTTCTACCCTTCTTCTATATGGAAAAGAGGCCTTCGCTTAGCAGTGGGTTGTTTACAGGCTGATATTATACAATACAGTAGTTTCTATATGCGAACGTAAATGTGTACCTTAGTTTCAGGATCGGACAATCGGTGCATAGGCCCAGCGAGGAAGGCATCGAGCGCGACGCGAGATACGCTCGGAGGATCGCTAGCAGCATCTTGGGGCCCGCTCGGAGTGGCGGGGGCTCTGGTGCGAGTGACGGGGCCATTTGTGGGGGTGGCGGGGCATTTTGTGGGGGTACCCGGGCACTCCGATGTAGTGTCTGGGGACTTCGATAGGGTGACAGGAGGTACTGTTGCGGCGACGGAGGGCCTTGAAGCAGCGCACGCAGCTAGTTCACCCAGTGCGGACAACGCAGCTGATCGCACTACGATGCTCGCGTCGCGGCACAACCCCACCAGCAACTGATCACCACGTGGTTATTGTCATTTACATAATTATGATCAATTTTAATAAAGACTTTTTGTATATTAAATTCTTAAGAGAATTTATCTCACGGATCAGGTTATTATCATCCTATTAATATTATAAATGCGAAAGTTTGTCTAGATGTTTGTTACTCTTTCACGCAAAAACTACTGAATGTAGTTTATACATCAGAATAACATATAGGTTATAATTTATAAAGATTTTGTGTAATTTTAATAAATATCACGCTAAAACGCGTAAGTGCTATACAATTGCATGGCTAACGACCTTCTTTTCGCGTGAATTCGATTGGCCAGAATGGATCGCTATTAAACGAATACTATGAGTTGGAATGTTTACGTAAAAAAGTATCGATATTTTTATCGATAAAATATATGATAAAAGTATTGATAGTTATCGATATATCCGATAAATATATCGATAAGTATCGAATGAAATATATCGATAATTATCGGATGAATATATCGATAGTTTCGACGTGTCGGAAGTGCACACGAAAAAAAAGGCCATCGCTTCAACGTATATATGTATATCAGACAGAATACTACACTACTTGATATACCATATCGAATGAAATATATCGATACTACTCGATAATTATCGAATGAAGATATATCGATATATATCGAATCAAATATATCGATAATTATCGAATGTTATAATTATTTAACATAGTTTCTAAGTATTTACGAATTACCGATATATATCGCACACTCCGGCGTAGATAGAGAGGCGGTCCAAGTAATGACCCGCCATGGCCGAGTGCGCGACCCGAACGCGGGCGGCAGGCGTCATAGACGGTTGTGTTCATTTTGAGTTTTTTTTCTTAGAGCGTTTCGATTCTCGGAGCGATTTATTACTTACGATTAGTACAGCAGGCATAATTATTATTTTAAGTACTTTTTATTTTTATTTCAGTCGTATTAGAAATGTTTTTTTTTTTTAAATTTGATTATAGGATTATAGTTTTAGTTATTAAGTTTGTATTTATGTAAATGTATGTTTCGTGGCTAATCTGTTGCGCAGTTTTTTATGAAATTTAATAGGACATAAGCTACTTTTTATCAACACACGGGCGAAGCTGCAGGCGAAGACTTTCACGCAAAAACTACTGAATGTATTTAGATGAAATTTTACAGTAATATAGATCGTACATCAGAATAACACATAGGCTACAATTTATAAAGATTTTATATAATGTGGCCATAATATAACATAGTTTCAAAAAATATCACGCGAAAACGCGTAAGTGTAACTTATCTACTCTCCATGGCGCTTACGACCTTTTTTTCGCGAGATTTTACTAAAGTGTCGACCGGGCAATATTACAGTGCACTCTGCAAGCGTGGAGGTACGTTTTTAAATGTGAGTCCTTGTTACCGAGCTGTGGTAAGAATTTGATACAGATAGTCTGAAGCCTGAGTAAGGTCATAGACTACTTTTTGTCCATACAATGGGCGGGAGCTAGTATAATAGATACATGTATATGGGCTAGACTCACTGACCGCGTAATCGGAGTCGAGCGGCGCGCGGCCGTCGCGCAGCGCGTTGGCGATGAGGCGCTGCAGCAGGCCGGCCGCCGCCTTGCGCACCACGGCGCGCTCGTCGCACACGCAGCGCGCGCCCGCGCCCGCCAGCCGCGACACCGCGCCCGCGCCCGCGCCCGCGCCCTGCAGCTCCTGCGGCCGCGCGCCTCGTTAGCGGCACTCTTCACCGCGCTTCGGAGAGCACGTAAAGCTGTCGGTCCCGGTTGTTATCATAGACACCGGTGTTACACATAGTAGGGAAACTATCCGCCGACCCGCAGTGGAGCAGCGTGGTGGATTAAGCTCCAACCCTTCTGCTATATGGAGAAGAGGCCTTCGCTCAACAGTTGGTTGTTTATAGTACAGTACAGTATTTTTACAGCGTTTTTACGTTCTGTTCTTAAAAACAGAGAAAAACAACACAAAAACATCTATATCGGTAAATATAAAAGACATATAAAATCCACTTTATATTGAAGCATTAGCAGTGGTGGAATATTTTTTTGGATGTTATAATACAATACAGGATTGTATCAGAAGAGCGTCGAGGTTACCTCGATGGCCTTCTTCATGGGCGGATGGTCGGAGAGCAAGCAGTCGGCCAGCAGCGAGAGCGCGCGCATGCGCAGCGAGCCGGACGCGTCGTGCACGCGCTCGTACACCGCGCGCAGCAGCTCGCCGTGCGCGACCGTGTGCGCCCTCTGGCGGAGCAGCCCCGCTATCTCGTCCTCTGTTTCTTCCTGCCGATAAAAATATATCGGTAAATATTTACTTTTTTTACCCGACTGCGACAGAAGGAGGGTTATGTTTTTCGAGTGTATGTATGTATGTATGTATGTCCATTTTTTTGGCACGCCCTACAGCCCAAACGGCTGGACGGTTTTTGACATATGAGGTGTCGTTGGATTTGTCTAAATTGTAGTAGTGACATAGGCTATATAAATTTTCAAAATGGCGCCCGCAAATGGCGGAATGGGGGGAGGGGGAGGCGAATTTTATTTTCTTACTGTAGCAATATGGGTATCAAATGAGAGCTAGTAAATTGTTTTATTCTTTTTAGTTTAAAATAAGAGTATTTTACGCAGTCGGGTTTTTTGATTTTTTTAATTAAGCATACTTGTTTAGGGAGTGGTTTGCCCCCCTAACCTTAACCCTAAGGTTAGGTTAGGTTTGTTAGGTTTTTCCCCCTTTTCCCTCCTCAATACTGCATAAAATATCATTCATTATTGATAAAAAAACATGTCATAAAATTTGGGAGGCATTTTTCGCAAAAACCACGTTTATAATATTTACCAATAGCTCAACAGCACTAATTGAAAATGAACAACAAATATAAATTACTAGCGTCCGCCCGCGGCTTCGTCCCCGTGGTGTATTGATAAAAAGTAACCTACAGTACGCGCGCGAGTTCATGTCCATCCTGAGGAATGCGGTAGTTCTGTGACCTATCATAATGTCGATATCGATAATCTCATTTGGTCAACCATAATATCTATTCCATATTTATTGCAACTTTAAGTAATTAAATATTTATTTATTTATTTATTTTTATTTAATACTTTATTACACACGTTATTAAATAATAGCATTGAAGAAAAAAAATTTACAGTAAATGTGCAATGGCGGCCTTATCATGCTTATGTATTATAAAAGTTTTTTTCTATTTGAAATTGTTGAAGGCGAAGTACTCATGGTTTCGTAAAAAAAAAATAATACAATAGCGGTCAATAGTTTTTAGTATCGACAAGCACGCGTCACCGTCAACGGACAACACTCGATTTCGGACGAATTCGGCGAGGCGGGGCGCGCTGCTCCCGCCCTTCACCTCAGGCCCCGATGGACATGAACTCGCGCGCGTACTGTATGTCCTTCAGATAGATATACGCTGTCCCGGACTTTCCTTTTTTTTGTATTTTTAATGGCGATCAATTCCGTCATACGTGGTTTTTGCGTAGCTTTAACCGCTTAAGCTCTCATGCGAATATTTTTTTTCCGTTTTTGTAACATTTATTATTAATGCTCAGCTCCTATTGGCAGTAACGTTATGTATATATAGCCTATTGCCTTCCTCGGTAAATCGGCTATCCAACACAAAAAGAATTTTTCGATCCGAACCAGTAGTTCCTGAGATTAGCGCGTTCAAACAAAAAAAAATCTTCACCTTTATAATATTAGTAAAGACTATGAGATCACTTTTACAAGTACCAAAATGAAATAAATAGGTGAAGCAGGAATTAAAGGATACCATAATTTTTTTTTTTGCTTCTTTTAAGGTTTTGCTTGCCAGTGTCAAACTGTAGCCAGTTATGAAAAAATCTACATAAGAATTTCAAGTTTATAAGGTATAGATTTTTTAAAATTCTGTTTACATTGTCAGGAGGAAGATCTTCACTTTCACTTTCTGTATTTACTGAGTTTGTTGAAGTTCCTGGTTGTCTTTCAGCAGTGTTTTCACTTTCTGGTGTAGGCTCCTGGCCTTCTCGAGTATTTTGGTTACATTCTTGATTTGTTTCTATTAAGAATCAAAATAAAATATGAAATCACATTTTAAAAAAGGAAAGAAATTTTTACCATAACTATTAAGTTTTTATTTTAAATAAATAAAAAGTATATATATATATATATATATATATATATATATATATATATATATATATATATATATATATATATATATATATATATATATATATATATATATATATATGTGTATATATATAATGGCACTGTTAGGTATTTCAAACTTTTAAAAGTTTTTATTTACCTGTATTATTTGATTCGTTTATAGGACAAGTTGTTCCGTTGTTGGAAGATTGAACAGGATTACACAAATCGGGGTCATTATTCAAAAGCTTAGCTAATATTTCCTAGAATAAAATATAATTAATAAAATAAAAAAAAATAAAAAATAGATACAAGTATATTTAAATCATATAATATACCTATTTCTAACTTGAACACGAGATGTGATCATGTAATCAAAACTTTTGATCTAAGCTCTCACTCTCTCAGTATATTACTTTATTTAGTTTATAGAATTATGGATATGAAATTTAGCCAAGTGTTATAGTTAACAAATTATACATACCAGGGCAACCTGTCTGTGTGATACTTTTGCTGTCGTTGATAATTTTAGTAGCCATTTTACAAAACTTCTATAAGATTTTCGTGGCAAGAGGCTCATGAGACCTACGACAAGGGACACACGAGCTAATCTAACCTCTGCTCGTTCCTAAAAAAATATTATAAATTATTTTGTAATATAAGTAATGTTTTTCTATTACACAGATATTTTTTTGTGTTCTACATATTTTTTAAGAGTGCTAATATTAAACAAGTAGCAATTGGTAAATGACTTTCTGCTGTGCTAAAGTGTCTTCATTTTTGTTTTACTGACTACAGTTAGCCATAAATATAAATATTAAATTAAATTAATATGATTAGCCTCAATATTTTTCTTTAATTTATTGTTTATTAGATTATTTACGTTTGGAGTTTATTGTTCAATTTTTTTTAGTATTTATATTTGAAAACTTACAAGTCCATCCAAAGTGTAGCAAAGATGTTGCAAAAGAACAACATAACCTGGCAAAGCATCTTTTCCATATTTAGTTAACAATATTCCTGAATAAGTTACATATGATGCCTTAACCACATTCTGTAAATATGAAATTGTTACAAGCATTACTTAACAATTAATAAGAGTATTTTATAACAGTAATTTACTTTCAAGTGGTTTATCATAGTGAGATTGTTGTTTGTTAACATTAATTAATGTTGTAAATTATCGAGTATTTTTTCAAATGTATAGTTTAAATATTTTTATGATATTTATAATATTTTATTTTGTAACCATTTAAGTACATATATATTATTAAAGTAAATCCTGTGTCCCGTGTGTGTGTAAGTGGGTCCTAGATATATAAGAAAATTTATTACACAAATTTTATTAGATGCCAATTATACAGATTTCTCTATAATATATAATATAATTAAAATCTATCTATCATTGTAATAAAAAGAGAAGATTGTATAACACACAATTGCAACATACTTACGGACATATATTCACACATTAAAAACACAAATTGTTACCTACATTAGCATTGCGACTGTCTGTTGATGCAGCAATGAACTTTGGTAGTAGACATTTAAAGACCAACTGTATCGCTGTAGAATTTGGATCATCCTTTGATTGACATATTATAATATCAATCATTTCATATATAATACCGGACAGATTGGCCAATTCTACTTTATCTATGTAAAAAAAAAAATATGTTATTATATGATTTCATTGCTAGTAGATATTAATTATATCATAAACAAGTTCAAGAAAATAATTCAAAGTTATGTTTTTTAAAACTTTAGAAAATTAAAAACATATGGGTTTGTCAAACTAATTTATAATGCTGTGCAGAAATTCAATTATAAATGTTACTATACTGTACCTATATTCAGCTTATTAACTATAGCACCTCCTGTAATGTCTACAAGATTACTCAAAATATCCTCAAAATTCATATCACTGGGTGACAAATGCAAATTTGGAATAATTTCTCGTAAGTTATTTACAAAGTGACCCAGTTCCTTAATTAGCGAGTTTACTTCACGAGTAAGCTCTTTTGTATTGAAATAATTGTCTTCATTGTCACACATAGCTTTTGGATAGTTAAGACAAACGAGTGATTGCGTGAATAATTGTGAATGATAAATGTGATATGCTTTGTATCCAGGAATACACAGTAACTTGTAATATAAACGAGATGCAAGAATAGCATTGTTTCGGTGTTCTCTTGTGAGGATATTTTTACCACCAAAGTCAATAAAGTAGCCTAAAAGAGCTAATAGGTTTTGATGTTTTATTAGAGGTGATAGTTGCGTCCAGGATTTATCTTCTCCGTTTTCTAGATTGTTATTAAGCCAAACATCAATTGCACTCATAATATGTAAAAATATAGATTTTATATCGTCATATTCTATTGAAATTTCATAATCATTAGGAATTTCGCCATATTCTAAGAATTCTGATTGATAAATGGACTCTACCCATTCCTCACTCAAAAAATCTAACCGTAACTTTTTTATTTCTTTTAAAATATCTTCCATATTAATAGAAAGAGATGAAATCGATCTAATAGTCTGATATTAATTATTGTACTTTTTTTTCTAACTAAATTCTACAATAATCCAAACATAAACATTGAAGACGAGCCTCATGACAGTCTGTCAATATGACAGCACAGAAAAGTTAGAACCATGGACAATAGACTCTATCATCATCAGCATTATTTGGTAAAAGTAAAAAGTTACGATTCATAAAACCGGTATCGCAGTTCAACACTTACTAAAAAGCTGGTATCATTATTTCGAAAATTGACATTTGCATGTGTCAATTTAGTCCATAGCGAAAAAAAACAGACTTTGGTTCCAGCGTGGTATAGTGTAGTCCTACCTTAATACCTCCCTGCCTTATATTTGTTAGTTATAGTCACGAAGAATGGATATACAAGGAGTGCGAACGGTAGACGTAGTTCTATACGAATTTCACGGTACTTATATACACAAAAATAAACAAAGATCTTAGTTCTCTTTTTTGCCACTGGGTGCGCAAGTATTCGTGAGGTACCGATACTATTATTTTATTACTTGTTATAATATGTGTAATTAAATATAGGTAGTAGTTCTCTAGAATAGTTTTATTTTAGTTGCATATTTAATAAATATAATTTTATGTATTAAATATTAATGTAGAACGAATTCAGAAATTTTATTAAAATACATTTTTATTTTTGTGTTAATAGTAATTTTGTCTAGAATTCTCTGAATCATCTGATTTCTTGGACAGAAGTATTGATATTTCTTCTCTATAAAAGATAGAGCATGATAATTGATGCTATGCTAATTATGTGAATTGTCTGCGAAGCTTCTTATGATATTTTATAGCTGAAAAATATATGAAAATAACAATAAATTTTATTATTCTAAATAATGTTATTTTAAAAAAATTTAATTTTTCACCACATATTATCATTTATCATGACATATTATCATGTTGACTACATGTCAAATATCTTTAAAATGGTGGCCTAGCGGGATGTTTTTGTCTCACTTTTTTTTCTCATAATTATGTTAGAGAGACGAAAATTATAAATTACATTATTTTACTATTTTAATTACGAACCAATAATCGCACACCTATGAGTTATGACTGGGCACAGCCAATAGAAAGGTTAAAAATGAACTATAAACTCAATTTTCAAAATTCAGAGCTGTCAATAGCAAGGGTCACTGAAGTTAGCCCCCCAAAAAAAATTTTTTTTTATTTTTCCAATTTTCGTTTGCCTATATCGTTTGTTCGTCGTTTGTTCTTGATTGTTCGTTATAAACAATCGTTTGTTCGTTAATCGTTTATTTATAAAAAAATATTAAAAATATGCCTTTAAGTTAGCCCCCCCTACTCCAATTTCTAATTTTTTTCGTTATTAGTAGGCTCTAAATATTTATAAATGTTTGTTCTTTTATAAAACACGTTTGTTCTATCGATATAATGTCTATTTTTTGTTTAATTAACAATTTTTATTTTGCATGATAACCGTCCAGAAACACTTGTGTTGCGCATGCGTCCGTTTGACGTCTAAGCGGTTTATTTAAAAATCACAATCACAATAAATAAACTTAAAACAAGTTATCTGGATATTAAATTTAATCTTTTAAAAATATAATTATTTAAAATTAGTAAACAACTAAACAACATAACTGCGAAAGACCAAGTAACAAGATTTGTGAAAATAATGAGTTTTAAATGTTTATCATTGGTGTCTTGTGTCTGAATGCAATAATAGAAGTGTAAAAACGACACAAAAATTATGGATCCATTGCTAAGTGATATTAAAATGAGAAACACTTGGTTGAAACTGGCAAGAAGAGATCAAACATCATTAAATAAATAAATAAACATTGTCTACAAAGACTAGACTGTATTTCTGTGAAGACCACTTTGATATAAGTATGCGTTATAAATGGTATATTAACTATCAAATAAACAAAAGAAAACCTTATGTTTATATTACAAACAAAATGCCATATTTTGTAATGTATTTATAGGTTACGATATGTAGTGAGTTGAAAGCTTCATAAATATTTTATTCTACATTTTAGCTAGAAAATGATATGGAAAATTATACAGAGTATAAGATCATGGGTTCTGTTAAACAAATTCAGATCAAACCAAACTGTGTAACATCCAGATTTGATTACCAAGCAAACAAGAAACACGAGTCCACTTCAAGTGAACCTCAGCATGCCTTTATTAAATCAATCTAAGATCTAGATCAATCAATCTAGATCTAAATCAAAATTAATTAAAAGGCAAAGAATATCTACAATTAAGGAGAATGAAGAGACCATACAAAATGAGAATTATGTTATAACATTACTGTCATGTAGTCCAGGTAATTTTTTAATTTTGTAGTTTATGCAGTTGTAATAAATTATCAATAGTATCACTGGGACTGATATTATATTAATCATATTTTACTATTATTATCAGATTTTTTGACACCTGAAATTAAGAAGTGAGACAGTAAAGCAGTCCAAGTAGTACAAAAGCAGGAATATAAAGCAATTCAAGTCCGTCGGATGACACACTACAGAAGTAGAAATATGCAGACTAGTATAAAAAAAGAAGACAGCATGATGTCACCTTTCAAGACAACTGTGTGTGCCTACTGCAACATCATCCTTAAAATTATCTCAGGGAAGAATGAGTACTCTATGTGTATCTATTCTTACAGCCACTAAAAGGGTACTGATTTTTTTTTGAAGATAAATATGAGAGTGATGAGTTATGCACACCATCAATAGCAGGTTCGATGGTAGATTACAATTCCACTTCATACAAACTATCTAGTCAATCAAAAACTACTTCTGATGCTAACTCTCAAGAGGAATTGGAAAAAAGATGTTAAAGTAATTCTACTGAGTACTTTGTCTAAGATAAAAAGTAAGCCTCAATTATATATTGGTCTACTAAAGGAACTCTATTTTCTGATAGATTTGATTGGAAAACAAACCAATCTTTCGCAACAAAATATTTAATTAATAAAATTATATAGAACATTTGCACAACTCGCTGATTATTTTGATATATAGGTGACTTGAGCTAGCAATGTAAGTTTCAACACAATGCCAGAAATTGTGAATTTACTTTCACCCTTTATTAAAAAGTTTTCAACTAATACACTCAAGAAGTACCTATCTATTGCTTTTAGGCATAAATATAATAAAGTTACAAGTATGATAGACTGCTTAGACATTGAAATCCAATGTATTGTCTGTATGATCTGATGGTCTCTTAAATTTTGTCTCTACTGGATATGCAGGAAGGACAAAGGATGTGAACTTCGTTCAACATAGCAAATTTTTAGATAGTTTGCCATCTAATGCTTGTATTTTAGCTGACAGAGGGTTTGAGCACCTTGAACATTTTTATCATCATAGTATTTTTTTTGAACATCATAGTGAAAATTGTATCAAAATAAATCCAGTGGTTTTGAAGGATTAAATGAATACTTGCACTATATACTACTATTATATTATAATAAAAAATATAACCAATATTAAGTATGGTTTTATTATTTCCATGGTGCACTGTATAAAAGATGATGTTCGTCAACACATGGCCGAATTGATTTGAAGATTTGGTCAACATAGCCACCATAATAGATGTTAGTGATATAGTAGTAATAGATGTGCATTTTTCAAAAGTGCATGTGCAAAATATGTGAATACATAGACACTATATACAGGATCTACTGTACTGCTCTCTTGGTATCAATTCAGCTTTTAATATTACTCAAAAAGTAAAAGTAAAATTAATTCAATAAAACAATTATTTTCATTATAAAATTGATGTATTGTAAAAATCTACCTCATAGGTTACAATGTCACAAACAATAACTTTTACATGTTATAAGAAATTATCAGTTATTCATGTAATAACACGAAAAGTATATTTTCAGTGGTTTTAAACTTTAACGCTTTTATATAAAATTGGAAAAATGTTATTCTTCCAAAAAGCAACTACACTATTTAATAACTTCATGACATATTCATGTTCATATTCAACAGGAATTATAGTGACTCGATTATTTAACACAAAAATAACTTTTATACAAATATATGGTTTTCTTTAGCACAATATTTTGGATTTGAACTTGCACAAAATATTTCTTTGACATTGTACCATTCTTATCTATACAGTTTTGTGCAGTTTTTTCACTAGACGGACGCTTAATGTAGTCTTGTTTTAAGCCAGCAACCATTGGGAATGACTGAGAAATATATAGACCACATTTTTCTATCTTCATTCCTATTTTCTTTTTCACTGTTATCCTTACTTTGTCTTCCAGTTTTTTACCTCTTGATATTGCTGGAGTTTCTGGAATTTTTGCACCAAAAATCATAGCAACAAGAGTACTATCCACAGTTTTGCACTCACTCAATTTATAGCATTTCGAGGCTGTGCTTCTACCATATCTTAGTTGATGCCACAAACCACTTTAATGATAATCTCTAGTTCTACTCTCTAGGAATGATATGGTTTTTTGATTGAATACATGTAAGATTTGTGTTAAAAAAATGTCAGTTTTCGTCGTTGTATTTAACTGTTAGATGATGCAGTGATAACGTTGACTTGATGTCAATGTCAAAATCGGTTTCATGCTTTAAAAACTGGTATTTGTCGATTTTTCTTTTTTTTGCATTCTACAACAATTTTATTTAACACTCTGCTGTCTGGAACCATCTACTTTGGTTTTCTTTTAGAGATTTCTTTTACACCCAAAATTTTTATTGACGAGCCAATATTTTCTGACAAGGGGCAATCGTGGCACTTGATACTAGTCACAGTCTCTTCCTTTTCATTCACAATAAGTGTCACCGCATAGGGCTTGGGAAGCACTTTTGTTCCAGGCATATATATTTTGAACCCGCTTGAGCTGCATATAGCCTATTGCGTCGTCCCCGTAAGATTCCCTTCACGACCTGACGACAAAAAATAAGTAAGGTTCGATTCTAAATAGTTAATATAGGTATTATCGTGTTGTGTATTGTTATTGTTCTTATTGTTAGAAAAAACTTGATACGATAGTTACTTACATTGCTGTTTTAATATTTCTCAGCTCGGCAGAACAGAAATCTTGGTTGGATGCAATAATTTCGCCACCATCAACGTATTTATCATTAGCAGATTTTGTACTTTGTGCTTTCACAAAACCATCTTCGATGATGCGATTTTAATAAAATCGAGGATAAAAGTCCACAAACGATACAAAAAATTGTAATAATTATCTTGTAAAATTTCAAAACAAACTCGGAGCACGACAAAAACCTAAATCCAATATGGCGAATGACATTGACGTTTTTAATCAATTTTAATTTTTTTTTTTGGGATTTTATGACCTGGTATCTACAACCTTTAGGTCAATAATCAATTTTAAATATTTGAAAAACAGATAAAAAAGAATTTTTAAAACTTATTACTTTTTCTTACGTATGAATAGACATGTAATTTTATTATTTACTCTAAATATTATGTAATTTTATATCATATTTTATAACTAACACGCGATTCCAATCAGTATTCGTTTTATAGTACACGTATAGCAAAGAGTATATAAATAGAATATGTAAACACTAAGTCTCAAATTAACATCTATTGTTTAACATTAGTTAATTCATTAATATAATATTGATTATGGATCATGACTTAAGCAGTAAAGTAAAAACATGTTTTCTTAAACATGTCTTCAAATTTAAATGTTTAAATTAAAGGAGTAATTGAAAGTAACAGTAACAGTTTTGACTTTAACCCTTTGACCGCCAAGCGCAGCGCATGGAAAGTGAGCCCTCCACGCCAAGCATTTTTTTAAATATTAAATAGCTACAAAATGCTAGTGATGAGACTTTCACAAATATCGATAAATATTTATCACTCCTGCTGTAATAGATTTTCCATATATAGGTGTTAAATTTATATATAGGCATTAAATTTATAAAATAAATCGACTGTCCCTACGTATACTATCGAAACTGAAAAAAGGTACTTTACAGGAGAGCACTTTTAAGTTAATTTTGTGTACAAAATTATCATTTATTTGTTAAGTATCGATATTATACTCATGAAAAATGTGGTTTAATATGTATTTTTTAGCTTATTCTCTTTTTTTGTATGAAAACATATATAAAAAGGAGTTTCTTAGTGCAATAAAAAAATCGCAAATTTTCAGTTTCGATACTGTACGTAGGGACAGACGAAATGTTGCAATAGTAGCATTAATTAAGTTTCAGAAATGAAATAACCTAATTAACAAACTTCACCAAAACACGTTTTTATCGAACCAAGCCCATCCCTAAAATGAAAGTGACGTCAATACTTGTCGCTTAAAAGCGTCAATGGCGTATGGTTTCAAAGAAAATATGGTTATTTTAGGGATGTGGTAATGATTAAACACAATAATATATAAAATATAATAAACACATTTAATAGTAACTATACGGAAAGTCACGAAATATCATTTTCTCCACGGCATCTTATCCTATATCGGCATCATATTACTTTACTGCTTAAGTCATGATCCATAATCAATATTATATTAATGAATTAACTAATGTTAAACAATAGATGTTAATTTGAGACTTAGTGTTTACATATTCTATTTATATTATATTTATTTTTTTAGCGTTTGTGTAAGTTCAACATGATTAGTCTAGAAATTCGCAGAGTAATATTGGACTTGTGTACACTTCACAAAATTGTAAATGGTACTATGAATGCCTCAATAGTGGAGCAACTATCGATCAAGGTTCCTAGTAGGTCTGTACGTATTCAAAAACTGTTTGACATACCGCATGCCTTAAACAACGTTTCGAAAAATAATCCATTACATAGAATGTGTCGACTATATAATATGATATGCTCCGATTTTGATGTGTTTAACTGTACCCATCAGTCCTTCAAGGTGGCTCTTATTAAACATAACTTGTCGCGTGTTCTGGATGTTACCATTAGTGACTTACAGAACAGTGATGATTGAATAATTAATTATTATTGGTTAATTATTATTATCGATTAATTATTATTATTATGATGTATGAAACAATGATTTGTTATCTTCAATATGAAAAGTCTTCTTTTTTTTTTGTTTTTTTGTCAAATCTAATGAAAACTTCAATGATATTTTAGTCAGTGCTTAATGTATTTATTTTTATATTCTATTCAATTTCATGTTTAATATTTGTTATTGTTATTGTTATTATGATTCCTGTTTAATTTTCAATTCCTGTTTAATTTTATCAAATCAATTTCATTTTATCTAATTATTATATTCATTCATATCATTCTATTTAATTTTTTATATCAATTCAATTGTTGACTGTAAAAACACCATAATGAGTTGTATTTGTAAGTAATGTTGTGTTTAGTTATAATAGGGCTTCAGTGTTAAATAAGATTCTACCATTTATATTTTATTATGCATGCTTATCTATCTGTGGCCTGTAACTATTCCTATTGAATAAAAATAAAAATAAAATAAAATAAATTTACTCTTTGCTATACGTGTACTATAAAACGAATACTGATTGGAATCGCGTGTTAGTTATAAAATATGATATAAAATTACATAATATTTAGAGTAAATAATAAAATTACATGTCTATTCATACGTAAGAAAAAGTAATAAGTTTTAAAAATTCTTTTTTATCTGTTTTTCAAATATTTAAAATTGATTATTGACCTAAAGGTTGTAGATACCAGGTCATAAAATCCCAAAAAAAAAAATTAAAATTGATTAAAAACGTCAATGTCATTCGCCATATTGGATTTAGGTTTTTGTCGTGCTCCGAGTTTTTTTTGAAATTTTACAAGATAATTATTACAATTTTTTGTATCGTTTGTGGACTTTTATCCTCGATTTTATTAAAATCGCATCATCGAAGATGGTTTTGTGAAAGCACAAAGTACAAAATCTGCTAATGATAAATACGTTGATGGTGGCGAAATTATTGCATCCAACCAAGATTTCTGTTCTGCCGAGCTGAGAAATATTAAAACAGCAATGTAAGTAACTATCGTATCAAGTTTTTTCTAACAATAAGAACAATAACAATACACAACACGATAATACCTATATTAACTATTTAGAATCGAACCTTACTTATTTTTTGTCGTCAGGTCGTGAAGGGAATCTTACGGGGACGACGCAATAGGCTATATGCAGCTCAAGCGGGTTCAAAATATATATGCCTGGAACAAAAGTGCTTCCCAAGCCCTATGCGGTGACACTTATTGTGAATGAAAAGGAAGAGACTGTGACTAGTATCAAGTGCCACGATTGCCCCTTGTCAGAAAATATTGGCTCGTCAATAAAAATTTTGGGTGTAAAAGAAATCTCTAAAAGAAAACCAAAGTAGATGGTTCCAGACAGCAGAGTGTTAAATAAAATTGTTGTAGAATGCAAAAAAAAGAAAAATCGACAAATACCAGTTTTTAAAGCATGAAACCGATTTTGACATTGACATCAAGTCAACGTTATCACTGCATCATCTAACAGTTAAATACAACGACGAAAACTGACATTTTTTTAACACAAATCTTACATGTATTCAATCAAAAAACCATATCATTCCTAGAGAGTAGAACTAGAGATTATCATTAAAGTGGTTTGTGGCATCAACTAAGATATGGTAGAAGCACAGCCTCGAAATGCTATAAATTGAGTGAGTGCAAAACTGTGGATAGTACTCTTGTTGCTATGATTTTTGGTGCAAAAATTCCAGAAACTCCAGCAATATCAAGAGGTAAAAAACTGGAAGACAAAGTAAGGATAACAGTGAAAAAGAAAATAGGAATGAAGATAGAAAAATGTGGTCTATATATTTCTCAGTCATTCCCAATGGTTGCTGGCTTAAAACAAGACTACATTAAGCGTCCGTCTAGTGAAAAAACTGCACAAAACTGTATAGATAAGAATGGTACAATGTCAAAGAAATATTTTGTGCAAGTTCAAATCCAAAATATTGTGCTAAAGAAAACCATATATTTGTATAAAAGTTATTTTTGTGTTAAATAATCGAGTCACTATAATTCCTGTTGAATATGAACATGAATATGTCATGAAGTTATTAAATAGTGTAGTTGCTTTTTGGAAGAATAACATTTTTCCAATTTTATATAAAAGCGTTAAAGTTTAAAACCACTGAAAATATACTTTTCGTGTTATTACATGAATAACTGATAATTTCTTATAACATGTAAAAGTTATTGTTTGTGACATTGTAACCTATGAGGTAGATTTTTACAATACATCAATTTTATAATGAAAATAATTGTTTTATTGAATTAATTTTACTTTTACTTTTTGAGTAATATTAAAAGCTGAATTGATACCAAGAGAGCAGTACAGTAGATCCTGTATATAGTGTCTATGTATTCACATATTTTGCACATGCACTTTTGAAAAATGCACATCTATTACTACTATATCACTAACATCTATTATGGTGGCTATGTTGACCAAATCTTCAAATCAATTCGGCCATGTGTTGACGAACATCATCTTTTATACAGTGCACCATGGAAATAATAAAACCATACTTAATATTGGTTATATTTTTTATTATAATATAATAGTAGTATATAGTGCAAGTATTCATTTAATCCTTCAAAACCACTGGATTTATTTTGATACAATTTTCACTATGATGTTCAAAAAAAATACTATGATGATAAAAATGTTCAAGGTGCTCAAACCCTCTGTCAGCTAAAATACAAGCATTAGATGGCAAACTATCTAAAAATTTGCTATGTTGAACGAAGTTCACATCCTTTGTCCTTCCTGCATATCCAGTAGAGACAAAATTTAAGAGACCATCAGATCATACAGACAATACATTGGATTTCAATGTCTAAGCAGTCTATCATACTTGTAACTTTATTATATTTATGCCTAAAAGCAATAGATAGGTACTTCTTGAGTGTATTAGTTGAAAACTTTTTAATAAAGGGTGAAAGTAAATTCACAATTTCTGGCATTGTGTTGAAACTTACATTGCTAGCTCAAGTCACCTATATATCAAAATAATCAGCGAGTTGTGCAAATGTTCTATATAATTTTATTAATTAAATATTTTGTTGCGAAAGATTGGTTTGTTTTCCAATCAAATCTATCAGAAAATAGAGTTCCTTTAGTAGACCAATATATAATTGAGGCTTACTTTTTATCTTAGACAAAGTACTCAGTAGAATTACTTTAACATCTTTTTTCCAATTCCTCTTGAGAGTTAGCATCAGAAGTAGTTTTTGATTGACTAGATAGTTTGTATGAAGTGGAATTGTAATCTACCATCGAACCTGCTATTGATGGTGTGCATAACTCATCACTCTCATATTTATCTTCAAAAAAAAATCAGTACCCTTTTAGTGGCTGTAAGAATAGATACACATAGAGTACTCATTCTTCCCTGAGATAATTTTAAGGATGATGTTGCAGTAGGCACACACAGTTGTCTTGAAAGGTGACATCATGCTGTCTTCTTTTTTTATACTAGTCTGCATATTTCTACTTCTGTAGTGTGTCATCCGACGGACTTGAATTGCTTTATATTCCTGCTTTTGTACTACTTGGACTGCTTTACTGTCTCACTTCTTAATTTCAGGTGTCAAAAAATCTGATAATAATAGTAAAATATGATTAATATAATATCAGTCCCAGTGATACTATTGATAATTTATTACAACTGCATAAACTACAAAATTAAAAAATTACCTGGACTACATGACAGTAATGTTATAACATAATTCTCATTTTGTATGGTCTCTTCATTCTCCTTAATTGTAGATATTCTTTGCCTTTTAATTAATTTTGATTTAGATCTAGATTGATTGATCTAGATCTTAGATTGATTTAATAAAGGCATGCTGAGGTTCACTTGAAGTGGACTCGTGTTTCTTGTTTGCTTGGTAATCAAATCTGGATGTTACACAGTTTGGTTTGATCTGAATTTGTTTAACAGAACCCATGATCTTATACTCTGTATAATTTTCCATATCATTTTCTAGCTAAAATGTAGAATAAAATATTTATGAAGCTTTCAACTCACTACATATCGTAACCTATAAATACATTACAAAATATGGCATTTTGTTTGTAATATAAACATAAGGTTTTCTTTTGTTTATTTGATAGTTAATATACCATTTATAACGCATACTTATATCAAAGTGGTCTTCACAGAAATACAGTCTAGTCTTTGTAGACAATGTTTATTTATTTATTTAATGATGTTTGATCTCTTCTTGCCAGTTTCAACCAAGTGTTTCTCATTTTAATATCACTTAGCAATGGATCCATAATTTTTGTGTCGTTTTTACACTTCTATTATTGCATTCAGACACAAGACACCAATGATAAACATTTAAAACTCATTATTTTCACAAATCTTGTTACTTGGTCTTTCGCAGTTATGTTGTTTAGTTGTTTACTAATTTTAAATAATTATATTTTTAAAAGATTAAATTTAATATCCAGATAACTTGTTTTAAGTTTATTTATTGTGATTGTGATTTTTAAATAAACCGCTTAGACGTCAAACGGACGCATGCGCAACACAAGTGTTTCTGGACGGTTATCATGCAAAATAAAAATTGTTAATTAAACAAAAAATAGACATTATATCGATAGAACAAACGTGTTTTATAAAAGAACAAACATTTATAAATATTTAGAGCCTACTAATAACGAAAAAAATTAGAAATTGGAGTAGGGGGGGCTAACTTAAAGGCATATTTTTAATATTTTTTTATAAATAAACGATTAACGAACAAACGATTGTTTATAACGAACAATCAAGAACAAACGACGAACAAACGATATAGGCAAACGAAAATTGGAAAAATAAAAAAAAATTTTTTTTGGGGGGCTAACTTCCGTGACCCCAATAGCAACAAGCCTTCCCGCGTAACTTTCAACTTCGATCCTAGCGCACTCTAGCGGTAAAATAATTATCTATTACCTAAATTGATGCCATTTTTTTAACATTACGTTCGCACTCCTTGTATATCCATTCTTCGTGGTTATAGTAATCTGGAATCATTGGTCTGAGTGTTTATATATTTTTGTTTATGGTCTCAGTATATACAAATGGTATTGCGCTTTCTAATAATTTTATTATTAAATTAAAATGATGCCTAAGCAATTACAGCACAAAGTTCAATTTATAAAAAACCAAAATTATACGCAGCTGAATTTTACTAAAACCGTGAAATATTTAAATTTTCCGCTTTTTATTCTACTCTATTCCAGTGAGCGTTGCGCACAGCGTTGCCAGATAACAAGATAAGACTAAAAACCAGATAAGATTTTAATTTTAATATCTCGATAACAAAACGGTGAGGTGTTACTTTTATTTTTTAACTTATTCTAAAATTTTTTTTAACATTCTTCTAGCTTTTTTTTCTAATTCAAAAAATCGGACATATGACATACATAAATAGGAAATAAGATACCCTCAAAATCACGAACTTTGTCTTTAAATATCTCGTGATCTAAATGGTAAAAAGTATGAAATTTAAGGAATTAGTAAATAAAGCTATTCTCAAGCCGTGAAAATTATGAAATTTTAGTCGAATCTGTCGAAAAGTGGTTTCGTTATAGATGTATTATATCTCTATGGGTTTCAGGCATAGAAATATTATAGATAGAGTAGGTGAGACATACAGCTGCTGTAAGCGTAAACGACCAAAGGTTAGAAAGAGAGAGAAGATCGCGGTACCCTATTGGCCTTGCGGTCTTAAATTCAAATCTCGATTAAAAAAAATTTGTGAATATCAATTATTTACTTCAATTTTAATAAAAAAATCATAGAAACAACTCTAATATGCACAGTAATATTATATTGGTATGTAATTCAACCTGTACCGCGATCGTCTTCTAAACGAGGGACAGCTGGAGGCCTGGCTCCCCTGCTCTATTTATAATATTTGTATGGTTTCATATTGGAACTACTTTAAGGAACATAATCTTACGTTACAAAAAAGTGTCCCCGATATAACTTTAAATAATCTTTGTGGCGTTGCTGTACCAGAGGTCTATTTTTTAGGATAGATAATTTCTTTAACCCACTAGCTAGCTTTCTTTAACACACTCATTT
This sequence comes from Euphydryas editha, assembly GCA_036937285.1. Taxonomy (NCBI): domain Eukaryota; kingdom Metazoa; phylum Arthropoda; class Insecta; order Lepidoptera; family Nymphalidae; genus Euphydryas; species Euphydryas editha. The sequence continues at coordinate 9,936,115 of JAUPFZ010000011.1, forward strand.
TACATTCAATTACAACATATTATACTTAAAATTATAATTAAATCCACTCAGAAAACTTCACCTTAAACAATTATTATTCCATCTCATATCATATTATCTCTCTACCAATCTCTATTATTCCATCTCAGTGGATGCACCACTCGGCTCGTCCGACCACTGCCTCATCCGGACTCTTGCACCATGCACGCGCACAGATCCACCTCGGCCAACTAGTTTGCGGCGCATATGGCAGTACAAGTCAGCAGATTGGGATGGATTGCGAGAATACTATGCATCGTACCCGTGGAGGCAGCTTTGCTTCACATCAGAAGATCCCGACACCTGCGCAGCTGCTGTCTCTGAGACGATACTGGCGGGTATGGAATATTTTATTCCGAACTCGCTAGTTGCTGCCGGGACAAGGAAACGACCGTGGTTTAATCGGCCTTGTAAGGAAGCGAAACGGATTAAGCAAGCCACGTTCAGGGCTTGGACCACGGCTCGGAGTAACAGCGATCCAAACGTATCTGACGTGAAACGCAAGCTAAATGCTGTCTCAAGGGCCTGTAAAAGAGCAATTGCCAGAGCTAAATTCGAGTTCATCGGGAGAATTGGCGAAAGGCTTGCCTACTACCCTTCCGGGAGTCGAGCCTTCTGGTCGCTCGCCAAAGCTGCCGAGGGAAATTTTTGTCTGTCGTCCTTACCACCATTGCAGAATGCCGACGGCAACCTGGCCCATAGCGCCAAGGAGAAAGCCGATCTTCTAGGTACACTCTTTGCCTCAAACTCGACTTTGAATGTCGATGAGAGCGCCGTACCGCCAACCATCCCACGGTGTGGACACTCCATGCCGGAAATAAACTTCTCACAAAGAGATGTCCGGCGGGAGCTGCTTACTCTCGATGTTCATAAGTCGAGTGGGCCCGACGGCATTCCAGCGATGGTGCTGAAACAGTGTGCTCCAGAGTTGTGCCCTGTATTAACGCGACTTTTCGCACTTTCTTACCACACTAGGCAAGTACCGTCTTCATGGAAGACCGCCCATGTGCACCCGGTACCCAAAAAGGGCGATAGATCAGATCCATCGAATTACAGGCCTATCGCTATTACCTCCCTTCTCTCCAAGGTTATGGAGCGTGTTATTAACACCAAGCTCCTCAGGTACCTAGAGGAACACGATTTGATCAGCGACCGGCAATACGGCTTTCGCCACGGTCGCTCGACTGGTGACCTGCTAGTGTATCTGACACACCGATGGGCTTCAGCCATCGAGAGTCAAGGTGAGGCATTGGCAGTTAGCCTAGATATGGCGAAGGCGTTCGATCGGGTCTGGCACCGGGGTCTTCTCTCGAAGTTGCCATCGTACGGACTACCCGAGGGTTTGTGCAAATGGGTTGCCAGTTTTTTGTCTGGTCGATGCATACGAGCCGTTGTAGATGGCTGCTGCTCCGCAAAACTAGACATAAACGCTGGCGTCCCGCAAGGTTCTGTGCTGTCTCCAACACTGTTTCTCCTGCATATCAATGACTTACTGTCTATTGATGGCATTCATTGCTATGCGGACGATAGCACTGGAGACGCTTTCTACACAGGCCGTGCAAACATCCCTCGTTCCGCTGTGGTAGAAAGTCGCGAACAACTTGTGTCTGAAATCGAGAGTAGTCTTTCCAAAGTCTCCGATTGGGGTCGAGACAATTTAGTCCAATTCAACCCCTCCAAGACACAAGTTTGTGCGTTCACCGCTAAGAAAACCCCATTCACTGTGGCCCCTCAATTCCAGGACACAACCCTTACCATCTCTAACAGTATTGGTATCCTTGGTGTCGACATATCCAGCGACGTCCAGTTCCGATGTCACCTGGAAGACAAGGTCAAGATGGCATCCAAAAAACTCGGTGTGCTTAACAGAGCGAAGCGGTACTTCACGCCGGGGCAAAGACTGCGTCTGTATAAATCGCAAGTCCGCCCCCATATGGAGTACTGCTCTCATCTCTGGGCGGGAGCACCGGCATACCAACTTGGCCCTCTTGACTCGGTTCAAAGAAGAGCTGTGAGAATTGTCGACGATCCAATACTGACGAGCGATATCGAGCCCTTAAGTCTAAGAAGAGATGTTGCATCCCTATGCGTGCTCTATCGCTTGTATAATGGGTTGTGTTCCGAAGAATTGTTCGAAATGGTGCCAACGGCCACTTTTTATCATCGCACCGCTCGCCATCGACAGGGAATTCATGCTCACACATTGCAGCCCCAATGGTCCCGTACAGTTCGGTATCAGAGGAATTTCCTCCCACGGACCATTCGGTTGTGGAATGAACTCCCTGCCGAGGTTTTCCCGCAGGACTACAGTATGGGGTCCTTCAAGAGGGGAGTAAATAGGTTTTTAAAGGGTCGGCAACGCGCATGTGATGCCCCTGGTGTTGCAGGCGTCCATAGGCTACGGTAACCGCTTACCATCAGGCGGGCCGTATGCTTGATTGCCACCGTCGTGGTATAAAAAAAAAAAAAAAAAAATTAAGAGCATATCCATGCACCAGCGTCCTTTATTTAATGCTATTTCGTGGACGCTTTGTGTCAAACAGCCATATGAGATTGAGCTCCTTACCTCCACCTTTTTGTAATTTGTAAACAAAAAATATCATAGAAAAATATACGCATGTCATTATTGTCATTGTCATCAGCTGACAGCTCGTCAAGTTGTCATGATCTAAAAATCAAACAATTTAACGTGAATTTAACCTCTCCGTGAACTTATATGTATAAATTTATTTAATTTTCAATTAAAAGCACCTACAAATAATGTCCGCTAAAAAACCAATATCGTGGTTTTTAACAGAAAGAGGTCGAAAATTTTCTTTTGCTGTTGTTACCGGCACCGGTATTGCCCTTACTACTGCACGTTTTGCTCCTCATACATTTTTTTTAGGATATTACAAAGATTTTGTTCATTATTATAGGTAAAGAATATTTTATTTTAAAAAATATTTTGAGTTATTCCGGTGTGCATTTATATTTGTATTTTTTCTTTTCATAGTAACGGAAAACCAGGCGAACTCTCAGACGATCTTAAAAAAAAATATGAAAAATGCTTAGATCTCTTAAAAGTATCACAAGTCCATAGAAAATTAATTGAACCATTTAGTGTTTTTGGATATGACTTATTTCACGCTGGTAAGTTGGAATATTACATAATGTACTTTATTTTATTAAACTATATATTTATTTTTATTATAACATAAAATTATAGGAAGTACCAGTTCAAAATTTGGTGCCATTGTTGGGATTCCAGTAAATTTTACATATAAATCATTGGATGATGTTGAAAAACAAAATGTGCAGGTTGAATTATCTTAATTATATTATTTTAATTTTACTAATGTATATATATTTAATATATATATAGTCTTATATTTTACCTATATTATTTTTAGGTCAACCAAAAGAAAGTGGACTTGTCTTCGGAAATTGGCAAAAAGCTAGGAGAAGCCCTAATATTACCAGATAAAGTTAAAGAATTTGCTATTTGTAGAGAGATACTAATGACTCAAAATAATAAAGTCATGTTTGAATCTGTTTATCCATTTATGTCTATATTCTTGGTGTATAATTTGTCACAGTATTTGAATAGAAGACTTAATTTATATGCAGCCCCACTGAATGCTAGAGTTGTACTTTATTCTATAGTAGGACTTTTTGGCTTGGGAGTATATTTTCTGATGAAAGACGTGACAGAAATACATTATGAAACAAGTGTTGATATGAAGTTGTGTGAGTTAGGACCTGATTTCGTTGAAAGTGGCGTAATATTTTATGAAAAATTGTTACAAAGAAATCAAGCCTTAAGAGAGTTAATGGGCAAAGAAGGTGAGAAGAAATACACTAAACTTGGTAATGAAAATTATGGTTTAAGACAACCACATGTGGCATTAATTCATAGAAAACAATTTTTAGACCTGAAATTGAAAGAAAGTAAAGAAAAATTAAACGATAATTTCAACAACAACACAAATTCATCTGAGTCATAACATCTATAAATATGTATTTCATTAGTATAAGAAAGTAGAAAAGATTGTTTAATAATGTAACTTAAAATATAATTTTATTTATTTTATTAGGATTTATTGTATAAGTTATAAGCATTTCAAAATATAAAAAAATAAAACTGATCAAAGAATTTTTTAAGTATCTTTTTAATGTAATTTTTTTACTTTATTTATTTTATATACTGTATATAATTTGATTTAAATCAAAGCAAAAAAATAATCATTTTGTTAATACAAACATAAAAACCTTGACCTAAATTAATGGTTCAAATCCTGACTAGCAACAATAAATATTAATGTTAACAAAAATCTATTTGAGTTCAGTTACTTAATTGCCACAATTCTATTACTGTTACAACTTTTTTTTATGTCTTTCATTTTTATGTTTTACAATTTGAAAAGATAATGTATGTCAAATTATTTTATAAAAATGTATTATCTTTCAACACCTATCTAATATCATGAAAACATAATTTACCTTAAAGCCAGTCACTGCTGCCAACTTAGCGCTTTTCGCGCCAGATCTAGCGCTTTTTTTGCTTCGAAGCGCGTTTAGCGCCTAGCGCTAAATCTAGCGCTTTTTCAAATTATATGAAACTATATTTAATACAGCATAAAACATAATAAATTCCTATTACAGTGTTAAATAAAATTATTACTACTAACATTGAAAAACTAAAAACGATGTCTATATGTTTTCATCATAGAGTTATCATCTAATAAGAAAACCAAAGAAGAAAACAATATGTCTCGGGCAATAAGGGTTCATCCATAAAGTATGTCACACGTTAAGGTTAGGGAGGGGGTTGACGAAGTGTGACATTTTGTTGCTAGGGGTCCAAAATTTCGTGACATCACATTTTAAAATATAATATATTTAAGTATAAAACACGAAATTTGAATTACATGTCTATTAAGGTATTATTATTATTAAAAATATTTATTTTATTTTATAATTAAAATTATTAAAAATATTTCCAGCTCTATCTGTATGAACATAAATAAGGAAGCAAGTTTCGAATGATAGGTATTGCCCCAGTGCCAGTGTAGAGGCTCATTTAAGCGATCGTGTGGCATCTGTGTTGTGTATGTTGCATCATACAAGGCCACTAACCTACACAAACAATCACATAAGAAGCAAAAATGGAAAAATATGTGACGTCACACTGGTTGGTTGGCGCGAAATCTAGCGCTTTTAAAAAAAAGGCCCTTTTAGCGCTTTCTAGCGCTTTTTTACAGCACTGACAGCGCGTTTTTGCTAAGACTAGTTGGCAGCACTGAAGCCAGTACAATTTCTTTATGCCAGGAAAATATTTCATTATATTTAGTTACATGGAATTATTGCAGCTAAATTTAATTGCATGCAGCAAACTCGAAGTATTGTATTCAGTTATAAAACTCATTCAACTGATGAACATTCACTCTTAAATATTATTATTAAGCTAGTTTATGCTCCTACTAAAACAGCCTATACACGTCCCACTGCTAGGCATAGTCCCTTGTATAAATAAAATAACAATTGAAGCGTTTGCCGGTACGTGGTCTCCACTCCAGAACCTTTCTGTTCCATCGGCTGTCAGTTCTACGAGCTATGTGCCCTGCCTACTGCCACTTCACCTAGCAAATCCATTGGGCTATGTCGGCTACCTTCGTTCGTCTACGGATCTCATCGTTTTTTATTCGATCTTGCAGAGAAATACCAAGCTTAGCCCTCTCCATTGCACGCTGTGCGACTTGTAGCTTGTTTAAAAGGCCCATAGTTGGAGACCACGTCTCAGATCCGTATGTCATCACTGGTAACACATTGGTCGAAGACTTTCGACTTCAGGCACTGAGGTATGACAAATGAAAAGACGTTTTTTAACTTCCCGAACGCTGCCCATCCTAGCTGGATTCGACGATTAACCTCTCTGTCGAAGTTGGACATTTTGTCCTAGGTAGATGTACTCGTCAACAACTTCGAGAGTAGAATCTACAACCGATATCGGGGTGGGTACGACGGTCATTTGACATGATTTTTGTTTTGTCTATATTCATTTTAAGGCCCACCCGTCGGGAAACTCCATCCAGCTCACTGAGCATAATGCTGAGGTCTTCCAGGGAATCTCAAATCTGCCATTAAGCACGATATCGTCGGCAAATCGAAGGTGAGTGATGTATTCGCTGTTAATGTTGATGCCGAATCCTTTCCATTCCAGAAGCTTGAAATCGTCTTCCAAGGCTGCGGTAAAAAAATTCGGAAAGATGACATCTCTCTGTCTGACTGACTGACTAACTGATGACTGAAGAGTGATTTAAATTATAATAAATATACCTACGTACGAAAATTTTGCATAATATTGTAGACAAATATTAAATCCCATTAATCTTGTTAATATTATAAATGCGAAAATTTTTAATAGTTTAAAAAAACTAAAAAAACACGCTTTTATAAAATAAAAAAAATCAAAGTAAAAATAAATATTAGTTAAGGGTATGTAGTAGTATAATTTTTTTTAATAAACTTGAATTAAGAATAGTGTGAATAAGAAAAAAAATGTATTTATGTAATATTATAATATAACTTGAGGGTGAATACACGTATTATACAAGCTTATATCTTACAGTTATTTCTATTAACTAGAAATAATTTTATATGGTGGTTAAGTATTCTTAAATTTTCATATTTTCCCGCGCAAATTTCTTAATTTTTTCTTCCATAAGAACATTCTTCCGACAATAACAAACACAACAAAAAAGAATTAGTGAAATCGGTCCAACTTTTCACGCGCGATGGCGTGACGAAGGGAAATAGGGATTCATTTTTATATAGATTGTGTCGAGAGCACCAACTAGGCCGCAAGATATAGTTGAACAGTGGGCTGTGGGCGCTGTGGCCATATAGTATGTGCTGTGCAGGAATGAGGAAAGTGAGTGAAATTACAGTGGGAAATAACTTTTATTTTAATTTACAATTGGATAATTTTTGCAAAACGTCAAAATATAATACACAATATTATTGTTCTACCCCACCAAACAACAACTCACGTTCAATTGGTGGCATCGTGCAAATTGCCGTTAATTACCTGACAGGCACTTACTTAAGTTGAGTGTTTGCCTTAATTTTACTGTAGGCGTATTATTTATACTGTAACGTGTGCCCGAGTCAGTACCACAAGGGCTGTGTAACGCTCCCGGAAACGTCACCCGTGGACAAGAGTTGATTCTGCCCCGGGTGCGTAACAAGAACACGGAAGGGCGACAACACTCCCGTGGGATCAGTGACCCGGGCTGAGCTTCCCTCGCGTCCCGTCGCCGCCCACTTTGCTGATCCCACTACCGTCCCTGCCTTGGCTGCCGCCCCTGCCCGTCTGCCACCCTTGCCCCGTCTGTCGCCGCTGCCCCCGCTGGCACCCCTACTCCAGCTGCCGCCCCTGCTCCGGCTGCCGCCCCCTGCTCCGGCAGCTACCACTGGCCTCGCTGCCACCTCTGCCCCGGCTGTCGCCTCCCCTCCCGCGCCCGCCGCGCCCACTGCATATGCGGTACAGACCATGTACCGCGAGATCGGCAGCTGGATGAAGGAGATCCGCGCGTTCCGCAGCGAAATGAGCCGGTTCCACACCAAGGAGCGGCCTGTCCACGCGCATGGATGCCTTTAAGCTGCGGCTTGAAACGGTGGAGCGTGTGCGTGAGTAGGCCCCCGCCGAGGTCAATGACTTCCGCGGCGGAGTGACGCGGCTGCAGCAGGAGCTCCACGAGCGCGATCGCGAGGTGCTGCTGGCCAACGTGGAGATCGGCCACCTGCCGGAGGAACATAACCCACCAATCTTCCCATGCTCCTACCCACCTCTCGGTATATGGAGCGAAACGCGGGAGATGTACGGGGTACGCCTGCTTTTACGCTTTCTTCCCCCGTACAATTCTTGTCTCCCTACAAATCAAAAGTACCCTCATACGAGAGTGCTTTGATACTGTCCCTGGCGTCACTCTCCCCATTCTGGGGCTGACGACAACACAACACATTAGTGCCGGCACGGCAGTCCAGATGTGTCAATATTGCAGCTACTATGTCATCTCAGTCCTTCGTTTGTACCAACTGTGCGCGAACATCAGTAGATGGCTGAAGTTGTTTTCCGTGGCAGTCAGGTCCTCAAAGTAGACTGGCCCTACCTTCGTCCGCTCGATTCCGTCTAGCATCGCTTTACGCTCATCCTCGTACATGTTACACTCCCACTGAATGTGGTCACGGGTATCGCTATCGTGGCCGCAGTAACAGGACGGCGTGTCACACAACGTCATCCTGTGTAGGCGACCCCTGAAGCATCCGTTGCCAGTGAAGGTCTGTGAGAGAACGTAATAAGGTTCTATCCAACGGCACTCCAACCGCGACGCATTTGGTGCGCATTGGTGCCGGAGGAACGTGGGGAGAACGTTGTGCACGCCGTGACCGTCCCTGCCGCATAACTGGCGGTCGCGCTCGACGAGCGGGATAGTGTTTGCGGAATGCCTGGGCGTGCCGCCCACCCGGCTGGCTCGCCGGGTGCGGCGCAACCTGCGCGTAGGCGCTGTGTGGTGCTGTGACTGTTTCGGCGCGGCCTGCGTGATCAGCTGCTGCAGGTGGCCTGCGTGCGCCGCTCGATCGTCACGTCGGACGCCGGCACCGATGGCGCGCACTCGAGGGCGAGGATTTTTGTCAATGAGGTCCGGGAAGAATGCCGCAAACTGCGGTGGCGGTTGTGTGTTGTTTTTCCTGTCAGGCCAGGGTGGGCCTGCCGGGCTTTGGGTCTCTAGGCTCTGCGCCTAACTACCCGGGCTAGTCCTCTCCGGTAGTATCCACTACCAGGTGATTTATTTTCGGCCCAATGGGTCGGGGTCGCGTTTTTATAACGTCGGCCTCAGGGTAACTCTTGATGTGTTGGATCCATTATGTTTCTAGGGTGTCATGTTCTTGTGATTGCCCTTAATAGTCCGATAATTCTCCTGCGTCGTCCTCCACGTCACCGTCGTAGCTGGGATTGTGATGCAGTGATAGTAGGAGCTCTCGAGGCAGAGGTCGGCTTTCTGGTGGTCTGGCGTGAAGTGGTGCTATGCCGTGAAGGTGTATGCACGCACCATTATCCGCGCGAGCGAACATAGCGCGTGCCAGTTTTCGCACGTACTCCTCCACGGTTGGTGTCTTCGTGTCCCTGTGAATGACATCCTTCAGTATCTTGTAGTAGTAGTAGACCTTCAGATTCGTTCTCATCAGCAGTCTTGAGGTGAATACCGAGTAGAGCTTCAACCGGGCCGCCACTGCATGGTTGACTGTCTGGTTCACGGTGGAAACCATGCGCAGCCTCCGATCGAAGTGACACCCCAGGTACTGCACTGAGGTCTTCCACTCCACTTCCTGTCCCCGTAGCTTGAGCTGACGTCGCGGCCAAGAGCATCCAGTGAGTAGAGCGGTCGTCTTCCTAACGTCGACGGCCATAGTCCACTTGTCCAGCCACTCAGGCAGCAGATCCAGCAGGCGTTGCATCCTATTGGTGGCGACTATGTTATGGTAGGACGACGCGAAGTACGCACTGTCGTCCGCATAGAGGGCCAACATCACGTCTTCTTCTCCCTCACGCAGATAGTCGCGGAGGGTGGTGATGTCGTCCGTGTATGCCGCGTATAAACTGGCCAAACTATGCCTTGGGGTACTCCAGCCTGGATAGAACGCGGTTGGTAGTCCACGCCATCCACCGAAACGTAGAAGCTACGGCCTTCCAAAAACGACGCCGCTACTTGCACCAATGCAGGTGACGCCGTTGTGTCGAGAATTTTGGTCTGGAGTCCGGCGTGCCACACACGATCGAAGGCCTTCTCCATATCGAAAAAGACCCCGACCGTGCAGTGCCAATTATTAAGCTCACTGGCCAAGTGGTTTATGACTCTCGCCAGCTGGAGCGTCGTGGAGTGACTGCTGCGTAAGCCTAACTGCTCCTCGCGCAAGGGCAGATGTGGAGCGACTCTTCGCAGCAGTAGATGCTCAAACAGCTTGGTGACGTGCGACAGCAATATAATAGACCGGTAGCTTCCGAGGAGGCGGCGGTCCTTTCCAGCTTTGGGGAGGACGATGATCTTCCCCGTTTTCCACATCTCGAGGAAGTGTTCGGTCTGGGGTATCCCATTGAATGTCTTCGTGAGCGCATCATTTAAATCATGATAGACTAAGTAGTACATGATCATATTAGTTATAAAAATATTCGTAGATGGCACCTCTAGTACTGGTTGTTTAGATATAGTTGAATACACAGTCAACAGATGGAGCTCGTATTGTTATTAATAGAAAAAAGTAATATATATTTTTTAATTAAATTATATCTGTTTAACTCATAGAGCATATACTACTGGAGGTAGCTTCCCGTAGGCCTAAAGACTGACCGGCCTGTAGACGAGGTTGTAATGAGAGACAAACATATCGAACTACATTCTATCTCTCTCTAGTCGTACGCGATTGGTCACAGCTGACTTGACCGAATAGAAATTGTTTATGTCATGGTCAGCTGTGACCAATCGCGTAGCGCGGCCTACGGGAAGCCGACACCAGTTATAGTATATGTTCTAAAGCTGGCTTACCCCGATTATTGTCGTTGCAAGACCTGTGTATCAGATCGTGATGTCAACTAGACATGACAAGTTGATAAATGACATTTGCAAGTTCTTGTGAAAACTGAAGTGTCAAGTCATAAATAATTAAAAGAGAACAATGAATTAAAGTGCGTTGAGAAAGAAAAGTAGAAGTGTAATATTACATTCATAAATAATATATGCACTGTTTTAAGTTAGTTGACTTATTTTTTGCTTCGTTCTGTTTATGCTGAGCTATCGTCGCTGGTGATCGGGAAATTTTAACCCCTGTTAATTAAAAAAAAAAAAAAAAAAAAAAAAACAGATCAAAAGGACACAGGCAGTGTGTTACTTTGTGTATTTTATATTCAAAATGTGTGGAGGATTTACTTGTTCTAAGAACGCTTTGATCGCCTTAAATATTCTGTATGTGGTGAGTATTGTTTTTTCTTTACGCAATATTACATTTACCGTTTTTTAATATTTCTTTTTTATTTAATCGGCAGGTGGTTGCTTCTATACTCATATCAGTGGCGGTGTATGGGCAAGCATCGTCACTGGTCACCAATTTGCCCATAGTGGGTGGTATTTTAGCATGTGGAGTGTTTCTCATCCTGATATCACTTTTGGGACTGGCTGGAGCAGTGAAGCATCATCAAGTTATGCTTTTTTTTGTATCCTTTCTAAATGACACAAAATAAATATTCCCTCAAATTTAATCTTATTTATAATAAGTAATATGTGTTTATCAAATAAAGTTATTATTTTATATAAAATTCCTTATCATTACATAGTACATGGTTATTCTATTCCTGTTGTTCCTGGTGCAGTTCTCAGTGGCTTGTGCCTGCCTTGCTGTTAATTCTGATCAACAGGAGATGTTAGCTCAACAGGTGAACACATTATTCTTTCTAAACTAAATTTTTATGTGACTATTAATGGTAAAATAAAGAAAAAAAAAATGGTATTTATTTTAAATCATTGTTTATATATCTGAATTGAATTGAATTGAAAAGGAGATGATGAAATGATTTAGTTTCTTTGATATGTTACTTTTAAGAAGTATTAACACAATTTTTTTATTGAATTTAAATTTTACAAATACTATTATTCTCATTTATGATCTAGGGTTGGAACAAAGTGAATATGGATGTAAAGGAACAAGTTCAGGAGAGGTTCCAGTGCTGTGGTTTCCAAAGCAGAATTATGCCACCAAACACTACAGCTGATTATCCATCTTGCACTTTAGTTGATGTAAGATTCAACATATTATTCAGCATATATATGCTTTATTAATTATTTAATTAAAGTAGATAATATCTTTCAAAGATCAACTGATCGGAAATGAATACTTTCTTTTTTACTCTCTTTTATTACATTATATAGTAAGGCTTAGATTGTCTATGTTATTTCACTATTGTTGATGTTTAGAGCCTAAGCATGGCAAATTTAAAACATGCAGACGACGCGCAGATGATACGTATAGGCGCTTCAAATGAAACGCGCCTCTACTGCTCGTATACGCGTAGTTACAGCCATAGTCCATACAGACGTGATGTAGTCGCTCGTAGCTTCCGTGCGATTGGTGAGCGCGTGCCTCTCCTTTGCTCTTTCTCCGCCCTTTTGTACACACGTTTAAAGCATTGCAAATGCAACAATCACCATCTATGGCGCTGAATACGCGCGTACCTAAAACGCGCATCGCGTCGTCTGTGCGTTTCAAATACGCCGTGTGCTTCCACTCTTACTGCTATACTTCTATGTGTCATGGCATAATGTTTATTAGCCTCTATCCTGCTCCAATAAATAGGCTTTTTAATATAAAAAGAATTTTTACTATCAAATATGTAGATCTTTATGTAGATGAGTTATAAACCAACAAATCGACGCCCCCGGGGAACAAAGTCGTAATTTTTCTTGTTTTTCTGTTATATCGCGTGTTCTAAACGGGCTATAATATTGTATTATACATCATTATTTTCAGCATTTTTAACGTAACATGTAGTTATAAAAATAAATTAAATATCACGTATATTTTTAAAGACATTGCCAAAAATGTGTAATACTGATTTTTATATTTAAGTGTTTACTAAGTAACGGCACATAACCATTTTATTCCCGTGAACTTGTAATGTAATAAAAACTATTTGCATGCATTACGATACTCCTTTACACGAATAAAAATGAAAGTGTAATAAAATAATACAATTTTGTTCTTGTAAAAGTTACCACCAACTTTTTTAGTATAGCTCTATAATGACTATGTTTATTAAATTAGTAAAATGGTATATAGGCTTACCAGCTTATTAAGATAGATGTTCGTTCCATATTATATGATTACGATATTATTATGGGTTATAATTGTGATATGATTTCCGGAGAATAAAAATGTAAATTGTTATAACTTCATGGATTTTTTGAAAAAAAATCTAATCAAATCAATCTAATAAATCTGATAATCAAATCTAATAAATCTGCTTGCTTGTTTCTTCCGTGAAACAGCTTTGCTGTGTTTCGGAAAGAAGGGCAAGACAGGCAGTGTAATTACTGGAACCGAGACTTAACATCATATGTCTCAGGATAGGCAACACATAAATGATTTGGCTGGGCTAGTTCCAGGTAAACTAGTTTATGTTCATGGGCGACGTCGACCACTTACCATCAGGTGGCACGTCTGCCAGTTTGCCTATCCAACTAACTTAAAAAAAATCAGAAGATGTATTATGACCTATAGATGCCGAAAATGCAAAAACATTAAAAAGGTGGTAATAGCACTTTACGACTTTATTCCCCGGGGGCGTCGAAATAATTTTTTTTGTTTCATAATATTAATATAGATGAAACATTCATTCAGCAATTAAGTTAATCAATCTGATATTCACAGAGAATTTGTTGCAAGAATATGGATATATCTCCGGAATGTCAGTGTCAACCGTGTATGGAGAAGTTGAAGGAGACTATTGACTATGCCTTTAAGCTTTGTGGTGGTATTGGACTATTCTTCAGTTTTACAGAGGTACAAAATAAAATTTTATAGCAACTTGTTAGCTCAAAAATATATAAAGTTATATTTATCAGCAAATATAAAGCAAGATAAAATTATGAGATAAATAATGGAGAGATCATAAATGACCTATTCTTTACTTTGTTATCAATACTGTTATTGTGTATTCTGATTATTTTGTGTAACACCATTATGATTTACATTTATGAATATAAGCATAATTATTATATTAATTACAATAAATATTCTGCTGTATGATGGAATTTTGAAATTTGTTTTACATTGAAGTTAAAATTTACATTAATAATCAACTAAATAGAGCAGTCTGGTACAATATATTATAAGAGATTTTAAATTAACATGGTTATTTTTATTACTTAAATTATATTATAAGATCCAATGATTCTCTTTATCATCATGCAAGTCTTATCCAATTGTGGCACATTTATGCTGGGTTATTTAGTGGATTGTATTATAGTCTGTAGTACTGTATTTACCTAATGGAAAAAAATCTTTAATTGGTTCAATGTAAAATAATTTGATATATGTATATAAAAATAATATGATATATATATATGTCAAAAGTTATTATTGGTATTAAATATAATTTCAATTGGTCTTATAATCAAATTGCAATATTTTTTTTTTGCAATAGAATAGCAATAGGAATATAAATAATGGGACCACTTTGTGTAAAATGTTCAAATTATTTAAAAATATATGTATATACAGGTGACTGGTAAATTACTATCAATATTTAAGGAGAATACTCAGTACATGATTCTCATTCGAATTATGTAAAAAAAAAAAATAGGTACTTAATTTTTGACCAAATTTTCATAAATTTCAATTCAAGTAAATGAAGCGTTGACACTCTACAGTCATGCCGGCGGCACGTGCACAGGTGTTGTACTGTGCCGCTTGTTAACATCTAAAAATTGCCAAAGTTCACATCATTTACCTAGTCAACAAATTTGTTGCTTAAACGAGTAAAATATCTTAGTATTTTTGCCTATCCTAAGCCAGGATTAAAGTATTAAGGGGGATTGGATCATGCTTGTTTATCCTGCTACCCTGTTAACACGTGGCGGCGTTTGGACGTAGGTAAACTACCTGTTTTGTGTTGAAAGTGCAGCTGCTATGGTGTCCAGACGACGCGTACATAATTGGATAATTGTTGAGAAACTTTACTTAAAAGTTTATTAATATTTACCTGTTTTTTTTACATAATTCGAATGAGAATCATGTACCGAGTAGTCTCCTTAAATATTGATAGTAATTTACCAGTCACCTGTATATAATAAAGTGATATTCATATATTTTCCAACTTATTTAAGTAATAAGTGGTTTAATCTTTTAAATTTTAAGATATTTTCATTAAATTAAAAAAGTGAATTGAAGAGTTTCTAAAACTCCTATAAAATAAAATTTTGTAACTACTGTAATTTTAAATATTTTGCTATAGATTCAGGATAATTTGAATAACGGGTGCTCTGTTGAATTTTCATTCTACTTTTATTGTTCATCATAATCTTTTAAACATGTATCATACCTGTTTCATCAATTTGTGTCTTCGAAATAGTAGTAATAATTACATTGTTTTTCCTAAACTGCATGGTCATGCAAATCAAATATTAATAAAAAAAGGTTTAATTTTCTCGTAAGAATAACCCTATCTAATTTGACAATGTAATATAAAATTAATAATTATGTGTTATTAAAAATTAACAACACAAAATGCTTATGCACTCTTGTGACTAACAGATCGGTGGTTACTTTACAGTTTTTGGGTGTGTGGTTGACAGTAAGGTATCGTAACCAAAAGGACCCACGGGCTAACCCAAGTGCATTTCTCTGAATGCTCTAAGGACTTAAAGATTTAAGGTGGACTAGTTTAATGCTTGTATGTTTGTAAATAGCATGCATATATGAAAGACGCTTGATTTATATGCAATGCCTTTTGATTTATTTTTTTGCTCAGTTTTAATTTTTTTTAGTAGTCGAATAAAAAAAATTCGTAACATTATAAATGTTAAATTGAAAGTTTACAAAATAATGAATTGTGTGTTTTTGTTATTTTGTTAATTTTAAATAGAAAATAATACGCCGTCTGCTGTGAGGTTTTGTAATTACTTTATCTATGCAACTGTGCTTTAGTGCATGCTCTCATATAAACGCTCGAATTATTTTAGCACAAATTACTTTTATAGCTCTTGCTTATTTCATAACACCTTTTAAACTTACCTTGCAATTTTATTTAAAACTAACGTAATACTGCACGCGTAATAGTTTAAGAATGTCTATATTGTTTTTAATTTATTAAATCAAAATTAACATATTAACTGTTAATATTGTAGTAAACCGTTGTTTTTGTAATATTTTTTTCTGCCTTATTATTATAGATGATAGTTATTTACATTTATGAGAATTTCCTTTTTTATTTATTGTTAAATAGTAAGTTCAATGATCTTTACTTTTTTATAATTTCATAAATATGCCTTTGGGCACGCTGTCAATTAGTATGATCGATATTATTAATTATATTTAATCCTTTAAATTTCCAGCTGTTTGCAGTTTGGCTCGCGCGTCGTTACCGTAATCAACCCGACCCCAACTACAAAGAACCACATGCAATTTTTCCAAGAAGCAACTATTTATATTAAAATAATAATTAATCAATTCTAGATTTTTTTTTTTGGTTTTATAATTAATAAAGTAAAAATAGTAAAGTTTAAAGAATTTATCGTTTGTCTGATGTTTCTTTAGAAAATAGTAGGGTGATAAAATTTTGAAATTTTGATGTAAATATCCTATAAAGATTTTAAATGTGATTGACAAAAGACATGTTTCATAATATAATATGTAAGATACGACCTTGCTGTTATTTCGCGCTGCATGTTACATCGCGTAACTCTTGCGAAGGTCAAATATTTCACTAGAAAGTTTTTGATGTAGGTACCTACCTACTATATTTTCGCAGTGTTGACTTGTAATGTGCATGACTGTTCTTTTTCAAGTTATTAGTCAGTACATAAATATTCAAAGAGTGATGTATTATTACGTTCTATCGAATTTAGGTTTTTAAGTAGGTCTTTAAAATATATATTTTATATACTGTATCCTTGTTATAAAATTTTATTACGTTCGATGTTCGAGAAGAAATTCAAATATTCTTACTTGTACACCAATAATAAACAAAAATAAGAATAGAACAATAAAAAAAAAAATTGGGTGCGTTCGGCTAAGTTTGGATATAGGGTAAGGTCGTACAACCTGTAAATACTGCGAAATACGCGATATTCCGTAGTGTTGGCCACATCGAAGACAACGCTATTAAATTCGCTTTTGATGCTCTGACTAATAATACGTGTGCTACATGCAATTAAACGAAAAAAGTTAATTTTGCGTATATTCTCATTGATCCGGACTTCCCCTTGGTTTTTATTTTACGATTATTTGATGGGTTTTTGTTAATTGTTTTTTTAAACTGAATAATCATTTTACCTTATGTTTCATAGATACAAAACACTATTACATAATAATAATTATTACATATACAAAACACTATTACATAATAATTTTTATTATATATTGATGTAAATAATATTATATATTGCCTTGGGCAAACTGTAACCAAGGATAGTTAAAGTTTGCCCAAGGGAACTAGAACCTGATGAATTTACATTTTTTCGAGAAGAGAATCTACACAAAATCTGTAGAAAGAAAGTATTGAATCAAATACTGCATGCATACTTGCATGCCCTTTCAATTATTATATATATAGAAATAATATTGTTCTTCCAGATTTATCTACTAACCAAATTCTTATACCTAAAAAGGGTAAAAAATACTCAATGTACGGCTTCCTACACAGTACAAGATGTGGAAGTTACAATTGAAAAAGTAAGAAAAAATGAATTGACAATATTATTTGGCATCTAATTGTTGTTATTAATAAATTCATTTAGATCATTGATCATTTGATGTTGTTAAAAATGTGGGCGGCTATAACATTTAAATTGTATAGGCTTAAACAAAATTTCCTGTTTTTGTAAAAATCTTTATTTAAACGCAGTAAATATAACGTGTAAAATCTACTGTCCCGTTTATATAATCTAGGCAGTAACCCAAAGGTTGAGAACTTAAAAAAACTTAAATTTACGTAGGCGTGGTAAGATTGTACTACGATAATATTAAAAAAAAAAAAGAACTTGCGCCATTTCTTTATTGTGAATTTTTTTTCTTTTTTTATATCCTGATTAAGATAGAATGTATTCATAATATAAACTTAAAGATACAAGGCATATTGATCATTTTATAGGGTAGTCCGGATTTACCATGCTTACTTAGGTCCTTTCTTTCTTTAGCGTTTTCTATTAAATATAATTTCATAACTTTAAGCTTCTATAAAACAATAATTATTACATGTAAGAACATGTAATAATTATTGTTTTGTAAAAACATGTATTTATAAATAACAATCGATTTATGTGTTTTCATAACCTTACAAAACATCAGTAACAAAAATAATAATTTTAAAAGCCTCGTAACTCCTCAAAAAATAGTCCAACCTTAGGCAAACGCACCCTATATGAAATGCTATACTTGTAGGTATAGCATTTCATATAGTCATAAAGTTTTACGTATAGTCAATAAAGTGTCGCAAATTTTTAGGGCACATTATTTATATACAATCCTTCACAGAATCCTATAAATATGATTCTTCATAACATATATGATTTCTGATTGTATATTTTTGATATTTGATGATGAAATTATTTTTAACCTGTTTCTTTCAGTTAAATAAATAGATGTGTTTTGTGTGAGCATAATCGTAGTACTGAATGTGTATATTTTTAATAACTTTAAAATAATTTTTATTTTTGAACTAGTCAATAATGTAATGATTTGAAACTAAATATACTCGATCTTATACTATGATCTTACTAAACGTGATACGATTTACTCGACTTTGCTTGGTTAGTAAAAAATAACGTTTACATACCATTCGTTTTTATTAATATTTCTATTAAGGCTTGCCCATTCATTAGTAATATCATTTTTTTTAAATATCATGCATAATTTAGAAGTTAAATAAAATCTAATTAAAACAAAACCCTGTTTTATAATTTTTACAAATCAATTAATTTAAAAATCTTTTTGCCTATATAGGGTGAAGGGGGCAAAGTGCGCCATACTTTTTTCATAGTTGACTTTGGTGCAATATTATTTGTGTTTAAGTTCACGAGTGACACTAACTCATGGTATTATAAGGATCTGTGATGTTTTGCAACAACAACCAATGTCGTCTCATTAGAATCTGACATCAAATTAATGAATTTTAGCATAAAATTTGAAAACAGTCTGACCAGGCGCACTTTGCCGACAAATCGGGTAAGTGCGCCATGTGTTAATAAAACGCAATAATAAAGCATTAGAAAAAAAAGAGCCTTATATTATTATAAGAAAACAAGCAACAAAACGAATGACATTTATTTTTTGTTCATAGCCACATTCTAGAAGA
This sequence comes from Euphydryas editha, assembly GCA_036937285.1. Classification (NCBI taxonomy): domain Eukaryota; kingdom Metazoa; phylum Arthropoda; class Insecta; order Lepidoptera; family Nymphalidae; genus Euphydryas; species Euphydryas editha. The sequence goes on from JAUPFZ010000011.1 coordinate 9,955,238, forward strand.
AGCTATGTCTTTAAAACCAAATTTCGGCTAAATGCGCCATACAATCTTAAGTCAGAGGCTATGAACCTTTTTTCTAAATATTGATAATCGAGTGTCAAGTATATTTTTTCTTTTATTTACGATGGGAATACCTTTTTTTGTGACGCAGGGGAATCCATTTACGGATGATATCCAGGACGCCCAGATAGGCAGTCCTAGACCCATGTCGGACTCGGCACTTTGGGAGTGCAATACCATACTAAACCCTTGGGAGCCTTTAGCTGCTTTAATTGGAGGGTCCCGGATCTGCAGGCAACAGGCATCCGTCCAGCGACAGGCTGGCCTTGGCGAAAAGGCCAGACTTGTCCTCAATGGGGATTGTCTGGCTCACCTCTGAACAGTCCCGACGACGCCGTGTCTAGCAGGACCGGGTTCCCATCCCGGCCCGACATGGGCAACATATTTTTGTTCTTAATACAATATGCAGTGTTGAGCGGCTGACCATATTATTATCTACCTCCGCTCGTATTTCATTCGCGGTGGTATGGATCTTTTCTATAAGCTCTTTCCCTGTCTAAATCTTTTGCCTAATAGTGCCTCTACAGCCTGCAGTTTTTTAATTGATAACACACATTGTGCTTTGTAAATGGAAAATGCACAATATAAACTTTATATCAAATCAAAACCACCAATGTACTACATTACCTACAAAATTTAAATTAAAAAAAAGCTGTTGCGATATTAAACTTGTGTAAATGTATTTCACTAATAAACGTATATGCAAATTACATCTAAATCGGTTTAAGATAACTGATTTACAATTAATTTGCAAGAATTGACCCGACCATACAAACAAGCATACAAACATTGCAAGTTAAATAAAGACTTGTAACAAAGACACGTTTTAAAAAAGTTTGTAACCTCTGGATTGCGGCGAAGTGCGCCATATAAAAAGTCAGTATGGCGCACTTCCCCAACTATATAAATTTGGGGTAAGAATATTTAACTTGTAAAAACTATATAAATTTTACTAGATATGAGTGAAATAAAGCCAGAATCTTAAAGAAAATTATTTAAATTTTGCATTCACCTCACTCCTATATCGGTAAAAACTCAATTTCTTGAGATTTACGAAGATGATCACCCCATAGTCATCTCTCCTCACCACTTTGAATATCAGTGAAAATAAAATGGCGCATATCTTAAACACAAATGACTAGAGCCATCAGTGACTTTCACCAAGAACTATAATTTAGTTTGTAGCATCGATATAAGGTGCCACTACTAGTATCCAATCGGTAGTTTTCCAGATATTTGTGGTAGGTGCACTTGCCCGCTAGGCGCACTTTGCCACCTTCACCCTAGTCGAATGATTTTTTAAAATGAATTGTTTTGTCTTTACTTATTTTCGATTTAGTTTGTATGTAAGTGTTGTACGTGTAATATAATTATGTAAGCTTCTTCCGATGACTACCTATTCTTCCCAATGACTACTCTGCAGTTATAGTAGTTAGTAAATCATATTTATAATTTGTATGAATGTGGAATATTATTATGATTATTGTATTACATATTATGTAAACTTTCTTCGAATAAACAGTGTTATGCAAAACTAAGTATTTTTATTCCTGTGCTGCTATTATAATGTCGAATATATCTGACGCCTGATACTACAAAAGATTGCTATAGCCTATAACTCTCATGTAAAAACCATATCAATAATCGAGGACCAGAATGATGTACCATTATTACACCATTGTTATAACAGACTTGCATCTCTATAATATATAGAATCCTTATTTTATATTAAGAATAGACGAACTTTCTCTGTGACATCCAGCTAAGTGAGCTGAGCAGGAAATTGTTCGCAACCATCGTGTCTCTCTCTATCTATCTATCTCTCTCTCTGTATTCATAGACATCAATACTTTTTTCCTTCCTTGCTTCCTTGCCCGCTAACATTGCGTTAATAGAATCACTTCCTATTTTTGACGTCGCTGATACTTGCTTTTTGATTTTAAAAAGGAGTAACTGAGTATAATAGCTATAACAGCTCAAAATTTTTGTAATTACTGTTAATTATAATTGGCCTTTGTTAATATGACCCATCTCTTAGAATTTCATTCATAATAAGCACATGTGACTTCCTTTCAGGAGTTACATAGTTACCTAACGTTGTGTACTTTTTGTTTAAAGAAAAGTAGATATACAATATAGGGGAGAGTTGGATATTACCGAGCCTCTAAGAACTTGGACCTATAATTCGGAGAAGGTTCGATATATATATTCAAAAATGCAGTAAATAGTACAGAATTTATTTAGCTACGCATACATCACGGCAAAATATTTCAAAAACTAAACAATAATTAATTATTGCAAAATAATAAAAAAACAGGAAAGCGTGGTATTATCAGACTGGTCTGATAAAACCGTGCCCATAATAATTTCGTGAATTTCTATCAGTAAACTTAGAATTTAAAAAAAAATGCAACGTTGAATAAACTCGTTCGTAGAAAAAGAAGCATAGACTCCTCTCTATACCTAGATATAATAATTATTTTACGACTAGATTAATTATCATAACCATATCGGCCATTGGATGTCCACTGCTGAACGTAGGCCTCCCCCCATCGAATCCGGTTCAAAGCAGCCTCCATCCTACGACTTCCGGCGACTCTCTTCAAGTCGTCTGTTCATCTCGTGGATGGCCGTCCGACACTGTGCTTGCCGGTACGTGGTCTTCACTCATACACGCCCTGGGCGCGGAATTGACAAACTCTGTTATTTCATTTTATAACCTCAAAATAATACAGTCAAGTTAATTGTGTATTCAAATCAATCTAGTCATTAATTCTATAATATGTTAGGATTCAAATAAAAGTAATCAATGTGTTACAATACAAATATAGAATAGCTTACCTCTTGTCAAAAATGCCCGCGAAATTATAAGGAACGAGAGTAAAAACTTGTAAGACACGATGTGTCTTAATTGCTGCTCCGAGTAAATTACCGTTGTGCACGGGGAGGGGTAGAGGACTCGGACTGTGATCTTTAAGGACTGGATAACGCAATTAGCGTTTAGTTTTTGAAATATGCTAGGGCGTGGAATTATCAAACGCGCGGTAATATCCAACTCTCCCCTAAATGTTTTTTTTATTCATATTTATTTTCTATCAAATAAAAAGATTAGAGCACTATCTACTATCGATCTTGGGGGTATATATACATAAGAAAAAATATTTAGTCTAAAATATCTAAAGCGAAAATTTATTTAAGGTAGATAAAAAAGATAATGTAGGTCCATTTTTTGATATAGGCGTAAAGATATGAAGACGGTTGAAATATTTAACTTTTGTAGTATTAGTCATCACCACGTTCTTAAATGTGGAGTCGTATCTTTCCAAATTGATCTAATATATTTACTAAGTATATTCTGTTGTGCTTCAAATTGTCGGTAAAAAGCTGTAAGCGCAACTGCGCAAGCTTTCACGCATCCGCGCCCTGCTGAGTCTGGGAGGTAAACGCTCCTTCTTCACATTCGCGCAGCAATTGCTACGTTAGCTGCACATCGATCCGCCTACACAACTTTGTCACAGATAATCCAATTTAACTATTTATAGTAGTGCTAGTGTGTGCATAACGATGTCCTTCGATAATGATGAATTACGTGACGAGTGAGTAATCTCATAGACATTTATTTTTAAGGTTTTTATGTCGGGAGTCCTTACGTTACGAAATACATACTTACAGTTTTATATTACTTAATATAGTTCAATTATTGTTCTACTGTTCACGGAGAAATCAATAGATTTTTTTTCTACAAATTAAGATTTTAAAAAAGGATTACGTAAACGAATTAAAAAGCCCGAAGATAATGCTGCTAGGTACTGACAGAATTTTGTTAAAGAAAATATTTTAATAATTATACTATTATTCTTATTTTATTTAAGTCCTTTAATTTTAAAAATGCAAAAATACTAAAAACATTTTTTGTTCTGTAAACAAATAAAGAACGTTAAGGTATCGGAGAGTGAAAACTAGGTGAACTTGACTCGACCTCTTATAACCAGTAACCTAGTTTAATTGTAGACACACATTTAATACAGATATAGGACAAACTTTGTCGTTGCTTAAAAGGCGTTTTCAAGCCGACTTATCTGACATGTAAATGCTATATAAAAATAAACACATTGTAGTTTTATTTTTTGTGTTTAAGGTGGTTTCCATTTCCAGGCATACGCTTATATAACAAAGCAAACGTGTATCACAAGTTAATTTCTCTACTTATAAAATTTTATTTAATATAACAAAATAATTTATAAAATATTTGACAAATTATAGAATAGGTACACGAGTTATGTGTTTCAAAGATTTTTTTTATTTCAAGGATTACTGTATCATTTATCTTATATATATATATATATATATATATATATATATATATATATATATATATATATATATATATATATATATATATATATATATATTACTTTAAAATCTGAAACATTCGTGACATTTATTATAATTTTTTTTATTACGTTTTTTTAACTTTATTTGGAACAAAAAACAGTCTTACAATATATTTTTAGTTTATAAATTACTAATAAGTTAATTACTCATTGTGAGACCAACATCAATGCCCACGTAATAATTTACAACAAATAACTGTCGAAAGCAAACGATAAAAAATGTAAACAACAGATTCAATAGTACAATGCACAGTTCACGATGATCGTCAACATCAAGTGGCACAATACAACAATAATACTATACTAATAACAATAAACTCTTAACAAACAGTGTAATTGCACCGTCATTGCATACAATTTTTGTAAATAGCGGGTAACTGTGAATACACGGCCGCTAGTACAGACCGCTATCCGAATACTCTAAATGGAAGTTCTGACAATATATTATTAGATTTAATTATATATATTAAATGTATTTTGTTTGTGTATGTGTGTGTGTGTGCGTGTGTGTGTGCGTAAGCTTTGTATGCGTGTGCCACCTCTGCCAGCCCTACGACTGAGGTCTTGGGATCGGTTTAAACCACTGAACAGAGAAGACACAGTATTCAAATGCTTTCATAATAGGTACGTATAATTTCTCTTTTGAATTTACTTTTATTTACATTTAGTGAACTCAAAAGTTTTAAACTGCCTTCAAGAACGCATAGAGGCTTTAGTAGGTACTGACTACTGAGAATCGCAATTTGCTTGTGAGTTCGCAGCTGTCGTACCTATTTTGACAAAGATCATACAATACTACCATGATGCTGGATGCATTTCCCGTCTATTAATGAGTTTTGGCACTTTATAATTTTGCAAAAGCTGATCATATGTTAAGAGACCACGAGAACATCTGTAATTAACACATCGCAAAAAAATAATTCTGAACCTTTTCCAATGCATCTATATTTTTTTTGTATACCGGGTTCCAAATTGGTACCTACTGCGTATTCAATCTGGCTTCTTATTAGAGGTTTATATAAAATTAAGAGGGTTTTAGAAGATTTAAAATGCTCACCAGCACGGACTACAAAACCAAACATTTTAAATGCTTTATTAATAATACCGTATATATGTCCATCCAAACGCAACTTTGAATCAAGTAGTATACCTAAGTCTTTAATAAAATTTACACTCCCCAAGGTCATATCTCCCAACCTGTACGGAAAACTACTAATGATCTTTTTCTTGGTGAATGTAATCGACTTACATTTTGTTATACTTAGGCTTAATTTATTAGTATTTCAGTATTCAGCGAATCTATCAAAATCATTTTGGAATCTTATGTGGTCAACGTAATCGGTGATGGTACTATACATTTTTAAATCATCTGCGTAAAGAGAGTAATTACAAAAGGAAAAACACTTATCTATGTCATAAACAAATAAAAAGAAGTAGCCCAAGTATAGAACCCTGAGGTACGCCAGAAGTTACTAAAATAGTATCTGATTCGAAACCCCGAATTACTACTCTCTGGGTTCGATTACTTATGTGAGATTTAAACCATCGCCATAAATTGCCTCTTATACCATTAAACGCAATTTTCTCCAGTAATATTTTGTGATCAACGCGATCAAACGCCTTTTTGAAATCAGTATATATACAATCCGTTTGTTTATTTTGGTCCATTGCGTCAAATATATGTGAAGTATAAGGGAGTAAATTAGTAATTGTTGATCGTTTTTGAACAAAGCCATGTTGTTGAGGCAATATAATACTAAGCAGTCTGGAACAGATTTTATCGCGTACTAGTTTTTAAAAAATCTTTGACATAGTTGGTAAAATTGAAATTGGTCTATAGTTTTCTACATTTGCATTCTAGAATACCGGAACAATTCTAGCAGATTTCCATACGTCAGAATCTATCTATAATTTTTACTTTATTTAATAATTTATATTTTTATTATTCTATTATATATTTATCTATGTAATTATTTTGTTATCTATAGAATGTAAAAAATATATAATCCAATGGATGAAATTGAATTTAAATTATTAAGAGACAGATGTGAAATTCTTGTAAATTCAGAGTATAAAAATTACTTAGAGTAGAAGAAAACATTAAAATTAATCCATTTTTTTTTAAATTCATATTTAAAAAGAATGTGTTCCAATAAATCAGACTTTCCTGCCATAATGACTTTAAACGGTGTTTCAGCTACTAATGGATCTGACATCTGCAATCAATTCGCAACGCACTTCTTAAATGTATACACTTCACCAAATTTAACTATGCATCAATTTTTAAAAACTACGATTTCAAATCAAAATTCATTAAACAGTATACAGATCCAGGAGAAAGATATAATCCGAAAGATAAATTGTCTTAATGTATACAAAGAGGCTGGTCCAGATGAGATACCTCCCATTTTTGTTAAACGTTGTGCTGTTTGGCAAAACCCTAATATCTAATCTGTACTAATAATAAAACTGTTAAAACCTCCGTTGTATTAATACACTATATATCATCAAGAATAAATTTTAATAGCGCGATTTAATTTCAATCAGCGCCATCTCTTATAAGCTTTTTTTTGTACGCGTATCACGTAAAAAGTACAAAACCAATGTATAACTAACAACTTTGATACATAAAAATTATACATAACTCACACTACATTTAGTTTTTGTTTTATTGTAATTACATTTAAAAATAAATATTTAAGAAAATAGAAATAGGTACCCACGCCTACGCGACATAGACGCCTGCATCTGGTCTAACGAATCTTAAAAACTCACAAAACTTATTTTTGAGTTATTATTTTGTTAAACCTAAAAGTTCACTAAATATGTCGGATAGGAATAGAAATCGTTTTAATATTTTAGATAAACATCATTTTCAATTAATATACTATTATGTTAAATTATGTTAAATGTCACTTAAATATAAAAACGATATTCTACCATTCTATGATAGATGGCGCAGAATACGTAATATAATTTTTTGAATCGCGCTATCCAAAACTTCGGCCAAAAGAATGACATTTGCCCGTATTTAAAAAAATTCTTTTTTGCATTTAGTACCTTAGTGTACCTACTATGGTCTTGGTCGTTATGTGTTTGTTGATTGTACAAAGTTGGATGGTTATAGCTATTTAAGTTGTAATCTATGTATATAAAGAAAGTCGTGTTAGTTACACCGTTTATAACTCGAGAACGAGTGGACCGATTTTTATGATTTTTGTGTTTTTGGATTTGTCTTCGTCGGGAATAATACTTATTAAAATATGATATTCATCAATGAAAAAATAATTAATAAAAAAATCAGTTCAAATGTTTCATCCGTACTATCTATACATATAATAAATCTGTTAACGAGTCCGTTTTATAATCTTAATCTTAATATATAAAAGCGAAAGGTCACTCATCACGATATCTCTGGAACTATAAGACCTAGAGACTTGAAATTTTGGTAGAAATATTCCTTTTGCCGAGGAGAGGTCAGCTAAGAACGGATTTTACGAAATTATACCCCTAAGGAGGCAAAAAAGGGGGGCAAAGTTTGTATGGGACAACGTAGTTCCTTGGTCCAATCTACTTCAAATTTTGCATAAAATATTCTTTAACAGAATTGATTGAAGACGTGTTTCGTATTTTAACAAAATTCATCCCCTAACGGGGTTAAAATGGGTTGCTTTTGTTTCGAAGTTGATTTGACAACTCAACCCGTCTATTATAAAATATTTTCCAGTATCGACGCAGGTGTAGGTGATAAGAAATATAAATTTATAATTTTTAAAATTTTAGTTAAATACCCGTGTGAAGCCGGGGCGGGCCGCTAGTATTTAATAAATCACTGTTTGTACTGTGTAGGCGAATTTCCATGTTTATGGAAATATTTTTGTATAATGACAGTCTTTTCTAAAATATTTGAATCATTAATTTTTCCGGTGCTCACATGGCACATAAAATCGGCAATCATAGAAAATCAACATGGCTTTGTAAAAAAGCGGTCTAGCATGTCGAACTTGACAATATTTGTCGATGATTTATCGATGGCATTGGATAATAGGGGATCGGACAGTAATCAGATTAAAATGTAAAATGTGGTTAGATAAAATAAATATACTGTTTTACGATTATTTACCTAATAATAATTCAATATAATTCATTTAAATATTTTTAAATGAAGAAATAAAATGTTGTTATTTTCAATATTTTTAAACAGTACCTACTGAAACACCAATCACAGTGCGTGACGTCATCTGTGGACAATCATTGACTGCATGGGTACTATCTACTTAGTTTACTCACTTATTTCCATAATTTTGTTAAAATTATAAAAGTTGCTAAAAGATTATTGATAAATTAGGATACGGTAATACGGATTTAAAAGCTGTCACGTGGTGTTTAACCAGTTTTCTTATAATGAAAACAGGATTTACGAAAGCCGACAATCGAAATCTTCCCAGAGTGAATACGTTTCTGATTTGCAATTTCTTTGCAATTAATTCAGACTTTTGTGACAAAATTTGTGTTTTGATATGTGAAAACTTCTGTATTACTATTATAAATATATAATAATATATTATTTGCCATAAATACCTAGGTACTTGAAAAAATACCTCCTTGAAAAATAACCTCTAACATTACACAATATATGTATTGTACCTACTGTACTAGCCTGTAAACCACCCACTGCTGAGCGAAGGCCTCTTCTCCATATAGACAAAGGGTTGGAGCGTAATCATATATATCTATCTATGTAATCATATCCGCTTCATTGTAGGTTGGCGAATAATATACTACTACGAGTAACGATCGCTATCAGGTGTATATGATAACAACCGGGACCGACGGCTTTACGTGATCTCCGAGACACGGTGGGGAGAACCACAAGAACATAAACCCAGACAGGAAACAAATATTTGTACAAATACAATTATCTGTCCCGGGCGGGAATCGAACCCGCGATCGCCGGCGCGGGGTGTTGAGGCGACTACTCGCACCACTACACAAGAACGGTCGTCGCAAGTAAATTACTGTCAACACTATATCACATTCTTTAGTGTTACAAAAAAAATTACAAAAAGAAAAAATCTATAATAGTAGTTGACCGTAGAGAGAAAACAATATAATATATTTACTAAAAATTAATTTAAGCAAATTTCATTCTATTTATTTGTAGTAATTAATGTATATTTACGTGAAAATAATCTTCACAAAAGTAAATTGGTGAATTCATTTCGTTGCATTTTCTACTCGCTAAGTCTAACCATTTCACCGGCACACAAATAAAAAAAGTTGTCAGTACTTTTGACGGGACCCATATATCTCTATGTATTTTGACTAGCTGAATCCGAATTTGAGTTCAGTTACCCGTACACCGTCAAATTTTCGAGAAAAGTTTGAAAAACCGAAAAAAAATGACGAAAATCGGCAATTTAGGCGATTTAAATTTTTTTTTTTAAATCTAAACTAAGCATGATTTTTATGTATTTTGACCCGCTTAATACTAATCTGAAGTTTATTTAGACCATAAGCCATTAAAAGTTTGAGTAAATTCCAAAAAACCCTGAAAAATTGCAAAATAAAAGCAAAAATTCCAGATATTGTGTTGAAAAAAAAATTATAAAATTAAATCAATCATGATTCTCATGTATTTCGATCCGTCGAATATAAATCTTTAATTTATATGGCTCAAACATCTCTAAAAATCTAAATAAATGGCAAAAAACCACTGAAAATCAAAATAAATCAAATCCAAAAAAAATTTTTGATGTGTTCGTACATTGAGGTACTGCACACCAACGATATTTTTTTCGTTCCATAAGAACAAATAAAAAATCTACTCCACGAAACAAAACTTCTCGTGAACTCATGCAGCTGTTTTGTTATAGCCCCAGATGACGTCACGCGCTCTCAGAGTCTCAGATAAAAAATAAACGGCTATAAAAAAATTAAGTTTTATTTTTTATGGGAATAAGTATCCATAAAGATTAATTTAAAACACTTTCTGAAAATTTGTCCGATCCCCTATTCGGAACAAATATATTGTATTTATACAGACTTGGCAAAGGCATTTGACGTCGTTGGGATTCCTTACGAAAAGTGACACAAAAGCACGGAGTCATCAATTATTTGTTCCCAAGGTATATTCGATATCAAAATGCCTCTGGCGAGCTAGAAACTCAAGATATAAGGATACAGGATATAAAGCACACCCTCAGAATTGAGTTGTCAAGGAGGTAAAAAACTTTTTCGTCTACGAGCTGGTAGGTGGAAAATGGCTTATGAGAAGAAATCCTGAACTAACTCTAATCGCAGCGCAAGCTTCAAGCAAGATTAAAGATACCGTTACAAGTATTTAAAATATTGACGATTGATTATTATTGCCACAGTTGTTTATTTATTCTTTGAGTTTAAGTAAATAATTAATTAAACATGTTATAATATTATATTTTGTACTATTTGAATGTGTTTCAATTGATCCCCAATCTCTGTTTCAACCGCCCCCTGGTATGGGGGACGATTGAAACAAATCGTTTTTTTTTTTAATTCGTTTTACTATTAAAAATAACACATCTTAAACTTAAGGTACGTTACCCTTTAGTAGTCAGAACATGCTCTTTTATTAAACACACATTTTTCATTGCTTGGATAATAAATAGCAAAACTATGGACGATATAAGCAAAATTGTTTCAACCGTACCCACTCTATCCTACTAAAACAAACTAGACACTACTAAGATCATCTCAAATTTTACAAATGTCTTTCTCTAACTAATCGTAGATACTTATTGGATCTATGCTTTTTACATAAGATTATAAATACAGGCATCGATAGTCCTTTGTTAAATAGAGTAGGATTGGCAGTACCAAAGTATAATAATAATAATAATTCTTTATTCAAGTAACCAGTGACTCATTATGGTTAGTAAAACAAAAGTATTCCTTACAAACTAGGTTAGTTGTATTTTTACATTATTGAAGTGAAACTTCTTTATCGGGGTTGGAAAGATTTTTTCGTTACGCGCCATCTTGCGTTACGCGCCATCTTGCGTTACGCGCCATCTTGTTCTTAATTATTGCGTATTTCAGTCGTTTTTCAATAAACACATGCGCAAGGAAGATTCCGAGTGGTAGTAGATGAAATCCTATATATATAAATAAATAGTTAAACTAAATAAATCAAATATCAAATTTTGAATGCTACAAAATGTGGCTCTCGCAGGGTTTTGAACTTGCAGCTCTCGAGCGATATACGAAATTCAATTCGCGTTGGCAGCCACTGCGCTAGCAATCTCTAAGATTCTAGAGTGAAATTAAGTATCACTATATAGAAGTTTGCAGTTATTGTATGATGTATTCTATAGTGAGTAGGTAATCTATCTATCTAATGTAATATATATAAATCTCGTGTCACAATGTTTGTCCTCAATGGACTCAAAAACTCCTAAACCACTTAACCGATTATAATAAAATTCGCACACCATGTGCAGTTCGATCCAACTTGAGAGATAGGATAGTTTAAATCTCAAATTATAGTCGCAATTTTAATTTATTGCTAATTATCTGTCTGTTATTATTTGACAGTCACAATTATCTGTTAACTCCAAATGATTCTAACAGATGTCGATACCTTTCGACTGGGTTGAGTAAGTAATCAATAGATGGCGCTGCTAGGGTAAATCTACAAACGTGTCATATAAGCTACATTTTAACAGCATAATTACCACGTGTTGTTGAGGCTAAAGTATAAATTAAATTAATTTTTATAATTTTTAAAATTTTAGTTAAATACCCGTGCGAAGCCGGGGCGGGCCGCTAGTTCGAATATAAATATGTCCGAACGCAAACACAGGACTCATATAATTACGATCGTATAAAAAGTAAACTGTTTTTATTATAAGTTTCACTTCTTACGAGTGTACGCTAGTACACGCAATTTAATTTTTTTTTTGTCACGAATCACCGCTGCACCATTCCGTTTGCAACGGCACAGCAACGATTCATGTATATATACAATCCAGTCTATGGGATATCATGCCCAGAATTCTGTTGGCACTATAATGCTAAGTTACTGATTTCCAAGTTGAAATCTTATGGTGTACATGGGAATTTGCTTCGTTGGCTTGATTCTTACCTTAAAAATAGATTACAAAGTGTTGTGGTACATGGATATAGGTCCAATGATTACGTGGCTTTTTCAGGTGTACCTCAAGGTTCACACATCGGTCCTATTCTTTTCTTGGCCTTTATAAACGATATTTCAAAAGTCATAAAAAACAGTCAATATTCCGTTTTTGCTGACGATTTAAAATTGTACAGCTCTATTAAAAGTTCAAATGATGTACGGTCTTTGCAGAAAGATCTTGATGAAGTCTATGAATGGTGTAAAAATAACAGAATGAGACTTAATCCTCAAAAGTGCACATTTATCAGATTTACAAAAAACAGATCATTTATTGCGTCATCTTACACCATTAACAAAGTTAATTTAAATGAATCATCGTCCACTTGTGATCTTGGGGTAATTTTTGATAAGAAACTTAGCTTTGATATACATATCGATACCATTGTAACGCGTGCCTGGAAAATGTTAGGTTTTGTTAGGCGTACATGTAAGGACTTTAAAAATGTACGGACCCTAATAGCTGTATACAATTCCTTGATTCGCAGTTGCCTAGAATATGCCTCAGTTATATGGAATCCCTCTTACAAAGTTCATATACTCAGAATTGAGCGCATTCAAAAAAGTTTCACCCGTTTCCTAGCATACCGAGTTCAGGCCTGTCCACGATCGAGTTATGAGTCAAGGCTTTCTTATCTTAAAATACATTCACTAGCCGACCGCCGCAGACTTTTAGACTTAATGTCACTACACAAGATTTTCCACGGTAGGTTAGTTTCCCACAGTTTACTACAGCAGGTATACCTAACGATTCCTTACCATATCCCTAGGCAACCTTTAACTAATATTTTCAACATTCCCTTTAGCAGAACCAATCTAGGTAAATTTTCCCCGTTAAACAGATGTATGCGAACGTATAACGATATAAACAATCATGACATCGACATCTTTAGCGACTCCGAACAACTTTTCAGAAGAAAATGTAAGAAACTACTTGTTTTGCCCGACTTCCCCAACGATTAGTGTTTAAGATTTCAAATTTTGTCTCACTTTTAATTTTTAATTTTTTCCTTGCTTTATTTTTATTGTATTCTATGTCTTTATCCCTAATTTATGTTTAAAAGTTTTATTTGTTGTTTAGTTTTATTGCAAATGTTGTATACACCTATAAAGACGTATCTGTTATCATTAACTCTACATGTACTACTAAAAAAAAAAAAAAAAAATGTTTACTGATATTGTCGATGGTGTATCTTTTTATAAATAAATAAATAAATAAATAAGCCACAACAAAATGAGGTAGACTTTTCAACAACGATTTACTAGGAGTAATCTCTGCAAAGCCGCCCCTGTAAATAGAATAATAGTCTCTACACACAACAATGTATTTAAAAAAGCAGGAGTAGATATTTTCCGTCAGTCTGCTCCATCTAATAAACTACAACTAAAGAAAATGTTCGCCACTTCAAATTGCCTTTCTTAGTTTTTTAATTTTATAAGCGTCATTTGTTTTTCTTTTCTTATATATATATATATTGTGTTCTTCTCTTATTTAAGTGATTTATGCTGTTTATTTTCACTTCAATTGTTTATTGTTTTAAGTGGTATTGTGGTTAATTTCCTTTTCTTTGTTTTTATATATATATTTTTTATTTCTTGTGTTTACACTGTTCTCTTATATTTACGCGAATTTTATTCATTTAATTAAAAGTCTAGATCGGATTTTATCGCGTTTATTTGTTTAAAAACTTTACAGTTTAACGATTTTCAATTAAATTATTTCTCGACGTTTCGGACCCTTTACAGCGTCCATGATCTCGGGGGACTGAGGTGGTGGGTGTACGAATTATTATTAAAATCGTTAAACAAATAAATGCGATAAAATCCGACACCTCATATGTCAAAAACCGTCCAGCCGTTTGGGCTGTAGGGCGTGCCAAAGAAATGGACATACATACATACATACATACACTCGAAAAACATAACACTCCTGTCGCAGTCGGGTAAATAGAAACCTTTTTTCCCATAATTGATACTCTGAGCTTTCATCTAGGACAGCGATTAAGTTCGTATAAGAACATTAGTAAACGTTTTGATTTATTTTGTTCGCTTGAAAGTTCTGAATTCCGAAGAGTTGAGAGAAATTTTCTGAATTGATTGTGAAGACGTTAATGAGAAAGAGTTATAAATGGAATGTTTGCATATAACAGAATAGATAATACCTACTTGAAAATTGTTCACAGTGAAATCGAAGGAACTCATATTATATTGGAAATATATAACATTTTGAAAGAAAACAAAATTGAAGACATATTTTCAAATGTAGAAATCGTATTTAATTTTTTTTAAGCATGATGGTAACTATCTATCTATAATAAAAATCTATAGAAGCATGTTTATTTACCTTCTTTGTCTATTCTAAGAAAATAGTGTTCTGTCAAAGTCATAGGGGCCCCATTACCCTAATATGCCCAGGGCCTTCAATAGGTTAAAGAGGGCCCTGAGGGGCCTCCACAATAGATACTTCGAGACAGAAATTTAAATTCTATGATGATCTTGTTTTTTTTTAGGAATACATATAGGCCAACGGAGTAATGTTTTTGTTTTCCAATATAGGCCGATATTTTTTGATATTTTTCTTATATATAATAAAATCTTATATATAATATAAGAAAAATATCGGTGTGAAATCGCGACGACCTTTTTTTGTCGTCGTATGCAAATAAATATATTGGGAACCAAAATTTCAGATCAAGAGACAGACACACCTCTAAATTCGGCCCTGTATAGAGACAGAAATTGTAATTGAAAAAATCTTTACACATACACATCAAAATATTGAAGCTTTTATTAAAAAAAAATATTTTTAATTTTTAAGAAGTAGATTTCGCGGATATATATATATTGTATATATATATATATTTTAAATTTATCTCAATAAATTAAAATGTGGGAGGTCTACTTTCAGCAGTAGATATCCAATGGCTGATATGATAAATAAATAAAAAAGTCCTTATCTTAAGCATCTCTATGCATGTGAGAACATGTTTAGCGTCCCAAAATCAAAATATTTATTTCCTTGCTTCCAAAATAATCCCATTAGGTTCATATAATGAAACTGTCCGTTCCAACCCAAAAAAATAAATCGACCGATAACGTTCTGAAAAATCCAAGAAAAATATATTTCATTTGATATGTAACTGAAA
The DNA here is from genome assembly GCA_036937285.1 of Euphydryas editha. Lineage (NCBI taxonomy): Eukaryota > Metazoa > Arthropoda > Insecta > Lepidoptera > Nymphalidae > Euphydryas > Euphydryas editha. The sequence goes on from JAUPFZ010000011.1 coordinate 9,971,005, forward strand.
GGGTTATTAAGATTATTGTATGGGTTTGTTATGTAGCGTAGCGCTATAGTAATTCGCTTCTCTACTCAGCCGCAAGTTTAGCTGACTGAAACGTTATTTGTCTTTGGGAAGCTGACCTAGCACTACGTTGTTACGTATTATAGTGTTGGTAGTGAAAAATATTTATTTCGTGTATTAAAAGGTAAGTGTTTAATATTTTAATACTTTAAATGATATACATTTATCAGTTTATATTCTACGTTTTGAAGTTTAATATTCACGTTATATATTGTCTGTGCAAAATATCAACAGTATTAGTTGACGCAATAAATTTGCCAATTTCACGAGGTGAATGATTTATTTTAAACGTTTTATATTTAAGAATTTCTAATAAAACACATAAAACCTAATTTTTTTTTTATATTTAATATTCCACAAAATTAAAAATACTAATTAAATATAGATTAAGCTTTGTTTCTTCTAATAAATTATAATTGATCTGTTCATTGCAATAATTGTCTAGTGGCCTTTCATTTTACAAAAGCAATGCGGTTATGAAGTACACATGTATGACCTTCACAGGATTGTTTGTTAACTTCCATGTGTGAGTGTCTGTCTTGCGTATTAATGAAATTCTTATCATATGTTTTGTAAACAAAAATTGATTGTAAATTTTAAAGACTGTGACGATAAAATGATTGTGTTGCTTGCGTCATTAATATTACAAATAAACTTCAGTATATAGCAATAATATTATATTGCAATTTGATAGTAACAATTAAAACAGTTTTTATACAGTAACACAAACTTGTTGTCCAAGGTTATAGCGATGATGGATTATTTCTTCTTTTTTCTTTTCATTATTGCCAGCCAGTCAAACCGGCGTCCACAATGTCTCAGACCGATACTTTCGCTTTGAATGGGCGTTCTAATCACAATGGCAGCGAGCAGAAGATTGACGACCATCCATCGGAACACCATAACGGTTATCATATACCTCACCGGAAGGTTTTTGATAACGGTGACGAATTTCAGGGAAACAAAACAGAAATTGAGGAAGTGGACGACAACAGTGTTAGGTTGTCAATTTTGTAGTATTTTTTAGTTATTTATATTTAAAAAAAGCATTTATGTATTAATACATATTATAATACTATTTACTCTGGGAAAATTGCAATCGCAAGAAATCGCCCAAAATCAACCGATCGCTATCAATCGCAGAATCTAAAGTAACTTAATACAACAACAGATTTAATTAAATGAATTAACGTCTTCTGTTTCGATATTCTGTACTTATATTTTTTAATTTAATTCTGAAGCAAATCGTTTATTGTTTTATTGACACATTTTAGTTATAGTTATATATTGGATTTTCTATTATACAAAATATAAAATTCATTTAACAAAACGTTATAAAATAAGGTAAAATTTTAATCGTGAATCATTCTTAACGTGTCTACATGCACGTAAATACATTGAAAACGATAAATCATAATGACGATGATGTAAATTAAACGTGCACATATAATAATTTTGGGAAAAGTAATGTGCAAGGGAATAAAATACTAAATGAATATGCCATCTTTTTCTAATTAGCATTGTTGGTTTATTATTTTATAAATAAATAAATTTATTTATTACACACCGCGAAGTTGTGAACTAGTAAAACTTACATCTGTTAAATTATATAATGAACAATAAAATTATCCAAGCTTTTTGTTCAAAGATTAAGATACGGTTCACAATGTTACCGTTTGCATTAGATGGATTGTAAACAAACGATGCTTAAAATGATGTGTTGACATGACACACACATTGCAACATTCTTGTCTGCTTTGTTGCATATCACTGCTAAAATAATAAGATTGAATATTTTTTTTTAACTTATTTAATTAAAGTCGGATTAATCTATGAAAAGATCACCTTTTAGTTATCGTGTGAATGGCGATATGTCAAGTAACGAAGATATTCATTTATAGATAAGATAAAATCTGTAATTATTATATATTTATCAATCGCGGGTTTCATTTCCGCTGGGGTGATTTATATTGTTGGGTGTGGTTATGCGATAATTTTTACGTGCCTCAGATAGTACACAAAACTATCGATCTCGTTATAATGATAATAATGATAAGGTACGAATTGTAAAGATTAAGCTTGTCCTTTGAAGTTGCAATGACGATTGCTCTGTTCACAAATAGGTACTTAAGTTAATTCTAACAATTAAAAATTTGGAATATAATATAATAATAAGCCATATTATTTCGTATGTCCTTTTAAACCTTTCCTTTTTTTATTTCGTATGTCCTCAAGTTCAGTGGCCATTGTATTATATAATTAATTAACATAATACATTTACAATATGCGTTAACGTTTTAGACTCATACGTTAGGTACTACCACAGAACATTAATTACTTTAGTGGATACTACCTACTAGGTACTACTAGGTACGAGCAACTTCGCTTTAACGGACAGGGAGATAATCAAACGCTCTTGTTAGAGGGTATAGGTAAGGTAATGTAAGGGCCATTTTTTGCTTCGGACATACGAAGCTCTAAAAATAACACAAGATAATTTAAATCTGATTAATATGCTTATACATATATCAGCTTATAAATCTTCGTTTATAGTTTATCTTTATTTCTCATTTTTATACCTACAGTGTTTATCACTTACCCAACCAAAACATCAATATCAAGTATTATAAATATAATATTATGAATTTATTGCACAACACTATATTAATAAAAATACCTGATGACAGATAAGTTGTCTTAATAAATATATAACTTTAATATTACAAATAAAAATTAAACCTACAGGTTTACATCCAATGTAAAAAAAAATGTTTGTAACATAAAACTAAAAATATACAAAAATGATAATATTTATTTACCTAATGTCAGTTAGCTGTATGTTGGGAAGCCGAGTTCTTTTAATTCATGACTAATTGAAATAGCATCAGTTACTCGAAATCAATAATAAGGTTATTCCTAAAAACAGTAAAACATTAAAACCCCATTATTCAAAATATAGTTGAACGTTTGGTGAAGTTCGGTAAAATAGATTTACATGTTGTTTTTATTTGACTCTAAATGTATTTATTACATAAAGAAAAAGTATGTATTTTGTTGAACCCACAAAACTTAATTTGTTACAATAATATACATATAACAATACATATCCATTTCATAGGTATCCTGATGGCACAGTACGTCTTCGTAACCCGAACATTGAACTTATGGACCAAGACATTCTTTATCACCTGGCTCTGGGAAGCGGCTCTCATGACCTGGTCGAAATGTTTGGAGATGTTAAGGTAATAACATTAATAAGTAAATAATGTACGCATAAATAGAAATAAGAATCTGAATGCATGTCTTTTAAACATTATATTTTATGTTTTAGTTTGTGTGCATGGGCGGCACTCCAAAACGAATGGAGCAGTTCGCATACACAATTATGGCGGAGATTGGGCACAAGTTACCGTGCGGTACAACTTTGCAGGACATCAGCCAGTTCTCTTATCGATATTCTATGTACAAAGTTGGTCCCGTACTTTCTATTAGTGTAAGTACCTATAGATTATGGTCATTAATAGTATATTGTGTCACAAGGGACGAAAGTACTACTTTCTGTCCCGCATGTGAAATTGGCATGGCAAACATGCGGGAAAAGACTAGTACTGTCGTCCCGTGTTACACATACTTTTTTTCTACCTAGGCCGAAAGTTCGGGTTTTATCCTTGTGAAGCGGGGAAAAAGTGTCACTTTTTTCCTACCTAGGCCGAATGTTCGATTTTTGTCCCTGTAAAGCGGGGAAAAAAGTGTCATTTTTGTCCCGTTTCACAGGAATGAAAATCGAACTTTCGGCTAAGGTAGGAAAAAAATATAATTTTCGGTTTAAAAAAAATATGATTTTCTGGAGTCAATAAAAAGTAAAATAATGTAAATATTTTGTGGCGTAGGTGAACATGTTATATGTGTAGGTAAAAAAAAAACCTTTTGTACATAAATTAATGTATGTTAAGCGATCGTATTCTACTCCTGCAGTTAATCATGTCGATTCGTTTCAATTGAGATAAGTAATGAGAAGCTCGTTCGTTCGTTCAATAATTCCAGTGTTAACTAAGTTGAACCAGTTGCTATTTATATTAAGTAGGTACTATAATATATTGTGATAAACTGAGTAAATGATATCAATTTTATTAATAAAGATTAATGTTTATGTAACAAGATATATATAGAATTGATAATACCATTGGAGATGCATAATTATTTCAATATTTTGGTAAATTCTTCTGGCTTTTGTTATTATTAATAAATGTCTTTTAAATCTTAATTTTTAATTAATTCAAGAGAGAAAGAGGGAAAAATAATAAGAGAGGGAACGAGGTAGGGAGAGTAGAGAGAGGTTAACATGGCATAACGACTGTTCTGGCGTAGTGGTGCGAGTAGTCACCTCAAACCGCGCGCCGGCGGTTGCGGGTTCGATTCCCGCTCGGGACAGATATTTGTATTTGTTTAAATATTTGTTTCCGGTCTGGATGTTTGTCCTTGTGGGTCTCCCCACCGTGCCTCGGAGAGCACGTAAAGCCGTCGCTCCCGGTTGTTGTCATAGATACCTGATAACGATCGTTACTCATGTTAGGAAATTATCCATCAAACCGCAGTGGAGCAGCGTGGTGGATTGAGCTCCAACCCTTCTTCTATATGGAGAAGAGGCCTTCGCTCAGCAGTGCGTGGTTTACAGACTAATACAGTACAGTACAGATTTGATTGTAGTTAACATAGTAAATTTTACAGCATGGAATGGGCATCCCGTCCGTGGGTATCTTGCTGCACGAGGTGATAAAGCTCATGTACCACGCGAAGGTCCGCGACCCGATATTCTTCAGGATCGGCACGTGTGGCGGCGTCGGCTACGAGGGTGGCACAGTTGTCATATCCGAGGAAGCTGTTGACGGTGCTCTTAAAAATGTTCTCGAACTGGTGTGTATTTCAATTGATACTGTTTTTTGGCGTTGCTTATAATTTTATATTATTCTAGCTTCTGCCCGCGGCTTCACCCGCGTGGATGTCGGTTATCACGACCAAAAAAGAAAAAAACTTACTTCTTATACCTCTAAGAATATGTGTACAAAGTTTCGTGATGATCGGTTATGTAGTTTTCGCGTGAAAGCGTAACAAACAAACTTACTTTCGCATTTATAATATTAGTAAGTATCTGAGTACTGTAACATTTTACACAAACAATGAATGAAATTAAGCAGAAATGGCGAATTCTGAATATACACTTGAAAAGTTTCAAAGTGCTTAAAATTTTTGTTCCTTTGTCACTCCCACTTAAGTTAAAATTTAAACATTCATCGCAAATTAAATTAAATAAATATTAAGAAGAAGAAAATTAAGAAGCTATTAATTAATAAATGTTACTATGATACAGAAGAATATTTTAATGATAAACAATAACATCACCTATTATATTATACATACATTAAAAGTAATAATTATATTTACCTAACAAAGCGCTTCCTCTCTGACTAAATATTTCGTGCCCCTGCGGGGTCCATAATTATCTTTTGTATTTTATAAATACAATATATTATGGTTGTAAAATAAATGAATAAATAAATAAATAAATTCTTTAGGCTACAAAAACAATAACTATTGCGAAAATTAAATATTAAGATTAAATTTAAGCTCTATAATAATGTGCAAACACTTTACAGCACTTTACTGTGTGTTTGATCTAGTAAAAAATGGTATCCAAATTTATCACTTTATAAATTAGACGGTGCTTGGGAAGAACATCCAGCGGCCCGCAAAATTAGACAAAAGATTGGCGCGTGAATTGAAAGCCCTTTCGGACCCTGAGGATCCGTATGATACTATCACGGGCAAGACCATGTGCACTTATGACTTCTACGAAGGTAAGTATGATGAAAAGTATTTTTTTTTTGTTTTATTACTAAAGCTTAAATTGTGTAATTGTTGATATATTTTGTTGTTTAAAGGTTCTTTATAATTTTGATAAAACATGTTTACCTACATAATATATAATAAATAGTTCTTGATTTTATTATTATTGTAAAGAATCGAAGTGATTTAAAATATATGTATAATTTTATAATAATAATATATAATATTTACTTAGCCAAATACGGGGTCTTTTTTGTTGAAATAAATATTGTCTTTTAATCACTTTCAACTTATAAAAAGTTACTAAAATATAAACTACTACCACGTTATAGTTTATTACTTTTATAAATATAAAGTGAAAAAATGCATATTTATTGTTTGAACACGATATCTCGTTTGGTTTTGAAATTTTAGCGTTAAAAACCCTGATAATCAGCAAACACCTATATAAATATCACCCACACCATATCACAATACGACATCATACCTATAGGAGCTGAGCATTAAACATGGTTAATGTAATCTAGTAATAAAGATATAAAGTCTGTTCGTTTGAATATGCTATTCACTGTATCTACTAGTCCGATTTGAAATATTACACTGCGGAACAAAAAAAAAAAAAAAAAAAAATCTGCGGCATTAATTTTGCTAACGGTTTTTATAAATAATTGTTTCTAGACATACACGATATGTGTTTACTTTACTGAATTGACTCTAGTTAATGAGATAAACGTGACATAATAAATCAATGAAAATATTGAAACTACTTTCTTCTAGTTGTAATAAAATTTAATTTCTTCTACTAAGTTTTGTTATCTGTTCACGTATTTAGTTACAATAATTTCTCTAATAAGCTATTTACGCCTTGAGTTATAAATTCTTGTCGTATTTTAAGTATATAAGTACTTTTTGTGTTAAAAAAACATGAGTTCGCTGCGAAAACCTTGTGTTTACAACACAGTTTTTGTTACATATGTGGCAAATTTTGTTTTCAAAAGCAAAGAGAAAGATTACAGAGTTTGTAAAAAATACTTACCAAGCATACTTTGAGATAAAACTTGGACCAACAAATAAATATTGGGTGCCAGACATCGTGTGTAAGTCTTGTGTAGAATCTTTGCAGTACTGGAGTCAAGGAAGACGCAAAGGACTCAAATTTGGAGTGCCAATGATATGGACTGAGCCAATAAATCATTTTAATGACTGTTACTTTTGTGTAGTGAATGTAAAAAGGTATCGACCGGTACAAAAAATGTATTTGGGTTTATTCTAATGTTAAATCGGCTAAACCCCTTGTCTTGCACAGCGATCATTTACAAATTGAATCCGAAGCATGGCAAAGCTTTGTTTTAGTAATAAAAAAAATTTTGGGGAACTATAAAGCACCAGACCATCCAGATGAAGTTGCTAAAATGCTTCAAAATTTTAATAAATTAGGCGCTAATATGAGTATTAAATTGAATTTTTTGCATAGCCATTTAGACAGATTCCCGGATAACCTTGGCGATTACAGTGAGGAACAAGGAGAACAATTCCACCATGACATAGGGATCATGGAAGATAGATACCAATGTCGATGGGACCGCCAAATGATGGCCGACCACTGCCAGGGCCGTCTTTAACATATTGGAGGCCCTGGGCATATTAGGATAATGGGGCCCCTATGACTTTGACAGAACACTATTTTTTTAGAAAAGACAAAGAAAGTAGATAAAGAAGCTTAAATATTTATTTTTATTAACAATCACATGAAACGAATAGATAAATGGTACGTTCATGGGTAATAAAAAAACAATTCGTTAATAGGTACGTTCGCGGGCCCTCTTCTAATTGATAATTCATCACTTTTATAGGATTTTTTAATCTATGCATTCCAGAGACCACATGCGCGGAAACGGAAATGGGACATGCGCAATAGTTTTTTATTTATCAGTTTTTAATTAAAATAATAAGTAGTGAATAAATGTAAGAAGATAATTTTGTTTATCTTTTATGAACAATAGCAAACAATTATTTACTAAAGTTTGACAGTTACAGTGGTCTGTGGAATGCATAGATTAAAAAATCCTATAAAAGTGATGAATTATCAATTAGAAGAGGGCCTGCGAACGTACCCTAGTCAACAAAAATAACTCTTTTAGCATTTGCAGGTTAGTGCTTAAAAATCTATGTTATTTGAAGAGGAACCCTTCTAGATTTCAGATGGGCAATATCGTTAATCACTTCTTCAAAATCAATGCTTTTTAGCACATCAGATTCTATGGATATCAACAACAAACTGGTTAATCTCTCTTGAAGAATTGTATACTTCTCAATTTATTTTTAATTCTTTTTAATTTGGAAAAGGAGCGTTCCCCACTGCAGTTAATTACCATCGTGCTTAAAAATTTTCTCAATGCGATTTCTACATTTGGAAATGTGTCTTCAATTTTGTTTTATTTCAAAAGTTGATACATTTTTAATATAGAATCTTTATTTTCACTGTCAACAATTTTTAAGTATTCTGTTAAAATATGTAAACATTCTATTTCTAACTCTTTCTCATTAACATCTTCATAATAAAATTCAGCAAATTCTTTGCAACGTTGTCTCGACTCTTCAGAATTCAGAGTTTTCAACCGAAAAAATAAATCAAAACGTTTACTGATATTCTTATAAGAACTTAATCGCTGTTTTAAATGAACGCTGAGGGTATCAATTATGGGAAGAAAGGTTTCTATTTTAAATTTCTCTCTTCCATTCAGTTGGACTGACGATGCAGAGTGCAAAATACTTTGTAAAATACGTATTATCCATCACACCACACTTGTTTGTTAAGTACGAAACGAATCATTGTGTTGCAAATTATAAATTATTGTTTTTATTTAAAATATACGCAAGTAATAATAAAAAAGTCTTAATTTGTAATAAAAAAAACCTCAATGTAAATCGAAGTTCTCAAAAAAAAAAAAAAAACTATCAGATCACAAATTCCATTGTTTTATTAAAACTCATTGTAAATAAATAAAATATGTACCTATTATTAGCATTTATATACCTAACTAATGTGGCATAAATTATTCTTGGACACTGATATTCAAACCAGGGCCAAACTTATATGGGATTCCATTCCACCATCTCCTTAAATATAAATTCAAACACATTTTAATTTTCTATGTAATTTCTCAATTAAATAAATTGGTTAATTCAAACTTGGAGCCTCATGCTTCGCTTCGTTCGCTTAATTTAAATAGAGTGAGTAACACTGATGAGTGAAAATGAGTATACCATTATATATTTAAATTTATCTAAGCATGCTGAAGTCGGAAAGCCTAACTTTTGGGTGAGACTAGAATAGCTTCGCGCATGTAAAAGTTAGTAAGTTGGTATTATAGTCAGTAATTTAGGTTCGATTTCTTCGATTTATATAAGTTTTTTGGTAATAAATATTTGTTATCGTTTGGTGATCTGACAGGAACTAGGAACTTTTTATTTGATCTGAGGGGGCCCCTATCGATTGCGGGGCCCTGGGCACTTGCCCAAAGTGCCCAATGGGAAAGAGGGCTCTGACCACTGCACAAGAGATTGTCCGGCCAAAAACATGATAGAAAAGCCTACAGAAAAAGTTTTATGTACTTTTTTTTTTAAAGTTTTGATTGAAAATACATACATTTATACATATTTTGTTTTTGTATTGCTTTTAAAATTACTTTATAAAAATATTTTTTAATATGTACTGGTATTTTTATTAGGGTATTTTCAATAGAATTATATACCTAATAGCGTTTATCTCAAAAACTAGAGCCAATTTGACGAATCTGATATTTTTCTAGTATTCAGCACCCTAGACTTATAAAGAATTGACTTCAATCTACTTTGCCGCAAAATGACTGTTCCCCAGTGTTATATTAATTGCTTTATAAAATCTACTAGCATATGCCCGCGGCTTCACCCGCGTGGATGTCGGTTACCGCGACCAATAAAAACTTTTTTTTCACAAACAATTTTTTTACTGTTTCACAAACATTTTTTTTTTATCTTCGTATTTTTTTTAAAATAAAAAGTATTCTATAAATCCTTCCTCCAAGAATATGTGTACAAACTTTATTGATGATCGGTTAAGTAGTTTTCGCGTGAAAGCGTAACAAACAAACTTACATTTCACATTTATAATTTATATAATATAGGATTAGGGAAGGGATTAATTGAAGACATTATTTATAGGACAAGGTCGCCTCGATGGTGCGTTTTGTGACTTCACGGAGACAGATAAAATGGAGTACCTGGAGAGTGTTCACAAGGCAGGCGTCGTTAACATCGAGATGGAGTCGCTCGCATTCGCGGCGCTCACCCACCACGCCGGCATCAAGGCGGCCGTCGTCTGCGTCACGCTACTCGACAGGCTCAAGGGGGATCAGGTAATCGATTATTTGTTTTGCTTAAAAATAGTTTGAACTGTATGATAATTGATGACCGTTCTGATGTAATGGTGCGAGTAGTTGCCTCAAACCGCGCCGGCGCGCCGGCGCGTTTTGAGCGCGGCGGTCGCGGGTTCGATTTCCGCTCGCGACAGATATTTGTATTTGTATAAATATTTATTTCCGGTCTGGGTGTATGTCCTTATGAGTCTTCCCACCATGCATCGGAGAGCACGTAAAACCGTTGGTCCCGGTTGTTATCTTAGACACCTGATAATGATCATTACTCATGTTAGGGACATTATTCGCCAATCCGTAGTCGAGCAGCGTGGTGGATTAAGCTCCAAATCTTCTTCTTCTTCGGCCATCGGTCCTGCGACATATATGACAAGCCCACTACCACTTCAACTGCTTGGTTTATTTAAAATGTAATTTTTAAATACAAAGTTTCATGATGGTCGGTTAAGTAGTTTTCGCGTGAAAGCGTAACAAACAAACTTACTATCCGAATCGTCGTGATACGATTAAATGTCACTTATGCGCAGTGAATAACTCCTGGTCCGAAGTATAAATTTTGATGAATAAAGTTGCAACAAGTTTAAATATTTAATTGTTCTAGGTATTAGCTCCTAAGGAAGTGTTGGATGAGTGGCAGCAACGTCCGACTAAACTCGTCTGTCGATACATTAAGAGGTATTTATATAATAACATTATTGTTAATATAAGTCGTTCATTTGTGAACAAGTAATAATTTCTAATGTCTTTTAGGTATTTGCAAATGAAAGGTCGATTGTCTTTGGAAGGTCATGGATCTATTTCCGTCAAGAGCCCGCGGCGTTTTAAACTGGTGCAGCAGGAATCGGAAACTTACGATTAATGTAATCGACGATTTCCTTTAAGACTGTATAATGACAAAATTCTCTAATTGAGATTATCACATACAGTTTTGTCGAGTGTAGATCTGGTTTTTTTGGCACGTTAATATGTATGGCACTGCCAGTTTAATAGTTTGAGCAAAATTATAATATTTTTTACGACATTTATTTTGGATTGAACATTATTTTATATTATTTTGTAAAGATATTTAAATCGTAAAACTAAGTAAAATCATAGTTTTACAATGTTTTAAGTTATAAGTTATGTGCGTTCGCCATATATAATGCAAAGCTTATTTATTACTCACTTAATTGAAAAATAGTAATGTTAAAATTTATTAATAAAAACGTCATATATCTAATTATTTTAAGCACTGAATGACAGTATTCATTAAATAAATAATTTGTACTTTAATGTTAAAAGTGGATCAATTTTTTTTACATTTTTTGTATTGATATAGGTATGATTAAACGTTGTTGTTCTCTTACTGTTCAGGACATATCAATTTGATACACGATATTATTTAACAAAATGGTAGAAACAATAAATTAAAATTGACATTCCATTAATTATTCGAATTGTTACAAATTAATGTTAATATAAAAGGTAATAATTGCTGACGAATGTTTGACTTTCATTTCAAATTTGTCTTGTGAGTGTTTCAAGGTAAAATACAATGTTAATTATTTACTTACTGTTCTATACTAATGTTTTAACTATACATACCTTACATATTAATCTGAAGTATCTATCTACTGAACTTTTGAACTAGGTGAAGTTGTCTCTAATTCTTTAATAATCTATAATATTTATACCCAATACAAATCTTGCAAGAATTTATTTAATTCAATAAAAAAAGAATAGTGCTTTATACTAAACATACGTTGTGGATTATTATACTCGAAATATTATTTTGCAAGTATATGTTAAATAATATTTATAAAAACATTACTCGGGAAAAAATGATTGGATCTTATTATATATGAGTGGATGTAAATATATATAAAAGTATCTAATCATATATAAATTAGTGTATTTATAAATTTTTTGTTTCATTTCATATAATCGTATCCAAATATAGCTATATATGATTATATGTAATAAGATATAACTCTTGAAATAGTATTAAATCAATAACAAATTCGTTTCGATTCGTAAGGCGGTCTTTAGATCGCGCTATTATTTGTGTCACATTTGTAGATTAGTATCTGTGAGACTGAAAAATGTATCACCGAAACAATCCACACTGGTACGTTTTATTTATTACGAAACCAGATGACCAGTTCTAGTTATAACTAGTTCCCAGGGAATTACAGATTATTCATTTTCGTCCTTCGAGTTGGATGATGCCAGCTGAGGGCGCTGGCAGGAAAGAAGTATCTATAACTCTATATATATATATATATATATATATATAATCCTACCATATATAATTGTATCCTACCAATATTTGAATCTGTCAGTTAGATCCAATTATATATGATTAAATCTAATCATTTTTTCTCGGGTATTTGCAGCATATAACCATTACGTTTGTCTGTTAATGTTGACTTCATTTAATTATATCGAGTATCATTACTATTTATTGATATACATATATCCGCTGCTATTGGGAGTTTGTTGTGTTTTGTGTGTTGAAAGTAAAATACCTTCCGTATGTAGGTATATTTAAGAATCTTCTCTGCTAGTTTTTTTATAATATAAAAATGTATAAATTATCTATACATTATACTCCTTGCATATCTCACTTTTAATCGTTTAAGGTATTGTTAGAAAATTACGCTATTGGTATTGTGATATAATTTAGTATAATTATCATATTATACCTCATTGAATTTTGTAATATGTACTTTGATCGCATTTCGGACTGTATAATATGTTATTTTTTCTTTTCATTATAAAACGTTTTCATTTTGCGAGTGAAAAAGGTTTTGAAAGTTTTAAAACTTTTTTTATTTTTTAAGTACAATATATAGATAATAAATAACATCGAAATGTGTAATTTACATTATTATTATATATATTTAATATTGATTTTACTGAAATAATGATAATCTAAAAGATCAATGATGATAATTTTCGATTATCCGATGGTTAATATATTGTTGTTAATTAAAAATTAAGTATTTATTGAATACGATGTTGTAGTAAATGTTTTTTGCTTGTCATCATAATGATCAGGGCCGGCCTATGGTGATAATTGCAAGTGTGCAAGACTCACATTTTATGCCCCTATGAAAACCAAAAAAAGAAAAGAATTCCTAAAAAAAGGTCATCCGAGATCCACCATCGATGTTTACCATTGCAGCCTATCCGAATTCTTTAAAAAGAAAAAAAAAAGGTCGTCCGAGATCAACCATCGATTGTAGCCTATCCGAATACTCGAGTGTGCGGCTGCATACTTCGCACATCCCTTGGGCCAGCCCTGATAATGAAATTGCTTTCAGTGATCACTTTAGTTAAAATGGAACGTGCATTCATGATCCATATGTTATAATATAGATACCAACGCTTGATAATAATGCTGTCAGTGTTTATCGTTATCGAATGTTAAAATAAATGAATTATATGATGATTAAGATTAAATGAAATATTTATATAAATTACTTTTAATTAGTTAAGATTACTTTAAAGTTGCATCAGTGAAGAAAGTGTTGCTATGATTTCATGATGTGACTTTATGACCTATGTTAAAGACCTATGTTTATGGCCAATATTTTTTAATTATAATAATGTATAACAAAAAGTATTGTCTTTTGGGCGTTTATAATTCATTTATTGCTTAAATAATTGTATTTATGTAATTCATATTTTTAGTTACTTCCATATACTTTGATAAATTATTGGCTTATATAATTACACACAAATAAAAATATACATTATACGAGTAATTGCAAATATAATAAGAAAACTGGTTAACTTGTTACACCTACACAAATTGTTATACCAGTACCTACTACACAATTGTAATGTTTTTATAAATATATCCGTTACGTACGTGTAAACTGGACATTTTACATTAAGCGCTGTGTCCGCTTGCATGTGTTATTTATTAAATAAAGTTTGTTTCCTTGATTTCTGTGTTTTATATTTTAAGAAAAATCTGAATTATAGCTGTTGTTGTGTTTATTTTTACCAATTTAAATAAATAAGGAGATATTAACCTATTTTTTTTCTTTAATTTTATTTTTGCATATAAGATACACATTATATTTACAATATTAATAATAAGTAACGTAATTGATATCTTGGTAATTAATCGCAATAATCCATCATGTTCCAGATTATCATCTATCTGGATTTGCTTTCTAAAACATAATCATATGAAGTAAGTACGATTATATACTTACTTATGTCATAATTATATAATTTTGTCGATAGGACAAATGACTGAGTTATTAAGTAAGGAATTGTCAGCTACATACTTATAAATAATTATTAAGTCTTATAGGTTGAATGAGACAAAAAAAAAACTGTCAGGGAATACTTTATTGTGGTATTATAAATCAGGATACAGGTAAATACACAATTGACTTTCAGTCTTTTCCGTCATTATACAGGTGAAGAAATTAAGCATAAAAAAGCAGAAATAACATTATTTTTTACATAAATAAAATGAGCAATTGTCAATGGCAAATAAGGAAATTACTCGATCAAGAAATTACCTATTTAAGCTGCAGGAACTTCATAAGCGCATCATGTATGAGACGTGGACTAGCATCACTATCTGCAGTGTACCTGACGCCTCTTAATGCACCATCTTCATTTCTTACTACACCGTATTCCCCCACAATAAAACCATCGGATGTTCTTTCTTCAACTCTATATTTTCTAAATTGGCGACCTTCTACAACATAACCTACTTTACAATTCTCTTGTTTACAATTTTCGGGTCCAGAAGGTTGTTCACCATGCGCTCTTCCATCGGTCATTACACTAACTTTTTCATCTACTTCATAATTTTTTTCCGATTCATGAGGTACTCGTTGGGCGTTTATGTTCTGATTTGGGGGGCCTATAATAGACTTTGGTGTTGTATTTAAAGCGGTGCTGCTATAAGTAGATGTTGCTGGTGGTTTTTGCCATCTCTCATGATCATCAGAGGATGAGTCTTGAGGTAGATGTAACGACGCAGGTGGGCTATAAAATTTTGCGGGTTCACTATAAATTTTAGCGGGTTCGCTATAAATTTTAGCGGGTTCACTATAAATTTTCGCTGGCTCACTATAGATTTTAGCGGGTTCACTATAATACTTTGCAGGTTGACTATAGATTTGCGACGGTTGACTGAATTGTATATTAGAATGAGGACGGTGATTATAAAACTTTTGCAGTTCTCCTATATTTTGATTTGAATTTATATACGTAGAAGATACGGGGTCGTTGTCGTAATTCTGTACTTTAGGCGAATCGTGCACTATATTGAAATTCACAGTAGTCAATCTTGAACTTCCGCGTGATCCTTCCGGTAGATCCTGAATATAACTTTTAGAAGAATATGATAAAGGCACGGATCTAGCTAGTGGAACATCATTAATAAGTTCATCATTTTCTAAAACAGAGTGTACAGAAGATTCGGCGATAGAATCGTTCGTTTGGTTAGAATCAAATAGATGATCATCTAAATGAAAAGGACGTACTCTCTCGTAATTGTTAAGACCTCTCGTTTCCTTTTTAGCTTGTAGCTGTTTAAGGAATTCTATATTAGCACCAATAAGGCTTGGTGGTAATTCCGTTATATTATCAACGTCTTCCAAAATTGTCGTCTGAATTGTAGACGTTATTATGTCAGTCACGATAGTGGAAGAAAATGTTTGGAGCACATCTACAGGAGGAGTAGTGGTTTGAGTTGAAGGCTCGTGATTTTTATTTTTATCAGAGGTTTTATAAATCGTTTTTGGCTTTGTTCTCCCAACAGCGACAGATGACGTTATTCTTACAGATATTATTTGTTCGTCTTGTATAGGAGTATCGTCTGACTTTGGTATATTTTGAGCATTAAGTAACTGTTGACGTACATTTGAAAAATTAGTTTCAGGTTTTGCATGGTGTCTCTCTTCGCTGCGTACTGGGCGTGAAGTCACCAAAACGTATGGCAAGATCTGTAAATAAAAGAACATATTATTTAAAAAAACTGAAATACACACATATATCATTATACACATATATATATGTGTATATATATATCTTTATTAACGATATGAGACTGCAAGAAATTGATGTAGTGAAGAATTTGGGAGTATTCTTTTTTTTTTTTTTTTTTTTTTTATTCTTTATTTGATAAGGGATTTTTGTACATAAAATGACAATGTCAATCCCATTGTACCTTATTCTAAATACATTTACACATAATACAATTGGTAATATCTAATTTTAATTTAATACTAAGTTATAAACATATTAAACAACATTCTAGCTGCATCAGACTTAGGATCAGCTAATACACTTTGTAATACACCAACATTATTAATATTTAATTTAAAATTAGTGAACAAAACGTTTCTCTTATCGGCATACCGAACACATTCTATTAATCGATGGTATACGTCATCTCGTTTATTACAATGGTCACAGTTGGGGGGAGTATTCTTCGATAGCAGAATGACTTTTGTACCGCATATTGAAGGCATGGTTGGAAGAGCTTCCAAACTATTAGGTTTTGTCATCAGAAACGTCAAGGCATTTAAGCGCTCATCAACCAAAATAGCTCTATGTAACAGTATTGTAAGATCAGTTCTCGAATATGGTTGCGTAGTA
Source organism: Euphydryas editha (assembly GCA_036937285.1). Taxonomy (NCBI): domain Eukaryota; kingdom Metazoa; phylum Arthropoda; class Insecta; order Lepidoptera; family Nymphalidae; genus Euphydryas; species Euphydryas editha. The sequence goes on from JAUPFZ010000011.1 coordinate 9,987,936, forward strand.
TGGCGTCCACATTATGCTTGTCACATATTACGTATAGAGCGTATTCAAAAACGGCTGGTTCGACATTTAATTTTCAACCATTACAGAGACAAGAAGTCACTCTCGTATAATAATATTTTAGAGTTACTGAAAATGCAAAGCTTAAACGGCCGACGATGTTAGCATAATTTGGTTTGTAAGAAATTCTGTTATGGATACATACTATAAAAATATATTTATATTATACTAGCAAACCCGGCGAACTCCGTTTCGCCACCAGATAGATGGCTTCGTTTTTTGTAAAACCATATTGGTTTGTAGTACATGCATCAGAGATGGCGCTCTATGTGAAAAATGATTTTCCCTGTTTTCCTGCTTTTCTGTTGAAATTTTTCCTAATTTATTTTGCTATAAAGCTCACGGAGCCCGAGACCTTTCTAACGAATGCAAAACCGTGGAAATCGGTTCGTGCATTCTGGAATTATAGCGTCAGGAAGGAAAACCCGACTTATTTTTATATATAAGATTAACCAACAATCACACCACGTTAACCTAGCCCCGTGCTAAGTTCGTAAGAACTTGTGTTACAGGTACTAGAAACGGAAATAAATTTAAGATATAAATACATATATACATAAATAAATACACATCCATGACCCGGTGCAGACATCTATTATTAAACTTAGCGCTTAATCTTAATATTTCACACTACTTATTTGAAAAAATGGATTTTAGACGTAGTTCGCTGTATTTTTAAATAACCATAATTATCTAAAAACACTACACACTAATCAAATACAATTTATTAAGTTTTTTTTCTCAAATTTGTATGCTACCACTTTATGTTAAATTAAGACTCATTAGTACTAAGACCTTGTGTACTTTGTTGGCATGGGACAGCAAGTGATATTTTCAAGTGCACACTATCGGTATTTCCACTGCATTTTTAAAGTATGCTGCAACATCCTTAAGTACCCCAAAACGTATCCTCTCAACATCTGCTATTGTATAGTTTATTTTCACATTGATCGTAATACTATTTTTAAATTATAGATTGAGACCTAGTGCTCAGAAGCCAAATGCATAGCATACATTACATTACCGGTAATTATATGCATATAATGATAAAATAAATAAATCGTAGACTTGAAAAGGCTGAAGTGAGAAAAATCTTGAAAAAAATTTACGTCTAATCGAAGGCGCAAACGTAATCTTGCGCCACATAAATTTCAGGCTTATTATATTATATATTAATTTATTCTTACATACTATTCGTCGTATAAAATATCTAACCGCTATATACACGAGCCGTAAGAGTTTGGTGTGGTAAGTCGCGGACAGACAAACGGATGGATATGGCACAAATATAAGAATTCAACTTTTCTAAGGTGCATTGAAATGTAACTTAATATCACTGTACAACATTTAACATTAAATATTTTTTAAAGATAATGATTAACGAAAATGTTGTTCTCGTTGGTACCTTTTTGGCAATTTAGCCCTATACTAGCTGCTGCCCGCGACGTCGTCTGCGTGAACGCTATACAGCACCAAAAGTACCTACTATTATACCTTTTAAAATAACATTCATTTACCCGTTTCTTCTTTACATTTCATATCTACAGAAAGTACAGTAACAGAGGGAGACTGTCTTTTGTAAAATTGACTTTCAAAAAGTGTTATTTTAAGCCTGCTTTGAATAAATGACTTTATGGTGATTCTGCTGAATTAAGTCATAAGTTGTGACTGAAACGGATGGAGAAAATAATAAATAAGGAATACAGAATATGGTAAAAATACATATTTATAGGACTTCTCGATAAACAACATTAGTAGTTTGGCTCTCCGCAGCCAAAATGTAAAGAGAGTCAGGACTGGTGACGCGGGAGCAAGCGACGTACAGCTGCCCGTGTGAAGCAGCTCGTCCTGAGGTCGACACCAGCTACCCTCAGTGTCTGCCCCTGCGACTTATTGATGGTCATCGCGAAGCAAACACTCACGGGGAACTGTACGCGCTTGAACTGGAACGGGAAGTTATGAGGTATGAGCGGAATGCGTATAAATACTGCTTCGCCGACGCCACAACCCGTAAGAATTTCCGCCTCAATGGTGTGTCTGTGGAGCGAGATGACTTTAAGGCGGAAGCATAAGCATTTCTTATTTTTATGATATATATGGCATGCTTAATTTTCCTCTTTCTTCGTTATTTAACTCAAATTGTTTACAGCAATAGCGTGCCGTTTTCGAGTTTAAATTTTGTTATACATCTATGCAGTTCTTTTTGAGTTCTGTTTGTTATTACATACAGAAAAACTCGATGAATTTTATAAGACATAGATGAAGCAGCTTAAAACTTATATAAACACATTTTTTTTAAATTCTCTTGCTCATCTCTGAAACGAATCAACGATACAATTTTTATTACAATGCACAACTCCATCTATGACTTTTATGAACAACTATTAACCTCGCCAACATGATCAAATTTAAATTATTTATATCCAAAAAGGGTTTACACATGTAATTCGACTTGATGTTTTTAAAATCTCATAGATGGCGCTGCTCTAAAATTGTCTTGATACTACTTATATTCATTTCTTATATTACATTTATTCTTACATTCATTATGTTTATCAGCCTAAGTTACTTATATTTCGTGATTTTTTTAGTGTGAAGATAGCTTATAGCATGGTTATTAACATAATAACAACATTCAAATATGCGTCGCTAGATTACACGCTGTTACAGAATGCGTTGAAGAAATAAAGGTTCACTGCTCGTTTCCCGTAGGTGATAGCGTGATAATTTGTAGCCTATGTTATGACCCGACTTCTTAATAATATTCGTACCAAATTTGAAGTAAATCCATGCAGTACTTTTTGAGTTTATCCCGGACATACATACAGACAAACAGACAAACAGACAAACAGACAAAAATTCTAAAAACTATATTTTTGGCTTCGGTATCGATTGTAGATCACACCCCAAGTATTCTTTTAAAAAAATATTCAATGTACAGTTTTGACTTTTCTACCATTTTATTATATGTATAGATAAACGGTCAACTGCGAATCTGACGCGCGCACAAAGTATTTCGTACCACAATATTAAAAACTAAAGTTTCTATTTTTTACACGCTTTTTATTAGCTTCACCTGTATGTTTTGTATGTTTGTATGTATGTATGTTTGTAAACGACTCCTTTAGACTTCATTTTGACCCACTTCCTACGTTCAGATTTCATTGAAACTTAGTAGCCTTATCGAGGACCGATGACAATGCAATAATTTAAACAGTAAGTCCTGTTATCCTTACCAGGATCTTCAGGATTAGCGATTTGTTTTTCATTACTCGATCACCTATTTCTTGCATATGCTACCGAATTCAGGACCGATAACATTGCGATAATTTAAATAGTAAGCCCTGTGCTGATGCTGTGGGTAAGTATGCGCAATCCCATTCACGTTGGACTGAAATACATGGATTTGCTTAAGCTTACCTATAACGCACACTTGCCTCATACGACTTTATCAATGGAATGTTAATATCAGGCACGCCACGCTTTTTAACATTAAAATAATTTCTTTTATTTATCACTCTATCCTTAATTTGAATTTAAAAAATAATTATTTTCTACTTTTTAGTTTGGTTTAATTATTGTGTTAATGTTTATTCTAGAATATACCTTTTCAGAGCCGGATTAACCCTGTCAGGGACACTAGGCAATGCTATACTCGGGGCCCCTTTTTTTTTACTTTATTTATTTTTTATGTTAAGTGAATAGGCAAACTGGCAGACGTTCCACCTGATGGTTAGTGGTTAACGTCGCCCATGAACATAAACTAGTTTACCTGGAACTAGCCCAGGCAACTCATTTATGTGTTGCCTATCCAGAGACATAAGGTGTTAAAGTCTCGGTGCCAGTAACTTTTTTTTCTTCTTGTCGCTTGCATGGGGCCCCTAGTGGAAGCGGGGCCCCTAGGCAATTGCCTACTCTGCCTATTGGTTAATCCGGCACTGTACCTTTTCATAACGCCTGGATTCAAAGTTAGATGGAAGAAAGATAGTTACGCCTTGTAGGAAACGTGTAACTTAATTTAAAAACCTATTAATTACTATTTTATCTATTTTAATTACAATCGAACTTTCAATCCTAGCTTTATAAAAATTGTATACGTTACACAGCAAGGGATTGAGACACCTAGGATTTTCTCGGGTTGCAATGTCTCATTTCCTTCCTAGTAACGTAATATACTATACATAATATTTTATTTTTAATTTAATTTTATTTCATAGCAGCTATAGTATAAATATTTTTTGATAGTAAGTGTTGTCTATATTATTTGTTTAAAAATTATTCATCAAAATACAAAATATTAAGGAGATAAGCAGATATAAAAAATGATATATTATTTATATATTCTTAACCTGTTTTTCTGCGTCGTAACTTATTGATCTGTTTACAATTTTGATGAATATTAATGTTAAAATAAATTATTGCGGTTCCGGTGCATGAAATATTTTGATTTAGGTAATTAGTCTAGTTCTAAAGGCGTTCGCATGAAGAGAAAATGTGTTTGATATGACTATTCTGTCAATTGAAAGACTGAGGTAACTCAAAATGATTTCAAACAAATTCATAATGATTAATATTCAAGTAAATAATTTTAATATTAATTATATACAATTGTATTAATGACTGATACAAATTTTTCTTGATAAGCTCGTCAATTTCCATTGATTTTTTTTTTCGGTGAAAAGGTACCTCTTTTCATTTTTATATGTAGGTAATACTATTATTTTTACCCTTCTTCTATATGGAGAAGAGGCCTTCGCTCAGCAGTGGGTGGTTTACAGGCTGATACAGTACAGTACTATTATTTTTAACGTGATCCAATAAACGTATGATATTTGCGTTTGATAAGACCTAATACAACCGAAGAGCTTTTGGCCATACATTTGCTGCAATTATTTTCAGTTTGTTTCTCATTTCAGTTGTTATCCAGAATAGAGTCTTGTTTTGTCGTCAGTTTGCTTTAGAGCTGAATGAAATTTCTTTATTTTTTAACAAAACTCGCAAAAATATTAAACTATAAACTTGTACAGTGAAACACACAATGGGTTGTTGTATAATAATTATATCTATCTATCTTCATTATGTTCATCGTTACTAGGCTACTACTATTAAAAAAAAAGATTACGTTCCACTTATGGTAAATGGTAAACAATCATAACTTCCCAGATATGTTTATAAGTATGAAAAAGACAAAATGCTACTAAAAAAAGGAGCTGATATATTTTTTATTTAATAAAATGTATTATATCTAGGCGACGTAATTTCATAAGTAGGTATAAGTATCAAAATATTCCGTGCTTGTACATTAAAGTTTAAAAAACACGTTTAAAATATTTCGTATTTTCTGTTCCATTAAAGGTCAGTTAATGGTTACGTGTTTGATTCACATTTGAAACGGATATTTGGTTTCATACAAAAATTTGTTTTGGTGCTGGTGTTTGTCGTTGTGGGTTCCTCCATCTTAAGACTTAGGTACGTGCTCCCGGCACGTAAAGCTCTCGTTTCCAATTCATCCCAACAAATAATAATAAAGAAAAAAAAAACAAGAATATTGTCTTACAGTAACGCATCTATTTTTGAAAAATTAAAACTACTAATTAGGCGTTAAAATAATAAGCATATAGTATTAAATTATTACAATTGCATCGTTAATCTTTAGTATTTCTTGCATTTTACTGAAATATCGAAGCAAAAAACATAGTTTTTTATAAATCTAAAATGCTGGTCGATTCTCGAAACGCCAATAAACGGAGCGGAAATGGTTCTCCAAAAGCCGTAGTAGTGGCGGGCGGCTGTCAGTGACCGACGCGGCCTTGTGGCGACATAGCATTAAATGTATGACCAAGAAGATTGTTCTTTAAACGAAAATCTTTGATATATTAAAACCAGCTAAACAACGGAAATAAATTAAGTACACGTGAAAAATTCACCATTCATTCATATTTTCTCTGGAAACTTATTTCTTTAATAAGAACTGATTAAAGTGACTTTTCAATTAGTTCTTGCATCCATATTTTTATATTAGATTAAAAAAAGCTGCATGCCGTGTAGTAGGATATTTATAAGTTACCTTTTGTAATTTAATGCGGAGTGACAATATAACTAACTAAATCCTGATATGTTTAGGTAATTTTAATATATTTAATTATTCCGTAACACTTAATTTCCAATGACGTCATTAAATTAGTAAAGCCATTACAAAAAATACACCCATATAAGGGTTTAAATAGTCCAGTTCTGTACATTATACATATTTTGAAAAATTTTATGGAGAACACTAATCGATATTTTAGGCAAAAAATTTATTTTACGCCGAAACTACTAAATTTTAAATTAAAATTGGCAGGATTTAAGTTCATACTACAAACTAGAACACTTGGTATCCCGAAATTCGGCACGGTTCTCTTAGGAGAAGGCATGAAAGTAAAAATAAGTCGTTAGTTGTAATTCATTAACTAAAATAATAATTAATAGTAATAATAAAATCCCCCTTATCCCTGGCCAAAGAGTAATGGCGAAGACCGGTTGTACTTAGCACCTCTGACCGGGAGACCGTATGGATGGAGAAGGAGTTGCATGGACGGTTTTACAAGGCGCTCTACGCGACTCACGTGGATGTTAAGGCCTGCGCGCAGTGGCTGCGATTCGGGGACCTCTTTGGGGAAAGCGAAGGTTTTGTCTGTGCAGTACAGGATCAGGATGGTTAATACGAACAACTACAGGAAGCACATTCCAAAGAATGGCACTCTCGACTTCTGTCGAGCTTGTCGTCATCCCGGCGAGTCACTCAGACATGTGCTTCCGGGGTGTTCAGCGCTTGCCAACACAGTACTTGCACAGAAATAACCAAGCGGCCAAGATTCTTCATAAAGAGCTTGCTCTAATGTATTGTCTCCTGGAACAGAGGATGCTGTACTACCAGTACACACCGGCGCTAGTACTCGAACACGACGGAGTCTGGCTCTACTGGGACCTGCCTTTCGCCACAGACAGGACGATACTGGCGAACAAGCCTGATATCGTGGTGATGGATAGGGCACGGTCGAGGGTATTTTTAGTGGACATTACCATCCCGCATGACGAGAACCTCGTGAAAGCCGAAACAGAGAATAAACGTAAGTATCTGGATCTGGCGCACGAGATTGTCGACATGTGGGGTGTTGAGTCCACTGAAATCATCCCAATCGTTATATCTGCCAACGGTTTGATCCCGGTTAGCCTCGCTCACAATCTGAGGCAGCTGAGTACCCGTGATAGTAGCTCTCGCAGCTAGGATGCAGAAGGCGGTATTGCTCGACTCGGCTAGGACTGTCCGTCGATTTCTCAGTCCCCCCCCCGCCCGCTTACATTTATCTATGTAAGTTTATGTAAATTTATTATATACGTTATATAAGTATTGTTTTATATTATGTATATTTATATATATCATTGAACGGGTGGAGTGAACTAGTTAGATAAAATAATAATACTAATAAAATATTATTACATAATAATTCATTAACGACTGGTAGTCCGATTTTATTCTTTTTTTTTGTTACATATTTGTACAAAATGAAACAATTATTAGACTAAATTAGAGACAATTACCTTTTTTTTTTTTTTTTTTTTTTTTTTTTTTTTTTTTTTTTTTTTTTTTTTTTTTTTACGCTGGGAAATACGTTTACGTATCCCGCCGCCCGAAGGTGACGGGTATGTGGGACTCGCTGACTGCGAAGTCAGAATACCCACTAAAACCCAGCGGTGCCCTCGTCGTCGTACAAGGACGCCACGGGATCGCTGGTGCATGCCACCGTGACGCCCCGACGGTTGGCTCGTCTACGCGGGCCGCCTTCGGTGATAGAGCGCTCGCGGGCACCGTGAGCAGTGCGATAATCACCTTAAATTTTGGTCATCAGTTCGTCCAGAGAAAACTGACAACAGTAACTGATTAGAATTTTACTCGAGATAGCAATAAACGTACTGCATCGCAGTATCGATCTCGTTTACAAATGGGCCTCTTTTCTCCAGTCGTTGGTATTTGATATAATTTTGCCAAGCACGAATTGTGATACTGTGCATTGACCAATTCATTAACATGCTCGAGACGCTCAACAATCTCTCGACCCCAATCATCATTACGAGCTCGAGCAAGTTCTGAAATACTATTTTTCATACATGATTTACGTACGCTATACACAACATTACGATCGCACAAGCATCTGTTTTTGTTTTGTCTCGACCTCGCTCGCACGCGCCCATGCATACGAGTACCTATATACTTATCTTGGCCGTGTTCCGATATATACTGGAGCACTGCAAGGTGTGAGTAGTGTGACCAGATTTATTTTGACGATACTACTGCTTGGTCTCGTTAAAATCTACTAAATACTACTAAATTAAAACTGGAAAATGACAAAAATCCACTGCATCTAGTTTTTGTATATGATATAAATATAGCTAAAATAAAAAACTAACACCGCATATAAAAACATCGAATTAAAAAAAATACAATTGGTAATGCTAAGGTAGGTACTAGAGATCAAAGTTATTTTGTCAAATCCTCATCAATCAAGTATGAAATGTGGTTCCTCATCTCTATCATATTTCTAATGTGCTTTGATGTAGCCAGCCATGTGGTCCTTTAAAGATGCCAATCTACTCAGAACGTCACAGTTGCATGCTTTACAATGAGCACTTGTATTGTTTTCCTTTGCTTTACATAACTAATTTTTAACGAGGGATCTTGCTCTCATTCTTCACGATATCCTTGAGTATATTTCCGTTTCATTTTAAACACCACGATAAAAAATATAACAAAAGCTCACTTATCGTGATGTATCCTACTTGACTCATGCGACACGCTAGGAATATAATAACAAAGTGGTCAAACTCAAACGGAATCACCAAATTATTAACAAATGAGAAATTCCCCAAATCCTTTCTGTCAAAGAGTTGCGTTCCAATACAATAAAAAGGGGAATACCCAGCACCAAAAGAAATTTAACACAGGGTTGCCATCTTAAGTCGAAAAAGTACCAAAATAGTCCGAAAAATGGAAAAATCTACTAAAAGATACTAAATATTTTTTACCTACTAAATACTATCGTTATTACCTCAAAATCTACCAAAAAAGTAGAAAACTAATAAATCTGGTCATGCTGGGCCCGTCTGACGTCATTTCAGTATACTGCGAAGCCGTTTCTTTTTAGTTTGCTATACTGTGATTAATACTGGTTACTGTTTATAACAGAACGCAGTCCAGTATACTGGACTACTAATATCATCCTCATTTTAAGACTTTTTTTTTCAAATGAAAATATTCATCATGTACACGTTTTCTATTCAACAAGAAAAAAATTTTTATTTTGTATTTTAGACATTTTTGAATAACAATAACAATCATTGTAATAATAACAATCATTCGCGTTGTTATATTTTTGATCACGTGATCACAGTACTGAGAACACCTTACCTCGAAAGCGCCAGTGCTCTAAGTGCAAAAATGGCGGCGATTCATGACGTCATATATTTTTGTATGGTAGTGCGGCAGTGTACTGGCATTCTATAACGGAACGAATTTTTCAGTACTGACAGCACTGGGCAGTGCTCCCAGTATATATTGGAACACGGTCCTTATAGGCTTAAGGAAAGGGATGGCAATTGCGAATAAAGTCGTGGGTACAGCTAGTATATATTATAAACAGAAGTTGTATCTGTACTGTGAAACCCATTAACTTTTGTATAAATTATTTAAAAAAATTTGAATTAAACTTTATCCCAAATGCCAATTCGATAGCAAAAACTACATTGGAATTTCAATACAAAAAAACGTAAGCGCCTCAAACATAAGTTCCATTCGAAAAAATTGACCGGTACATTTATAAGCAATTCATCAACAGGCAAAATATACTTAAAATAACAATGTGTATAGTTTTTACTTAGTGTCTAGCGATTGTGTGATAGACGTGAAAAAAAAAATAAACATACTAAATTTACTGGACCATTCCACATGACGTACCTTTTTAAAAATGAAAAAATAAATAAAAAAATTATACATATAAAAAAAAAAACGGCCTAATATTTGCCTATATCCCATGTTATTTCTAATACCTTCAAGAACATGTGTAGTTTTCGCGTATATTATAAATGTGAAATGTAAGTTTGTTTGTTACGCTATATATATAAATGTGAAATGTAAGTTTGCTTGTTACGCTTTCACGCAAAAACTACGTGTACATGTTCTTGAAGGTATTAAAAATAACATGGGATATAGGCAAATATTAGGCCGTTTTTTTTTAATATGTATAATTTTTTTTTTCATTTTTAATAAGCGCGATAACCGACATCCACGCGGACGAAGCTGCGGGCGGATGCTAGTATTTCATAAGTCGACGCTAATAATTACTGCTTTGCTTATATTAGTCGTATTATATTGTAATATAAAGGCTAGAGCCTTTAATTATCCTTCATAAACAGTTGATGACGCAAATAGATTTTTTTTTAAATGAACCGGTAGCTAACACGACAAAAAATAAAAAAATAAATAAAAACTTTTAAACATAATAAAATCAGTGGTTTTATATACGACAAAAACTATTTTCATAAGCTTAATTTAAATTCATATTATATATACTATTCTATGATGTAAACTTTTATCCCTTTGACATTTAAGTAGGTAACTACCTATTTATCTATCTACTGAATTATTAATGTAGTGACTGTAGCCAAATATCCTTGATGAAATATATTTATGTAAGTAATCACTATAACCTACTACCTATCCAAACTTGCGGTTCCGCTACAGTTAGTTCACAGGCCTTTGAAGTAGTTGTATGAAGTATGGAATGTCGGTGATGTAATAGTAACAAGTTGAAGAGCAAGATCTATTAACAATTAAAAAATAAAAACAAATAAATAATTGCGAAAAATATTGGAGCTTTGATATGACTTTTGTAATTTGTTATATCTCAATAATAATAATTTATTGACTAGGTAAGTGTTAATATTATTTAGCGTTAATTTTATGTACTGTACTGTATCAGCCTGTTAACAACCCACTGCTGAGCGAAAGCCTCTTCTCCACAGAGAAGGGCTGAAGCTTAATCCAGCGCGCCGCTCCATACCGCTACTATGAGTAACGATCGTTATCAGGTATCTATGATAATAACCGGGACCGACGGCTTTACGTGCTCTCCTCCGTACGGTAGGGAGACCCACATCTGTCCCAAGCGAAAATCGAACCCGCAACCAGCGGCGCGCCGTTTGAGGCGACTACTCGCACCACTACACCAGAACGGTCGACAATCGTATGTATGTATAAGTATTTGTTAAAACCACGCAATATGTGATTTATGTGATGTGATGTATATATATATATATATATATATATATATATATATATATATATATATATATATATATATATATATATATATATATATAATAACCATAAACTTAGTAATTCATTTTAAAATTAAAGGTCAAAATGTGAGTTCAAAACTTTACGGGGTCAATTTTATATTAATAATATTTGTGTTTATTTTGAAAGGAAGAGAAACACACTAAATTGGATTAAAACGTTTTATGAGTTCATCATAATTGTAATTGCTCAATTATTTCGTAATGCGCAATTTAGTAATATTTAATTAACGGAGAGCTAAATAATTGCACCAATAATGACTTATCTGTCTCTATTTAACTGCAGGCGATGCTTATTTTTTAAATTAAATACATATAAATAAACGTAACGTAATGACCTTTTCGAGGTAATCATATAAAATTTTAATTGTTTTAAAATAACTAAGAATCATTTCTTTCTTGTAAATACAAGTGTTGTAATTATATAAAATAACGTATTGTTATTAAATTGCGTGTGTTACTTGCGTGACATTATGACAAGCAGACATATGAAATTGACAATCTAACAAATGAGACATGATGAATAAGTTAAATAAATTTCGGCGAAGATAATTAGCGAGTGAATTACGTTGTCAGAATTTGAATACAAGAATCAGGCAATATGAGGTAACAACATTGAAAATCCCAAGAAAAGAGTTTTGATATTTTAACATTAAACTAACATAACAGTGTAACAATTAGGACCTATAATTTTAATACAGTCATAGAACTTTTTAAGGTGTACAATAATGTAGTACATTATTTTGATCTATCTTGTAGGGTTCAGCCAGCGTTTGCAATGTAAGCGCAAAAAAAAATGTGTTTATTTACGACATCACATAAGAAACTTCTGAAATAATCAGTGTTTATCTACTATATTATGCATGTTTATACATATAAACCTTCCTCTTGAATCACTTTATTTAAAAAACCCGCAACAGTAGTTTCCGTTGCGTAGTTTTAAAGATCTAAGCATATATAGGGACAGACAGAGCGGGAAGCGACGGGTTGGATTTAGAATCGTTTGGCACGAATTTGGTCGTGAAACTTTGGTAGGGGGTGGTCTCCCTTATTCCTCCATACTACTCGCAATACAAGGTAATGCACCATTTTTGAAAAAAATGAAAAAGAAATCGCATGAACTAACATCACATTTAGATAGTTTAACGGCATAATTTCGTTCTGTGACATCTCCGGTGCTGCGGAAACGCTTCGTTCTTGCATTAGAAAACACTAGACACTTGCACTTGGAACAACAAACACCATTGTTAATATTTTTCTAATCCTCCCCTCTCGTCCTTAAATTCGTGCCAAACGATTCTAAATTTCAACCGAAGCGACTTTGTTTTATACTATGCAGTGATAATGAAAGTTTAAAAGTTGAAAAGCGTCCGTAGTTCGAAAATTTTGTACAAAATATGATCGGACTAGTGTTTTGAATTTATCGACTGTGAAGAGATTAACTGAAAAATGTAGGAAGACTGGATCAGTTGGAGACACTAAACACACTGGTCGGCAAAAAACAACGATGAACATCAATTCGGCGTCGTGGACAAGAATTGCTAATTTCAAGGATCTCTGTATAGCGTATTCTAACTAAAGATCTGGGTCTCCAGGCTTACAAAATTCATTACCAGAACAATTTAAGCCATTTTATTATGATCACACACAGAGAAGAGCGAGAATGGACTATTGAACATCAACAAGTAAATGCTGATTTTTCAAGCAAAATTATCCTAAACGATAAAGAACATTTTCTTAATAGCTTCGTTAATCGACAAAATTGTTTCATTTTGTGTTCGGAGAATCCACATATGATTGACGACAAATGAATGAATCCACAACGTATCACATTTTGGGATGGAGGCATCATTGGAACATACTTTTTTGAAAACAAGGCTGGTCAACCTATGACTGTTACTGGTGCTTGATGTCACACAGTTTTTTGTTCCGAAATTAGATGATAATAATATAGCCAATATGTACCACCAGCCACCTAAGGTTAGAACTATAGGACTTTTATTCTAGTTTACCAGACATGAGAAAAATGTACCTCTACTATTGTCAACATAAATAATACATGACATATGAACATGATTTGTTTTTTTAATACCATGACTTGTATCGGGGGTTTTAGTAACTCGAGGTATGTTTAAGGTAGTTTTTTCGCTAGGATCATATTTATAGTATATTTAATTTATGTATATAGATTTATAGTACATATATGTATATAAATATTTTTAAAAATTTCCAGCCGCAGGAATATTAATAAATTGCATTTACACAAAACAATAACTTTAAATATTTTTGTTTTAATAACGTACGATAAAAATTATGTCTGGCCTAATCGTGGGGGATTTGTAAATGATCGTCGTATTGTCTGACGAAGAGAAAATAGCTTAATTGACATCTCATTTTATTTAACTATTTTTCTTTTAGGTCAGATATAAAGATGAATTGCAAGTAACTGGATATGACTGTTGTGACTACTGTAACTGGATATGATTGTGACAGGTCTAATTCAATTATTTAATTATTTGTCAGTATTGTGCACACGCACTTGACGACCTTCATCTAACTAACGCCTTTTATATAACTAAGAACCCTTAATATTAAAACGACCGAAAGTTAAGTTACTAATTTTTCTACAAAGATAATTTTGATTATGATATTATTATCAATAAAACTGGAAAGAAATTTTAAAATCCAATAAAACCACTTAATGTATATTAAAAAAAAACTATGTGTACCTACATAATAATCAGCAAGTTACTAAATACGTCATAGTGTAAGGCGGAGTTGAGCAAGAACAACCTTACCTATACCTAATCTAGATCAAGTAGTTTAAGCAATTCGCATTATGAACTAAAATTGTACGCCTAAATAAATATAAACACATATAACTGCAGGGTAGAAGAAATGGTTAAATACAGAATTTACATATTGTAGTTATGTAAATATTTTGATATGTAATAAAAGTTTAGTACATAGATATCAATATTAAAGACAATCTACTAAACTATTATTTTTAAAAAAATTAGGTCTTTCCATATTAGAATTTCGAAATTTTAAGTTACATTGTTAAACGTAACCAATGACATTAAAAATTATAATCATATTTTTAATTCGTTTCAGCTAAAACATATTTATTACTTTATAGGTATATTTATTAACACTATTTGTACATATCAATACCCTGTAGTCAAGTCACGACAAATAAATTTACAAATCAAATCACGATATTATGATTAATTTAGTTTATTCTTTGTCTTTATTAACTTAATATGGTTCGGTGCGAGCGTGCAGAGTGTGGCGAGTAAACCTGTTCTGATTTATCAGATCGTGAGGTATTTTAAACTTGAATGCAAATAAATTGCAAGATGATAGCGAACTTGAGAATAGCTTATTTAAGTGTATAATATTTTCTGTGCTCTTTTGTAAAACCGTAGACATTTACGATAGCTTATAATTTGTTTGGCAGTCACAGTTTTATGTAAAGTTGGCAAAGCCTAATAGTCCGGTCAAAATAGATATTGACCCTTGCATAAGCTCACAACAAGCGGAAAATTTACAGGCATGTAAGAAATACTACTCAGTGTGTGCAAATAGGTCGTAAAAATTGTGTGAGAAAAAGCCATTTGAAAGTTAGCTGGTATTCCCCATAAAATGCACACGTTTCCACGCCACGCGTTTAAATCGCTCTTCTTTTCCATTCGATATTTTTTTTCACCACCGGCTTGATTTAATAGATCTTAATGATTATCGATAAAGCACATATAAATGTTAATAGTCCGGGTTTTCAGTCACACCGAATGACTTTTTCGCAGAAATGGTAAATCTTAGAGAAAAAAGTATAAGAACAATTTTAGTAGATAATTATCTGGTCTACAATTTTCTGACCTGTTTTTATCGTAAAACTAACCGTTTGACTTTTAGGATTTTATTAGTGGTTCGTCCGTTGTTAGTTTATGCAAGTGTACCATTATTTTTTGGGCTAATTTGACTTGGCTATAAGAATTATTATAATATTTTCAATAAAATATTGTTTATCATATGTTGTATTAATACAATTATACAACATAAGATCTCAAATTATATGTGTAATTTATAATAACGTCTCCTATAGTTGCACACAAAGGTACATGTTTTGAACACCACTAAACATTAATATTTCTTTTTTTATTATTTAAGGTTTAAATAAGCTATGAAATAGTGTAATTTTTTTTCGAAAACTTGAGTCATAGTTTTATTAATCGGGAAAAAAAACAGGTTTAAATCTAGTACATCTACAAATAAACACATTATAAATGTAATTAATATAAAAAATATTGCACTCATTAAAATGATGTTGTTACACAAAAACACAAGGAAGTGATACATACCTGTATCGCCCTAAACTGGATTAAAATTCGTCTTATTCGTCAATACCTGCCCTCGTTCATAGTCGCTCTAAATAAATGTTATATTGACATTTATTACCTCACATTTATAGGCATGTATGCTATTTTAATTAAAAACATAAATTGTATCTATATATTTGCTTTAAAAACATGCGTCACGTCAATAGTCAGGCTTTTATAATAAACGATCTGTTCCCGCGACTTCTTTCGCGTGGCAATCTATCCTACGGGTACCTAACATTCTTTCGATATAAAAAGTAGCCTTGTGCTTTTCCGGATTATAATCCAATCTCTGCGCCAAATTTCATCAGATATTTCTGGCGTGTTTGAGTAACTAACAGCCATTCATTGTAGCTTTTGCATTTACGTAATTAACGTATATTATCTACGTAACATTAGTAAGATTAATTTAATTTGTGTCAATATAATTCAATTGATAGCCGTTCGGTGTACCTAGTGATAAAGTCAGTCTAACGTTAACAATTAAGGATTCGTGTTAACTAGGCATTCCGTGCAATTACATCCGTGTTCAATTTTTAAACAATTAGCATCATTAGTTTTTATGTAGAAATAGGTGTTGATACTTGATACCTACTTACTCCTCAAAAAAATGTACTCAATTGTAAGTAATATGTGAACATTTTATTTGTAGCAGCAATTTTTGGCACTCCTGTCGTTTCATTTTAAAGTAAAATTTTGAGTCTTTATGTCACAAAAAATTGCAACTATCAAATTTTTAGGTTATAACGTGCAATGATTTTAATTTTGTGATGAAAAATTTTGTCATCCAACCATATAATAACACTGCAGATTGTCTATCTCAGTTGATATAATAAATATTAAGATTAAGAAATTTCTAGTTTGTACTGAGTAAACCTAACAAATTGGATAAAATACCTCAGGCGTATTGATTAAAATTACGCAATAATTGATAATTGCGCAGCCATCGCACGATTGATTGCTCTATATTAATTATAACTGCTTTACAATTGTTAAATATAGGTATTGTTTATATTATATTTGATATTAATTTCACCCGCAGGCTCACCAGACACGGTTATAGTCACATAATGTATATTGCTAGTTAGAAAAGAGGCAAAAAAAACTACTTCAACATACAAACAAATGATCTTTAATTGCATTTTAATGGCACAATGCTTTTAATTAAAATTAGCAAAAATAATTTAAACATAGAAAATATTTCATAAGTTGTAAAAAAAAATTGGTTGCGTCTAGTAAGAAAATGGACTAATTTTTGAAGTTATACTTCTTGGCGCATTAGGGAAAAATGAGAGTAAATTTTTACGATGCGCGCGCGCACCGTCACAAAAAAACCGATACCCCGAAGTTAGCTAGTCAACATTATAGTTTTTTATATTAGTGTTTTGAATTTATCGACTGTGAAGAGATTAACTGAAAAATGTAGGAAGACTGGATCAGTTGGAGACACTAAACACACTGGTCGGCAAAAAACAACGATGAACATCAATTCGGCGTCGTGGACAAGAATTGCTAATTTCAAGGATCTCTGTATAGCGTATTCTAACTAAAGATCTGGGTCTCCAGGCTTACAAAATTCATTACCAGAACAATTTAAGCCATTTTATTATGATCACACACAGAGAAGAGCGAGAATGGACTATTGAACATCAACAAGTAAATGCTGATTTTTCAAGCAAAATTATCCTAAACGATAAAGAACATTTTCTTAATAGCTTCGTTAATCGACAAAATTGTTTCATTTTGTGTTCGGAGAATCCACATATGATTGACGACAAATGAATGAATCCACAACGTATCACATTTTGGGATGGAGGCATCATTGGAACATACTTTTTTGAAAACAAGGCTGGTCAACCTATGACTGTTACTGGTGCTTGATGTCACACAGTTTTTTGTTCCGAAATTAGATGATAATAATATAGCCAATATGTACCACCAGCCACCTAAGGTTAGAACTATAGGACTTTTATTCTAGTTTACCAGACATGAGAAAAATGTACCCCTACTATTGTCAACATAAATAATACATGACATATGAACATGATTTGTTTTTTTAATACCATGACTTGTATCGGGGGTTTTAGTAACTCGAGGTATGTTTAAGGTAGTTTTTTCGCTAGGATCATATTTATAGTATATTTAATTTATGTATATAGATTTATAGTACATATATGTATATAAATATTTTTAAAAATTTCCAGCCGCAGGAATATTAATAAATTGCATTTACACAAAACAATAACTTTAAATATTTTTGTTTTAATAACGTACGATAAAAATTATGTCTGGCCTAATCGTGGGGGATTTGTAAATGATCGTCGTATTGTCTGACGAAGAGAAAATAGCTTAATTGACATCTCATTTTATTTAACTATTTTTCTTTTAGGTCAGATATAAAGATGAATTGCAAGTAACTGGATATGACTGTTGTGACTACTGTAACTGGATATGATTGTGACAGGTCTAATTCAATTATTTAATTATTTGTCAGTATTGTGCACACGCACTTGACGACCTTCATCTAACTAACGCCTTTTATATAACTAAGAACCCTTAATATTAAAACGACCGAAAGTTAAGTTACTAATTTTTCTACAAAGATAATTTTGATTATGATATTATTATCAATAAAACTGGAAAGAAATTTTAAAATCCAATAAAACCACTTAATGTATATTAAAAAAAAACTATGTGTACCTACATAATAATCAGCAAGTTACTAAATACGTCATAGTGTAAGGCGGAGTTGAGCAAGAACAACCTTACCTATACCTAATCTAGATCAAGTAGTTTAAGCAATTCGCATTATGAACTAAAATTGTACGCCTAAATAAATATAAACACATATAACTGCAGGGTAGAAGAAATGGTTAAATACAGAATTTACATATTGTAGTTATGTAAATATTTTGATATGTAATAAAAGTTTAGTACATAGATATCAATATTAAAGACAATCTACTAAACTATTATTTTTAAAAAAATTAGGTCTTTCCATATTAGAATTTCGAAATTTTAAGTTACATTGTTAAACGTAACCAATGACATTAAAAATTATAATCATATTTTTAATTCGTTTCAGCTAAAACATATTTATTACTTTATAGGTATATTTATTAACACTATTTGTACATATCAATACCCTGTAGTCAAGTCACGACAAATAAATTTACAAATCAAATCACGATATTATGATTAATTTAGTTTATTCTTTGTCTTTATTAACTTAATATGGTTCGGTGCGAGCGTGCAGAGTGTGGCGAGTAAACCTGTTCTGATTTATCAGATCGTGAGGTATTTTAAACTTGAATGCAAATAAATTGCAAGATGATAGCGAACTTGAGAATAGCTTATTTAAGTGTATAATATTTTCTGTGCTCTTTTGTAAAACCGTAGACATTTACGATAGCTTATAATTTGTTTGGCAGTCACAGTTTTATGTAAAGTTGGCAAAGCCTAATAGTCCGGTCAAAATAGATATTGACCCTTGCATAAGCTCACAACAAGCGGAAAATTTACAGGCATGTAAGAAATACTACTCAGTGTGTGCAAATAGGTCGTAAAAATTGTGTGAGAAAAAGCCATTTGAAAGTTAGCTGGTATTCCCCATAAAATGCACACGTTTCCACGCCACGCGTTTAAATCGCTCTTCTTTTCCATTCGATATTTTTTTTCACCACCGGCTTGATTTAATAGATCTTAATGATTATCGATAAAGCACATATAAATGTTAATAGTCCGGGTTTTCAGTCACACCGAATGACTTTTTCGCAGAAATGGTAAATCTTAGAGAAAAAAGTATAAGAACAATTTTAGTAGATAATTATCTGGTCTACAATTTTCTGACCTGTTTTTATCGTAAAACTAACCGTTTGACTTTTAGGATTTTATTAGTGGTTCGTCCGTTGTTAGTTTATGCAAGTGTACCATTATTTTTTGGGCTAATTTGACTTGGCTATAAGAATTATTATAATATTTTCAATAAAATATTGTTTATCATATGTTGTATTAATACAATTATACAACATAAGATCTCAAATTATATGTGTAATTTATAATAACGTCTCCTATAGTTGCACACAAAGGTACATGTTTTGAACACCACTAAACATTAATATTTCTTTTTTTATTATTTAAGGTTTAAATAAGCTATGAAATAGTGTAATTTTTTTTCGAAAACTTGAGTCATAGTTTTATTAATCGGGAAAAAAAACAGGTTTAAATCTAGTACATCTACAAATAAACACATTATAAATGTAATTAATATAAAAAATATTGCACTCATTAAAATGATGTTGTTACACAAAAACACAAGGAAGTGATACATACCTGTATCGCCCTAAACTGGATTAAAATTCGTCTTATTCGTCAATACCTGCCCTCGTTCATAGTCGCTCTAAATAAATGTTATATTGACATTTATTACCTCACATTTATAGGCATGTATGCTATTTTAATTAAAAACATAAATTGTATCTATATATTTGCTTTAAAAACATGCGTCACGTCAATAGTCAGGCTTTTATAATAAACGATCTGTTCCCGCGACTTCTTTCGCGTGGCAATCTATCCTACGGGTACCTAACATTCTTTCGATATAAAAAGTAGCCTTGTGCTTTTCCGGATTATAATCCAATCTCTGCGCCAAATTTCATCAGATATTTCTGGCGTGTTTGAGTAACTAACAGCCATTCATTGTAGCTTTTGCATTTACGTAATTAACGTATATTATGTACGTAACATTAGTAAGATTAATTTAATTTGTGTCAATATATGTAATTCAATTGATAGCCGTTCGGTGTAGTGATAAAGTCAGTCTAACGTTAACAGTTAAGGATTCGTATTAACTAGGCATTCCGTGCAATTACATCCGTGTTCAATTTTTAAACAATTAGCATGATTAATTTTTATGTAGAAATAGGTGCTGATACTTGATACCTACTTACTCCTCAAAAAAATGTACTCAATTGTAAGTAATATGTGAACATTTTATTTGTAGCAGCAATTTTTGGCACTCCTGTCGTTTCATTTTAAAGTAAAATTTTGAGTCTTTATGTCACAAAAAATTGCAACTATCAAATTTTTAGGTTATAACGTGCAATGATTTTAATTTTGTGATGAAAAATTTTGTCATCCAACCATATAATAACACTGCAGATTGTCTATCTCAGTTGATATAATAAATATTAAGATTAAGAAATTTCTAGTTTGTACTGAGTAAACCTAACAAATTGGATAAAATACCTCAGGCGTATTGATTAAAATTACGCAATAATTGATAATTGCGCAGCCATCGCACGATTGATTGCTCTATATTAATTATAACTACTTTACAATTGTTAAATATAGGTATTGTTTATATTATATTTGATATTAATTTCACCGGTAGGCTCACCAGACACGGCTATAGTCACATAATGTATATTGCTAGTTAGAAAAGAGGCAAAAAAAAAAACTACTTCAACATACAAACAATTAAGAAAAAATGATGACTTTTTTTCTGTTATTAGTGTTGTTTTACTTTCATAAATATAGATCATAAATGTGTTCGATTATATATTTAAATGTACCGCATAAATAATTTATTAATAAGTTAATTTTTATGTTTCCATTACTGCAGATGATTATGATAAGAAAGCTTAGGTATAATGATATATGACAACGGATTACAAAGAATTGTCGGTTGTCGTTTTCACTATAAAATTTTACTAGTCTATTAAAACGTAATATTTTTATTATTTTTAAAATTTTTAATTACCTTACAGTACAGAATGTATCTAATAAATAATATGTAACAAAAATATTAAATTTATTGATCGTACCCTATTTACATTTAGTGTAGAAATTCTGAGAAACTATCGACTTATATATGAAAAAATTGGCAAGACTAGAGATTTTTAATTGATACACTCCGTATAATTGGAAAGTTATTTTACCCAAAAGTAATACATATAAGCTACAAAATATCATTCCACGACTCATAGGTGTGGAACATCAACAATAGATGTGATTAAATCTGATGGGCATTAAAAATAAACGGAAATTAACCTTACATCTGTGTTAGTTTTCTAATTACAAATATTACGACTAAACGCGAAAGTTTGTAAGGATGGATGGTGGATAGATCTCGCACTCTAAAATTACTAAACCGTTTGTAATGGATCTTGGTAAGTAAATAATTATAATTTTATACAATAATATGTTTTATATATAGTTATAAGTATATAAATAGAAGACAAGTATAGTTGATAAGTATATATATAGGTAGAAGAGATAGATTAATACATAGGCTACTCTTAATACGGAAATTTCCACAAGATTGGGATTTACCTACGCAGGCAACCGTGGCTAGTACATATTACTATTACATATTAAGCTTTAATTTAAAATTTATTATTTTCTTACATGTTTGAAATATTAGAAGTTTCGAGGGTAATTGGAAAAAAAAATGTATGCATAAAATTTCGAGTTACAACTTTAAAAAGTTAAGTAATGACCATAAACGTTAACTTATCTGACAAGTATCACATTTTCACAAGGTTTACAAGAATAAAATCACTAATAGAGTAATATTTACATAGTCTTTCTTCCTTACATAAAATTAAAAGTCTTAAACAAGCGAATTAAATATAATAATTAGTTTATATAAAAGCTTTTCGCATGTAGCAAATATTTTTCTAAGATATTAAGTACTGATAATTTATTTCATTCTATCAAAGGTTTATTTTAGGTGAAGGACTTCGTAACACGACGCAGCGAACCAAATCGGAATGTCAGTTACCGTCAGGAATTTCTGATTAAATAAAATATGGAGTTTTTATGAATTTTGTCCAAAAAAAAAAAGAAAACAAAAGTAATAATAACCATGTCACTCATATTATCATTTTTCCAAAAATATTACAAACATTGGCCGCTGTCCTTTGCGAAATTAACTCGAGATATAAGTTTCAGCATAGTAAAATACATTTCAAAATCTAAAATATATTTTAATAATTTTTGCTTGTTGTAATTGCGAAAAGGCTGGGGTAATCGGGAATAGTGCGATATGTGTATAGACTCCTAACAGGTCTGCGTTTAGTGTCACGCTAGCTCAGGATCAGGGCCCAAGTTGAAATGCAATTATTACTCTTGTTTTATACATAATGATAATTTTTAAATGAAGGTAATTAATTCAACAGTAGCCTTTATTAAAAACTTACAAAGGTAGTTACTTAATTTATGTACCTACACAGTAATTACACTATGTGTGGAAAAGGCATATATACTTCAATTTTTGTCTTTACAAATTACTAATAAATAAATATATATACACTGGTTAATATGGATAAAAGGTTGATTTTTACAAAATAGTTTAGGATATACTACTTAAAAATTTTATTTTTTAAATAATTTATTTTAGAAATGTAACTGACCTTGAGTAACATTTTAAACGAAAAGTAATAAAAAAATTGGAACAAAAATTGTATTATATCGTATAGCGGACCTTTTAAATCCGCACGCGTTTACACTGAAGGTTAACATGAGGCTGTTGTATTGAGAGTAATGTGGGTGGAGTGGAGATACTGCCTTAGACCTTTGCTGTCTATACTATATGAACTTGATATAAAAGATATGAAATTAATAACTAATCAATCTATTATCAAGCATAATGATTGACATTTCGTTTCCTGTGTATGCAACATGTCTATTTAGATTGTTTCGTTATTGTAAATGTTAGAAGTCAGAAAATGTTATAAATTAAATTATTTCATAGAATTTTAATTCATACCAGAAAAATAATCCATGTACAATTGATCCTCATTTCGTTACAGAAAAAAATATCCGCACAAAAACAGCTGATTGATATTACTGTATTGATAAGGACATGTCCACTTTTATTTGAATGACTAACAAAAACATCATTTCGAGTTTATATTTTAATCGTAATGTCTATTCTTTACTCATTTTATTTCAACGCGGTTTCAGGAGGCTTTTAACACAGTGTAAAACTAAGCGAGGCTTATGTTTCTCTATTCGTTATACGAATCAAAAAGCGCTTCACTTCTAGTACACGTGTGCCCTGCGCGCGCGTCGCGTTTAACTACGCTACTCAACACTACGTAAACACCAACCGATGACCTTCCTAATTAAGTATTTAATTTATGTAATGCACTTTCTTAAAAGAAGTTATGACGTATAAAGTCTGAATAATCAAATAAATAAAGAATATTGTGTACAGTTGAAACATCATCTATGACATACATATTATTTATTAAATACAGCAATTATAATTACAAACTATTTATAATTATTACGGAGCTATTGTCTATATATATAATGAAATATTTGCTACAATAATTAATTTTCAAAACAAAAATTAATTAAGAGTGCTTTAAATATTAATATAACATACTTTCTGGCTTAAACTAATATCCGTAGTACGGATCATGTTCAAATTGATGTGCACCGTTCTGTGGTATTTGCGGCTCATACATTGGGTGAGGCTGAGGCTGAAACAGTTAAAAATCATGATTGCTTTCAATATAGATCCTTATTCGGAAAGTCGTCGAGAAGTTGTCCGGTACTTCTAGAGTTTTAAATGGAATGTGCGCAGCGTCAATAACTCGACTAGGTACATCTAAATGTCACATATTGTTAAACCTATACACTTTTTTGTTCATATCTCTCGTGAAGGTTTTCCGATCAGCTGCTTGTTGCGTGGTCATACAGTGATTTATTTGTCGAGGACATTTTAGTTTCATTTGAGATTATATTTAATAGATCTAAAAGCTAGGGCTAATAAAAAGGTTCTAAATACTGAAAAGACGTTTTGAAAAAATAGTTGCTTCTAATGTAGCAAATTATTATATAAACAAATTCAAAAGTATATTAAAACATCTGATTTATAATTTACCTGATAATTATGGATGATTTTGTTCTTTTCAGGTGTTTCATGTTGATGTTTTTTCCCGTGTGAATGTTGGGCAAGGAGCTCTTTAACTTTCATTTTCGTTGATAACAAATTTGCCGCCAAAGCTTTATTAAACGCCTTGAGTTCTTTTATCTTCGCTTTTACGACCCACAAGCCATCTTTAAGAAGGTCTAGCTTTCCGAGTTTCATGTCTTCGTCTTCCTGGTATTCATCGTGGTTGTAGGCGGGCGTGTCGTATGCTGCCCGAAACAATTGCTGCTCGTCTTCATCTAGTTCTACGTATCGTGGTTTCAGCATTACTAAAATATATGCATATTTTTATTTTAAAACAAATTAATTTAAATTAACTAGTTAAGCTTTTATCATTAATACCTAGCACAAAAAGAGCTGCGTACCTACTTGAGATTGGGTTGAGTACTTACTCATGCTGCACTAATGACATAATATAGGTAGTAAATAGGATTAATGGGTAATATAAGGCACTTCTAATAGTATAACGCTGTCAAACAGATTCTCATTTTAATTGTTTATTGCTAAGTACCAATCTGGTTTGACCAGGAACTATTGATTTATTATACAAGCAATAGGCAAAAGAGAAACGAAAGTCTTTTGTATTTTGTCATTGATTTATATATGTCTTTTAAGATTTTGCCGCTGTGATAAATGATTTGCTATTAAGTCGAAAAAACGCGGAATTAAAGTCTTTTTGTGTTTAGGATGTGCTACGTACCTAGATACCTACGCGTCTCTTTACATGGTATTCTTATTTACAATAAAATGTATTTTTTTCAAGTTGTGGGCTAATATGACTGGACTACATGTTATTGTGGTAAACTATAAATGTTGATGTTTTTGATACTTACGATATATTTCTTCCTTTCAATAAGTTTTTTAATGTCTCTAAGTTATGTAAAAAAAAAAATTTTAAAATTTATTTTAAAAATATCAAAAATACGAATGAAACTTATTTCTTTTTGTTTGCTTATTTTGAAGAACAACAGAATGTAACACATAAGATAGCTTATTTATGTAGATGAAAAAAAAACTCACGTGCTCATTGTCTAAGTCTTTATTAAAAATTATAAAATTTGAACACTTACCCGGATTTAAGAAAAGTACAATTAGAAAAATACCGCTAATCATATTGATATAATTGTAAGATTATATATATATTTAGAAAAATACGACAACCGCGAAATTATTTGACCAAGCACTGAATAATTTATAATTACGTGAAACTTATGAGTTTACGGTGATGTGATGACATAATATTTTTCTTATACCCTCATTTATTTTCATTAATTTGGACTAATGGCTTTCAGTATTGCCAAAATAACACGAATGATTTCGTCAATATAGAATAAAGAAGACACGAAAGAGATTGGACCAATCAAATGGTCAATAAAAAATTTAATACCCTAGGAATAGTAGGTGTTTTATGATTTACCCTTAACATGGACAATACAAACATTTTAAATGCGATAAACATATCTAAATATTGTTAGAAATCTATTTTAGGGCAATCACAAGATTGCCTCAATTTACTGAACTGAATTACCCTGTAAACGTCCAGCTGCTGGGCAATGGTTTCTTTTCCATATATGAACAGGATATATTTAAATTTTATTTTAATATTAACAAAAAAAAAAGCCAAAATGAACTAAACATAAGCATCAGCAAATATTTAATATTTACAGAGTGGCAGATTTTGCAAGAAAGGATATCATAGATGGAATAAAGGAATTTGCGACAATGAAAATTATATGAGATGCTAAACCCTTGTCGAGACCATATTCGTACAAAGAGTATTTGCACACATAAAATTTTAGCTAGATAAATTGGAGTACACGAATATCTAAAACGTAAACGGCAAATTTGATGTTACCCAGTGGTCTGCATGTCTATGATAAAAAGATTAAGGACGTCTTGGGAAAACAGGCTGAATGACAGCATTATGTCTGCCCTTGACCGATTTTGGCTCAATCCAGAACAGATTCCAGGAAATGTCCAAATAATTACTCTGGACTACTATTTTCTTGATATTGGGATCATACCTACTATATTGGCTAGAGCTATAACCTTTAGTAAGTTTATACAGCCAATTTAACACAAGACTCATTTATTTGAGTGATATGTTATTAGATTCTTATTTTAATAGGGGAAGATGGGGGAATGGCGGTCACTTAAGCAGTAATTCATTTTTTATTTTATATCTGGGATTTACGTTATAGGTAACTGACTTTTAACATAGCTTATATAGTGGGCTATAGATATATATGAGGCACATCATAAATTTATTACGGTTTTCTTATTTTTTTAATCATTTTGTAAAACCCTTCGTTGACCGCGATTACCCGCAGATGCGGGTAATACCGGTCTACTGTTGGGGTATTACCGGTCATTCAAAATTAACACAGGATTGCTTCTAAAATGTACCGAAACGAAATAAACCGATATTTTATTCATAATTATCTTTATTTTTTATATTTTAAACAAAATGAACCAATTTTTTTTTATATTAAAAAAAAATTAATAATTATTTATATTTATACTTTAAAAATCACATATTTAGACGCATAGGAACTGTTTTGCCTCCTTTCCTAGTTGGTCACTGACCCTTCTTTCTTCTGTCCCTTTTTGGCAATAATTGTACCAGAGTCTTTCACGGTGGTCACATCAGTCTCAACAATGTTGTACACTTTAAATCCAATAAACTGATGTTTTTGCACAATATCTTCCAGATATTGGAAAAATAAGTTATCCTCCATCTATGTTAAATGATGTCACGATTCATATGCCTCTGGATGGCGAATGGTTATTGAAGGATTTCTCTTTAAAAACCATATAGTCAATCTTTTCCTACTAGCTTCCTCTCCCTGTTGAAATTATGCTTTATGTTATGTTTCTTGGCATAAATGAAAGCTGCATTACGAACTTGTAGTGGACTTAGGCCGTAAAAAAGTTTGGCTAGAAGTTATATATTCTCAACCATACCCTTCTCTACTTCTGGAGAAAAAGTAGAATGTCTTCCTAGAGAAAATCCTGTAATTAAAACATTCTTCTTGATGCGATCTTGTAGCGTGCTGAAGGGTATGCTGAACTTCTTGGCAGTTAAACGTGAGGTAGAGAGAGGCTACCATTGAAAAGGAAGGATCCTTCGACCAGACGGTGTTGCGTCTGGTGGGCTACGCGCCACTTAACATTTGTTGTTGGGTTCTTGTATATATCTTCAATCGCTTTGAAAACTTCGATAGCGCAATGTAGGATACGTCTGTTTCTTCTAGTTCGTATATGGCGAGATAGATGTCGCTATATCACTCCCCCTCCGAGACCGGAGGTCGATAGCAGGTTGAGTCGTCCATACATCTTGTTATGCTTGCCGGGCCAGTGGAATGTTCCAGTGAGTCGGAACCAGATGCCGCATAGTTCGCGGTGAGTCGGAATTGTCTGCGGTGGTGCCCCAGTGAGTCGGGGTGGTGCAGTGTTTGCGTAGTGGCTGGCTGCTGCGTCGACCAGGAGAGAAGTGCGTCTCTGCTTGCTGACCGGCCGAAGTGCAGTGTGCTGTGCCAAGGTCGCTGCGAAGGCTGTG
This sequence comes from Euphydryas editha, assembly GCA_036937285.1. Taxonomy (NCBI): domain Eukaryota; kingdom Metazoa; phylum Arthropoda; class Insecta; order Lepidoptera; family Nymphalidae; genus Euphydryas; species Euphydryas editha. Next base: position 10,016,269 of record JAUPFZ010000011.1, read on the forward strand.
GGCGATGACCAGGAATGCGCGTCCGCTGCATGCTTGTGGTCAGGATACCCGTAGTAGCCCTGGATGCTGGCTGGCTGTATGACTCGCTGCTCGAAAGCTTGAGGAAGTGATGATGAAGTTACGATGACGTAGATTTGCGAAGGCTGCGCTGACGTTCATGCTCGGGGTCACCAGTTTGAGGTAGAGAGAGGCTACCATTGAAAAGGAAGGATCCTTCGACCAGACGGTGTTGCGTCTGGTGGGCTACGCGCCACTTAACATTTGTTGTTGGGTTCTTGTATATATCTTCAATCGCTTTGAAAACTTCGATAGCGCAATGTAGGATACGTCTGTTTCTTCTAGTTCGTATATGGCGAGATAGATTTCGCTACAAACGTAAAGAATTCCCAGCACTAACGGCTTCAACAGCCTTTACTAACTCTTCTTTGGTCTTTTCCTTTGGTTGTGGTTTTTTCCCTGAGTCGCGGCATCTATTTAACTATGAAAATAAGTGTAGTGAGATATTATATTAACAAACAAAGAAATAATATTATATTGTCTTATATTTATATTGTCTTATAATTCCATACGGGGTAATACTGGTCACTGACCGGTATTGCCCGCTTAGAATGATTGCCATTACCCCAAAATACGAAAACGGTTTCTTTGGTTAGTCACGAAAAACGTAATTAACTTTCATAAAATCCAACAAGCACATTTGATATACTTTTAAATGTATATTAATTAACTTTAAGAAAGATATTGATTGGTATAAATCACTTTAAGCTTACCTTTCACCGAATTTTCGATTTTATTAGAACAAAACACGTCCGAACCTGTTTACAGTTGTTAAACTCACTGCGCGCGAAGAAAAATGACGCCGGTTGGTAAATAAGTTTACCCGGCCGCATACTAAATGGCGACAATAGTAGCGATTGCATAATGTTTTTGGAAGTTTTAGATTTTGACGTGACCGGCATTGCCCACTGACTGCCATTCCCCCATCTTACCCTAACTTTTTTTGAATATACTGTAATCTGACTTTTCCTATATATTTTCTTATTTCTTATTGCGCGTTTAAGTCGTTTGTAGCAAACTACAAAATTTTACTTCATATGCATACCAGACATATTATTATAATATTAAAAAAATGTATTATTCATTATGTTTTTGTATATTTACTGATTTATATACTTTGGTACTTCGACAGTAAATTGTAACACTTATACTTGTTACCTTCACTTATTATACTATTGTTAATTTGGATCGAACTTCTCAATAACACCGAAGGTAAAACAAAATCATATTCTTGTACTTCTTTTATTGTGACTAATTTATAATAATTTTGAACACCAATTTATATAAGTAGGTATGTGCAAAATGGAAAACTTGCTTTATTATAATTATTCTTAAATATAACAGCTATACTAAAAGTGAACACATTGATCAATTCGATATGTTTTAACAAATATACTTAAACTAAAATTCGTAATTAACCTATATCTAAGGTAAATTTTGTTTTAATTTGAAACATGTATAAAATATATTTTGAGATTATAAAAAAGATTACAAAATATTTTTAACAACTTTATAAAGTAAATAAATAGAAAACAACTAAAAAAGCAACTTACAATAAATTTTATAAGTTTCAAAATTCAATGTCAATAAATAAAACAGATAAAGTAAATATTCAAAGTTTACTGCGCTAATAGCGAGAGAATAAATTGTAGCAAACATCGAAACCATCGAAACTACGAGTGAACCTGGTGCCAAACTATAGAATATTATAAATTTTAAAACTTAACTATTACTTTTTTTTAAAAGAACAATATTGCGTATATTATAATATCTAGTGATAAATATTAAAAAAAAAAAAATTACTTTCGCTATAACATTATTATTTATCCATAGGTATTAAAGTATAGATTGATAAAGGAGACTGTCGTTTGGGTGAAATTCTCCTTTTTGATTGTAATTAATTTATCGAAAACGACATTGTACTAAAAATAATTTAACTCTTAACATTTTATTTAGTACAAACGCTTAGCTTACAATAGAGCTTAGTTTTGACATCTGTAAGATTGGCTGACATTTTCGGTTACTTTTTCGCTTTTATATAATCCTTAGGTTTATTTGATGGTCTAATAGATTGTTACTCCTAAATGATATACCTTTCCAATGCTAAGATAATTTAAAATTGGTGGATATAAAAATAAATCTTTCCTGTTTATAATAGCACAGATGAGTACATATCTTGTAAAGCGCTATTAGCTTACAATGTAAATAATATTTGACTAAAATGTTTGAAAGATTTGACACTTTACCTTCATTTGAAATGTAAATATATTAACACATCCTGATGTAGCTGTTAGTACATGAAGAAATGATTTATATAAATATAAAAGTCAACGAAAGCGTAAACTTTTATTATAACACAGAAATAAAGAAATGTTTTCGAATAACTAGGCACATATTAGAAAACATATTCAGATATGCTGTATTCCTATTTATACATACCAATATGAACGCAGGTGAAATAACAACTGTTCTTTATACTAAGCTATATTATATATTTCTAAAAAAACATGAATAGGTACTATTTTAGATTTTTCATGTCGTAAAAAATATTACGTGATATTTGCCGAGAATGCTCACCCCCCCACTTGAGATTCTCTGAGATTTCGCTTGACCCAACCCTAAACGCCTCACGTAATTTATGGATGCCCCTTACTTTGTATAAATAAAAGTTACCATACTAAAATAATACTTAAAGTACACATTTATTAACAACATATTATAATATTATGGAGAAAATTACGCATTGTATAGCTTTTTTTGATATAATGATACTCAACACTTATTATTAAATTTGATGTAATTAATATAGTTAAAAATAATTGTATCTAAATATTTTGATAACGCCGAGCTTAATCCGGCTAGAAGCGGGCGCGGCGACGCGACTGTCACAACGCAGCGCGTCCTTTGTACAGATCGTCCTCGAGATCGAACGCCGGGTCGGCGTATCCGGAGTCGTCGTAGCGCAGGGACCTAGAACGATGAACTTACCTTTACATCTTAAATTCACCTTTAAATACTATTTCTAGTGATAATATTATAGTGATGACAACCGTTCTAGGGTGTACTGGTGCAAGTAGTTGCCTTAACGCCGCGCGCTGGCGACCGCTAGTTCGATTACAACTTGGAGCAGACACTAGTTTTGTACAAATATTTGTTTCTGGTCCTTCAAATCGTCATTTTACAAATTAACACTTTAAAGTGATTATTATTTTGTAAAAGTGAAGCTACCACCGATTCAGAATGTGGATTCAGCAGAAAAGAATCGGCAAGAAACTCCGCAGTTACTCTTTTGAAAATAATATATATGATCATGCAATACCACTAAGTCCACACATCTTTATCGACTAACGCCGAGTTGCACGAAACAAATTTTAAATTTAAGTGTTTATTAAACTAATTTAATCACAAGAATCGTGATTATCTGTTGCACGAAACCTACATCTGATTAAGTTAACAAAAAAATTTTGTTAAATTAAAGACCTATCTAACGGATGATTAATTCCAACAGCTTTAAATTAATCATAAGATCAACTAATTTTAAGATTAATTGCAACTTAACTAACGGAAAGTTAGCGACGGTTTCGTGCAACTCGCCGTAAGTAATCCTGCACCGAATAATACGCTTTATCTATTTTTTTTATTGAAATGCCTGAAGTTATAAAACAGAAATTATTGTAATTAATTCATGAATTATCGAGACAGGTATGCGTGATAATTTAAAGTTCGAATTGCTTTTTTTGTTGAATTTTTGAGATCTACAGTTCCGCAATATAAATATGTTGTTGCAATACCATTTTCTTTATTCTTGTAAATTTTCTTTTTGTAAATTAATAATAATAAAAAAATCAATTATCGTTATAGTTACACAAAACTTTATAAATTCATAATAACACCTAATGTTAAGAATTTATTTTTAAATATGTTGAGCAGATTAGCAATTGAGGTTTAAGTTTTCATTATTTTCTATAATAGTCTGTGATAAAGACTGAACATAAGAGTTTATGGTAACCAAACTACTCATATATTATATTATAGGTAGGTACATGTCATGACTTCAATATGTAGGTATTTCTGTGGTGCATAAAAATGTAATTGTAAGTTTTAAGCTTTCAGGCTAAGAAGATACAAATAAGTCTTATAAAATGTTAATGACACCTAAGGGTTACAAATAATTTCAAGAAAAGAAAGCTAAATCTGAAGTAATTGAAGCTGAACGCTACCGTTTTGAATATTCATTTATTTTTCGTAGGAGAATATTTAATTACTCAAACATAATTATTATAAAATAATTCAAAATATAAAATAAAAATTATAAAAAAAAAAATTATTCTACCTATTTATTTTTTACTTAACTTTTAATAATAATAAATGAATAAATATAATATTTATTGCCACAAATAATAAGGAAAATCTTCATATAATTAAAACCTAAAATTAAAGTAATCGTCTCATGTAGAGCTGTTTTTGAGCTATCTCCTACTCTCCTGAATTGTAAGGAGTGAGAGACTACAGAGGCTATCCGGTATAAATTTTGTAAAATTAATAAAACTATTTATAAGTCCATACTAATATTATAACGAGTAAGGATTAATTTTTATACAGAATTGGTAAACTCTCAATAAAGTTATTTAAATTGATTTTAATAATTCTTTTACTTGATTGACCCAGAAGTAATATTAGGCAATAAAAACGCTACGAAACATAACATCGATCTGGCTGTATTTGTCTGCTGGCGCGGCTGGTTAATACGGGTGAAACTGCGAGGGACTAGTAAATCATACTAATACTATAAATGCGAAAGTAAGTTTGTTTGTTACGCTTTCACGCAAAAACTACTGAACGGGTTTAGATGAAACTTAACAGTAATATAGTTTATACATTAGAATAACACATAGGCTACAATTTATAATTTTTTTTTTGTGTAATTTAGCCATAAAATGACATAGTTTAAAAAATATCACGCGAACACGCGTAAGTGACGCTTATGACCTTCTTTTCGCGAGATTTCACTAAAAGGTCACTCTGCGAGCGTGAAGCTCTGGAACGTTTTTTTTAAATATGAGAGTCCTTGTAACCGAGCTGTTGTAAGAATTTGATACGGATAGTCTGAAGCCTCGGGAAGGAAATAGGCTACTTTTTGTCAATACAACCACGCAGGCGAAGTCGCGGGCGGAAGCTAGTACCTAAAGTAAAATTTTTCATATTTACCGATCGGGTGTTCGTGTTCTACAACGTGAAGGGGGTGGAGATCGAGACGAGGCCCGCAGCAATGCGGGGTCATCGTAGCGTCGCGACACCACGGTGAAGTCGTGGTGCGCGTCTATTAGCTTCTGAAGCCGCGATACCATTTCGAAATCTGACACGGAAGACGGTACCAGGATACCGAGAAGTTTCGCGATCGAATTTCTGTAACGTCAGTACAATATGTCATTATGATGAGCAAATCAAAAGAGTTTGCAAGGCTTTTAAAGAATTAAATTCTGCATCGAACTTTTGATTTATCAACAAAATATTTAGACTAAAATTTTATAAGTTAAATTGATTGCCAATAACATTTTCTGTTAAAATTATTTTGAATCCATTCATATTTCATTAACATTTTGCAAGCGGCCATTTCGATTCTAGATTGAAAACATCAAGGGCAGTAATTTTTGTGAGAATTGACCCTTACTTTAAGTACCTTGTCACAAAAGTTTAAAGCTTGGCCTGAATATAAAAAAATCCCGTGTTTTATGTCCATTTTTGAATTATTTTATGATACAGCGAACATAAAATTTAATTTATATAACATGCTCGAAGGGTATATGTAATCGACATAAATATTTTCACTATTTATAGTAAGTATATGGCTTTAATGTGACATTTTAGTGAAATTACTACGTTAAAGACTATAATATAAAATTATAGCGCTATACGTAAACTCACCTAAAGCTTTGTAACTGCGCTTCTCTCCTTTGACATTCAACGAGAGCTTCCTTTGTTCTAGAAAGGTCGTCTCGTAGCATATTAATTTGATGTTCCGTCGTGGTTCTTTCTTGTTCGAATGTTTCGCCGGTGGCTCGGACTTGGTCCTTTAAAACGTTGACTTTACGATTGTACCTTGCTCGAAGTAATTCCGCTTCGTCGAGTTTCTTTTGAAGTTCTTCTATTTTGCGTGCGCGTTCCAGTGAAGTTATCTGTGTTTGACAATTAAAAATGATATTTAATCATTTAATAGTATCATTAAGTATAAAAGGAAGTGGTTAAAGTAATAAAAACTAAATTATTATAAAAGTATAAATATGTTTTTTAGAACACACAATAAATATAAATTTTAAAAACTTAAAATAGTAAGTTAATGTATAAAAAATACAAAGTTTAAAAATATAATCGACTCAATTCATGCCTTGTCCAACCGGCAAATTTCTGTCATAAATTTTATTGCTTTTTGTACACTGCTTTGTAAATACAACATTAAGTTATGAGCGTAAGGTTGAATTTCCAAAAAAGTATGTCATGTCATGAACATGTCCTTTTGTTTATTTGGAGCATATTTGGCGACACTTTTAAGCGTTACTTTTGTATGAGACTGTGCATCTAAGGTTTTTTATAGATCAATGTACAGGTATTAATTTATTGTAGGTTATTATATCAATATTTAATAAAAATGACCATGATCTTTAGTACGAAAGACTTCCGTAAAGAAATTTACATAGTAGAAACAGCATCAGTTTTTATAAATAAATAATAATGCTTCAATTTTTAATTAAATACTGTTAGATTTTACAAGTACCTACGAGATACTTTCAGTATATTTATTACTAAGTCATATAATATAATTTATAGGGCAGACAGTCATATTATATCAGAGCATAACATTTTAAAATAAGTACGTGGCAATAAATAAATTTATTTTATAACAATTAATAGGTATCTACAATCGTTTAGGAGCGGAATTTATAGTAGAAAATTGTCTAATATTTTAATATATAGAACGTCCATGTTTATCATGAAACGTATCTTGGTCTACTTAAATTTGGTAAGAAAAGTTTGTACTGCATATTACATATTATAAAGTCGATATTATCGAAGAACAATCGAGCGAGTTGAAAGAAATAGTGAGCAAGACCACGCTTGTAACAAGTTAATCACTTTAACCTTGTAAGCAAATTATTCCAGTGATTATAAGTAGGTACAACCGAAGCGAACCAGGTGTCTGTTATACGATTTAATACCAAAGAAGTATAATACTTGTTTAATAAAAAAAATTAATGTTAGTTAAATGTGAATTTATCGAGAAATGCGTAATAATGTTTAAGTTATTTTATAAGAGAAAATACTTTTTTTCAGCACGTGTTAGTAACTTAGTACTCACTTTATGTTTATGGAATAAACATACCCTTTAAGAAACTTAATTTATTTATTACTAGTACCGCTATACCTTGTATTCCGCGGCGTCGGCAAGCTGCGTATTGAGATCGCGAACTTGCGCACGCGCATCGCTCAGCTGCACGCTCAGTTTGTCACACTGCCGTCCTAACTTCTTGCAGCGACTCAGTGCCTCGTCCCGTTCAGCTTGCAACACAGCCCGTACTCTCGAGCTTTCTTCCTATACATTATAATTAATAAAAGTTATTATAGCATTTAAATAACGATATTGTTTAGTAGGAATTGGCGGTCCTAGGTACGATACCTTGTACCTATATAATTATCCTTTTATCGTTTACCTGTTTTTGTTTTTTTGAGAGCAACCACTCCTTATCCACTGCCTAAGGTTCCGGGAAACGTAAATTCGTCACTGATAGTAATTAGAATACTAGTCTAGTTTACAAGTGTCAAATTTGTGTTTGAAAATCAATTCGTGCTTGGCAGTCAAGAAAAACATCGTGAGGTACGAGTTACGAGTAATCTGCATATGTTGGTAGATTAATTGTAAGATGTGTGTGAATCCGCAAATCCGCAGTGGACCAACGGGGATCTATATTCTACAATTCAGATCCATACCCTTCTTCTTAATAGAAATCATTTACTTTTAACAAAAATTAATTATTATAGGTAGGTAACTACAAAAATATAGACATCTATATTGTTTACAAATTAACCAAGTAACTAAAAAAAGTTCTTAGGTTGCTAAGACCTTTCTTAATTAATAATAAACATTTGTTTTCTTTATATTTTTACCCGACTGCGACAGAAGGAGGGTTATGTTTTTCGAGTGTATGTATGTATGTATGTAGTCCATTTTTTTGGCACGCCCTACAGCCCAAACGGTTGGACGGTTTTTAACATAATATGAGGTGTCGTTGGATTTGTCTAAATTGTAGTAGTGACATAGGCTATATACATTTTCAAAATGGCGCCCGCAAATGGCGGAATGAGGGGGGGGAGTTGAAATTTTTTTTCTTACTGTAGCAATATGGGTATCAAATGAAAGCTAGTAAATTGTTTTATTCTTTTTAGTTTATAATAAGAGTATTTTACGTAGTCGGGTTTTTTTTTTTTTTTTTATTATATTTCCTTTCTATTCAGGGCAACAAATTCCGGAGGAAAAACTGTTAAAACTGATGAGGCGGTAAAGAACACCAATAACAATAACAGATGAATCGACGAATCCTCTATTGGGAATCCATTATTTGAAAATAATGGCAAATATTTCAATTAATTCGTAAAACATTTTTATTAAAAAAAAGGTTAATTTTCATATAAAATAACATGAGTAAGGAAGTAATTAAATGAATCACATGAACATAAATAGTTATTTATTTTTTTATGGAAAGGGTACGCAACCTGATTCGCACACAACGGCGACCAATAAATATAGTTACGACTTACGACGGGCCTCATTTAGCAAAACGTCTATAGTAGAGTAATATTTCCGAATTAAATTTTTTTGCTGACGATTAATTTTAAGTCTGATAGAATATTTGATTTTTAGCCACATATGGGATTGTATAATATATGTAACATCAGTAGTTGAAACTACTCTACTGCACATTAATGAAGTTATAAAGGTACCTATATTTTGTTTCGTAAATAATTATTATTTTTCTTTTTTTATTTTAAATATTTTTTTTTAAAAACCGTTAAATTTAATACCTACCTACACTTTCTAAAACTTTCCCAAAAATAAAAAAATATTTTTCTCACTATATTAATTATTATTACTGGCTAAAAATAAGGAGTGGCTATATGTAAAACACAAGTTTCCGGTCAAGTGCGTCTGACACAAAGGTTTTCGTATCATTTTAATGTTTAACAATGCATATTTGTTAAGATCGAGCTAAAAACGTTGAAAAACATGTTTCCCTATATATTTGCATATTTATTATTTGCATTTATAGCAGCCATAGAAATGCACATATGATTTTACGGTTTTACGGTTGCGAAAATGACAAAAAGATAAATGCCATAGATGGATAGCGAAGTCTTAGTAAAAGAGTTACGATATTACTCTTTAGCTACGGAACGCTAAAAATCGAGATAAGACAAGCAACGGTGATTGCAATATAATAATAGTAGGTTATAGATATGTATAAACCGTTTTACCGATGTACTTGTTTCGACAAGTTTGGATTATTTTTTATCTTTTTTTGATGGAGCGCCAGGTAAATTATTAATATAGGAGAGCGGAATCAAGAATCAAACAAAAGGTCGCAACGTTGCCGTTCACAGAGTATAGGTATATGTAATAGGTATACATGTATGTCTAAAATATAGACTGATAAAAATTCTAGAGATAGTTAAATACTTTTTATTCGTACAGATTACGATGTTTCTAGGCTAAAAATATATTCTTCATTGAATAAAAGCAGTAGTCATAAGTGTGAATGTTAAAAGATAACCAGATACAATACTAGTGTCTCACATTCAACGGCCTTTAGTAGGATGAAATCCTGCGTCGCTGGAAATACTTGAGAAAAAAAAAAACAATTAAGGTCCAGATCACGAGATGAATTATTGTTATGTGCTGTTTTTTCTTTTTTTCTTTTTTCAAGATTCAGATCACGAGATGACAATTATTGTTATGTGCTGGGATTGAACTTGCGTATGTGTAATTCAACTGTAACCGGTTTGTAATGTACAAATTTTATACATTGAAGATATTTCGAAGAAAAGAAAAGCTTTTTTGCGGTGCACCTAATAATCGATACTGAAGCCAATACTGTATTTTTTTTACATGTGTTTGTCTGTATTTTGGCCGCGCATCACGTCAAACTACTACATAATTATATGTATTTAAATGAATCTTAGGATGATTTAAGTTTATCATACGAGCTAGGACACCGGATACTTTTATACCGAAAATTTTCACGGTTTCCTTGGGATCGAAGTAGAAAGCCAAAATGTGTATTTAGTTGTTGGCTTTTTTTTGTTAATAAGTAATTTTTTTTAAAGATTGAATCAGCTTGTATGCGTTCCACTACTGGGGAAAGGCCTCTATATAGGAGAAGAGTTGTAGCATAATTCACCATGCTGTTCCACTGCGGGTTGGCGTATAATTTAACTACCATGAGTAACGGTCAATAACCGAAACCGACTAAAACCTACAAGAACATTCACCTAGTCCAGAAACAAATATTGTTACAAAAATATCTGCCTCGAGTGGGAACCCGCGATCACCGGCTACCGGGACTACACTAGAACTGTTAAATAAATAAATACATAAGCGTGTCACACTCAACGACCCCCAGTAGGATGTGAATCCTGTGTCGGGGGACCGGAAACACACACAATACACAAGCACAAACGCATAGACCAGGAAAAACATCTGTATGGCCTATAAAAATATTTGTCATGTGTGGGGATCGAACCCGCGACGGCTAGCGCATCAGCCAGTTGCTGTGACCACTGCGCTAACGCGTTGTCGTTGTCATCATCATATCAATTTAAAGATTGTCCTATAAATATTTCAATGTCTGAGTTTGTTAGTTTAAAAATTATGGAAATCATAACCCTCAGTGTATACTGACGTCTAAACAACTTAACACCCAGAATGTACAGAATTTGAACGTACGGACCGATCATCTTAAGCTGGCGCATATATTTTGGTAGTCGCAGGTATAGCTATTTAGTTAAATAATAAATAAATTATCAAATGTATTAGTTGCGTAATAAAATACTTTATAGTTTGAAATGTTATAGTTTACCTGAATACTAAGCTTACGCCGAAGTAAATCTAAGTGTAGGTCCTTCCTTTGCAACTGTTCTCTCAGAATTCGTATACGACGCTGGAGTTGATACACTACGGCTGTCTGGAAAAATACTCATGGTTATACAAGCATATAATTAAGTGATATTATATTAAATTATTATAATATTAAATTAAGTGATATTGTACTAACTACAGTTTTACATTCGAAATACATGTTTTATTTGATATCTATCTACTGAAAGTGTAATTTTGAAAAATATACTAATAGGATGTCATGAGGTGTAAAGTAGTTAATTTTTGTTTAATAATAACGAATGACGTGAAGCATTTTAATTAGTGTCTAGTTTTTCAAGGCGTGATTGTCTCACTTAAGGTGTCATTGGTTAATGGAATATGCAGAATATTTTTGTTATTATAAGCAGGACAGGGACCTATCAGTGATACCATGCCAATGTTGTATGGTACAAATCTTACTTCTTTAAGATAAGGCAAGTCATGGAAAGATCGTTCTCTTCGCAGTCTCGGGAGCGTGCCATAGTATCCGTAATATAGCAGCTATACAAAACACACAGTTATTAAATTAACCGCTATCATTATAAAGTATGATCCTGATATCGAGGATTATTTGTTACATTTGTTAATTACAATGCAAATAGCGACATAGCATTGCGTGTCCATTGAATTTCAAACACATTGATTTATAAACCCTTTGAGGAGTTGTCAGTAATTCTGACTACAATGTAAAGATATATGATAGCGGTTAAATCAATATACGCAAAATACAAAGCACACATAACACAAAAAAAAAAAAACTTAAAAGGATTGTTGCAGCAATTTATCTTTATTCCTTTTAGGATTTGATGTTACTGGATTTCGGATGTGGATCATGGATCGTTAAGATCATTGTATTTGTAACATATGTTTACCTTTACTGCTATGGACAGTGATTAATTTATCAATTAGATTGTATGCAATATTTCAAAGTAATATATTATTTTTTAATAAAACATTGTACAAACAAAAAGCAGTTCTCATGTAACTGAGCAGCTCATAAATCTAAATGAATATAAAATACGAAAGGAATGTAAAGTGATCTTAATTTTTCCTTTCCCGTGATATGCTGTAGTGACTGACCTTGTCTACAATTTTATCGCTCTCAAGTCGTGCGAGCTGCTCTGCTCGTTGTATGATAGACTCAGTGTGTAGTTCCAAGCCGATGTCCTGGGTCAACTCGTCCATATTGAGAGTGCGACTCAGGCGCTCGAGGAATGCCACGAACTGTAACATTGTTTATATACTTACGATTGCACATCGGAGAAAAGAAGATATTGTTGTTTTATTTATACCTTATATTAAGTACAATAAAAGATTAAAAATAAATAAATATGAGTGTGTGTAACCTTTACACGCGGTTTAAGTAAAACTTCTTTGACATTGTGACAGATGACAATTAAGTTAAAAATAAATAAGTTATGTTAGAATTTAAAAAAGTATATATTGATAATATACTGAAAACCATTAATCCTTATTAATAATATTAATGATATATACACTTATTTTTATCGAGCTTTATACATAATAAATACATTAATTTAATTATTATTATACTTTAAACATGATAACAATATACTTTAAATATTTAAAAATCTAATTCTATATAAACGGGTCATTAGTCGCGCCTAAAAAAGTTTTACTTAAATATAACTTGTATATTAGTAGGTATGTAAGTTTCGATTTTTTATGCCAATTTCTGTTGTTATTAAGGCTATTCAACTATCGTTTGTATGTTACATTTTGCGTATCCATATAATATGTTCTGTATAATACGTTTTTATATTATGTACCTAGACGTAGTATATAATTAATGTTGTAAGTGGTCGTATATGTATAGTTGTTTCATTTAAGTAATTACGGTTATTTGTCACGCAAAATAATGTATTTGATTATAAAATAAGTTTATAGCTATCAATTAAAAAGATGTTTAGAAATATTACAAAGTTATATGATCGTTTATTTCTTGTATTGTTTTATTTATACTTACGTTTGCTTTGTCTTTTCGAAGATTATCCCTAGATTGTTCCATTGCGTTTAGTTCCGATTCCAACTTGTGAACTTTTGATTCAAGCATATTGCGTTCGTCTTCAAGTATACGCACACGTGTGGTAGCTTGATCATGTAGATGAGCAGTTCTACTCAACTGTTGAGATTCCATTCCTAATTTCTCTCGCAACCCTTCCAATTGCTTTATAAAAATCATTTAAAACATTGCTTAGTAAGTTGTTGTAATAACATAGCTATTGTTAAAACTATTTTAAAAATCTACTTCACGTCGTATATAGCATAACGTAACATTATTATAATATAATTAAAATTAAATCTATCTAAAATTAATACATATAAGCTCTGTAAAATCTTTCTAATTTATTATTTATTAGAAAATAATTATATAATTTAAAATATGTATAGTTTAAGCAACATCTTGCCTATAATTTAAAATAATATATCTAATATAATATACTCGTATATCATACCACAGATTTATCCTTATTTTCACTTAATATTTCTCTTATTCGATCTTTGATAGTGCTCTCGTGCGCTTCGACGAAACGTGTCGGCAAGCTGAGTAGAATTGCGATAGATTCCATGGTGTTTCGAAATTCGGTCTGCAGTCTTTGATATTTTTCGTCACGATGTCTCAAATCCTCTGAAATATTTAGTTATAAAGGTATATGAAGATTTTTATAGTTTGTTAAATTTAAAAGTAGAAATATTAATTTTGTAATCGTAATTACAAACCTTTCAATTGAATTATCATTGTTTCATTCTGATTAACGTTATCAGTTACAACACTTAGGTTCTTTGAACAATGGGATAATTTTTCCCTACTTTCATGCAGTTCTCGTTCAAGTACTCGATTTGAAACAAGAAGGGATTCTTTTTCTTGTTTAAGTCTTTCTATATCAAGAAGTTGAGAAGAAAGTTGTCTCTGCAACATGTCTTTATCGGCATTCGCACGTTCTAGAGAATCTCTGCAACTTCGAAGATCTTGCTCGGTAGTCGATAAGTTTTCAGTAGTAGTCATACATTTGTTTTTTAGTCTTGTTATTTCTTGCACGAGTTCAGCAGCTTTAATAATGAGACTTTCAGGAGAATGAGTGTGAGTGGTATCACAGAAATCTGAATCTAAGGCGACTGACAATCGTCTTACAAGATCATGAAATTGACACCGCGCATTTTCTTTCTGCTGTTCTTCATTATTACATTCTAATTCAAGGGATCTTAGTTTTTTTTCTAAATCTTTTATTTTTTCCTCACAGTAACGATTGTCTCTCTGAAGTGTTTGCACGGTTAAATCGCTTCTGCCTTGCGAAGCTTGTAAGTTACGTTGAATTTCTTCGAGGTCTTGAATTTTCTTTTTAAGCGATGATATAATAGCATTATTACGTGCATTTTGTTCGCGCAGATGGTCTATTTCGACTTGCTGTTCTAATATTCTTTGGTCACGAGATAACATTTGGTTTTTTAAATCGTTGTTCTAAAAACGAAAACGAATTCGTTGTTTTTATTACACATAAATATGCTCTATGTCAAAAGTTAAATTTTAAGTTAATCAGCTTACTTCCGAAAGTAACTTGTCACGTTTATATTGTAGTGCGGCTAAGTCGCTTCTTAAAGATGTAACAACATCATTACCAACTTCTGTTTCCATCTGTAAATGTATTTGTATAAAAAAAACATTGTTATATTTAGTAATTGGTTGTATTTTAAAGGATACTTACACAATTCCATAGAAAACGTAACGGCTAATTTGGAAGGAAAAATGGAATTCGGAAGAATGGAGGACGAGTTCCCGTGGCGTATAAAATACGACTATGCACTACTGTGAAAGCGGGTGCTTTTCATTTGTTAGGTAGCGTGATAGGGGTTGCTATTACAAACTCGCAAAGAGTCACGATATATTCTTGTGTACGGATAAATGTGCGCTAGGTACTGCACCGTTAGCTTCGTGATTTACATAACAGTCATAATATTTTCCAATATTTGGTTCAGTTGAATGTTAATTGATTAATTATTATTTATTATTGTTGAATTTATATTGAAGAAATCGGTTATTTAAAGCCACTAGTTCTGTACTATCACTTGACTTATCACTGCTATATGAGCAGAAAAATATTATCATAAGCCGTTTTATTTTGTTTTTGTAATTAGATTTTGTACCCAATGATGGAAATTTGTTATTAATTATGTTTGAAATGAGCGACAAAATAAATGTAATTTAACAAATAAAACATACATGTGAACGTAAATTATGTATTTATAATGTGATAGAATATACGATATAAAAGTTTAGTTTTTTTTTTTTTTTTACAAAAAAAAAGTATCGTTAATATGGTAATATCCACTTAAAAATTGGAGAAATTTGTACAAGGCACGAAGAGAGAAATATGATCACGCTATGCTCGACGCATGAAAGTAAAGAATAACGATATTTGAGTAGGTACCTACTTACCTAAACTTAATTTTTATGTATTAGATAAAATGATTTAATTTTCTTTTAAATTAACAAATAAATATATTGTCACGTTGATATGTTTCCTGGATGATTAAAAAAAATCTTTAGCTTGCTGCTTAGCTCGCACTTAAGTAAATCATATATGTATAATAAGTACAGTTGTCATGTCCTAAATTATACTAAATATTCTATATTTTATTCCATTTTCTCACGTTATCATTCTACACTGTAATACACTTTTTTATTTATTTATTAAAAAGTTTTTTTAATGAATTTATTGCAACAGACATTCTATTTTTTTTTTAATGCTGATACATGTAGGTATTTTTTATTTTTTAAAATAACACAACTAAACTAATCATGCTTTACCTATTTCACAAAATTAAGGTGAAAATTCTAGTGCTCAATTTTTAATATTTTATTTGCCTACGAGACGAATATGCCAGGGGGCTTGTGCACTACACGGAATTCTACTGTCCGGCAGTCCGATTTTTTACGGTCCGATATAAAACGTCATATAAATGTATTGAGCGTTTGTGCACTATCCGTAATTTTACCGTCCGACATTTTACTTTTCCCCATTCCGGACCGTTCTTTTGTCTTAAAAAATAAATAATAATAAAATACAAAATATTTAAGTATTATATAATTATAAGGAACATTTATCAATAAATTGATTGTATTTTATTAGTTAATATTCGAATAAATAAATAAACATGTACATTTATACGTATAAATAAGTATACCTATATATTTTCATAACAACTATTTGTCTATTAACTTTAGTTATAATGTTATTTACCAAAACGTTCTAAATCCTAGTTTATTTACATATTTATACACAGTTAAGTCTTTATACAAATATTTTATTATTATTTACATTATAATCTTAAAGAAAATCACTTCTAAGCGCCATCTCGTTTGACCGTGATTAGTCATTGATTGGTTTCATTGGATTCAAAACTATCGGTATCTTATTGATATACAAGATGGCGCTATACGTATCTGCAGTTCTTAAAAAAATTAAACTATAAAATAATTGTTTAATAAATAACCAAGCCTGCCATATTGGTATTTAAAATTTTATTCTATCACAGAACACTATATTAGAATAATTATGTTACATAACTAGTCTAAAATCTCTTATCTTTTCAGTGATATAAATTTCGCAAGGCTACTACCGGACAGTAAAAATCCGTGTAGTGCACAAACGCCTATTCGTGTTTTTCATTGCCAAATCGCACCGTAAAAAATCGGACTGCCATGCCGGACAGTAAAATTGCGTTTAGTGCACAAGCGCCCACAGTTCAGCTAAATACTGTCTTTTGTATCTGTACACGTGAAGTCGGCGATTGTAAGCCAATGCAAATGATTCTCTTTATTTTGAATAGACCGTACTTTGAAATTTGATCAAGATTGATGGAAGTTTTCCCAACTAAAGAATGAATTTTTCAAGGGGTAGCAGCAAATTGCTAAACGAGGCGTACATTGAATGACTTGATATTTTTGTTCTTCAGTAGCTATTCGTATCCGCCAACCCGCAGTGGAGCAGCGTGGTAGATTAAGCTCTAACCCTTCTTCTATATTGAGAAGAGGCCTTTGCTCAGCAGTGGGTTGTTTACAGGCTGAAGCAGTTGATTACAGTATAGCTATTCGTTTTTTAAGAACCAGGAACTGACCGTCTCAGATGTTCCTACTTTTTTTTTCAATCAGAGTGTCCGTTCCCCATTTACGGATGGCAGCCTCTCAACTTGATTAGTACCTATACGTTACTGTAAAAGCCTTAACTTACTATTTTTTATTGTTACTGTAAAATCTTACAATTTTTATAAAGAGATAATATCTTTTCGGACTTTTTTATATCGGAAATTGGTATATTCCGACTAAAACTTTGCTAAAGATTACTATCTTAAGTAGGTATTGTAAAATTTTCGGTGATCAATATAAGTGAAAAAATTAATAGCTGTTGGTTTCTATTAACTGTTTCGAAATTTGATGCTTATTAGGTACATTAACTGAAATGAAAGTTAATATTTCAAAATAATAATTCAAAATTCTTCTTTAATGGAAAATGTTTATTTATTTATTTATTTATTTAATTTGGCTTACCAACTAAATACATATTAGATTATTTCAATAGTTTAAAATTATTAATAATATCACTAAAAAATATGTAAAATATGTTAAAATGGTTATTGTGATATCTATTACTGGTTGTATAATGTGGGTTTTAAATATAAATAACTACTATCCAATTATAGCATGCTATAAGATATCAAATGTATAAAGGGGCGATACATATATACTTTTGGAAGTAATATTAAAATTATTTAAAATGCAATCTAAGTTCCTTTTATCTGCAGATACGGAAATTAGGTAATCCTCTAAAAAATTTAACTTTTGTCTACTTGTATGTCCCTATTATTAACATAACATTATCTAGAATATAAGGGATCTAAGGTATTAATAAAGTAGTACTTCAGAAATTTCAAACTATAATCATTCATTTTATACAAAACTACTAATATTGTAATGAGATAAAATTTCAATTTAATACATGTAATTTTGTAAATTACGAAACAAATGAACTGATTAAAATAATTATTTTGTCAAATGGAAAATATCGTAATCGAAAAGTCACTTATGCAGTCTATAATTTTTTTTTCTCACCGAAGTGGAAGAGTAGTCATAAATCTTAGTTTACTGTGCCTCTTAATATCACACTGCTGGGCATAGGCCTCTTTTCTTATGAAGAAAGAAGTAAAGAACTATAGGCGGGACTTCTTACTCCTCTATTAAATAGGACTCGAAGTCTTTTTAAATTAAACACTGACTTAACTTAAGACAATATTACCTAAATTTTCAGTTTCTATCATTTAAAAAAAAAGGAACAACTATGAGTAGGTATTTTGAGATGTAATTATTTTTTTTTGTATAAATGAATTTAAACTAACCTCAGTTGGACTTTTATTTAAAGCTTCGTAAATCTTCCAGTCTTCTGTTTCCTCTTTATTTTTCTCTTCTTCCATGATTGTTTAAAGTGATTATTATTTAATATAACGATAGCAGACAATAATAAGCAAGGGCGACTACTGCGTTGCTATGAAATTGTAAAGCGAAAACATGTAAACACAAGAATCGATTTTACCTCCGTTAAGCGATTAGGTTTTAAAAAGAGGATTATATGACCGGAAATCTTGAATTGACTTTAATATACATCAATATACTTAATTATTATAATATTAACGACAAAATCAAATATATACTGACTGACTAACGCCGAGTTGCACGAAACAAATTTTAAATTTAAGTGTTTATTAAACTAATTTAATCACAAGAATCGTGATTATCTGTTGCACGAAAACTACATCTGATTAAGTTAACAAAAATATTTAGTTTAATTAAAGACCTATCTAACGGATGATTAATTCCAACAGCTTTAAATTAATCATGAGATCAACTAATTTTAAGATTAATTGCAACTTAACTAACGGAAAGTTAGCGACGGTTTCGTGCAACTCGCCGTAAGTCTTACAGTTTGTGTCGAAAACTTTCATCTACGAAATTTATTAGGTGTTACGACGCTAAGCCTACTTCTAGTTAATACCATGGTTTAAAAATTGGTTTCAATAAAAAAAAGGATGTAACGTTAACAATTGCGTCGCAATATATAAATAACAATATTATATATATCTACCAGAATATTCATTGTTTTGAAATAAATTGTATTAATCGCAGTGTAAACACAAGGAATAACAAAATTATAACTCCAAGCTTCCGACTGCGCAAAGTACCTAAACGTCTCCTTTCTAGGTTATATATGGTGTATAATAAAATCCCACAAACAATTTTTGAATTGTCTCATAATAAATTTAAAGATTTTATTTAAAAAAAAATGAATAGTGGCGCTGTATTTCATGCAAGATAATATTACAAATTTTTTGTACTAAAACACATTTTATATACTTATAATTTTTTTCAAAAGAGTAACTGCGGAGTTTCTTGCCGATTATTCTCTGCAGAATCTACGTTCCGAATCGATGGTAGCTTTACTTTTACAAAATAATAATCATTTTGTGGGTGTAAGTGTTAATTTGTAAAATGACGATTCGAGGGTAGTCGTGGGGCCTATTTGAATAAAGTTGTTTTTGATTTTGATTTTGATTATGCTTCAAATCTATAGTTGTCATAAAACTGTAACAGGTCCTAGGGCGGTCTTTGATCGATACTGAAGCTGAAAATGTAATATTTTAAATTTTTGTTTGCCTGTCAGTCTGTATGTTTTTTACCGCATCACGCCAAAGCTACTAAATGATTTTTTAACGAAATTGGGCACGATTTGAGCTCATACTGCAAATTAATAGGACACTCAGTACTTTTTATTCCAAATTCGGCACAGTACACTTGAGATAAGGCATGAAGGTCAAAATGTGCACTTAGTTAAAATTCAGTAACACATAGTTGGATTTTAGTTATTTTCTTTTGTAGAAATCAATATAACCTCGGTATTAGTTCCAAATAACTTGAAATACGGAATATCCAGAAACCTATGAACATACGTTTCATGTTAAATTGGTCTTTATACTTAATCGTATAGACTTTGTGAAATGGATAGCAATCGCGAACGAAGTCGTGGGTTAGAAATAATGTTTTAGTAATTTTTGAAAACCATAGTTATATCAAGATTTCCTAACTGAGGCTGATTTCATAAGATAGAAATTGGTTACTGAACGTAGTTTTTCTGTATATGTATATAGAGTTTAGTAAGATAAAATAATTTTGGTAACTACGAATTGATCTGAAGTAAAAATTTTTTATTTTTGTTAAGTTTACATTAAAATATTTCTTTGATCGTTTTACGTCTTTGTTTCATAAATATTCTCGTATTTTTAGAATATAAGAAACAGTTATAAAAATGTAAATAAGCAAAATATTTTATTATTATAATCTATAGGTATTATTACATATAATAAAATGGTAGGCAAGTCAAAACTGTACCTTTGAACTGTACATTGAATATTTTTTTAAATGAATACTTGAGGTGTGATCTACAATCGATACCGAAGCCAAAAATAGAGTTTTTAGAATTTTTGTCTTGTTTGTCTGTATGTATGTCCCGGATAAACTCAAAAAGAACTGCATGGATTTACTTCAAATTTGGCACGAATATTGTTAATAAGTCGGGTTAACATAAAGGCTACATATTATAACGCTATCACCTACGGGGAACGAGCAGTGAACCTTTATTTCTTCAACGCATTCTGTAACAACGTGTAATCTAATAGCGTTCACGCAGACGACGTCGCGGGCAGCAGCTAGTATTATAATATAATATCTAATGTCTGATTGCGGTGAAGCTCAAAATAAAGGCTTTTTGACTATCATGTTTTTTTAATGAACACAAGTGGAAGAGTCTATAGATTTAATATAAAGAGCCAACATCTCTTAAGACTTGATTGGTCGAAGCGCAATGTTACTATTCCACTCTCGATAATTTGGACCTGCCTGTTGATACATATTTTCTTTTTGTAACATAATAGGATTACGCTTGAAACTGTCACATCAGTCGAAGTAATGCTGCATTATAACTTCGCCTTAGGGCGAGACTCCACCAGGGCGGAGATGTGTGTCCTTTTTAACTCTAATGCCATTTAATATCTTAAGGAACGATTTTCGTTTCTTTGTGATTCCCATGAACGTTCCCTTAGATCTGAATACAATTTACTTCTGAAAACTCCTTCTCATACAAAATCCTGGTATTCTAATCCCTTCACTATTAAAGCTGTCCGCCTGTGGAGCTCTTTCCCGCTTTTAATAAGACAAGCTCCAACTCAGGCTTGTTTTAAGCAACGCCTTAAGAAATATTATATATCGCTTAATACGTCATAATTGTTGAAATTTACTTATAGATTTTATATAAACAGGTTTTTTTTTCATTATTTTCGTTAATAAATTGTGATGGTTATTCGCTATTTAGGTATATTTCTTGCTACTCAATAAATTAAGCATAAAAAATTTCTTCAAAACTCATTTGTTTGTGCATGAAACAGTTTTTATTGATTCCTGAAAAATTCTAATCGAGTGACTTATGAGGTTTTTGAAATGACCGATTCATTTATTATTTATGTATATACATATATTAGTATTATATTTTTATTTATTTGTAAAAACTATTATCATTTTCTTTTTTTTTAATAATTGTACATTTCCTAACCGCTGCTACTATATCGTGTCCTATGCCCAGAGGTTTTCTGGAAGAAATCGCTCTTTTAGCGATAAGATCAAGCCTTTGTACATTTTTTCTATATTTTATTTTGTAAGCTTGCATCATGGTGTACAATGAAGAATATATATATTATTATTTCACTCCACCCGTTCAATAATATACATAGAACGTACAACCTTGAACATACCTCTTTGGTTAAGGATAAGGGGATAAGACCTTTGTCACTTACTATAACATCACCATGCATAGCGCTCTCCTTCGTCGTTTCAAAGTCGGCCCTGAGGCTCCACACCTCCCGGTTATGCATGGACTTGGCGGTTAATAGGCCTAGGCCACCACACTTCCGTGGAATGTACAGTCTCATGACCGACGATTTCGGGTGATGCATGTGATGGTGAGTCATAATCGTGCGGACTCTTCTGTCTAGGGCGTCGAGTTCGGTTTGAATCTATCAGAGCACGCCAAATGTGTACAAGAGAGTGGGCATGACCGAGCCGTTATAAGCTCGGACCTTGTTGGCGCCTGATAAGTAGCTCCGAAGAACTTTTGTCAGCTGTCCAAAAAGACCCCGCAAATCGCTTGTTTCATATCCGCCGCCTATGCATCGTGACATGCCCAGATACCGGTAAGATTCAGCTTCGAAAAGGGTCTTTAAGTTAGAAAGCTCTAGGCTAATTTTAGCCGATTGCATCACCTGTCCCCTGTCTACATGCGCAACCGCACATTTATCCACTTCAAGCTGCATTCTGATAGAGCCGTTGGACTCAGTAGTAATTTTTAGCAACACCATAAGACACCATAAGAGATAACTAAAGCAGGCTCAGACAATCACCCTGGAAAATACCCCTCCATATCCTGATTCGGTCATCGGTAACCGTCATCAGTGGTTCAAGCTGCTTTGGCACCCATATTTAGTTTTAAAGAGTAACTGTCAAGATTCTTGCTACATTATTCTATTAACAGCATTCTGAACTAAACTGAAATACTTTGTAAATGACAATTCAAAATTGCTAAAATAAGAAACGTTTATGTAAAGTAAATAGGACTATTATTTTTAATAAGAATACGGAATCGTAAACGATAATAATAATTAAACTCATAAAAAATATCCAATAAATGAATTTATATTGTGATAAGAGATAAAAAAATTATTTATTCAAAAATACTTTTTTATAACATTGGAACAAAAAAAAAAAGTCAGGTAAATGGTATATATATACATACAACAAGTGGCCTTTCCCCAGCAGAAGTTTCGGGCGATAATAAAGAAATTGTTTACGCAACGACTCGTATATTCGCACTAGGTTCGCGCTTTGACTTTTGAGCTAACGTAAAATGTAAGATGTACCGTCTTTTTTTTTGCGGGAAGAAAATGAAAAATATAAAATATATAGAAAATAATACTTTATTCTAAGTAACAAAAGTATTTTTAAAACATTTGAGAAATCTTATAAAATATCAACAATTAATGATAAATTTTTGAATCACACTTTAGGAAATAGTTGTAGGTGTACAAAACTTACCCGTATTTGGATATTTATTCGCAGTATGAATACTTAAAGTATTTGTTTTTCCAAATGTCTATCACAAATGTTGACATAGACTAACTTGCAAAAATTAACCTATAGCGGTTATCTTAATAGCTATCTTAAATCTAAACAATATGACACTTTCAAAACGTTGTTAGTACAAATATTGGCCACACATGTACAACTTATACATTCTGTATTCGAGCATCGTCATAAATGGATTTCTATTCTCTGTAGGACAAATGGGTCTGTGAATGTTTGGAAATATATTCAAGTTTAGGATTTAATTATAAAACATTATTCTCGATGATCAAAACGGTAATCAAGTATAAGACCGACGAAAAACGATTTACATTTCAGAATTTGTAGTCATAGTCATGTCAAATAGAATCAAGCATGTGTGACCAAAAACATTCAATGTTTCAAGCAGTCTAAAGGACTTCCTATAATAATAATAATAAGATATCAAAAATTTTCATTACAGATCTAAACACATCGAGAGGTAAGGAGGACAGAACTGTCTTATATGGGGGGGATCACTTAAAAAAAGTCCCCATTCGAAAGCAGTAAATAATAATTTTAATATCTCCTTAGAATAGCACTAGCATTGCAAGAGAGCATGAAATGAATTTATTTACAACTGTAGACGAAGTTGTTTTGGCGACTAAAGTAATAAATCGTTAATAATTTTACGTAACCTCAACGACTTTCGTATTACAAATTAATTTAGTAAATATAAATCATTGAGTGTGATTTAATTCTTCTGAGATTTCAAATAATTCTTTATAGTTCTTTTATACTGTTGATTATTAAAAAAAACTTTTAATAATAAGATATGTATGGGAAAAATGCATGTAAAAAGATATCAATTAATTAATTTAATTTGGAATTGGCCATC
The DNA here is from genome assembly GCA_036937285.1 of Euphydryas editha. Lineage (NCBI taxonomy): Eukaryota > Metazoa > Arthropoda > Insecta > Lepidoptera > Nymphalidae > Euphydryas > Euphydryas editha. The sequence continues at coordinate 10,040,623 of JAUPFZ010000011.1, forward strand.
TGCGATAGTAACTTCACCACAATTTGGCATCTTTCAACGGACACTTTTACATACAAAAATGTGGGTTTCCCTACCTCTGCCAGCCATAATATCAATTAAACAGTAAACATAGAAGATTACGTACTCCTAGTGTGTAGAAGTCGCTAAATCTTATTTAAACATACACAAGTGTACGTATATTAAGAAAAAATATGAAAAATAATCATTGACAAAATGTTGATTTCTTTGTTCTTACTTATGTATTTAAATACAGTCAAGTAACTACATACAAAAGAAAAAGGAACTTGATACTATACTGTCTGTTAAACTTAAAACAAAGTTCAAATGGAATTTAAATGCAGTATAAGTAAAATATGTAATAACAATTTTACTATACTAAAAAAAAAAAGATGACAAATAATGATTGAAAAAAAAAATGTTGATTTCTTTGTTCTTAGTTATGTATTTAAATACAGTCAAGTAACTACCATACAACAAAAAATAACTGTCTTATAAACTAAAAACACAGCGCAAATCGAATTTAAATGCAGCATAAGTAAAATATGTAATAACACTTAGTTATATCAGGTGGTTCGAAAATTATATAATAATAAAAAAAAGAAAATGAAAAAATTATAAAAAAAAAGAAATTAAGTTTAACCTCGTAAATCCGCGCGTGCTTGTACAAATTAACGATAGCAGTTCAGACCTGACATTTTAACTACATAGATGGCGTAACTGTCTAATATTCTTACACAAGTACAAATTTTTCACTCCCTATTTACCTGTTGTTATCAGATTTATAAAAGTTGATTATGCTTTATTGTCTTTGAGACTGAATTTTATAATTGTTTTGATACTAAAAATATTAGTTATGTTGTAATACATAATAAGCATACCGTAAAATACAGACAATAAAAGACTTCACTTAAAAAATCTCTAAAATCGTCATATTTTTGTCTCAGTCTGAAGCACTATTCTCGGTTTGTACTCGGTACAGTACAGCCGGCAGATATGACTACCGCTGTTGAAAAACACAGGACTTACGAGGTTAAAGGAAGTAGAGAGTTTCGTTGAGCGAGTAGTGCGGCTGGCTGTGCAGGCTGTTGGCGGCGAGGAAGGCCAGCTTGTGCGCGTACTGGCACACGGACGGCACGCGCACCGGCGTCGAGCAGTTGAAGTACATGTGCGTCAGCTTGTACGTCAGGCGCTGGAGCTACAATTATGTATTTATTAGCATAAGTCCGCGGCATCGCCCGCGTGGATGTCGGTTGGACTGTAGTGTATCAGCCTATACATCACTCACTGTTGAGCGAAGGCCTCTTTTCCATAAGGGTCGGAGCTTAATCCACCACACTGCTCCACTGCGGGTTGGCGGATAATTTCCTATCATGATCCCGATCGTTACTCAGGGGTCTATGATAACAATCGGGACTAACGGCTTTACGAGCTCCGAGGCAGGTTGGGGAGACCCACAGGACATACACCTAGACCGGAAACAAATATTTGTACAAATACAAATATCTGTCCTCGAGCGGGAATCGAACCCGCGACCGCCGGCGCGCGGTTTGAGGCGACTACTCGCAACACTACACCGAACGGTCGTCGGTTATTACGACCAAAAAAAAGTATGCTATGTTACTTCTAATATATACATATCTCCAAGAATATGTGTACAAAGTTTCATGATGACCAGTTAAGTAGTTTTCGGGTGAAAACATAACAAACTTACTTTCGCATTTATAATTTTATTAGTCGAGGCTTTTCAGGCCTATCAGTAACTTATAAGCGAGATAGATTTTAACTTTTTTATTTTTTCTTAGCAACCGGTGAAACAGGCTCCAAGAAATGTAATTTATCACACACATAGGTGTCTGATATTTATTTCGTAAATTAAAATCTACCTCGTAAAAAGGGCCTTTTCATGAGATAAAGAGAAAACTATTTACTATTTCATGACCCTGAAAAATAAAATACTGTACAGATACCTGGCCCAGACTCCATATTATAAATTTGAAACAACCCCTTTGGTCCTTTGATACAATTCTTGTTTGAAAATCCGATACACTTGTAAAAACCTTTACTCATATATTTTTTTTTAATAATAATCATGGACTAAGCTTACTCTATGTATCTACTAAACACTAGGAAAATTGTACTGTTATTGAATCTGTTTAATTATAAACTTGTATGAATAATCGCTAATGTTTTCTTTGTATAATTATGACGAACAGTCTAAATGTTACGTTTTTAATACTTACGCGCTCTGGAGGCAAGGCAGACATATCCTCGATGACGTTGTACGAAGTGGGAGCGATAGTTCCCTCGCGTACATTTTGAGACACCAAATAGAAGTCATACCTATAAATCATAAATAATAAATTATAATTTTATGTGCGAAATCAAATCGCAGATATATCACAGTGCAAAAATTAACCAATACATATAGTAAAATAATATAATTATAACGGAACGGAACGGAACCAACGGTCGACAAAGTCTGCTGTGTATCAACATACTCAACAAGGTACTACATACATTAGATTTGATAAGCCACAAATTCTCGCTAAAGAACACCGATTCCTACCAAGGATGATTCGCGAGGCTATTGAAATCAAAAAACATTCTAATTTCAATAGAGAGGATGGTTGGAACGTACCACCAGCTTGGGAACCAGTAACAATTAATTCATTATTCGGACACCCACCACCTCAGTCCCCCGAGATCATGGACGCTGTAAAGGATCCGAAACGTCGGGAAATAATTTAAAATATTGTTAAACTGTAAAGTTTGAAATAAACGCGATAAAATCCGATATAGACTTTAATTATGAATAAAATTTTCGTGCAATGAAGTTATGGCCATGCTGTAGAAACATTTTTTGTTGGAAATTACCTCCTCTATCTCCCTGTTTCGTTTGATCCACGACTTTTTGACCATCTGTATATATATATATTTTTTAATTTTAAAACCAATTGATATTGTATTTATATTAGACAATGTATGTATTAAAAAGAGTTACGATATTGTCTGAATAATGTTATTTACTGTACGTTTATTATTATTAGTAGAAAAAAGAATTGTTGATGGAAAACTGAGCAACACACAGAGAAATTCTAAGTTTACTCAACGTGTTACTTCTCTGAATTTTGATTGAATCGAGCTTCGAACATTTTGAGGACATTCTGTAGCTTTATGCTTGTGAGACTTTTTCATCTATGCCTAAAAGCTAGCTTCGCTAGAATGAGGTTGAGCACATTCGTAGCATCGGAGTGGAGCGGCTTTAGCCATTGATATGGCCAAAGCGACAAGCAAGCGAAACATTAGGTCGTGGGCAATTATTACACAGAAATCGGAAGGGTGGTTGCAAAATTATATCTTGAATAGATTTTGTTCAAGAATGGTTAATGCTACTGCAGTAGTAGGAAGCCACTCTGCTTTGCCGTCGGTAATTCTTTTTTATTGGGGAGACGCGCCTTTTCGACTTTTCCACAGTTAATTTAATGAGGTATTCCATACCTTCAACTAGGGATGATCGATATTTGTCAATATTTCATAATCATCGATGTTTAGCTGAAAAACATCGATGTTTTGACTTCGATAACATCGACACATCGTACATCGATGTGTAAAACATCGAAGTTAAATAATTATGTAGAGCACCATATAGCGTGCATAATATTTTTACAGAGTGTGCCTAAACAACACTGGGGTTCCTAATTTTTTATTTTTTTTGTTTCAAATATTTTTTATAAATAAGAAAACGTTTCATAAAAAATTTTGACAGTTTTATTTGTAACCAAAAACATCGATGTTTACGTTTGTTTCTTGTTGTTCATAAAAAAAATTAATGTAAACACATTTCATGAAAAATTTAGACTGTTTTATTTGTTTGTTACGAAAAACATCGATGTTTCTTATACATCGATGTTTTTCAATCGATTTATATCGTACATCGATACTTTTGATACGATGTTGACATCGATGTAAACATCGATGTTTTTCTAATATCGATCATCCCTACCTTCAACCATATCCGACAACGACCATTGAATGGATAAGATGCCTCATATAATTGTTTTTGGAAAGGCTAGGATTGTGCACTTAATGATGCGGCTGTCGTGAAATCCACGGAAATTCTGTTTCTGCTCTCTTAATGCCACCGGTGACACTAATATCATAATGCGATAGTAAGTTTGTTTGTTACGCTTTCACGCGAAAACTACTTCGATCCTCGATAACCGATCATCATGAAACTTTGTACACATATTCTCGAAGGTATTAGAATTAACATAGAATACTTTTTTTTGGTCGCGATAGCCGACATCCACGCGGGCGAATCTAGTATCTTTAATAGTTTATATGACGGATCTGGAATCAATTAAGAAGACGGATTGGTGGTCCTGATCTATGAACAAATTCTATATTTAAGACATGGACAGAGAATGCTCTTTATCATCTATATGAGATGATAAAGACAATTCTCTGTAAGTGATTTTTATCTCCGTGAAGTCCAGATCTGTATACATATTATATATCTGTATAGATTTTTGGTGAACCGCCACCAAACAAAATAAAATAATAAACACAGTTTTAGTCGAAAAATAACAAAAAAAAAAAAAACTTTCTTTTACACTATGACAAGTAGAATCTATTTATTATGTTATAGATACAAGAAAATTTATTGTCGAATAAATTATTTAGATATCATTTAATTTTGATTAAGATATTGTATTTAAAATATATAAAATTTAATATCTGTAATATTTTTTTTTCAATAACTCTTTTAATTCATTATTTGTAACTTATTTAATGTATGAAATAACTGACCGCTCCGGTAAGGTAATCACATCATCAATAACAGTGCCAGGCTGTGGGTTCTCGCCGGCGCCACCGCGGTCTACAAACACTCTCGTATTAATTCTCTTTGAAACGATGATGAATGTGAGTTTATATGTTCCTTCGGGACCATAGATCTCATTCAGTTTTTTCTTCATCTCATCCACCTATAAAACACAGTTTTAAATTATTTTATTAATAGTATACTACATATTATTCATATATTATTATATTATTCAATATATATATTAAATTGTCATGTTTTACAATTCATAAATTTATGTTTCATATACAATCCGCGTCACTTGATTGATGAAAAAAGAAAAATATGAGTAAAATGTTTTAGACCGTAATATTAATTATTGTGAACTATTATTTTGAAGTATTTAGAATAATTACCAATTACATTAATCGTAAAATCGTTGCGTTGCACAGTTAAATGTAACATTTTAATACGTGCGACACTCGTTTACTCTCAGTAGTTTGAAGAAAGTTAGAAGTGGTAGTAGTTACGTCGCGTATGTCATTGTGTGATCTATCAGTGTTAAAGCATAGTCGTTTTTTAATTTGTTTAATAGTTCATGGGTTGTTATACCTTGTCCAACCGTTTATTCTCTTTTTGACAGTTCAACATTAGTTACACCCTCACACGTTACTGATTCGATTTCAAATAATAATCGATTTTATTTAAGAAGAACTTAAAATCGATTTAATGAAATATTTTTAGTTTCAATATTAATTATTCGTTTCTTAGTTTTTTTTTAAATGCGTGTATAGTTAGCAGCCTTAAAAAAATAAATAAAAGAATGAACAGATTCATTGTGCTTTACTCTTGATTTGAACTTAACTTCCAAGATTTCGACTTAATTCCTTGCAAATAATGAATCTTGGAGTCACAGACAATACTTTTATTTCCTTTTTTTTAAATTAATTTTACAGAGACAATACTTATATGAAGTCAAATTATTTTTATCATATGATCGATATATTTCAAGAATTGTTTTATAGTCTGTGGTTGTTTGATATGCACAGGGCAATCACTACCCGTCTATAAAGTACGACATTACTGTAGTACATTATTCCGAAGAAAAAAAAACGTTAATTTATAGACGTAGGCTGTCAAAAAGATAATAAACGGTTGGACAAGGTATAATAAATATTTAAGTGACCCAGATTTAGTTTTTATTTTCACGATTTAAGGAAAGAAGAACTGATTTTATGACGGCATTCTCATTCGTACTAATCTGTGGTGTGGGTGCAATTACTTATTATGGAACGCTTGCTTTAGAAGTCCTTACAATAGACTTCCGAAAATTATAAATTGTTATTACAAACAAACACAGACAATAAATATATAATAATAAAGTAATAATAATAATAGCTAACTTGTTCGTCAACTTTACAAAGATAAACAGTTTCCAGATCTCTAGTCTCTCATAACCACAATTCGTACAGCTTGAAAAATAATTCCTAAAAATATTTTGAAAATATTTATTCGTCAATCCCAGACTGCATGTTTGAAATTATTAAAAACAACGTAGGCTATACATACACGTTACTAAATGCTTGATAATAATTGTGTTAATTTGTTTTGTACTAACTGAGAGTAATCATGTGTCACACTATCCACCGGATTACATTAAATTTTGTCTGATTTTTATTTCCCTTTAGTTTTGATCAAAGTCATATTAACGCACATGATTTAGTATACATTTATATGTAATAAATATAAAATCATATTTCCCTTATTTGTTTTATTGATCAAAATAACTATACTTTTATAGGTGAGAGTAAACACCTGACGCGGCGTGTATATTAATTATAAATAAAACAAGTCATCACATTCACTTCTGAATGTAGGCCTTCTCTAACAACCTCAAGAGTGACCGCCGGCCGGTCCGAAGCAGCTTTCTTAAGTCGTCTGTGCATCTCGTGGACAGTGGTCTGACTTCATTATATCCGTAACCTTTGTCCGTATGTGGCTCTCATAATTTCTTATTCGACCTCGTAATGAAATACCAAGCATAGCCCTCTCTATTATTCACTCTGCGACTTTTAGTTTGTTTAAAAGGCCTATAGTTAGAAACCATCTCACATCCGTAGTTCTTCACTGGTAACACACAATGGTCGACAACTTTCGAGATAAGGCATTGAGGTATGACGGGTCAAAATCCGTTTTTTTAACTTCCCAAACGTTACCTATCCTAACCGGATGCGACGATTGACATTTTGTCGTGACGTTCGAGACAATTTTACGTTTTGTTCATGTTAAACTCCAATGAGGTCACCGAGCCGATTTTCCGAGGTCTTCCATGGATTCTGCTATAACCAGGACATTGTCGGCAAATCGAAGGTAATGAATGATCTATTTTAATATGCCTAGAATCTCATTACATACTGGCTTTATTGTATAAACACTGCAACACTTCGATGTACCAGTAGTCAATGTGGCACCGCAGGAGAAAGTGCAGCGCCCAATTTCGATCGAATAGAAGGCTTTCTCATAGTCCACAAACACCAAGCGCAATGGCCGATTTTATATAGTATGTATGTGGTCTATGGTACTATAGCCTTTTCGGAAACCGGCTTGTTCAGGAGGCTGAAAGTCATCAAACTTAAGAGTTCATAAAGGTGCCTCAGGAGTGAAATTGGCCAGTCATTATTTTTGATGAGCCATCAAGGTATTATTTTTGATGAGCATTAACACGCTTCTGTTCCAGGCCTCCAGAGTTACAAATTCAAGCAAAACGGTAATAAAGAATTCTGGAGGATTTTAAGTACATTTGTTTCACCTATTTTCAGAAGCTTTGACGTAATATATTTCTCGCCTGACGCATTATTGTTTTTAAGCTGACCCAGAACCATATTAATTTCGTGCAACCTCAGTTTTGACTCCGATTTATTGTATCTTTACTACGGTTCAGTATTACAAGACAAGGATATCGTGTCTCAAAGATTTCCATATACGTCTGTTGATCTGCCTATATGCTTCAGCGACATAAGAGGACTTCACTGTTTAATGAGCGTCATTCTGCCGTGAGATTTTGAATTTCTTCAAACAGTTTTTGAGTGCTGTTTTTACAGCCGGGTCTGTAAAATTTGCTCCCGACTGTATGGACAGTGTTTACACAACCGTCAAGGTAATCGAAACGATTAGATAGTTCGAGCTAAAAGCTTTCGGGGTTTTGTATTTGTGCGTAGGGTGATCGGAGTGTAGTATTCATCAGGTGAGACATTCCAGTTTGACATTAATATTCATTGTGTCTCTAACCAATAGATGATCACTCCCGGTTTTCATCGTATGAATCAATCAATATTGAAGATTTGTATGAATGCGATTCATGTCCTCAAAGAAACCCTTTATCCCGTCGTCCGGATGGACAGGGGTCGGTGCGTATACCTGTATGACTTAGCAAGTATCGCTTTCGGACAATCTGAGTATAAGGTACGCAACCCTGTTCGACAGGCTTCCGATGGTTACCATATGGCTAATGAAGAATTCGCGGATCAAAAATTAATTCGACACCTCCTTGGGACCGTTAGGCGCCCTCCAAGTAAGGTCCGATCCACATTACAGTGCTGATCTCGGTTCGTTCTCGGTCTGATCTCAGTCCGGTAAAATGTTTTGTATGACAAATCGTTGCTGGAGCGTGACTTGATCGGACCTTGACTGCCACGGATAGTGTGAATACTCTGTTTCTTGTGTAACAATATTTTACCAGATCGAGATCGGACCGAGAACGAACCGAGATCGGCACTATAATGTGGATCGGGCCTAATAGGAACAGGTTACCGGATTTTAGGATTATTTCGACCTCCTCCGCTATTCAGACTGCAGATAGGCCTAATATACTAGTTTCTAATTTTAGCTTGTTCATTTCTTCTTCCAGTTCAACGACGACGCGTTGGCGCAGTGGTCACAGCAACTGACTGATGTGCTAGCGGTCGCGGGTTCGATCCCCGCACATGACAAATATTTGTATAGGCCATACAGATGTTTGTCGTGGTCTGGGCGTTTGTGCTTGTGTAGTGTGTGTTTCCGAACCCCCCACACAGGATTCACATCCTACTGGGGGCCGTTGAGTGTGGGACGTTTATTGTTTATTTATTATTGTTAACGGTCCTTTCATCAGACCTCAAGATTCGAATTTTACCAGAGACCGGGTCTGTTATGGGTGGTAGCTGAATCTCAGCCCAAGGTTCTTAGCACCTTCTTCCCCACCATTAACCAAGCCTCTTCTGTAGCCAGGAATAGTAGGGCGACCGGGCACTGAAGGCTTGTGTAATACTGGGCATAGCTGGCTGGGGGATTGCCTATACTCCTTGACGAGCACAGTGCGTTGTGGCTGCTGCTGCCCATCACCATCTTAGTTGGTGTACAATTATTTGCGTCACTAAAAATAAACTAAGATTCCTGTAATGTCACAAGTATTCAGTAAGGCTATTTAATGTATTCTGCGGTCAACTCAGCACCGTAAAGTGCTTCCAGCATACATTAGAAACCAGTGAGCCGAGTTAGTAAAATTACAGGGCGCATCACTGTATTACACGTCTAGTTCCAAGTTTAGAAACAAACAAATACGTATTTTTTATAATATTAGTTTAGAGATTGTTTTTAAAAATCTTACTTCATGGCTTTTGACATATGGAATTTGACCGTCGCCTACGCCATCGCGATACATGAAGATGTTTCTTGGTAACTGGCCTGTAAGAGAGATTACACTGAATATAATCCGAATGTGGTAATATTCTTCTGAATATAATATAATAAAGTACATGTAGCATTCAATTTCAATTAGATTACAATTTACTTTATACAAGGAAATTGCTAGAAAATGTATTGACAATTCGACACTAATTGTAAGTGATCATTACCGCCCAATAAAAATTTGGAGCCCTAGACTAGTCACAAAAAGTATTCATGAATTGCGTTAACGGAATGCAAGGGAGAAGAATGCAGCCATCCATACAATCCAAATTATAATTTTTTTGGAGTCCACACCAACTCGATTAATTTAGCAGTATACGAGAATACGACGACCGTTACGGTGTAGTGGTGCGCGTAGTCGCCTCAACGCCGCAAACCGACGATCGCGGGTTCGATTCCCGCTAGGGACAGATATTTGTATTTGATAAAATATTTGTTTCCAGTCTGGGTGAAGTTTCCCAACCGTGATAACCATTACAGCGATCGTCACTCACGATAGGATATTATCCGCCAACCCGCACTGGAGCGAGACAATCCTTCTTCTATATGGAGAAGAGGCCTTCGCTCAGCAGTGGGTTGTTTACAGGTTGATACAGTACAGTAGACGAGAATAACCCATCAAATAAATAGTAGAGTACAGAAGAGGAGTCTCACCGTTGACCTCGCGGTACTTGCGCACGGCGGTGGCGATGTTGAAGCTCATGTGCGCGCTGAGCTCCTCGCCCGACGTGTGCGCGTTGACGCACGAGAAGTACCGTATGAAGTCGGTGTCTATCGTGGACACGAAGGCGCCGTAGCTCTTCTCCTTCGAGCGCGTGTCGTGGCACACGTCGAAGCCGGCGATCATGGTCAAGCGCAACGGGATGTCGACATTCCACGGCGCGCCGCCGAGCTGAGATACGAGATATTGTTTTTAACCGATTGTAAGAAAAAGAAAAGGTTCTCGTTTCTCCTCTTTTCGAATTCGGTTTAATTAAAAAATGCTTTTTTTCCTATCTCCGCCGAAAGTCTTTTATCCCCGTGAAGCAGGGCAAAAGTGACACTTTTTCCCCGCTTCACAGGGACAAAAATAGAACTTTCGGCCCGGGTAGGAAACAAGTGACACTTTTCCCCCGCTTCACAGGGACAAATCTATAAATGTACGGCCGGAGTGAAAAAGCGTCCAGCGGAGCGTTCAGTGTTGCGTGCAAGCGGCGAAAGAGCGTTAGTAGAGTGGCCTTAGTGCACGCTTAGCGTTTGTGAAAGCTGGTCACATTTCTAATGACGGCGTCGGGGTCGTACGATATTATTGATATGTATTTAGAAAATGTGGTTAAAATTTTCTTATAGCTCGAGACAAGGTCCAAGTGAGATAATTAAACAGAGTTTTCTATGTTGTATGAAACTTTGAGATTAAATGAAGATAAATTCTATGAGTACACTAGGATGACGGTGACAACTTTTAACTATATAGGTACTTAGAAAGATTGAGTCACGATTAGAACTGACGAGAACAAATTTTCATGCATCGGATTATAATATAACCCCTGCGGAAAAACTGATGGTACCTTCAATTCCTAGTTTTACTGCTGATTCCTTCTACATTTTCTATTTAATTATTCTATTTTTATATAAGGCATGAGTTGTAGACCATAATTCTGGTTTAAGTAGAATCTCTACAATAATATCTGCAAACGACATGGCGCGAAAGCTTTCGTCACCGCTGCAAAACACAAACTGGTTTGAAGTTGCACGCGACGCCACGCTCACGCCCGGCACACCGCAAACAAGCACGCTCCCCGCGCCGCGCCGCTCGGCTGCACTCGGGACACTCGCGAGTGTTTGCATATGTTTAACACGAACGCTGCACGCTCCGCCCCGCCCAACGCTTAAGTCGAGCGTGCACTCGGGCCGTACTCTGAGTTTCGGCCTAGGTAGGCACAAAAAGTATGTGCAACATGGAACGAAAGTACTACATTATTTCCCGCATGTCATGTTTCACATGCATGACATGTCCCGTTTCACATGCGGGACAGAAAACAGTCATTTTTAAATGAATATTATTTTTCTTGAAAATCAAGCTTTTTACAGAAGCATACATATTTTCACAAAAAAAAAAAGTGTACATTATACCTTACAATTGATTTGGATGGCCACTTTAGTAGCTATAGACATAGCCGTTTTACTTGTCATATTTCGCGCGCAGACAACTTGGGTGGGCACAGCGCGGTCTACAGTGCATTTCTTCTTTATGGCTGCATACCTAATTATTATTAAATTCATTTAAAATCATATATTTATAACAAAAAAAAAAAAAAAACCTAAATAACAACATGTACACCACCAATACAGGGTGACTGGCGAGATACAATCGGTGTTTAAGGAGAGTGCTCGGTGCATGGTTCTCATTCGAATTATGTAAAAATATAACATAAATATTAATAATCTTCTAAGTAAAGTTGCCCAACAGTTATCTAATTATTTACGCGTCGTCTGGACACCCTAGTTTCCACGCGGTAGTTAATTACGTCCAAACACCGCCAAGTGTTAACAGGGTTGGCGGATAATTCCCTAACATAAGTAACGATCGTTATCTTGTCTATGATAACAACAGCGATCGACGGCTGTACGTGCTCTCCGAGGCACGGTAGGGACCCACAAGGACATACACCCAGACCGGAAAAAAATATTTGTACAAATATCTGTCCCAAGCGGGAATCGAACCCGCGACCACCAGCGCGTGGCGTTGCAGTTGAGGCAACTTCTCGCACCACTACACCAGAACGTCGCGTGTCGTGTTTTCATTTAATGATATTAACGAATTATTTACAACGATTTTCAATCATTAAACTACCTATTTACCTACATAACTACACTAACACACACACACAGTCACTTTTAACAGTTTCGAAAGCAATGGTGATTCTGCATTTGTGTATTGATAAGCCATACCTAATTACTAATGACAGATTACACTAACACACGACAGATTAGGTATACGCGTATGATCGATCGCTAGGCGCGCAGGAGCCGGGAAGACACACGCAAAAAACACAACAAAAAACACACAAACAAAAACCCAACTGCGTAAAATACTCTTATTATAAACAAAAAAGAATAAAACAATTTACTAGCTTTCATTTGATACCCATATTGCTACAGTAAGAAAAAAATCAACCATCCCCCCCCCTTCATTCCGCCATTTGCGGGCGCCATTTTGAAAATTTATGTAGCCTATGTCACTACTACAATTTAGACAAATCCAACGACACGTCCTCATATGTCAAAAACCGTCCAGCCGTTAGGGCTGTAGGGCGTGCCAAAGAAATGGACATACATACATACATATTACATACATACATTCGAAAAACATAACCCTCCTTCTGTCGCAGTCGAGTAAAAAACAATCAGTGTTAGCATAATGAATACGAGCAGCTCCTCAGAGTCTGATTTGGAAGCAATGGATTTTATTTTTAATATATCCCTACCCAGAAACTTAAGGCGTAGGAAAAATTACGGATGAAGAATTTCAATTGAGATATCGCTTTAATTAAATAAGAACACACAGATAAAGTGGACACTGATGTCGTTCATAAATAAGGACTTGTCATATTTTTTTAACTAAAACAGTGCTAAGCCACTTATTTATTCTCGAAAAAAATATTCTAGTAAATATAACTAGTATTCAAGATGAAAAAATCAATTTTAGACACGATCTCTTAAACAGAGCCATCTAGCTGTAAATAAAAGTACAAGTTTGTAATGTACGACGTAAATGACAAGTAAACCAAGAAAATAAACTTGTATTTAAAATTATATTAAATTTCTAAATATGATTCTGTTAAATAGGAATTAATTATTTTATAAACATTGAACATTCTATTTCGCTGACAACAAATAAGTAAAATGTATGTTAATAACTCGTGTACGACTATAAAAACCTTATATCTTTACACAATAAATGAAACGATGATTATTTGAGAATCAACAGAGTTCTAGTAAACAAAAACAATTATGTTTATTAAATAAAAGCAAGCAATAATAGTAATAATAAGCCATCTAGCGACCAGTAGCCAAAATAATTAATTGATTATAATATTAGCAGACATTGTAATAGTTTTTTCACTAGGTGTCGCTAGATAAAGATCAGATTTGATAGAAGAATTTTTTTAATACGTTGAAAAATGATAAAGTTACTTTTGAAAATATTAAAAAAAAAAACACCACAAAAATAAACTTTATCATTTGTTGAACAGCTAACTGTTGTTTATTAAATAAAAGCAAGGAACTACGGTCCTGGCAGACCAGTAGTTTTGCTACTTGCCGATAGAGGCATACTAATCACCGAACTTTCTAGACAAAATAAATAATTTAATTTAAATATTACTTACGAGTTGAAAGATATGTTTATTCCATTTGATTTTGATGTGATGAGCAACAAATTCGTTGACTAGGTAAATAATGTAATCTTTGAACAAAAATAAATATGAACTGTTCACCTATCTTGGTATTTCCGGCGTATTTAAAATGGAATCATAGGTACTTATTTACAACTATTTTCAATCATTAAACTACCTATTTACCTACATAACTACACTAACACACACACAGTCACTTTTAACAGTTTCGAAAGCAATGGTGATTCTGCATTTGTGTATTGATAAGCCATACCTAGTTACTAATAACAGATTACACTCACACACGACAGATTAGGTATACGCGTATGATCGATCGCTAGGCGCGCAGGAGCCGGGAAGACACACGCGTGCGCGGCATGCCGAGACTTACGCCTCACTGACCTAGTGACCTAGTGACGCCTGCGGCCTTAGCCGCGGGGCGGGTGTGCGGATGCTAGCGGCATAGTACAACACCACGTCGCGCGCGCCGCCGGCATGACTGGAAATATACCTACACCGCCTCATTTGTTTTGAATTGAAATATATGAGAATTTGGCCAAAAATTAAGTATCTATTTGTTTCACATAATTCGAATGAAAATCGTGTGCCGAGTGTTCTCCTTGGATATTGATGGTATCTCGCCAGTCACCCTGTATATACATAACAATGATTAAACAAAAAACAAAAAAAAAAAAAAGAAAAATGATAAAATAGCAGCGGTTATTTGTATATCATGACATTTTTTGTTATATTATTATATACATTTTTAAATTAAATTCATTACTGAAAGTAGCTTTGGCAGTCTCTTTTACTTTATTGCCAAATTACTGAATTGATTATATCGTAATTTACTGGAAAGATAATTTTAAGAGTGAGCAAGGAAGGATTGTGAACTATGCAATTTATCTAAAAAATCAATTTTCTATTTTTCTCTTTCAGGGTTTATTTTTGGCAAAACCTTGATGTCTATATGGAAAATATGTTGGTTTATTTAGATTTCACCAATGGTTGCTGAACTAATTTTAAAGAATTTGGTACCAAAACAATTTAAAAATTATAAAAAGACAGTCTAATGAACTACAATATTGGCGAAATATATATAAATGTAATCAATTTATGTTTGAAAACTTTGCCAGTCTTTGTCTTACAGCTAATTCGCTGGTTGAAACAGCTGTTTTTGTATGTAAGTAAAAATTCACCTGTCTGGATAATTTCGAGCCAATACACATAGAATCAATGCAGGATTTTTTCTCGCAACAACAGTTTCGCAGGCATTAGCATATTCAATCTGCCCATCTCTTTGAAGAGTTACTGTAAAAATTGTCAAATTAAAAGAATTGAAGAAACAAAAATAAAACCCTACTTGAAAATATAAGTTAATACCTATATCTGGTCTAGGCATTCTGAAGCCCACTCCGTTACCAGTTTTCATGATCAATTCCACAAAACTTTCCGTATCTCTTCTCTGTCGATCAGGTGTTATTACAACCCAAGAAGGTACTGTTGCAATAACATGGAGAGATTTAGATCTAGAAGGAAATTATACAATTTTGTTTGATTAATTATAAACATTTTAAATAAAAAAAAGGCTTTTAAACAAAAACATTATTTGATGTATTTTTTGTTTTGTACTCCATTTTTATTTATGTCGTTTTCTTGTGTAGTATAAAAGTATCACAAACTGAACAACCTTACATTAAACACATTATATATTAAACACAGTTAATTTTATGATAGAATTTTTAATACCGCATATCTCTGGTCCAGCCTTCATTAGTAGTACCAGCCTGGTACCTAACACCACCTTGTACAATAGACTCAACAGGAAGCTGGCGACCTTTAATGCGCACTAAAGTATTTGACAATTTCATGTCCCATTTTGCTAGTTCCTGTTAAAAAAATATGTATATTATGTATATGTATACGGAATGTCGCGTAATTGATGGATAATGGATGTTTTTCAAATTGGTCTATTTTTTCACACATCGCGCTAGTACTACCCAAAATTGTATGTGGTTTTCTAGATGTTTCTGATCTAGCTTCATTCAAATTTGGTGTATGTTATACCTTGATTCACTAACTAGAGGTGGAGATATTAATAGGGTAAGCTGGACTATTGTTGGCACCTCATTAGTCATTGGCACTTTGGATTTTAAACAAAAATATTAAGGATTGCTGTTATATAAAAAGCGTAAAAGTATATTTTTTTAAATCTACTTTCTCAACTTTTTTAAAAATTCAACGCAAACTTTTCTAACACGATTACCTGGCAATGCTAAATAAAAATGTATTAACGGTGTGAAGTGGTTGTGACGATTAATTCGATTTTTTTAAAGGATCCAACAAGGTACAAGGTATGATGAACCTATTCTTATTTTGAATTAAACGTGTGGTGAACGTAGGTTACTATATTTTAATGCTTGGTTATGTAATAAGTAAGGATTTTCAGTACTTTATTGCATCATTTTTTCGTTAGAAATTTAAAATAATATGGTGCTACTTACTAGTTCAAGTTTTAAACAAAAATACAATTAATTGGCACCCATGCCAATCATTGAATTTCGTTTATGCTATATTACTTTTAATATAAAAACGCCAAATTAATATGATTGTGTGTAGGAACATAAAACGTTCTTATATTTTATAAAACTTGCTCCGCGTTTAATTTTTGGCACTGCCATTCACTATACAAATGTTGGGTGCCAATCATTAATGATGACTTAATTGATGCCAATCATTGTACTATTGGTACCTGCCAATAATTAATAATTCGAAGTTATTTATTTTCAAGTTTCTTTATAGTTTCTCATAATGCCAAAAATAAGTAGAGGTGCTGCTTCTTATTCAAAAAAATACACTAAGAAGACATATTAAGAGACATAATATGTCTTCTTTAGTGTATTTTTTAACACATTTAAGAAGACATAATGTTGAGTGTAGAACTATTTTTAAATAAAAATCCGCGACAAAATTGTTTTAATCAATAACAAACCGGGTTATGGCTGGTATCGTTTATTTTTAAAACGACATCCAGAAATTTCCATCAGGACTTCAGAAGCTGTAACAGCAGCAAGTGCCAATGTTTCCGAAGCCAATATAAGGCAATGGTTTATTCAAATTGAACAACACTTGAAAGAAAGTGACTGTTTCGACATTTTACAAGACCCTTCCCACATGCGAACATTGACGAACATCACACTCCAGAAAAAACAGATTTGAAGTTCAATTTAATATGGCCTAATAAGACACCTGTACGCAAAGGTCGACAGTTAGCAAATAAACCTGTATTTGTATTGACTAGCAGCAAATGGTTAGAAATAGAAAAAAATATAATTGAAGAGAAAGAGAAAAAAGAAAACGATAAAGAAAAACGTAAACGCTAAAGAGAAGAAAAGAAGATAAAAGATAAAGCCCGTGAGTCTAATAAGAAGAAAAAAGTAGTAGAAAAAAATACTGAAAATAATAACACTGTAAAAATGACTGATAGAACTAAAAATTTAACTGTAATTGATAAAGTACCTATAATTATTACAAAAAGTCCTGATAAAAAAGTTAATAAGTCACAAACTATTCTTAAGATGCCTAAACAAATTCCTACTGAACGAGAAAATACAGAAAATTTTATTCAGAAACTACGTAGAAAAATTAAAATTAAATCTTAAATACAGCTAGTTAAACCAAATCCTAATGATATTATCAGTAAATTTAATGTCATTAGTTATGAAAACTATAAATTTGCTATTACAAAGGAGTTCGCCTTGCCTAAACCTAATCATAAAAAAGTGTTGGAGAGAAGAGATACTTTCAGTAATGAGAAAGAGCTGTCGGATTTTTTAAACAAATATCAAAACAATGATAGTTCTGATGATACTTAGTCGCAAGTTTTACCGATTAAGATTCTTAAAGATATGGTAACTTAAGTAAAATATAACTGTTGAGTTTATTGTAAATTTTATAATAGCGAATTGTAATTAAATGTGTTAATTAATGGCTAATTATGCATAAAAAATGTTAATAAATACTAAGTGCCAATGACTGATTCTCATGTGATAATAATTGTAACTTTGGTGCCAATAATTGTACTTTTGGACCGATTTAGAGATTTTCTTTAATTTTTATTGAAACCTTATAAATAAAACACTATACCTTGTCCAACCGTTTATTATCTTTTTGACAGCTTACGTCTATAAATTATTGTTTTTTTCTTCGGAATGATGTACTACAGTAATGTCGTACTTTATAGACGGGTAGTGATTGCCCTGTGCATATCAAACAACCACAGACTATAAAACAATTCTTTAAATAATTATATCGATCGATGAATCGATCATATGATAAAAATAATTTGACTTCATATAAGTATTATTTCTGTAAAAATATTTATAAAAAGAAAATAAAAATAGTATCTATGACTTCAAGATTCATTATTTGCAGGAATTAAGTCGAAATCTTGGAAGTTAAGTTCAAATCAAGAGTAAAGAACAATGAATCTGTTCATTCGTTTATTTATTTTTTGACGGCTGCTAACTATGCACGCGTTAAAAAAAAAAACTAAGAAACGGATAATTAATATTTAAACTAAAAATATTTCATTAAATCGATTGTAAGTTCTTCTTAAATAAAATCCATTATTATTTGAAATCGAATCAGCAACGTGTGAGAGTGTAACTAATGTCGAACTGTCAAAAAGATAATAAACGGTTGGACAAGGTACAAATACCTTTTTATTTAAGCAAACATAGACCAAAGAAACATTTAGTAGTGCTCAATAAAATGTAGAACATCAGATCATATCTTAAAGAAATCTTAAAGATCAAAGAATCCTTAAAGTGCCAATCATTGTATAGTTTACCCTATATATTCTAAGTCATGGCAAGTCGTGAATAAAACTATCAATTATAAGTACTTACTTCAACAACTTGTTTGTTTTGCGTTAGACGTCGATTGAAGTTGAGTAGTCTCTGTATGCGTGAATCTGGTCCGATCTTAGTGTGCTGCGAGAGGGTGCGCATCAGTTGAAAGTTAGAGCGCATATCATCTGTGAGGCCGGTTTGACGACACAGTTCAGGAATGAGGTACACTAGTTCGGGCATCCCAGCGCGGATATCGCGAGCCTTCGAGCGAGATATCAACAGTGGCTGGCCTAAGTCCGAAATACGTATGTTATATTTCTAAAAAAAAATAAAAAAATTACTAATAACATTTGAGGAGCTCAATGGAAGACTGGAACAATCTACAAAAAACCATGTGTTATGTGCATTTAAAGAAAAGATGTTTTTAAGCTACGATGGATAATTTCGATTTTCAATATTAGAAAATAACATGTTTGATTTCATGAACCAACTCTTCTGCCCTGTACTTGAATTTAATGACATAATTAAGAAGCTTGGTAATGTTTTATGAGTATATTTAGAAGATTAATTTTTAAATACTACACAAAATTATATTAATCAAAGGGTCAATCGATATATATTATTATTTACCTTACTATAATAGTCAACGTATGAGACGTTTTCGTCTTTCATGCGGAACGTGGATTTTGGTGTCTCGTCCCATGTAACATCATCAACCCTGTATGTTCGCTTGTTGTAGTCTGTCATAACAATTTGACCTACAATATCTTCACAGAATATTTTTTTATAATTACTACCTTTTTTTTCTGAATATTCTCTAACCATGTGCAGAACTGTGTCCATGCGTAGAACCTAAAATCATTCCCAAAATCAGATAAAAAAAAAAAGAAATAAAATTAGATATATTATTTCTCAAAGCTAATCAACAGTTTCTAATATTTAAATTTTTTCTATATACTTAGCCTTCAATGAATGGAATGGGATGTTCATATATTAAATATTTTAATTATTCTTACTTTGTGTGTAATTTCAGTGACCATCAGAAGTCGATCCTCATATTGATTTATAGTAGTTTTATATCCTGGCCAAATTTGTAGTTTATATTCAGGAATATCAATCTGAAATTGGTTACACAATACCATATTATAAATAACACAGTTTTAAGATTAATTTTAATAAACTTAACTATAAAAATAATACTTCACTATAAAAATTACGTAAATATTAATAAAAAAATATGTACATTATTTATATTTAACTAATACCTTAGCAGCAGGATCAAAGAAATCCCTATTCATAAGCTGCAGTTGCATTATGCTGAAGCATGATCTTATGATGATGTTAAATATTTGGATATAGTGATAATCTCCAGGACTAACTTGACAGGTGAGCTGTAAAATATTTCAAGGTTTTAAATTATTAAAAAAAAAAGCAATAATTTTTATTTATTTATTCATAAAATTTACCTTGATTAACAGTCTCATACGGGCACCGTCAGTTTTACGATCTGAGTATAATTCCAGTGGTTCTGGGTGCAATCGTGTCACAGTATACAAAACCGAACCATCAAAGATATATCTGAAATATATATTTTTTCGAGTTTATTAATTTTCGGATCTACATTATGTTTATAATAGCTTTATTAAATAATGTAGACTTTTACGTTGACTGTTCTAATTTATAGTTAGATACCAAGACTAATAGTGCTATATAAAATTATAAAAAAAAAAAAAAAATAAATAAATAAAGAAAAACAAATACATTATAGATTTATTTTTTTTAATAGTTGGGAATACTTTAAATTTTTTTTTCTTTTTTACTGAACTAGTGATCAAATTTTTATTTATTTTTATTAATAATTCTGAACTAACTCCATCTAGTACTGTTTTCACTTTCTGTGTACACCTTGTAAAATTTTAGTTTAGCTAGTTGTATTTATACATTTGCTTTGCTTTTATCAATTGTAATTAGTTTTGCCCATTAAAATAAATAAATAATTTTACATTAGAAATGATTAATAATATTTAAAACATTAATTTTGATTATTTAATTTACCCTCCAAGTGTTTTTGCATGTACACGTAGTAATGCCTTTCGAATTCCAGTACTATCTTCATCTGGTGAGAAATCGACATGATATTGATAAAGAGACCAATTTGGGGTAGTCTCAACCGCGAAATAGTTTGCAGTTAAATCCAACGGTGTTCCACCACTTCCTAAAAAATTATATATGTATAAATATATATTTCAATTTCATACACCATCAAACCTTGAAATTATTTTCTACAGTTACTTTGTGAAATTTATTAAATATAAAAAAATAACATTATAGGTTCGGAGTCTTTAGAGTAGTCGTATAGTACGATTATTGCCACTGAAACTCGGGATGTTTCGGAGTAAATCGTAAAGGTTCGTGTTTTCACATATAGTCGGTGCCAGATAAGATGTCAATAGCGGTCATTCACTCCTACCTACCAAGATTTTCATTACTAACGACACAAAGTATACTTTGTTCCTTAAAATAAGCGATAAACGACACTTTCTCATATCGCTTGAGAATCATAGTACCGGTCGGCTAGACCTACAGAGGCTAAAAACATTTTATTTAAAGTAATTACGTAATCGGCTTACGAAATAATTAAGTTGCTTATTATATTATTATTCCTAATTCAAATTTATTATGTCTTATTGCAAGAAAACGAATCTTTTATGCTAATAGAATAAAAATAAATGCTTATAATTATAAATTTGAGTGTGGCGTAAAAGAAAATTCAGTGTTAAGAATTGTATCAACATGAATAGATTTGACACTGATAGGTTAGCTTTAGAGCACTGTCGGTATACATTCCTGGAAAATATAGAGCACCCGAAACACGACCGAACGCAAGCGAACTCCAACACGGAATGTTTAATCAAAACGGCGGCCAACGGTGATGCGCTCCTGCCGCGATGGGTACGTCGAATCGCAAACGGCGTAAGTTCTGAATTTGTATTTTTGTGTCATGACATTATTTGTGTTATGTATTAAAGGGAAAAATAAATATTTTGCCATCCTGATTTCATAAGATACTTTAGATAAGAACTTATATCCTTACAATATGCTTCAAGTCCAGATTAATTCAGTATTTTATTATTGAATAATGCTTAATTACAAATATATATTTGTTATTATGTATTATTAATTTGTTCCAACAAATTGGAATAATGTCAAACACGAAAATACTTTATTTAAAACAATTAATTTCTTATAGTAATTATCCTTGATTTTGTATTTTTTGGGGTTATGCACTTTTATGTGTTTTTGCTTTTGGTTTCGGGTATTATGATACTCCAGCGATATGAGTTTTTCGACAGTTTTGCGACAGTTTGTTCGGAGTGAGCGATAGTATCGCTCATAATGCGATTTCGGGGTAGAAGTCGTGGCAATGACCTGTGCTAAATGGCACGCACTATAGAGTGTTATGTATATTTTATATACTCTAATCTAATCTTATCCCTTTAACACCTAAGGACTCGCTACAGGGTCCAATGAACCCAGACCTTCATAATATCTTCCATAACTTCAGTTCTCTTACGTTTGCGACGTTGCCGCTCTGAGTACCTTTCAACGATAGAGTAGCACGGCAGATGGCAGTATTAGGTGTCAGTTTGCGCGCAGCGTGTGAGTGTAAGAGACGTGTAAGGTGCGTGTGGGTCCGCTGAACCCGGTAGCGAGTAAATACGTAAATATTTATTTAAAAAATTAATTAATTTGTATTTATTTTGTGGCTGCAAAATGGCTGCAAAAAGGATTTTGAGGCCAAATGAGATAGAAGATTGTTTAAATGAGGAAATAGAGAACGAAGACTGTTCTGAAACTGAGGACTGCTTAGAAACTAGTGATCATGAGTCAGATTCTGAACAAGAAGCCGATAACGACATTGTACAATCTGAGCCTGAGACAGCCTCTGAGCAGTTACAGCATAGGCAAAGCATCCGTAGACCAGCACCTAGTCTTCGGCGTTCAGATTTAGATTGCGTTCCTCTGTCAATTTTACGGAGAGGCTATTACATTGGTAAAGACAAGTCTACTGTATGGAGTATTGAGGAACCGACAAGAAACGTGAGAACTCGTAGTCACAATATTATACGTGAACATCCAGGGCCTTGTTTAGAGGCATTGAACAGTACTACACCGTTAGAAGCATTTTGTCTATTTTTTACCGATGAAATTATGGGAAAAATAGTGGGTTTTACAAATATTTACATATCCGAAAAAGTAAAAGATCATTTTGAGAGAGAAAGAGACTGCAAACCTACAAATATTACAGAAGTTAAGGCTTTATTGGGACTTCTTTTTTATATTGGAAAGTTGAGAGGAGCACATTTGAATACAAAGGACTTATGGGCCACTGATGGATCCGGATGTGATATTTGCATTTCAGCCATGTCAAGAAAACGATTTCACTTTTTGCTAAGATGTTTACGTTTTGATGATATCAGAACAAGACAAGCAAGACGAGAATCTAATAAATTAGCGCCGATTCGAGAAATTTTTGAGGAATTTGTGTCCAAAATTGAAAAATACTATAAACACGGAGAGCATGTTACTATTGATGAAATGTTATTAGCATTTCGTGGGCGTTGTCCATTCCGACAATACCTTCCCAGCAAACCAGCGAAGTATGGACTCAAAATATTTGCAGTGTGTGATTCAAAAACTTTTTATACGTCGAATCTCGAAATTTACGCAGGGAGACAATGTGATGGGCCGTATCAAAAAAGCAATTCTCCAATTGATGTGGTGAAAAGATTAGTTGATCCGATAAAAGGCTCAAATCGTAATATCGTAATGGATAACTGGTTTATGAGCATTCCATTGATTGACGATTTGTTGAATGACTTCAGTTTGACATGTTTGGGAACTCTGAGGAAGAATAAAAAAGAGATACCTCAAGAATTTACTCAGACTAGAGGAAGACAAGGGCACGAAACCTATTTTGGCTTTCAAAACAATGCCACACTGGTATCGTACGTCCCTAAACGAGGAAAAGTGGTTCTAGTCGTATCTAGTATGCACCACGATGCAAAGATAGATGAACAAACAGGTGAAGATAAGAAACCTGAGATAATCACCGACTATAACACGTTAAAATGTGGAGTCGATGTAGTTGATCAGATGACTGGTATATATTCTGTATCAAGGCGAACTCAAAGGTGGCCACTTTGTATATTTTTTGGATTATTGAATATCGGTGGACTGAACGCTTACATTATTCATAATGCCATGGTACCTTCTGATGATTCCCCACGGAGAGACTTTATGAAAGCATTAGCTATTTGTCTAATCAAGCCTCACCTCCATGAGAGAATTTCTATCAGAAACATCCCGCAACACATCAAAAGTCGTATACGGAACATAGTACCAGAACTGGAACCAACTATTTCTGACCAGCCCGCTCCTAGTGGTCTAAAAGTACGTTGCGGTCTATGCAATTGGAAAAAAGACAGAAAAACTAAAGTTTTTTGTGGAAAATGTAATATACCGATTTGTGGAGAGCACATGAAGCATATTTGCATAAACTGTTTTGCCTAAATTTTATGTAATAAGACACTTAAGTAGTGTTGAGATGTGATTTCATCCCAAAGAATTTATCTTGATTTTGTTCATATTCGAAGTTGATATTTTTTTAGTTCTATGTTGATTGATCTCACAAAATTGTTTGTTATAAGTAGGATACTTATAGTAGTATAAGAAAATATGAAAAGTTTTAATTAGAATAAATAATTACAGAAATTGCAGTAGTTAGTCTCAATCTTGTGACAAAAATGTGCAAAAATTCCTTGTATGTTTGTAGAGTAAATAATATTAAGAAAAAACAAAAAATATAAGTATTTCATTGAATTTTATCTTTCACTATATACCTGTTGACCTATTAAGATAGTAAATAGTACTATTTATTTAATAGTTTTGAAATAAACATTGAATATTTAACCGGGTCCAGCGAACCCCATAGCGAGTATTGGCGTTACAATTAAGGGCGCGAGTCCTTAGGTGTTAATCTAATCCCATAAAATATTTAAATGTATGTAATACAACATGTTATTTGTAGTTTGCGTTTCTGTATTTTCTAATAATATACCTTACATTAATTTAATACGGATAATAAGTAATAAAATCCTATATATATATATATATATATATATATATATATATATATATATATATATATATATATAGAAACTTCTTTAATAATCTAAATATTCTAATATACTCTAATCAGCTTTTTATGAAGTATGTGATGGGTTAGCTTTCAAAATCAAAGGAATTTACTTTGAATGAAATTATCTGTAACTTATATGGTTTTATGTTGTTTGTTAAATTTGATCATGACCGCGACGTCTAATCCAGCTTTGTATATTAAACAATGTAAAAAGTTTGATAGTCAATCCCACGAAATTGTAAATAATGTATATAGATGTTTTTGTAAAGAAAAAGAAAAAACAAACAATTATTTCCAAAGGGTACTCCAGAGAGTCAGTTATGCGACAAGAATTTGTAAAACTATTTAAGGAATGCATTGAGGGAAAATGAAGCTCACTGCGATAAAGAAATAATGAAATTTCTGAGATAAATTCAGAAATTAAGAGCTGCTGGTAAAAATATCGTTTATACAGATGACTACTTTATTCACACCACACATTCTGCTAAGTTGGACGGATTCTGCTAATAAAAGGATGAAACAACCCATTTCCAAAGGTCAACGATTTACATATAATTGTACACTCGGGTAATGAAACAGGTTTCATGTCTGGAGCTCTGTTGCTAGATCAGTCAGCGGACCCTGAAGGAGATTATCATAGCGAGATGAATGCTAAGAAATACGATAAAAGTGTTTGCGAAATCAATTGATTTCTTATTTACCAGCAAATAGTAGACATGGGCCGTTATTGGTTTTTGGATCAGATGGCTACGTAGCCGATATTGATTTTTCATATCGATATTGAAAACCATTTTCAGATATCGATATTAGTAGTAATGTTTTGCTATCAATTGCGTAAACGAAAACCAAAAAAAACTCAAACTGTTGAACACAAAGGTTGAAACGGTTTAAATATATCCTATAACAAGTCGCTAAAGTTATTCTAGGTTAGCTGTTTATTTTGAGTAGGTGGAATGGCGATTTTCCTTCTTTCTTAACTAGGCTTAGCACTCACAGAAAACCTCCCAAAACAAAATGTTTTGAAAAACTCCGCCTTATAGTTATAAAATATTAGATATTATAGTATTATAATTTACAATATTTTAATATAATAATTAATATAAGGCATACTTCAATAAAACTAAAAATAATTCGTTACACAACTTTTTTTGTAAATACACACACTATTTTATTATGGAAACTAAATTATCATAACTATAAAAGACTCTACTTTATTGCTTAAACTTGTAGTAATATTTTGCGATGTACACAGTTGCATTAAAACCGCTAAATGGCATCGAAAACCATATTCGCCTCATCTCTTTCAGTATTAAGTTACCGTTATAAGAAAGAGATGCAGATAATTTGGTTTTAGCTGTCGCGCTGGTCTTGTCCGTAGCGCGCCCGTGATATATCGTCACCGTTCTACCAGTTTCGTGTTTGCGCTTAAGACGCTTACTAAGATATTCTTTAGCAAAATTTAATCTTTTTTTCTGTTAATTTCACTGTTATACGATTTTTTAAGTGCAGTTCGTCCCTGATATCACCCTTTTCTGAATACTCTCCTTACAGTATCAGCACCGACACTCTTTCCTCTTAATATCGGAAGGTCTGTTGCAATTGTTTGTGCGGATACAAAAGGATTGGCTTGTACTTCATGCATAATGTGTCGTTTTTCTCTGGTACTTAAAACTTTAGAACGTCCCTTTCTTGGTAAATTACCAGTAGTACCAAATTTTTCCATTTTTGTATAACGTATTGTATAGTCGTCTTACTTTTATGAAGCATTTTCGCAATCTTCTCATAGCTATTGCCTCCCATGTGAAGCGAAATAATTTTTAATTTTTCATCACTAGAAAGTTCTTTTGTTTTCGCCATTATAAGTATGCTCACATAGAAACTGTGAATAAAACTGTTTGATCGTCTATGTGTCGCGACATGCACTGCTTTATGTGATGCATCGCGATCGGCAGCTCATGTTAAACATGATGCTGATGGTAAGGAGGTGGAGCGTACGAATACTTTGTGGTGCTAAACTTTTACATGTTCATGATTTTTTTTCTAATTTTTACAGCTAAACGGTAAATAAATAATATGTAGTGTAAATACTAATGATGTACAATACTTCACAAATGTTACATTTAATTAAATATTAACATTAATAAAAATAATATAGTATTTGCCATCGTACGAATACTTTGTGGAGTCACTGTATATATATCGTCATAGTCGTAGAATAATGACAGATCTTGCAGATTTGAAACTTTGCAGGACAGACGTTTCAAACAGTTATGTTCTTGTTGTTGTTGTATATTTGAAATGTCTGCCCTGTGTGGTTTTTAATTTGTGGAATCCGTCGCTATTCTACGACTATGACGAAACACCAAAATAACATACAACAACAACAATATAGTAGTTTGAGGTGTGTGCCCTGTAGTTTTAAATTTGTAAGTTCCGTCACTATTCTACGACTATGACGATATGTATATAACAAAAATAAAACTTCTAAACAAAACTCAATTCACAAGAAATGTCATATTATATTATACAAATGGTGAATAAACCAAGTGGTATCAGATGTCTAACCAGTGAATATTAATATAATAATGTTATATTATATAAATGTTATGGAATTACAGTTTCTTTTTTTCTTTTTGTTAAAACTTTTTTTTTGTGGAAAGATAAGTTATAACTTTCTGTGGAAAAGATAAGCCCAGACAACTGTTGTGGGCGGGATATCTTAAGTTTTTTTTTGTTCCATAAAAGAAGTTCTCATTGGCTATTTACTTCAAAAAACATACCAAGTCAACAAGAAGTCTCATATTTTGAAATTATTAGATTTGTAGCTTATGTTATGCATCAGCTAAATCAATAGTATGCAAGTAGTGCAATATTTGATTCTAAAAAAAGCTGAATATCAGAAAGCAGACAGGGAACATAAACAAATTCTGATACTAGTTCAATACTCAGTAATTTTAACAAAATCATAATGATTTAAATGAATGTATATTGCAAGGTTTTCGATATTTTTCTAAATTAAGGTATACTATAACACACATAATCATTGGAGATCTCAGAGGAAGTTTAATCGCACTAATGAGTTATCAATAATATATTTCAAATTTGTTGTAATTTATAATATCAATTTATTAAAATGGCAGGGTTTTTTGTAACTGTACTGAAATTGATTTATCCCAAAAACAGCGACTCGCCACGGCTTCGCATCATTAAGTTTTAACTTAATTATCAATATAAGTTTTAACTTAATGATATATCCTGTTATCTCTTCTATTGAAGTAACGAGAAGAGTATCACGTGCACGCATGTTAGCTTCTGTAGACATAGATAATACGAGAAAGGGGGTAGACAAAATTTAGTCGTGCGATCATGCTAGGCCGGCTGATAATGATCTTATCTTCAACCGAGCTACGAACAGGTTGGATGACCGAGCTTTATTGTCTATATAATTCAAACCGTCATCAATATCTCGGCAACCGGCTATGACCAATAGCAGATTCCCTTGAGAACACTTTGGAGCCTTGATACCGCTGGTTTCTATTAAAGACACAGATATCGTGTCTTAAAAGGTTTCGATATCTGTCTGTTGATACACCTATATAATTCAGCATCATCAGAAGACTGCGAGTTTGATGAGCGTCGTCCCGTTGTGAATTTTTTAATTGAATTAGAGCTTTTGAGAGCTATTTTTACAGCCAGGTCTGTAAAATCTCTCCCTTACTGTATGGACATCGATTACCAACCTGTTGTTTATATTATCTACAGAAACATCAATCATCAAGGCAATAGAAACGTTTAAATAGTTCGAGTTGAAAACTGGGGATTTTGGATATGTGCCAAGGATAGTCGGAGTTCAGACTTTATCAAGGAGACCGTTACAGTTAGACATTAACATTCAATGTGCCTTTAAGAGACATCATTGAATATTTGTTGCCACGTGGTCATGGTCTATCTCAGTTTTAGTAGAACCAGGACTCACTCTCTCTCATTAGAAAAACACAAGGAATTGATTAATATGGCTTAGGTCTTGTCATAAATTCCTTATGAATTTTCAAAGCAAGAGTGAAGACATAAGGTAAATGAAACTTTTTGCAATAACAAAAAAATAATAATAATCAGAAGCGATAAGTAGTCATAGAGGTGAAAGGCTAATTAAATAATTGTTAAAAATACATAAATTTGTTTCATACATAAACCTTTTCATAGCATTTAGGTATATTTAAATAGTTGTTATATAACTTAAAATGCTGTCATATGCCACAATGTTGTTAAGGTTGCCTGGAAGAGATTGCTCTTTAGCAATAAGGCCGCCTTTTGTACTTATTTCCTTTTTCTTTTGTACGATTGCTTATTCTTGGTGTAGAATAAAGAGATATTTTTATTATTCCTCGGTAAGTGGACTATCCAACACAAAAAGATTTTTTTAATTTAAACAAGTAGTTCCTGAGATTAACGCATTCAAACAAGCAAACCCTTCAGCTTTATAATATTAGATGTATAGTATGTATAGATGAAAATCACAGCACCATGGCATCATTTTTTTAAAGTTTCAATTCTTTCTTTCCATGGGAAAAATATTTAGATATGACAAGTATTACCTTTCTTAGAAGTTATTTGATCAGGACGAGTGCGCAAAATTTGTACTTGCTCTGGCAAGACACGTCCACCTCCTCTGCGGGATCCACGGCCAACAACTGATGCACTAGCATCACCACTAGCAGATGGCTGGGATTGAGCTGCAAAGAATTTATGGAAAAATATATTTTTTGATATTTACAGTTTTATCTTTAGACGTTTGATGATATTGGTAATAGGGTGATGAATAATCTTTTTATTAACAAACTCTACAAACATTTTTGTTTTGAAGATTCTTGATATAAAATGAAATATGTATATCAATGTCAGAAGCAAATTAATATAAATAACTTGTAGAGTCATTTTAATTTATATTGTGAAGTGTGTAAGTAAAGTACAAAAGGTATGTGTATATATAGGACAAACTAAATGGAGTATATGGACACATGTCAAAGAACATATAGCTGACATTAAACACCAACGGTCGACAAAGTCTGCTGTGTATCAACAAACTCAACAAGGTACCAACCACTAAATTAGATTTGATAAGCCAAAAATTCTCGCTAAAGAACACCGATTCCTACCAAGGATGATTCGCGAGGCTATTGAAATAAATAAAAAAAAAAAACATCCTAATTTCAATAGAGAGGATGGTTGGAACATACCACAAGCTTGGGAGCCAGTTCTAAAATTAATTGAACCCCAGGACAACATGTTCATTCTGTGTGAATAAGAATGGTTAAAAGCAATAATTTATAATTGTATAAAAAGCGGGATATGTAACAATTAATTCATTATTCGGACACCCACCATCTCAGTCCCCCGAGACTGTTAAGGGTCTGAAATGTCGGGAAATAATTTAATTTAATTAAAAAATCTTTAAGCTGTGAAGTTTTTAAACAAATAAACGCGATAAAATCTGATATAGACTTTTAATCAAATAAGTAAAATTCGTGTAAATATAAGAGAAAAGGTATGTGTAGTTTAAAAAGATATAGAAAAATTTAGTTACTTAGAGCCATGGCTTGCATTCTCTGCTGAATATCAACATCTCCTGGATGATCATGAGTGGAAGGAGTGCTGCGATGGGATGCCCTGCCTACAGACGGTGCTGGCACACCAGCCCTAACGGGAGGTGCAGCAATTGGTGGGCCCCAAGCTGATGGAGGTTGCGGTCGTGGCCCAGATGGACCTGCCCTATTCTGTGGTTGCCCTTGCTCTCCTGGACGTCTCGGCGGCTGCCCACCACCATCTCCTCCTCTGCCCGCGCGGCCTCTTGCTCTCCCTCGTCCACGGTCAGACATCTGTATTATTCGTAAAATCAGTTTATTAAAAAACTACTTCTAAAATTTGCCTTAATTATAATAATTTTATTTTTGTTTATAAGAAAGAATTGTTTTTTGTA
This sequence comes from Euphydryas editha, assembly GCA_036937285.1. NCBI lineage: Eukaryota > Metazoa > Arthropoda > Insecta > Lepidoptera > Nymphalidae > Euphydryas > Euphydryas editha. The sequence continues at coordinate 10,071,557 of JAUPFZ010000011.1, forward strand.
TAAAATATTTGAAAGACTGACAAAAAAAAAAAAAAAATGGCGGCATACATGTTGTAACATGTTTTGAACAGAGGGTACTTTATAAACATATACACACTCAATACACAATTTTATTGTTTCGTATTGTAAGTTTTATTACAAATTAACTTGTTGAAAGGTACATAAACAACAAATTCCGATCAAAACTTAAAATTACTTAATTGATGTGTTAAACAACAGCAAACTGTAATTATTTTTGCATAAAATAATATGGTTGTCTAATAAACTAAGTTATATAGTTTGTATTCTATTTAATAAAAGTATGATATTAGTAATTTTACCTCTTGCTATATTAATTCTCTAAAAAGTAAAAACTATTCACAAAATATGGATTCTGTATGACGCTTTCCAAATTCAAGAAAACCAAAGATGAAAGAAACTTTTTATTAACGTTACCCAAAGAGAACGTTACCAGCTTGTAGAATCTCAAACCAAAAATAAAATAGTGTTGCCCGTCGTATATTAAGGCTGGACTCAGACATCCGGAATGCCTCTCTGAATTCATAATCAGAATTCATAATCTTAAATTCCGTCACGTCGCCTCACACATATCTTAAAAAATTTAGATTATTAATAATTCGTTCAAAAATTCATTAACTTACTTTTTGGCTATAGTTTTTAGAAGTTTTTTAAAAATACTAATAATATTTATTAATTTAAAAGAATATAATTCACGTGGAATAATTAACGCATTGTTGTTACTAATTTAAAAAGACAATAGACCGGTCATAATTTTTTTGTGCAATATTGCATTTTGACAGAACTCCATATTTTCAAACAATAATGTCCCTTAACTCATAGCGATAAAGGTGAGAATTATATCGAAAATCTTTTTTGAGGCCATAAATAATACTGAATTCTCAAAATTGATAGAAAAAAATTCAACCGTGGGAATATTTTTGAAAAGTTTATGTCAATGTTGCGTTTTAAAATTTAATTTATCTAGTTTTTGGCGATCGTTAATAGAATTTTCTTAAAAATACTAATAATTATTATTAATTTAAAATAATACAATGCACGTGGAATTAATATAATGTAAAAATAAAAAATAAAATAGTAATAATATTCAGTAATGTTTTTTAATACTCTATATATTTATAAGTTGTGATATATCTACTTTATTATAATAATAATGTACTTTATTTCACACCAAAACATAAAACAAAATTAAAGATAGAAGCTAACACCATTTAAGCTGTACAATGAGGCGGTCTTATTGCAAAATAGCAATTTCTGCCAGACAACATGAGGATGACAGAAATATTGCATTTGCAGATGGGCAGGTAGTATAACAATATTAATAATGATAACATAATAAAAACTAAGCAAATAGATAACTTTAATAGTATATAAAATACATATAATTAAATAATATATACAACATACGTACAAGTACATATAAATGCAAATAAATAATATACTAATCTATACAAATAATAAATCTGTTAAAACCTCCGTTTTAATACACTATATTTATTTTAATACACTATATATCATCAAGAATAAATTTTTATAGCGCGTTTTTTTTGTATCAGCGCCATCTCTTATCGTTTTTTTCTGTGTTCACGTATCACGTAAAAAGTACAAAACCAATGTAAATAACTTTAATACATAAAAATTAAACATAACTCACAGTATAATTTAGTTTTGATGTGAAACATCTATAGCCGCACGTAAAACCGATTTCTGGCGTGGCGACGCATGCAGTGGCGCCACGCTATACGATGGTATTTATATACAGTCTATATGCAGTAGTGTGTGCGGTGTGGCGACGCATCGCCATGCGCAATCGATCGAAGTCACTGATTAAACAAATTAAGTAGTCACGATTTGAAATAAATTCGTAAATTTTTGTCTTTAATGAAAATAAATGTTTATTCAATAAATAGTCATCGTTATCTGGAAAAAAATCGTAATATTTTATTTTATCATTATGACATATTTAGTTCCTATCACAATATGTTCTTTTCTGCATATTACTTTTACAAAATAATGTCGATGTTTCACATCTGCCAGGCGTCCCGTGACGGCTCATTTTTTTTTTGTTTCATTGTAATTAAATTTAAAAATAAATATTTAAGAAAATAGAAATAGGTACCTACGCCGCCAACGCCATCTGGTCTAAGGAATCTTAAAAACTCACAAAACTTATTTTTGAGTTATTATTTTGTTAAACTTAAAAGTTTACTAAATATTTCGGATAGGAATAGAAATCGTTTTAATATTTTAGATAAACATCATTTTCAATTAATATAGGTACTATTATGTTAGATGTCGCTAAATATAAAAACGATATTCTACCATTATACGATAGATGGCGTATGTAGGTGATAAAAATATAAATTTATAATTTTTAAAATTTTAGTTAAATACCCGTGTGAAGCCGGGGCGGGCCGCTAGTAAATAATAATACTTAATAAATAATATTTTTTAATACTCGTTATATATTAATAAAGAGCATTTTCTGATCTGGCCTACGCCGTTTTCAAAATCCTAGTTGGCAACACTGAAATAATTCATAATCTGATTTCCAGAATGTGTGTGCCGGTCTATTGAAATGTATGGGAATGCGAGCGTTATGAATTAATAATATTCTCTTACATAATAATATTCTCTTACAGATCGATCTGAAAAATTCATAATCTGAAAAAACCAGAATGTGTGTGAAGAATAGTGAAATTGTATGGAATTCCGGGCTTTCTGAATGAATAATTCAGAAAGCCCGGAATTCAGATTATGAATTCAGAGAGGCATTCCGGATGTGTGAGTCCGGCCTAAGTTGTTACAAAAACCCTCTGTGGTTTATCTATTGTATATCTCTATGGTATCTCTATTATCTATACTCCGTGACAAAAACATTGTATTATAAAACCTAAAACGTTAATAATATGCTATTTTATGAATTTTTAGATAGCTGCCTGAATTTGAAATATTTATAGAGTAAATGATTCTGCATCGATTATTATAAAGAAATAGTAAACTTAATATTATTTTTACCGGAAGTGGAATAATTTTTAAAATGTTCTATAAAACTTGTATGGTTAAAAAATTTATTGTTAGTTCAGATGATTTGCGATTTTTAAGACCAAAAACAAGTGAGATTTTAAATTTACATGGTTATTTTTATTACTACTATTATTTAAAGCGGGATATTTACCATATTTCATACATGGTAAATATCCCGCTTTAAATAATTGTAGTAAATACAAATGAGGTTTCCGATAATTTCAGAAAGATATTTTGTTTTTAAGTTCATGAAATTATTTGTTCTAATTTAGATTATAGAAATTTAGTAATTTTGGATTTTGTTTGGATGTTGTGTATTGGTTAAGAAACATAAAATGTAGCTGTGGATTTTTATACAAATAAATAAATATAGTAGTCCCCTTCATTTTGTGAATCAAAGACAGAATTCACATTCATAACAAACATGTCAGATTCATCTTAACTCATTGTGATTTTTACACTTAATTATTTAAAAAAAAATTTACTACAAAGGCGAAACACCAGGAGCCTACGGAGTGGGTTTTATTATAAAAAAAGAATTAAAACATCAAATAGAAGAAATAATAGGCGTATCCGAGCGGATCGCAGTGCTTAACATGATGATTAATAACGAAAATTGGTCAATAATACAAGTATACTCTCCTACCGAACAATCTTCTCTCCAGCAAATTGAATTATTCTACGCTCAGTTAAACATTGCAATAAAAGAACTTTATTGCAATGTTTAACTGAGCGTAGAATAATAAAAAAAAAGAAAGAAAAAGAAGAAGAAAAATTTTATAATAATGGGTGACTTCAATGCACGAGTAGGGGAAAGAAGGACAGGAGAAGACATTGTACTAGGACCCTATAGTTATGGTAATCGTACACGAAATGGTGAAAAACTAATGAAACTAAGTTTCGAAAATAATTTAAGAATTCTCAACACAGATTATTAAAACCGCAGTAGATGGACGTGGTCGTCACCAGGTGGAGTATATAAAAACGAGATCGATTATATTTTAACCAACAGAAGTAAAGCGTTTGAAGATTGTAGGAACGTCAAAAACCTTAATTTTAATAGCAACCACAAAATGATAAGAGCAAAATTCTCCATAAATAAATATAATGAAAAAAGAAAAATCCATTTCAACTCAAGATCCAAACGAGAAATATGTAAAGAAGAACTCAAGTTACATTTACAACATTACGAAGAAACTGCAAGCAAACTACAACTGCAAGATAAATACAATAAACTTGAAGACATTCTAAATAATATAACTAAAATAAATTCAAAGAATATTAGCAAAAGTAAAAATATAACATCAACAACAACAAGAGCACTCTTAGAGAGAAGAGCCGAACTGATAAATATTACAGAAAAGACAAAATAAATAAGATCAGAAATATCTAAAGTAAGTAAATTAATCAAAACATCTATAAGGAAAGACAGACAATCACATAGACTAGAGACATTCGAAAAATACATAGCAAATACTGGAGGTGTTAAAAAAGCCCTTAAATTACTAACGGAAAAGAAAGAATGGGTACCAAATCTACAAAACCAAAAAAGACGATACGTAACTAAACGACCAGATATTCTTACTGCTGCTACAGAGTTCTACCGAGAACTCTTTACAAATAAGACTACTAACTTAGAAATAAGCCTTACGGAAACCAACAACGTACCAGAGATACCTTTGAGAGAAGTAGAAAAGGCTATCGAAACACAAATAAATAAAACGTAAAATATAAAACACCTGGCCCAGACAATATCACGAATGAATTGCTAATAGCTTTCAAAGATTTACTCGGAATAACCCTAACAAATATATTTAATGAAGTGTTAGAAAGCGAATACATACCAAAACAATGGCTAACATCCACTATAACACTTCTTCACAAAAAGGGAGACAAAAGCAATATTGGAAACTATAGGCCAATCAGTTTAATGTCAAATATATACAAAGTTTTTTCGAAAGTTATCCTTAATAGAATCACCAAGGCATTAGACGACAACCAACCCAGAGAGCAAGCTGGATTCAGGAGCGGATATTCAACTCTCGATCATATTCATGTAGTCAAGCAAGTAATAGAAAAGAGTAAGGAGTTCAATATGCCTCTATACTGCTGCTTTGTAGATTATAGTAAAGCATTCGACTCGCTTGAACACGGAAAAATTTGGCAAGCTCTTAAAAACCAAGGAATCAAACATAAATATATAAGAATAATCAGAAACATCTATAGGAACAGCAGCGCTAAAATAAAACTAGAGAGAGAAGGAAGTGAAATAAGAATAGAAAGAAGAGTGCGTCAAGGCGATCCGCTATCACCCAAGCTTTTTTCCGCAGTCTTAGAGGAAATATTTAAAATCTTGAAATGGGATAATTATGGCTTAAACATAAATGGCGAAAAACTAAATCATCTAAGGTTTCCCGATGACTTGATAATTTTCTCATACAATCCAGCCGAGCTACCTGAGATGCTTCAAGAATTGGATATCGAAAGCCGCAAAGTAGGTTTATTAATGAATACACTAAAAACAAAAGTCATGACAAACAGCAAAAGAGAACCAATCATAATAAACGGAAATGAAATGAAATGAATGAAATAACAAGTTGTTTCACCAACAGACCTAACTTCAAAAGAAATTAACACAAGAATAGGGAATGCTTGGTAGAGGTATTGGTCCCTCAGAGAAATAATGAAAAATAAAGAGATAAGTATAGCCATCAAAATCAGAATATACAAAACTTGCATCCTCCCGGTATTAACATGTGGTTGTCAAACATGGGCTTTGACGAAAGCACACAATCAAAAACTCGAAGTCTGCCAGAGGTCTATGGAAAGGAGTATGTTAGGCATAAGGAAATCGGATAAAATAAAAAACAAATACGTAAGAAAAATTACAAAACTTGAAAATGTAACATACACAACACGGAAAAACAAATGGCGATGGACAGGACACACCCTGAGAGGTTCAGAGAAATGGAGTAAAACAGTTATAAGCTGGTATCCCATAAATAGAAAGCGAAATCGAGGAAGACAGTACAAAAGGTGGGAAGATGACATCAAAGCAGTCGCGGGTACTATGTGGTCGAGAATAGCTCGAGAAAGAACATTGGAAGAAGTTGGAAGAGGCCTATGCCAACCAAGGGCAAACGGACACGGTATCGTTGATTTAAAGATAAGTTAGTTGAGTAAGATAAATAATTGTGTGTCTGAAATAAAAGGCTTATATTATTATTATTATTATTTAAAAAAATGGTTGTTTGTAAAGTTGGTTTACGGACGATAATTTTTTACGTGATAACGTCATAAGAAAACATAGATGTAGAATTGATGTACTCGAACGCGGTCCGATGGAGTGTAAGAGAGATGCGTCATAAGTCGAACTGATCGTGCCTCTCTATCGCTTGTTTTGCGCTCTCGCTCGCTCGCGAGACGTGACAAATTGGCGTCATTTTTGAAAAAAATACCCTATAGCTTTCATCAATTTACTAGACGTTATCACGTCAAAAAGGTATGTGTGTGTAATTATGTATGCACGTAAGAAACTATACTTAACGATGCGCCGAGTTAATGGGTAGTGTGCGCCATCTGTAATTTTCACTTACAAGCTTGTAGCGGAACCTAATTGTTAGCAACTAGCGATAGATGGTGGTTATGGAAATACATTTTAATATCTTACAATTTTATCTTAAATTTTAATTTATCAATAAATAAATTAATTATAATTTAAGTAAATATAAATCTGCAACTTAAAAAACATTGGTTGTCTGTAAAGTCGGTTTACGGACGATAATTTTTACGTGATAACGTCATAAGAAAACATGAATGGAATTGAATTATTATTACTGAAGTATCATTATTTTGTATAACATATATATATATATATATATATATATATATATATATATATATATATATATATATATATATATATATATATATATATCTATCTATGTATATAAGCTACAGGTAATTAATTGTATTTAATATAAAAGCGAAATAAAGTTAAATACTTTGAAAATATGTAATACAAGAAATAATCAAGTTTAATAAAGAAGTTAAGTTTAATTAACTTAAAATAGTAAAAATATACTAAATAAAAGCAGCAAAAATTTTATACGATCGTAATTATATGAGTCCTAATAAGTTTTTAATCAAAATTGGAATATAACCTTATATTAACCACTGCACTCGCCGACCGATGTTACTTTTTTAATAATCAAATAACAAATATATGAAATTATATCGCTAATCAAATTCTTAAAATGCAAGAATTAATTACCTTTTTTGCTGCAATTGTTGTCACTATTATAACTTTAAAAATAATAAATTGACGTTACTTCGTATTGATATAACAGTTTATTATGTATTAACAAAACAGTTTCCCGCCATTTGCCGCTGTCATTTCTACTCGGACGCGTCGTAAGTTAGGCCGACCGCCGATCGTGAGCCGAACGCTTAGGCCGAGCCGATCGTACCTCTCTACGTGTCTCTGTCACTAATTGTGACAATGATGACGTCATCTTCTTCGAACGGGCACCCTATCATCAATTTACTAGACGTTATCACGTCAAAAATGATTTAGTTAGACTCGTAAAATACTATAATTTTCTCTGCTCAACTCGTTTCAAGTTATCCCGGCGTTGTGATGTGCGTCAACCATAGAAGTATTATAGATAGAGCAGGGGAGCCAGGCCTCCAACTGTCCCTCAGTTAGAAAGAAAGAGACGATCGCGGTACCGGTTGAATTACATACCAATATAATATTACTGTGCATATTAGAGTTGTTTCTATAACTTGTTTGTAGTCGAAAAATTAAATTAGAAGTAAATAATTGATGTTCACAAAAAAAAAAAAATTAAATTGCGTGTACTAGCGTACACTCGTAAGAAGTGAAACTTATAATAAAAAAATTGTTGTCTGTAAAGTCGGTTTACAGACGATAATTTTTACGTGATAACGTCATAAGAAAATATAGATGTAGAATTGTATACTTTTATGAATCGAATTGAATTATTATCACATATATAATATGATAGTGTGTATTACTTACATACATACATTACATTACATATATATGATAGTGTAGTACTTTATATTTCATAAATCAGGCATCTATATTAAAAATGGAAAACCGTAGGCGGTTACATCTCGCCACAATGTTGTTTGGCATAGTCAAGCATAGAGTACCTGTCTATTTATTTGAAAGGTTGGAATGGACAAAAGACATTAACACCACGCATTGTACACGATCTACCCAATGCACACTGAGTATACCGGTTCACCGCACAGCAGCATTTAGGGGTTGCTTTAAATACGCAGCAACCAAGTGCTGGAACAACCTCCCTCCTCCTCTGCGGGACCTTTGTACTAAAGCCAGCTTTAAGCGCCAATATAAAAAGTATTTATTGGAGGTACAAAAGCAAAATTAGTTTTTTTTTTTTTTTTCTCTCTATTTTTTTAAACAAAATTTTTCATTTCTATATTAGGTATGCAATTTTAGTAACGTTTTCCTTGTGGTGCCGGTATTTCTAAATATCATAACGAATTATTTATGTATCCATTTATACGTGTATAAATAATATGCTTGTCAACATGCGAGAATATGTATACTTATATTTCAACTCATTCAATATGTGTAATAGATCGAATCAACGTATTATCCAGTATACTTTTTTGTGTTGTCCATATCACGTTTTTTTTTTTATTACTTTTTTTTTAATTATTAGTATATATTATTTTATAATATGTTATATTATATATAATCCATAGATTTTAGTGTGTAAGTATGTGTATGTATATCTATATATCTGTTTATTTTTGTCGGAATGCTGCCAAAATGACTAATAAAACTGATGGTGGTCCTGAAAACCAGTGTTAGGACCAATAATCCTAACTTAAACTGAGGTCACACCTTTTTGTGAGGCATGCTGCAAACATACATATGTTTACATAATGTATTAGTTGAATAGTTTCATAATCAGTAAGTTTATGTTGTATTTTTTTTTTCTTCTTTTTCGTTTACATTCTCTTTATATTTAATAATTGGTATAAATTATGTACTATGTGTTTTACAGTTGTATAATTTTCATCTGATGCAGTATGTTTTTCACAAATAAATTTATTTATTATTATTATATATATATATATATATTTATATATATATATATATATATATATATATATATATATATATATATATATATATATATATATATATATATATATATATATATATATATGATAGTGTGATATTCAAGATTTTCCAATCTGAGTTATTTTGTTAAGGATAGGAAGATGATAGGAAAAGTAGGAAATCAAGGGGAGTGTTTCAAGTGGTACTCTCTACCAAACAATTGACAAAAAACAGTAGGGGTGTACGATAATTATCGATAATTCGTAAATACTCGATAATTTTTCATTCGATAATTATCGATAATTATCGATAAGTGTTATTCGATCATTTTGATCCGATAATTATCTATAATTTTTCATTCGATAAATATCGATAACTATCGACCGATAATTATCGATAACTTTCGTCAACTATCGATAATTTTTATCCGATAATTATCGATAACTGTCGCCAACTTTCGATAACTTTTTCTTCGATAACTATCGATAACTGTTCATACGATAATTATCGATAACTATCGATAAAACGTTTCGATAATCATCGATAGTAAAATTATCGATATTTTTTATCGATGAACATCCCTACTTCTACCAAACAATTGACAAATCACAAAACAGTAGGGGTGTGCGATAATTATCGATAATTCGTAACTACTCGATAATTTTCTATTCGATAATTATCGATAAGTGTTATTCGATATTTTGATCCGATAATTATCGATATTTTTTAATTTGATAATTATCGATAACCATCGACCGATTAATTATCGATAACTTTCGTCAACTATCGACAATTTTTATCCGATAATTATCGATAACTGTCGCCAGCTATCGATAACTTTTCCTCCGATAATTATCGATAACTATTCATTCCATAATTATCGATAACTATCGATAAAACGATATGATAATTATCGATAGTAAAACTATCGATATTTTTTTCCGATGAACATCCCTACAAAACAGTTCGCGTGTAGATTGCGTGGCGCCACTGTCTCTTTTACTCAAACGCGGTCCGATGGAGTGTAAGACAGAACGCTTAGGCTAATCGTGCCTCTCTATCGCTTGTTCTGCGCTCTCGCTCACTAATTGTGACAATGATGACGTCATCTTCTTCGAACGGGCACCCCTTCATCAATTTACTAGACGTTATCACGTCAAAACAGTTTACTTTTTATACGATCGTAATTATATGAGTCCTGTGTTTGCGTTCGGACATATTTATATTCGAATTACCTACTCACTATAGAATACATCATACAATAACTGCAAACTTCTATATAGTGATACTTAATTTCACTCAAGAATCTTAGAGATTGCTAGCGCAGTGGCTGCCAACGCGAATTGAATTTCTTATATCGCTCGAGAGCTGCAAGTTCAAAATCCTGCGAGAGCCACATTTTCTAGCATTCAAAATTTGATATTTGATTTATTTAGTTTAAGTATTTATTTATATAAATAGGATTTCATCTACTACCACTCGGAATCTTCCTTGCGCATGTGTTTATTGAAAAACGACTGAAATACGCAATAATCAAGAACAAGATGGCGCGTAACGCAAGATGGCGCGTAATGCAAGATGGCGCGTAACGAAAAAATCTTTCCAACCCCGATAAAGAAGTTTCACTTCAAAAAATCAAGATTTGAACTTAAGACCGCAAGGACAATGGGGTACCGCGATCTGCTCTCTCTTTCTAACCGTTGGATGGTCTTCCCTACTCTATCTATAATACCTCTATGGCGTCAACACATTTTTAAAAAGTGAGTTTACACATTCAGCGCAGTGAAGTGAGTTAGCGTAATTGCGCGGAGCAGCGCAGTGTTACCCATGCCTACTAGTTAATTTCAGAGTGTCGGTTTTTATTGATGGTCTGCGCGCGCATCATAAGAATTTACTCTTAACATTTTTTCCCTAACGCGCCAAAAATAGAAGACAATAGAAGACGAGTGATGTACTCGCCGTTTATGTTGATGCCGAATCCTTTACATTCCAGAAGCTTGAAAGCTTCTTCCAATGCTGTGGTAATAAGTTTCGAAGAGAAGACATCTCTCTGTGTCACACCTCGCCGCATTGGAATCGCTCTCGTGCCCTTTTACCCTTTACTCGAATTGACACACTGGCATTATAGTACAAGGACTGTAACACTTTGGTTTACCGATAGTCAATGTGGCACCGCTGGAGAGACCGCAGTACCACCCAAGTCTCGATCGAATCGAAGGCTTTCTCATAGTTCACAAACACCAATCACAATGGCTGATTATACTCCTCGGTCTTATGTATAATCTGCCGCAGCAGAAACCGGTTTGTTCGGGAGGTTGGAAGTGATCAACTTGCCCGTCAGACGATTAGTAATGATCCTAGAGAACAGCTTATAAACGTGGCTCAGAAGCGAAATGGGCCTGTAATTCTTCAACAGGGTGCTATCACTCTTTTTGAAGAAGAGCACCACTACACTTCTGTTCTAGACTTTCGGCGTTACGCCCTCGAGCAAGACGGCATTAACGAGCCTCTGAAGGACTTTAGGTGCCTTATTCCACTTAAAATTGCCGTTAATAGATTTGAGTCTGACACGTACTTTACTCAGAGTGGGGTTCCACAAGGTTCCCATTTAGGTCCCCTTCTGTTTATTGTTTTTATAAACGACATAACCCAAAATATTAAACATTGTAAATGTTCACTATTTGCAGACGATCTGAAAATATACAAAATAGTAAAAACCAATTCAGACATAGATTCGGTGCAACGCGATCTCAGTAATATAATAGAATGGTGCCATCACAATAAAATGACTCTAAACGTAGGCAAATGTTTCCATATAAAATTTACCCGAAAGAAAAAACCGCTTGTCTCTAGTTACTCTATTGAAAAAGTTCTGTTACAAGATAAATCACAAATTAAATACTTAGGAGTTACTGTAGACGGCCGTTTAACTTTTGTGGCACATGTTGATATCATAGTCTTTAAAGCTGCACAAAATCTTGGTTTTATCAAGCGGAACACGCAGGGCTTTTCAAGGCGAACTAAAACGATTTTATATAATTATCTAGTGCGCAGCTGTCTTGAGTACGCCAGTGTTATCTGAAATCCTCAGTACAGTATTACTCTCAGCATATTGAGAGCATTCAACGTGCTTTTACGAGGCATCTTGGTTTTTATGAAAACAATAATTTTTCGAGCGTTTGGCAAGGTTCCACACGATTTCTCTTCGGAGTAGGCGTGAGGTTTCAGATGTAACTTTCTTGCACAATATATTAAATACGTAATAAGGTTACCAATTCTGAAATAACAGAGAGGATACTCATGTCGGTTCCCTCTAGGACATACAGACGTATCCACGCGCACAAGAATTTTACATTCCATGCGTAGTTTCACATTGGGAAACAAGCTGTAGTGGGGTTGTGTAATAAATGTAATTTAGTATTTGTAAATCGATTAAGTACAGGCATTGAAATTTTTCACGACTCTCTCTCTGTCTTTAGATGTAAGTTGCTTAATTAACATAAAATGCATGATTAAGTAGTTTAAAAAAATTATCTTACAATAATTTTAATTTTAATTTTTTCTTATTGGAATTTCTGTAAATCTTGATTTGACTTTTGTTGTTTCCATATTTTTATTATTTAAGTAATGATAATTTGTTCCAAATTTTTTCTCATTTTTATTACGATAGTGGTTCTTAATTTTTGTTTTTGGTTAAATTTTATTAATGTATATATAAATTGTATTAACTAATGTATATTTGATTATGGTAATTTGTTCCTAATTTTTATTTATTTTGATTATGATAATTTTTATTTATTATTTTTGATTTTGGTTATGATGATGCTTAAAGTGTCACTTTTTTTCAAATATTTTAATTATTTGTGTTTTTTTAATGTTTTTAATCCATTCCATATTCCAAAGTTCTATGTACACTTGTAAGTGACATGTATATTAGATACATTATTATTATAACATAAAATTAATTGTTTTTTTAATTTTTTATATGTATGTTGTAAGTGTGCTTTTCAAATAAATAAATAAATAAATGTTCATTGCCTACCTTCCTTCCTGTCTTCTATGCAGCGCCCTGCTGCTTACGTTACGATTGCATGCACTAATTATTTTTAATAATATATTTTTAATTATACAATGTTAAAAGAAAATGATTCAGAAGAGCTATGGTTTAGGCACAAAGCTAAAATAAAGGGCAAACAAAATGAATCGGCCTCACTCAGACCGCTTGCTTATCAATCTTGGTATAATTGCTTGTTATCTGTGTGGTCACTGGTTCACATCTTCACGTCACCCATTCTGGGCATCCATAAAGAGATCCTCTTCGTAATGATTAATGCAGCAAAATTTAGTTAGTCCCAAATCCTTAGGCGTGGCGTGGCGTCCGGCTTCGTAAGGCCTTAATTGGAGGGTCCCGGATCTGCAGGCAACAGGATCCCTCCAGCGACTGGCTGGCCTTGGCGAAAAGACCAGACTTCTCCTCCATGGGGACTGTCCGGCTCTCGGCTTCGTAAGGCCAACTTTATGTTTGAGGAGTTGACTACAATAAAAAAAGGATTTCTTCTCCAATTAATTTTTAATGAATGTTACAAGAAGGTATTTTACAAATTTTGAACAATAATCGATTAATTATAACGACTTAATGTTATGTGTGAGCGCGTCCGAGTATCTCAGGTGCCATACGCGCCATGCCCGGTGCTGTCGCCGGCGCGATGGGGAAGGCATCGTTGAATTCTTAACACGGGAAGTAGAACATATGGAAGGCAATTGGATTGCGGTGGTTCAGGAAGCATGTGCCAAGATCGAACCGATTAAATCGATGGTCGATCGAAACCGATATGGTCCGGCGGGTACCGAACTGAAAAAGGCCAGGGGCCGACGGCCTGCATCACTTTTGACCAAAAGGGTTCTCGGTCTACTATACGACCTTGGATCGACAGTACCAAGATGATACCAAGAGGCGGAGTTAAGCCTAAAGCTGTCCAACTTCAAGACCCTTTCTGAAATCGAATCTTACCTGTATCTGGGCGATTCACAATGCATAGGGGTGCAGGAAGCGGATATGAAACAAGAAAGGTCTTTTTTGGACGGTGGATAAAAGTTCTTCGGAGCTACTTGTCGGGCGCCAACAAGGTCCGAGCTTATAACGGCTGGGTCATGCCCACTCTTTTGTACATCTTTTGTGTGCTCAGACTGAGCTCGACACCCTGGACAGAAGAATCCGCATGACTATGACTCACTATAGCATGCATCACCAGAAATTGTCGGTCATGAGACTGTACATTCCAGGGAAGTGTGGTGGCCGAGGCCTATTAAGAGCCACGTCCATGCATAACCAGGAAGTGTGTAGGGATGCAACATCGCTCATAAAAAACATCGATCTTTTTAAAAGTGAAACATCTAAGTTTATGAACGATATATCGATATTTTGTTCGTGGCGCACCTGCCGCGCCATGACTTCACCCGACCTCCACCTCCATGAACCATACGGTCTCTGCCGCTGACAACACATGTATTTCCAACTCCGTTCTCATGTCGCGTTCCTCACAGGCTTCCACAGCTGCCGAGTCTCGTTCCTCGGCCTCTATGGACGTAGCTAACTGGACCGCCTTGATGTAGAATAACGAGTCATCCTCCGCAAATAACCTCTGCCGAATGACATCGCTCCTAGGACCGCATACGAATTGATCACGTAGGTTATCATCGAGTAAGTTTTCAAACTTACAGTGACGCGCCAATCTCTTCAGTTCGGCTATGTAACTCGCAACGTTCTCGCCGGTAGCCTGACGTCTTTGCCTAAACCGGTAAAGCTCGGTCAAAATTGACGGCGGCGGTTGTAGATGATTTTTCATTATCGATACCGCCACCGAATATTCCATCTCAGCTGGTGTTTTGGGGCTCGATAAATTTGTTAATAATTCATATGCCTCGTCTCCCATGACCGCTATTAAAGTAGGTAATTTTAGATCGTCTTTGATATTATTTACCTTAAAATACATTTCCAGGCGTTCTATATATATCGGGTATGAGGTATGAAAAATCGCTAATCCTGAGTGTCTTGGCAAGGATAATAGGACAAACTATTTAAATTATTATATTGTCATCGGTCCTTGATATGTATGCAAAGTTTCAAATAAATCCGACGTTTTGAAGGGGGTGAAAATCACGTTCAAAGATTCCGTTACATATATATATGTACATACAGGTCAAGCTAATAAAAGCGTGTTAAAAGATGCCTAAGCTCAAAAGTACGTTTGTAGGTTCGTAGGTTACAATAAAATATAAAAGATAAACAATGTAAATAATATTACATAAGTCACAGAACATTTTCTAGACAACTATTAAATAGCTAAGACTCCGTTTCACTGGTTGTTGATAAATTTATGTCACACATAAGTTACTTATAGGCTTTACGGCCTTAGGATCTGTTTTACCTCATCTAATAAACTACAACTTTTGAATTGACCGTTGCGAATAGAAATATTTGACAGATAAAGTGAAGTTATATGGTGAAAAAGAAAATATAACATAATTTTTTATATGTTGGATATATGGCTATACGCCAGATAACTTTATCAGCAACCAGTGAAACAGGCCCCAAATCTCTGCATTGGACCTAAACTATATTATTACATACCATGATACATTCTTAGTTGTCATTGGTCCTTTGAAAAATACCTCTCTAATGTAGTTTTGATGTTATCGAAAGTGCTGTAAAAGCGTCCAGTGTAGTTTTCTATAGAAATTAATGGTTTTGTTACCCTGTGACGAATCGCTGCTTTTTGGCTTTCGCATCGATTCGGAAGATTACCGTGATACTTAATGGTCAGAATTATAGTTACATTAAAGGATAAAAGTAGAATCTATTCCGTGTATACTACTGCGCAGAATTAACAAATGTTAATTATTAATGCCATAGTATTTTGTACTTTTAATAAAACCCTTATATTTTAAGTTATGTAGGTCATTTTCGAAGTGAACTAAGCTTGAGAATTTTATTTAAGCAGTTTATTAATCCGGCTCGGTTGTTTAAATGTTAAGTAATCGTGTCTTTATCAAATAGAAAAAATAATTATTCGAGTATTACGAACTTTGAATCTATATTATTAAACGTTAAAAAAAAGTGCATGTGTGAAGTATACAAATAAGCAGCAAGCATAGCAAGCAGACATATTTCATAGCTTTTTAATGTGTATCATGGATCTATTATAGAAGTTATCTGTCCGATATGCCATGGACATTCTAATATAATGCTACGATTAACTAACAACTGTTTTGATTAATTTAATTCAGTATATAGGAATTATAATTAAATTTTATGATTGTTTTCAAGTGTCTATTCGAAGAGAATTTAGATCATTATTTGTAGTTCCCTACCACCCTCTTATCTCCATATTTGTTTCACGGTACCGAATTTAAAACGAGGGTTTTATGTCCATTTGACACTGCTTTAAAATTGCACGTTTTTATTCCGGCGTTTTTATTAGCTCCGTTTCCCTTTTTGTAACGGGACGCTACTTTCTCCCTGTAGTAAAATTTATTTAAATTCTTAAAAGAATTCTTTTCTTTGGGCTACTTTGTTCGCGCCGCTACGGAAGTCTTAAACAAGTTGGTTAGAATATCTACTGTCTGTTATTGAAACGTATTCCAATTTGATATTCAGACTAGATTATCAGTTTATTCTATTTTCTCTGTTCTTATATTCAATTTAAATACAAAGAAGATCGTTCTGACAATCACTGTAAAATGTTAATTAAAATACAGTCTTATCGTCTGCATCCCCGTAATTAAGTGCTAGTAGAGTTTAGTATGTACCCTTCCCCGGGGACGCGACCGACACCGGGTCACATAAAATATTCACACCCTAAGGCCAGTTAATAGCGACAGTTTAGAGTGAGATTTTTTCGGTGTACGGACTGTTATTTTTATAATAAAATATCATGAGGAGGAAAATAACGGGAAATCATTGGCATTGTATTTTTACCCGACTGCGACAGAAGGAGGGTTATGTTTTTCGACTATATGTATGTATGTATGTCCATTTCTTTGGCACGCCCTACAGCCCAAACGGCTGGACGGTTTTTGACATATGAGGTGTCGTTGGATTTGTCTAAATTGTAGTAGTGACATAGGCTATATAAATTTTCAAAATGGCGCCCGCAAATGGCGGAATGAGGGAGGGGGGGAGTTGAAATTTTTTTTCTTACTGTAGCAATATGGGTATCAAATGAAAGCTAGTAAATTGTTTTATTCTTTTTAGTTTATAATAAGAGTATTTTACGCAGTCGGGTTTTTTGATTTTTTTAATTAATTCATTATTTTTACTTAACTTCACTTAATAGTAAACAAAGATAATTTCTAATACATAGTATTAGTTCTTACTTTTTTGTTTTTATGTCATCGTTATTGTAGCCAATATTATTTATGATTCATAATAATTGTGTTGCTTTTTAAACAAAATAACATGAAGATATAATAAAGCTGTTATTATGTTAAAATATATTTATTTATCCTTTTTACAGCATAAACGGTTGCATGCATTTTAACAAACGAGGTATTCAAAGATTTGTCTTCAGATTGTTGAAGGAATATTGGATTAGCAACATTTTTACCTGAAGTTAATAATTTAATAATAGTTTCTTAACAAAATATTTTCTAGGTAGGTAAATGAACTATAATCTTGTTTGGATACATTTAATATTTAATATATATAGCTTCCTAATACAATATTGTATAAGCTGTAGAATTCACTTTAGAATTCAATCATGTTGTGGTATTATATACTACGTAGCTAGCGTGGTGAAGTATTTTTATCATTTAATAAGTTAATAATCCGACTCCGACGACATCACTGCAAACAATATATCTGCAAATTAATCAAAGTTTGAAATTATTTAAATATTGATTTAACTCCAGTAAGTAGCGGGGCGGGCCACCGGCCAAATATTTGTTGAAGGCAAACAGCAATATCGTTGCGCCTCCCGGCAATCCCTAGTTCCGTATTTCAATCGCGCTCAATATGATAATGATGGATACGCGCAGTGATTGCTGATGCGTGCTTCAAACAGCTTTGTGTCGGATTTATTGCAATCCGCGTGGGCTTTTAATGGAATGTTATACAAATATGAATGTTCGAAATAACTAAAATTATAGCAATATAATTGAAATAAATAGCGCATTTTGTATGTTAAATAACTTTTATAATATTTTATGTTTAAGGACATATTAACAAAGTAGGTATACTATATAATTATACGAGTATAGATAGATATACTATATATATAGGTAGATATAGGTAAAATTAATATAGATTTCCCATTTCCGAATCTTCATCTTTGTTACGTCAGATATGAAAAATATCGAAACATTCAATTTTAAAAGTTTTGAAATTATGCCGAAAACATTTTTGTTAACGTCTAATGATGAAATATATTTGTTGAATTGGTTTATATTTAAATTAGCAATAAGCAAACAATGAGTCAGTAATAGCGCTAACTTATATATTTTTTTTAATACTAATTAATATATTAGTTTTTATATGAATGCTTCAAATTTAGGCATTGCGCCAGAACATTGGGCAAACAGAGTGCGTTGTATCGTCGCGCACAATGCGTAAAGATGCTCTCTACAACAACAATATATGTATAGATATGTTGTTGTGACGCGAGACGGCAGCGGAGCGGCGGCGGCGGCGGAGAGGGAGCGGCAAGATCTTTTGCGTAAAATCAAATGGACCGGCCCTCGAAACCAGCGGCGCGAGCAGCGGCGTGGGAGCGGGAGCGAGCGGTGCACTACTGCACTCGAGTCAAGCGATGACCGCTCGCACGTCTGCATTGCAGTGTTGTGCAATTTATTTTGGTGGTGGTGGTCTTATCCGCCGCGCCGCGCCGGCCGCTTAGCAGACAAAAGGCCCCGACTCCACCAGAGCGGAGATGTGCGGAGATGTGTTTAAACAACCAATAGAATTTCGTTATTTACAAACCTCGTCTCCCCTCCGCTTCAGTGGATAGCATTGAACGAAATTCTAATGGTTGTTTAAAACAAATCTCCGCACATCTCCGCTCTGGTGGAGTCACACCCAAACGCACATCTTCGCTTACATCTCGTCATACAAATATGACACATCTCCGCTCAGTGGTATCCACTGATCCACTGTAGCTAAGCGGAGACGAGATGTGTGAATAACAAAATTCTATTGGTTGTTTAAAACACATCTCCGCACATCTCCGCTCTGGTGGAGTCACACCCTAACCTTATACTGTGGCGGTACAAAGGTATCAAACGCATGTTAGCGCTAGAAAAATGCATCATTGAGACGTGACGCTAAAAAGTTTTGTCATCGTGAGTTGTATTTTGTTATGTTGATCTTAATTTAAATTAAATTAATTTTTAATTAAACGTGTATGTGGAATACTTTTGAATACAACTCATAAGTCACAGTTTCTTATAAAACATATGTAGGGCAATATTTTAGTATATAAGTATTTCAATTTCTATCTAATACTTAGTGGTTAATCTGCCATATGCTAACGTTGTTGTGAGTAGTTTGATAGCAGTACAGTTAGTGAATAAGACCAACGACATGGATTATAAGCGACAAGTCTTGGTGTCCTTGAAAGGGCATTCCTCGGTTGGGTCGGTTGTTGGAGATTTAATAAATTATGTGTTTGATCAGTTGGTTTCATTTCGAATATTATGTAATTGCATTAAATTTTTTGCTCAATCTTTTACTGTGCAAAATTGTGGAACAGTTTGCCATTGCACATAAGAAAATCTAAATCACTATCAATATTTAAGAACTATGTTAAATATACAGAGATGGATTGATTTAAATCAATTTTATGAGATTAAGTGTGGTTGGAGCTTGAATCCTGTATATTTTATCTTAAAATATCAAGTTTATTGAAACCTACATTAAAGACATATAAATATATATTATACATAGGTTCCGACCCTTATTTGTGCCTAGGAAAAATTAAATATTCTACATATATTATATTCTTTCAGTTAAGTGCATATATTACCTATTATAGTACGAAATAAAGTTGTTTTAGTTTTTTTTTTATATTATTCATTTATTATTATTTTTTAATTTAAAATACAAATAAGAGAGATTTATGACAATTACAAGTTGTGAAGTAAGTATAAAGGGCGGTCTTATGGCTAGATAGCCATTTCTTCCAGATAACTCGAATAAAATATTAATGTAATAAGTTATTGATATATGTCATTTACTAACGACATCCCTTAAGATTTTTCTAAGCTTGGGTAGGAAGATTTTTTGCGACAATATAGAAGTTTGAAGATTGAAGAACGTCCGGTGAAATCTGTATACTACGGTAACATTTCTCATATGAAAAACCGGCAATCTGGAACGTAGCTGTGTGGTGGAAGCTTCATATATAGTAATTTATTTTTCATTCGCATTTATTGTAAAATTATGCTTAATCTTTGTTAAAAAAGTTGTACTCTATATACGTCTTGTATTTATATATTTATTTAAAGTTAACATTATTAAAACTTGGTCTTGAGCATTATGTTCTATGTCAGCGTCATATTTCACTTAAAAATAAAAACGTTTAAAAAATAATGGGTAACGTTATAACATTGTCAAGGTTATTTAATAAGTTATAACTTTTAATAAGAATATTTATTTTTGGTTCGTTGTTAAAGTATAAATAAAAGAGATTATTACATTAATAAATAATCAGCATTTTAATAACTTGAACATAAAAATATTTTATTCTAATTTATTAAATATTCAATAAGAGTTTTCCTCCATTAATTACTTTAAAAGAGTCTACATTTCAAAAGTAACTTAATAATAAGAGGTGAATATAAGATGGTTGATCATAGCAGGATGATCTGTAAGCTTGTTCAGTATCGACTTATCAAAGTTTCGAGCGACTTGGTCGGAGATAATGAAGAATTATGAGTCTGGCTGTCTCGTCACTCGTAATTGTCATTTCGGTTATTAGAGCTGAGGTGGCTAAAACTCGTTATCGTTAAGTACGAGATGACGTTGACACATTGATATTTCGTTGTTTTATAATTAACCTCATTATTTTTCCCCTATTATGTTTGTTAGTTATATTTTATGTTTATTTTTAAATAACACTTCAGCTAAGATAATAAGTATAATACTTGTTTCTGTAATAACGTTTGTTGTTCCGGAAAATTGTTGCGAAAGTTAGTCTATGAGTTAAAATTAGTATTTGATAAATTTATTTAAAAAAAAAAATTGAGTATACCAATCACTATAAAATTTGTACTGACATAATATATAGAAGAATTAGCGAAGACCTATGTACAGTCTTGAGTTATTTAGTCACCGGGTTATCTTTTATTCCTTATAGATTAAACAGATATTATTTGAAAAATAACTTTCGTCAGCAATGGAAACCCTTTTCTAAAGCTCTTATCGGAGTTTAATGCCTTGTACATCGTTCCATGTGAACGAGCATGATTCATCAGAGCCCATTCACGGCGATCCCTGGTTTCAGACGCGGTTTTTTAGAGATGGGATGGTTTCGGAAAAACATTATCGAAGAGTACTTTTCATCGATTCATTTCTGCTCATATTTTAATTTAGAAAAATTATAGTATGTTTGTATAAGAGATTACATCTAAGGATAGTTTATGTTGAATAGTAATTGAAAGTATATATTTTTAAGTATATTAATTAATTGTTTTTTTATTATTTTAAAAGTCAATTTTATTCAATTATATCATTATTATTAAGTGATGTACAAAAAGTTTGGCAATTCTTATAACTTTTTATAAATCGGCATCGTAATAGCGTGTAGCGTACCTACATTTTCCAGCACTAGACTCGATCGACAGATTTAGGCGACGCGTCGTCGACGCTGCGGATTACTGTGATTTCCCGAGGGGCTCGGACCAAAAAGACACCTCGGTTGCATCCACATTATTACTTTCCCATACTCTGACAGCTGTGTCGACGTCTGAGATGTGTAATTATTTCGTAATTATTATTTGTACGACTTACAGGCTTTTACCCTTCACGCTTATGGTGGATTTGTAAATAGATTAGTTTCTTGGTAAATTATTTGAAATTTATAGTTATGGCTAAATTTATATTTATAATTATTTGAAATTTATATTTGTATTTGTAGAAATACTTGTTTCCGATCTGGGTGAATGTCTTTGTGGGTCTGCAAACCGTGTCTCGGAGAGCACGTAAGCCCGTCGGTCCCGGTTATTATCATAGACACCCGATAAGGATCGTTACTCATGGTAGGAAAATTATTCGCCAACCCGTAGTAGAGCAGCTTGGTGGATTAAGCTCCAACCGTTCTTCTATATGGATAAGAGGCCTGCGCTCAACAGTGGGTTGTTTACAGGCTGATACAGTACAGTACAGTTAAATACAAATAAAATAGAGATATGTGATATGTGTATAGTAACACAGTTTTAAGTCAAAGCTATATATGTAATGGCTTTATGAATATCGAATATATTAATGTTTATGACGAAAACGAAAACATCGGTGTCCCTTCGAGCCGACAACAATACATCAGGAGGCGACATCCGGCGGAAGTGGCATAACGAGGCCGTTGTTCCGAGTCCCCTTTCCCTTCCCCGACAATTTTTCCACTGAGCCCCGCGGAGATTATTTTCGTTTATTCATTGCGCACTGCTATGGTGATGAATACAGGTTCATATTAATATATCCGCAGGCAGCTCGTTAATGTTTTGAATGCTCTCAATATCTTTTGATTTGATGTGTTCCAAATTAGTAGATCGTTAAAGATAATTTCTGTGGTTAATATTTATATTATTTAAATAATAGACATACAATTGCATATATTATTCAATATATTAATTTTGTTTATATATATGAAAAATAGTTTATATCGAAGTAGAAAAAAGTAAGGAGTTCAAAAAATTCTTCAAAATTATTACATGGTCTACACAAAATACTATGTCTGCTATAATTACTGGACTGGCCCGTGGCGCAGTTAGCAGTGGCCCTGTTTTCTGCTCCAGGGTTATGGGTTCGATTCCCGCACCGAATCTGGGTGTAATATGTATTTATTTATAGTACCTGGATGACCGAGCTTTGCTCGGTTAAACTATATTTAGACACAAATTACATAGTGATAATATATGAATAATATTTTCAATCTTACCGATATAATAATAAAACAATAGTCACTGGTTATATAAATAAAAAAATAAAGAGATCCTAATAATATTTTTTCTCACCAAAAACACATACAGATGGTGCCGAAATTTACTTTCTTATTCTAATGATATTCTAGCAGTTTTTAATTGCTCTCGTGATTTTTATTTAAATAACCAGTTTATATCTTTTTTTCCTACCTCTGCCGAAAGTTCGATTTTCGTCCCTGTGAAGCGGGACAAAAGTGACACTTTCTGTCCCCGCTTCACAGGAACAAAACCTGAACTTTCGTCCTAGGTAGGAAAAAAAAGTATGTGCAACATGGGACGAAAGTACTACATCCATTCCCGTATGTTTGCTACCCTCGCCTTCGGCTCGGGCGGCAATTTCATATGAGGGTCAAAAAAATAGTACTTTCATCCCCTTGTGACACAAAATACTATATTATTACATAGATAAGACCGAAAACTATTATTCATATTTCATCAGTTCTATCGTATCGAAATATAATTTCCAAAAAAAGAACGATTAACAAAAAAAAAAAAAAAAAATAATAATACCGAGCAAAACTCGGAAATCAGGTAGTACAGGGCTCTCAATAATAGTTCTTTTTTTCACAAAAGAGGGAACTTGAAAGTGTTATTATAACCTTGTAGATTATGCCGAAATTTACCTTCGTATTCTAATAATATTCTAACAGTTTTTAATTATACTCGTGATTTTTTATTTAAATAACCAGTTCATATTTTTTTATTATTATTTCGGTAAGATCGAAAAATATTATTCATATATCATCAGTTCGTAATTCGTATGTAAATATAGTTTCCAAAAAACACGAATAATAAAAAGTAAAAAATAAAATACCGAGCAAAGCTCGGTCATCCAGTTACTAAAGGGCTCCCAATAATAGTTTTTCTCACAAAAGAAGTAACTTAAAAAAAAAAAATTTGTCCTGGAGACTGGATTCGAACCTGGGGACTCTTATTTCGAATCCGCCCGGTTCACATCGAAGCTATTATAAACTTATCAATGACAGCGAAATTTACCTTCGTATTCTAACGATATTTTTTAATTGCCTGAAAAAAGGGATAAAACGACATTTTCTAAAAATAAATCCTAGCTAGATCGATTTATCGCCCCCGAAACCCCCTGCATACTGAATTTCATGAAAATCGTTGGAGCCGTTTCCGAGATTCAGATTATATATATACAAGAATTGCTCGTTTAAAGATATAAAATATGTGTTATTTATATGTATATTTATTTAAAAAAAAATGTACATCAGTCGACTGTTACCTAAAACACAGACATTAAGTTGTATGTATGTTAAACATATTTATTTATTTAATTACTCATGACTATAGCAACTTGAGGCATAATCAATAACACATATAACCATTGAGATATAATATAAAATTAATTAAGCTTAGAGAAAGTTTATTTTTATCATCAATCATACACCGAGTCATAATCGTGCATTCATACAAACTCACAAACAGTCAAATAATCATACATTTGAAGAGAATAGCAAAAATTAATATTGTTATTTTAAAAGTTGTTCATGTTGAGGAATTGGTCTCGCTACGATATTAAACGTAATTTTTTTAGTAAAAATTCTGAATTTTAATAAATAATAACGTATTGTTATTTAATTGTATATGATACTATCAGTTTATATTATAAAAAAAAGTTATTCGGCGCTTCTCTGTCCTGTCTGTCCGTTTGGGATAAATTCAAAGACAAAAATATATAGAACGGATTTTCATACGGATTTTATCAATAGGCAGAGTCACTCATGAAGAAAATTTAAGCGTATAATTTGTTAAGATTTTGTGTACATTAGTTATATAATTCGTATTACGCTAATTATTGAAAATGTCGGAATAAGTCAAAACAACCTATAAGGAAGCTTTTATCAAAAACGTTGCCCTGATCCCTAGAGATATAAGAAAAATATGTTGTGTAGGTTATTCTTCTTTTATAATTCCACAAAAAAGAGAGTCCGTGATGGCACATATCTATCTTTTAACAATAGCTTACAATACCCAATCTATTAAAAATACTTATGTAAAATGAAGTAACTGGAAAGCCATATAGACGAATACAGTATTAATCCTTATCAACTTAAATAAGATGGTTACCTTGAGTGCACATGATAATCGTTTACACTTTATAAATGAATATCTTAGGAGTTATTGTAAAATAAAAAGTAACGAACACGAAAATAAATTCAAGCTACGCCGCCGTGCCCTCTGCTGACGCTAAGAACTTTATACACTACCCGAGCGAAGCCTGGGCGCTTTTGTAAAGTATTTATATATATAATTATTTAATTTAGATTTGTCTGGCAAATGAAAGATGAGGATGAGACAATTTTGTGCTTGTCCAGCCATATTACAATTAATCTCGGACAGAGTGATAATAAGCTGGAATCTCATATACCTACACCTTCATTTTAGCGTTCTTAAAGTTGTTTCAAAAGTCTCATAAAATTTCGTGAGTTCGTTATAAGCTTTCCAAGCTCAAAGGCTACAAACGACAACAGTCGTTTTTTGCGACTTTCTTGTTTGTACAGCTTCAATTATGTTAATTTATTTTGTACAGAATGGCTGTGTGAATTACTATCAATATTTAAGGAGAATACTCGGTACATGATCCTCATTCGAATTATGTAAAAAAAATAGGTCCTAAATTCAAATAAATAAAGCGTGGACACTTTTCCAGTCATGCCGGCGGCGCGTGCACAGGTGTTGTACTGTGCCGCTTGTTTACATCTAAAAATTGCCAAAGCTCACATCATTTACCTAGTCCACAAAGTTGCTTAAACGAGAAAAAAAATTCTTAGTATTTTTGCCTATCCTAAGCCAGGATTAAGGGGGGATTGGATCCTGCTTGTTTATCCTGCTACCCTGTTAACACGTGGCGGCGTTTGGACGTAGGTAAGCTACCTGTTTTGTGTCGAAAGTGCAGCTAGCTGCTAGGGTGTCCAGACGACGCGTAAATAATTAGATAACTTTTGGGTAACTTTACTTAGAAGTTTATTGATATTTACCTATTTTTTTTACATAATTCAAATTAGAATCATGTACCGAGTATTCTTCTTAAATACTGATAGTAACTTACCATTCATCCTGTATAGGTAATTTTAGACCATACAATTTGCAACATATTTTGTTGTAAGCATTTATTTAGGTTCTCACTCGTTTTTGAGACAGAGAGCGGCGAGCGCGAGGCGGTTGGCCATACATACTTTAAATGCAAGATCATCTGCAAATGATTCTGAATATACTCTTTTAGGCCGTGTTTCGAAATACACTGAGCAGTGCTCGCACACTGCTCAGTGCTGTCATTGGTAAAAAATTTGTTCCGTTATAGGCCGTGTTCCGAAATACATTTAAAGCACTTCTCAGTTCTGTCACTGGTGAAAATTTTGTTCCATTATAGACTGCCAGTATACTGCCGCAGTACCATAGATAAATATATAACGTCATAAATCGCAGCCATTTATTTACTGTGAGCACTGGCGCTTTCGAGGTAAGGTTCGCTCTCAGTACTGTGATCACGTGATCAAAAGTATAACAGCGCAAATGATTGTTATTATTTAATATTGTTAATTCAAAAATGTCAACAATATTCAAATAATTTTTCTTGTTAAATAGAAAACGTGTACACGATAAATAATTTCATTAAAAAAAAAAAAAACGTCGAAAAATGAGGATGATAATATACTGGACTGCGTTCCGTTTTAAACAGTAACCAGTATAGCACAGTATAGCAAAATAAAAAGGAACAGCTTCGCAGTATACTGAAATGACGTCAAACCTCAAAGTGCTTAAAGTGTATTTCGGAACACGGCCTTAGTTATACGATAGGAATTATTTATTACTTGTAAGTTTATAACTAAAACTTATTAAATGAAATTCTTTTGCATATTTAAAGTATGATATAAAATTGTAACAAGATTTTGAGTTGAAACAAAATGTGTATAATATATTATTTTACTGTTAAGAATATTTTATTGTCAGTTGTGCATTTCTTACAATTTAAATTGGAGTTTGTTTTGTATTTTATAAGCAAGCGAAGCGATTTTGATAAAACAAGCACGAAATATTACCTTCAGAGTCATCTCTCCGTCCGGTCTCCTCCGGTCTGGCGGGCACCGAACTGGAAAAGACCAGGGGCTGACGGTCTGCATCACTATTGGATGAAAAGGTTCTCGGTCTGCCATGCGACCTTGGTTCAACAATACCAAGAGGCAGTAGAGCGGATGATGCTTCCGAACCTTTTTACTACTGGGATCACTCACTTATTTCCTAAATCCACCAGCACTGCTGACCTTACCAACTACCGCCCCACAGCGTGTCTATTTTTCATCTATAGGACTGACATCCGTTCTGAGTTGCAAGATATCTCGTTATTGTGATGATTTTAATATCTTATCTGCAGCTCAGAATTGATGTCGTTGAAGCAGTGGAGGCACAAAGAAGCTTCTTCTCATTGACACTGTTACAACTAACGCAATCGTCGGAACTTCTCCGCTGCCTGTACTAACTACAAGTAGGCATTCAATCAGGTGTCCCATAGATTCTAAGGGTCTTCAAGCTGTACAACATCGACAGTGCAATTTGAGACTTCCTGAAATAGTCAAGCTCCACAGACTGTAGCGAAACCCGGATTAACATGTAATAAGGTGATTCTGTGTGTATGGTGGGATTGGAAGGGCATAGGGGAAGAGGTGGCAAGACGGGGTAGTTAACGTTTGGAGCGTAATAAAACGCACGTTTTTAAGTATTTTGAATATTTTTTTATGTATAATTACTCTTACATTATCAATCTTTATAAATAAGAAACTTAAAAAACTTTACACTCATAGGAAAAGATTAAAATAACCAGTTTTGTCAAAAAACGTCCAACACCCCATCTTGCCCCCTAGGTAGGGGAAAGATGGGGTATGGCAGACATATTCCATTTTTGGCTACAAAACTTGCAAACAAATACAGCCTCGTCATCCTCGTCATCTATCCCAGCACAGCTATATTGTGCCCAATTCCTACAATAAGAATATGCGAACCATACTTCATTAGAATCCAAGTATTTTCCATGGCAGTAAAAACCAGGGATATTGTCTTCTTCGTTGTCACAATCAGGTGAGGAATTAGGATTATTGTTATGTTTTCTTCTTATTCTTTTTCTTATCAACTTTTTTTTTAAGTTGATAAGAAACAAAAACAAAGAAAAAAGAGGTAAACCTCTTTTTTCTTTGTTTTTGTTTCTTCTTATTTCTCTTTTTATTATCAACATAATTGCAAAGTTCTTTCTCTTCATTATCAGAAAATGTTCGCTATTTTGGGCCTAAAGGAACTTTCACCGAAGTTGTAAGAGCAGCGGGATCTTCTAGGGCTGCAACTTTTCTTTCAAAGGTCATTTGAGGCACAGAATATGTTTTCGATGCTAGTTTATACCCCTTTTCCCTTCAATTACAACATTTACCGTATTTTTCATAGTTTCATAGTTCTGTTTACTCCAATTCCCCTCTTTTTCTTTTTTTTATAATGTTTCACTATCCTAAACAAGATAAAATTAAACTAAGTTTTAAGGATCATAAAGTCTCTTAGAGAAATCATAATTTTCTTCGAGGGGGCAAGATGGGGTACCTCATACCCCATTTTGCCCCCACACGCTCATTTCAATAAAATAGCATGCCTTAAAAAAACAAATCAAACTATGGAAACAAACATGTTCTTACCTGCTGGTGTAATCATTGATAGACAAGAATAACTTTTAATCAGTTCTAAAAAACTAATGTTGAGGTACAGAACACATGTGATGTATAACACGAAAATCACAACGAACTTAGCAAAAACCGAGTTTTTGGCGGAAGGGCGAAAACGCATGGACTCACAAGCTGGTCACAGCGCTGATTGATAAACAATATTATTACGCGTCGTTACGAGTCAGAGTGGCTGTAATTGGTCGTCCGTACGACCTACGAGACCCGATACCCCGTCTTACTCGCTACCCCATCTTGCCCCCCCTTCCCCTAGTTCATTATGAGCTTTTACCGTCGGGCAAAACCATCAACAGAAAAGGAGTAGTCTTTCATCATGATAACGCCAAACCACACACATTAAAAACCACAAATCAAAGATTAAGAGGTCTTGCTTGGAAAGTGTTAATGCATCCACCATATAGTCCTGACCTTGCACCCTAAGATTTTCATCTGTTTCGGTCTCTTCAGAATTCTTTGGGTAGTGTTAGGTCAACATCAAGAGATGACTGTCAAAACCACTTGTCATTTTTTTTTTAAATCAAAATTCCAAAGATGTCTACAGGAACGGGATTATCTCTACATACTCTTGGGGGGGTCCCTATATACAAGATGGCAAAAAGTTATTGAACAATATGGTACATATACATTACAATGAAATGTTATTAAACTTTAAAATAAAAAAGTCTTGAATTTTTATATAAATTATGAAGAAACCTCTTCCCCGACCTACATATACATAAATTTGTGTAACTGTTATTTGACTACTAACTGTAATTTGTTAACGTTTAATTTAGTAATATAATTAATTCAGTGTCATATAAGCATATATTCGTATAATATAATACTTATATAACGCTCCAAAAAAGTTTAACGATGTAACGAAACAGACATCGTAGCCAGAATATTACTTCAAGGGTCCGCCCATTTGCGTCCCACAATCGTAAAGCTTCTTAGCTCTAAGCTGGTCTAATTGGAGCTTTGAAGAGACGTAAACATCAGTTATGATTGCCTCGTTATCTGTATGTTGTTCACCTGAAAAAGTAGTATTTTTTTATCTATAATTGACTAACTGACGTTATGTAACTGAACATAAATACTTAAAAAGCCATTCATGTAAAAATAAGTACATTAAATATATGATTTTTCCATATACACAAATTGATGCTTTATGTCTGTAGCATCTTTTAAAATTAAATAATTTTTTAATCAAATAATTTGACTTTAGAAATCATTACAGTGATTCAAAAATATTTTCTGAAATTAGACAAATATGCCAATTTGTTTCATTGCAATTATAAGTGTTACAAATCTATTTAAAATAAACGAAATTGCAAAAAAAAGCGATTGATTCGTTTTGACTTATAAATAGTGTATGTAAAAAATATAGTGTATATACTATATAATATAGTGTATATTAACAAAGATATTTATTATTTTTGTTGCGTGTCGTTTATAATTATGTGTCGTCAAAGCTTTGCTTTATGACAAAAATCCATTAGCTTAAAATACCTTGTGAAAACTACATTTCGATCGACAAAGGGATAAGAAAGCAAAAAAAAAAAGAACTAAAAATGTATTTTTAAATATATGCACTTTATTTGATGTCTTTACAAATGCCTTGATGATTTCCATGCCTCGATTTATATAATGTTATTGTGTTAGAAGTTTATAAAGGAAGGTTAGAGGATTATTATTTTTTAACTTAATTGGCCTATTGACGCAGCTGACAGTGATACTGCTTTCTACTAAAGTCTGAACTGATATAATATGTGGATATCAGTCAGCTGTTGCGGTGTAAGTTGCTTGCTTTAGGAACAGGCAACCGTATGTGTAAGTTAAACATATTTATTTACTCATAAGAAGACAAAGTAACTAGAAGCCTCAAAAGATTTAATAGGTATCAAAAATATCGCACATAAAACTGCCGACGTTTTCTGGTGTGCATATCACCAAATATGTTATAACTGTCGATACGATTAATATCAGAATTAACTTTTTGAGACCGGTGGTGGTGTCTTTATTGAAAAAGATCATATGAATTAAACGGGATTGTTGGTTATCAAAACAAATTTACTTTTTTGTACTTTAATCTGGAGGCACGGAAGTGCCTCCGCCAAGTCGAGCAAAAAAAAAAAAGTGGCACGGCCGTACTATCTTTTCTCGAAGCAACTCAGGCCATTTTCGACCCCCTATAACTTCGTTGTGGATAAAACTAGAAGTCTGAATTTTCAATACCCAAGCAGGCACTGTATAAACACGGTATATTTCAAATTTCATTCAATTTGAACTAGTAGTTTAAGAATTATAATTAGTCAAATTTTGTCACTCACTGACTGACCGATCATCAAAACTCTAAGGCACTTCTAGCAGACATAAAAGCTTCAAATTTAGAATACCATTAGTGTTTAGTATATAAACCAAGGAAAAATTCAAATATTTTGCAATTTCGGTCCAGTTTTCTAGATACACCAACTGCATAAATAACTTTGTAATCCCATATAAATATATAGGATTACAAAGTTACATTTGCAGTGAATGAATCAATGTACCCGTACGAGTATAACATAGTGGAATGATAGGTGTAGATAGGTACCTAGATATAATTATCTTCAAAGGTAACCTGTAAAATGGTCAACGGAATGAAAAAGCAAGAATGGGACATATCTTATGTAGCTGTACCAAAATCACGCAAAGTATTAAAGAACACTAATAAATCATAACCGCGACTGGCTGAGGTGATTTGCCCGCTCCACGGCTTCCACGCTTCCCGTACGTAAGTTATTTTATTTTATTCAGTTGGCAGCTATATTAAACCTATCCCTCTAATCGGTTTCTACACTGCATTGTAGCAAAACGCTCAATCGCTTGGCGGCACGTCTTTGCCGATAGGGTGGTAACTAGCCACTACCAAAGACTCCCACCAAAGCAGATCAGAGAAAGAAAATTTACTCTGCCGGGGATTGAACCCGGGATCTCCCGCTTAATATACAACAGCGCGCACCATTTCGCCAGCGTGATCATAATTTTTGACTTCACATAATTATGTCAATATTAGAATGCACCTGATTGATTAAGTGAGTCATAAAAGCAATAACTTTTAATTAATGTATATTGACATTAAATAAATAAAAATAAATATAGAAAATAAGGACTCAAAATAACTTTTGTATTTTAAAGCTATAACTTCTTAATGAGAGTAAATTTTTATACGTTTTATTTTGTTTTACCTGTCTCGATATGTGTCATCAAATCTTGCAAATTAAATTTGATCCAAAATAATAGTAAATCATGTGACAATGCAATATTATGATTACATGGTGCTGATTTGATGGAGGAGCTAGAAGGTGGCTAAAGGAAGGATTTTGGGCCCGTTTGAGTCCTCTAGACGAGTAAGTTTGTCTTTCAATGGTAACCAGGGTCTGGTGATGAAGTTGGAATGTGGTCATAGGAACTCAGTAATGAAACGACGCAACCACATCGAGTTTTGGCTCGTTTGGTTCGTCTTAACGAATACTTTGTTTTGAAATGGTTACCAGGGTCTGATCTGATAATAGAGCTGGAAGGTGGCTATAGGAACTTCGCAATGAAACGACACAAACTCATCGAGTTCGGGCTCGTTTGGATCGTCTTGATGAGTAGTTTGTTTTTCAATGGTAACCAGGCTCTGGTGATGGAGCTGGAATGTGGTAATAGGAACACCCTAATGAAAACTACGCAACCCCATCGAGTTTCAGCTCGTTTTATTCGCCTTGACGAGTACTTTGTTTTTAGATGGTTACCAGGGTTTGATCGGATGATGGAGCTGTAAGGTGGCCATAGGAACTTCGCAATGAAACTAAACAACCTCATCGAGTTCGGGCTCGTTTCAATCCTCTTGACTAGTAGTTTATCTTTCAATGGTAACCAGGGTCTGATGATGTAGCTAAAAGGTGGTCAAAGGAAGTCAGTAATGAAACGATGCAACCCCATCGAGTTTCAGCTCGTTTAATTCGGCTTGACAAGTATTTTGTTTCAAGACGGTTACCAGGGTCTGATCTGATGATGGAGCTGAGAGGTGGCAATAGGAACTTTGCAATAAAACGACACAACCTCATCGAGTTCGGGCTCGTTTGAATCGTCTTGACGAGTAATTTATCTTCCAATGCTAACCAGGGTCTGATGATGGAGCTGGAAGGTGGTCATAGGAACTCTATAATGAAACGACGCAACCACAACGAATTTAGGCTCGTTGATTCGTCTTGATGAGTACTTAATTTTTAGATGGCTACCGGGGTTTGATCTGTTGATGGAGCTAGAAGGCAGGCAAAGGTACTTCGCAATGAAACGACAAAACATCATCGAGTTCGGGCTCGTTTGGATCATCTTGACGAGTAGTTTGTCTTTCATGGTAACCAGGGTCTGGTGATGGAGCTGAAAGGTGCTCATAGGAACACTGTAATGAAACGACGCAACCCCATCGAGTTCGGGCTCGATTGAATTGTCTTGACGAGTAGTTTGTCTTTCAAAGGTAACCAAGGTCTGATGATGAAGCTGGAAGGTGATCATAGGAACTCTGTAATAAAACGTCGCAACCCTATCGAATTTTGGCTAGTTTGATTTATCTTGACGTGTACTTTGTTTTTAGATAGTTACCAGGGTCTAATCTGATAATGGAGTTGGAACGCAGTGATTAGAACTTCGCAATGAAACGACACATCCTCATCGAGTTCGGGCTCGTTTGAATCCTCTAGACGAGTAGTTTGTCTTTCAATGGTAACCAGGGTTTGATGATGTAGCTAGAAGGTGGTCATAGGAACTCTGTAATAAAACGATGCACCCCAATCGAGTTTCGGCTCCTTTGATTCGTCTTGACGAGTACTTTGTTTTAGTGGGTTTTCAGGGTCTGTTTACAGATGGCGCGCACCAACCATTAACTCGGCGCATCGTCTTATTATAAGTAGAACTTTTTACGTACGTACATAAGTATACATTCACTTTTTTAAATATTTTTTAAAAGTTTATTTTTATGGAAGTTTAGGTGTAAAAAATCGACAGCAATCTGACAACACTGTTTCCGGCTAAACATACTTCATTCATCTCTCTTGTCAAGTATTTCAAGTTGTCAACTTGAGATCACAATATGTATGACATGACAATCAAATTATATATCTGTATCGTATCGGAAAAGAAAAAGAGGAAGAATATCTACAAAAATAAGAAAAGCTCATTAGACCTAGCGAAGGCTTGAAGAAAATACGTGTTGATATTAAAGTAGAAGACACCGGAAAGGAAAATAAGTAGGACTGTCTACAAAAAGAAATGAGATGCCATCAAAAACATAACTTGTAAAAAGAAACCAAGTCTCGCAACTCACTACTTCTTCCGTAAAAAGTTGTGAGATCCATGTAATACCAAGTCGGCTAATTTATTCAAACCCTACTTAAGGGTTCTTCTGTTTTAAGTTATTACGTTAGTAGCTAAGAAGAAACTAGAAGTAACACATAGGAATATTATATTAAATTAGATTGTTTTCATGCGATTGCCAAGGCAGTCTATTTATTTAAAACATCAAAGATTTTTAATATTGATATGATCACTATACGATGTTGTTAGGTTAGCTACTAACGTAATAACTTAAAACAGAAGAACCCTTAAGTAGGGTTTGAATAAATTAGCCGACTTGGTATTACATGGATCTCACAACTTTTTACGGAAGAAGTAGTGAGTTGCGAGACTTGGTTTCTTTTTACAAGTTATGTTTTTGATGGCATAAATATTACCTTAATTCCTATAGTGTGCCTTACATTTGTCATTTATTTTAGAGTCAGCGATATATATGTATATAATATCATATGTTTGAAAATATCCTTACACTACCAAGAACACTTAAATGGTTAAAATTCATTGAATTGATATCGGTTTTTTTTCAAAACCTGGATTTTAGTTTGATTGGCTCGATGGCGCAGTGGGCAGTGCTTTCTATTTCAGTAATATGGGTTCGATTTCCACCCCGAGTTTGCATGAAATATTTATATATTTATTATGTACTAGCGGCCCGCCCCGGCTTCGCACGGGTATTTAACTAAAATTTTAAAAATTATAAATTTATATTTTTTATCACCTACACCTGCGTCGATACTGGAAAATATTTTATAATAGACAGATTGAGTTGTCGAATCAACTTCGAAGCAAAAGCAACCCCCTTTTAACCCCGTTAGGGGACGAATTTTGATAAAATACGAAACACGTCTTCAATCAATTCTGTTAAAGAATATTTTATGCAAAATTTGAAGTAAATTGGACCAAGGAACTACGTTGTCACATACAAACTTTACCCCCCTTTTTGCCCCCTTAGGGGTAGAATTTCGTAAAATCCGTTCTCAGCTGACCTCTCCTCAGCAAAAGGAATATTCCTACCAAAATTCAAGTCTCTAGGTCTTATAGTTCCAGAGATATCGTGATGAGTGACCTGTCACTTTTATATATTAAGATTAAGATTATAAAACGGAACGTTAACAGATTTATTATATGTATAGATAGTACGGATGAAACATTTGAACTAATTTTTTTATTAATTATTTTTTCATTGATGAATATCACATTTTAATAAGTATTATTCACGACGAAAACAAATCCAAAAACACAAAAATCATAAAAATCGGTCCACTCGTTCTCGAGTTATAAATGGTGTAACTAACACGACTTTATTTATATATATAGATTACAACTTAAATAGCTATAACCATTCAACTTTGTACAATCAACATACACATAACGATCAAATATTTTAACAACAAACAAACAATCAAGACCGTAGTACCCTAAGGTATTAAATGCAAAAAAGAAAAACGTTTTTTTCAAATACGGGCGAGTGTCATTCTTTTGGCCGAAGTTTTGGTCAGCGTGATTCAAAAAATTATATTACGTATTCTGCGCCATCTATCGTATAATGGTAGAATATCGTTTTTATATTTAGTGACATTTAACATAATTTAACATAATAGTATATTAATTGAAAATGATGTTTATCTAAAATATAAACGATTTCTATTCCTATCCGAAATATTTAGTAAACTTTTAAGTTTAACAGATCAATAACTTAAAAATAAGTTTTGTGAGTTTTTAAGATTCGTTAGACCAGATGGCGTCTATGTCGCGTAGGCGTGGGTACCTATTTCTATTTTCTTAAATATTTATTTTTAAATTTAATTACAATGAAACAAAAATTAAATGTTACTGTGAGTTATAAATAATTTTTATGTATTAAAGTTATTTACATTGGTTTTGTACTTTTTACGTGATACGCGTATAAACAAAGCTTATAAGAGATGGCGCTGATTGAAATTAAATCGCGCTATTAAAATTTATTCTTGATATATATAGTGTATTAATAAAACGGAGGTTTTAACAGACTTATTATTAGTATAGATAGTTATTATATAAATATTTCATGCAAACTTGTATGTATTTGTATGTATAATAATTTTAAAAAATATTAATATCAGTCGTAGGGGTGTTCATCAGAAAAAATTATCGATAATTTTATTATCGATAATTATCGTATTGAGTTATCGATAGTTGTCGATAATTATCGAATGAACAGTTATCGATAATTATGAGATAAAAATTATCGATAGTTCACGAAAGTTATCGATAATTATCGGCACAATTTTTGGACGACGAAAAAAAAAAAAAAAAAATACGTCGTCCGCCGTCCCGTATTCATATAATCCTCCGTTCCCTATCGGAATACCTAAAAAAAAAAAAAACGTCGTCCGCCGTCCCGTATTCATATAATCCTCCGTTCCCTATCAGAATATCTAAAAAAAAAAAGGGTCATCCGCCGTCCGGTATCGAAATAATCTGTCGATAGTTATCGGATCACACAAAAATATCGATAATTATCAGATCGGAAAAAATTATCGATAATTTTCGGATCGAAAAAAATTATCGATAATTATCAGATCGCAACAAATTATCGATAATTATCGAATGAAAACTTATCGATAATTATCGATAATTATCGAATGAACAATTATCGATAATTATCGAATCAAAATTATCGAATAACACTTATCGATAATTATCGATAATTATCGAATGAAAAATTATCGAGTAGTTACGAATTATCGATAATTATCGCACACCCATAATCAGTCGGTTGTTACCTAAAATACTACCTGTGTTAAAACACTAAGTTGCTTCGTAGGAAAAGACGAACGTGGTCTATGTTAAACATTATATGTATATATATTAGGGTGCTTCATTTTAGAGCAACGTTTTTTTTTCTCAAAGTCCTACTAGAAAATCTTGTATTCGATAAAAAATCAAAAACTTTTAAACTATAACAAATCCTTAATTTTGATTTTAAGCCGTTGCTCATCAAACAGTAAGTTCTCCATACAAAAACCTGTGAAAAACCAGTTTTTATTCATTTCTTCTTCTGCTCGCACAGTAAGATTTTTTTTTCGTATTTTGCTACTCAATTCTTTAAACAATATTCAATTATCTTTAAAAAAATCTAGCAAGACAAATCTCTAAGTTCAATATTTTTTTCACTCGCATCCCTTTTGCGTTATTTTTGTTTCTAAAATAAAAATAGCCTAAGTCATCTATTATATGTCAAAAGCTATCCAATTGGTCTGGCTATTTTGGGAGAAACAAATGAATAAAATTTATAACTGAATAGGCAATGAACATACACAGTTTCAAGATGCGGCCACACTGGAAATGGACCCGGAAGAGCCCAGAGGGTTTCAAAAGAAATGAGATTGACTTAATTATGACGAATAAATAACAGATATTTAATCATATCTCTGTGATTAATAGGATAAGAGCCGGTAGCGATAACTAAATAGTATGAGGCAACTTATATCTCGAGATAAAGCTGAAACAACTCGCTTGTGAAGTCTATTTACCGACCCACTCGTGCTCGTGTCAAAAAGCTCGAGAGCTTTTAATTTGAAGCTCAAAACCGTTTTCATTGCTTGGGAAACTGTAGTAATAGGTGTTTGAAGATGTTATTCATATTGTAGCTATTCTGTTTTAGTGATCCTATATAGGTGCGGTGGTTTTACTTTGTGCGGGCATACTGTTTACCGCTTGGCTTACTCGTAGGATAAGAGCGACGCCATAAACGCGTTGAACATTACAAAAAACAACAAATATACATATATTAAGATATAATTAATTATATCGTAATATATGTATATTAAATAAATAAAATAATAAGTAAATAAATAAATAAATAAATAAATAAATAATAGGCAGGATACATAACAAAATTATTTATTTATTAATAAACGGAACGGATGTCCTTATAAATGTTGGCCATCTCTCTTAAGCTTCCATTCAGCTGTTTAAAAGATTTATTGACAAGCTTCCAAACAAACAAATATTTGAATTAATATTATTATCTTACTTAGATTTAAATATTTTAAGAGATTTCAATAAAATATTTGTCGCAATTTACAACAAAGATTTAATAATTTAAATATTATGTATTCAAGCTATATATAGTTAACTTTTTATTCAATATATTTATTGAATAAAAAGTTAACTATATATAGCTTGAATACATAATATTTAAATTATTAAATTATTTAATAATAAATATATATTATTTAATAATAATAATATTTAAATTATTTAATAATAAATATATTGAATAAAAAGTTAACTATATATAGCTTGAATACATAATATTTAAATTATTAAATCTTTGTTGTAAATTGCGACAAATATTTTATTGAAATCTTATCTGATAATTATACTTCACTATCACTATTCACTACGTTCGCTCAAAATAAAGTTCTTAATATTTTCATGTTACAAAAAAGTAGCTTTTCGCAAATCTACACTAAGTAGTGAATTCATCCCTCTATATATCCCCCTATATTAGAATTTTACGGCGTAAAGCTTCTTATCACAGTTTCCAGTCCGACAATTTGTTGTACAAAAACGACTCAATACATAACGATATTAAGATAATTTTATTTCGACGTTCGTTTTATTTTTTTAGCAACATAAATTTATGTTTCGATTAATGAAATTAATATTTGTTATATTTGAATTAATATTATTATCTTACTTAGATTTAAATATTTTAAGAGATTTCAATAAAATATTTGTCGCAATTTACAACAAAGATTTAATAATTTAAATATTATGTATTCAAGCTATATATAGTTAACTTTTTATTCAATATATTTATTGAATAAAAAGTTAACTATATATAGCTTGAATACATAATATTTAAATTATTAAATTATTTAATAATAAATATATATTATTTAATAATAATAATATTTAAATTATTTAATAATAAATATATTGAATAAAAAGTTAACTATATATAGCTTGAATACATAATATTTAAATTATTAAATCTTTGTTGTAAATTGCGACAAATATTTTATTGAAATCTTATCTGATAATTATACTTCACTATCACTATTCACTACGTTCGCTCAAAATAAAGTTCTTAATATTTTCA
This sequence comes from Euphydryas editha, assembly GCA_036937285.1. Classification (NCBI taxonomy): domain Eukaryota; kingdom Metazoa; phylum Arthropoda; class Insecta; order Lepidoptera; family Nymphalidae; genus Euphydryas; species Euphydryas editha. Next base: position 10,111,113 of record JAUPFZ010000011.1, read on the forward strand.
TGTTACAAAAAAGTAGCTTTTCGCAAATCTACACTAAGTAGTGAATTCATCCCTCTATATATCCCCCTATATTAGAATTTTACGGCGTAAAGCTTCTTATCACAGTTTCCAGTCCGACAATTTGTTGTACAAAAACGACTCAATACATAACGATATTAAGATAATTTTATTTCGACGTTCGTTTTATTTTTTTAGCAACATAAATTTATGTTTCGATTAATGAAATTAATATTTGAAGGTGCTTTTGACATGCATGTAGTTATTAAACTAGAAACTGTTATTTATAAATTATATAATTAAAAAAATATAATATAAATTTTCCTTGTTATTTGAGATTCATTAAGCTACATACAATTTAAAATGGTAATTAAAGCGTATGCTAGTTTCATTATAAATAATAATAATGTTTCATATTTCTTGGAAAAAAACAGAAATGTAGTGCGAGGGTATGGAAAAGTAGGGGTGTGAGGCGGGGGATGGCGATGGATGTAAACACAAAGGTTGTGCAGAGCCGGCAGTCACGTGGCGCGTTCGCCGGGGGCGCATCACTCTTAAGGGTGGTATCGCTGCGAGAACTAAATACAAACACCGCTAAGAAGTATATACGAATACCAGTGAAAAAAAGTGAAAAAACTTAGATAACTATTTCGTTCAGTTGGTGTATAAAATCCTTAAGAGTGATGTCCTCCGGAAAGATATAATTAACTATAGGTACTTAAATATTACATTCATTGGAGCTTTATATTGAATTCTACTATTCTCTATAACAAGATCATAGAGATATTGTATCAAATACAACAACCTATCTAAAGAATATCAATATAAAACATATCAAACTATAATTATCATATCTAGAACGTAAGGTATAATAAATAGCGTAGGATAATATAATTTTGTTCTTATTTCTTCATGTGACATATCAATATAATTTGGGTAAGTTTTTCAATATTATATTTCATGCACTGCACCCGGATACAAGATAAATGCATGGACGTACGAGTACAAGAAAGTTGACATTCTCACTTTTGCATCCGCTGCATGACTTGTAGTTAATCGTTTTTAATGCAATCTACATTAAATAAAATTATTATAAATATATATATAAAATCTAAAAAATTAATAATATTTATGTACATTTTGGTCTAGGTAATATTCATATTTAAATTATTCCAAATATGTATTACAATAACAATTATTAGGTTTTTTATTAATGTTATATCTATATTCTATAAGATGTTTTTATTTTATTTTAAATTGAACATAGTAAATGAGTATAAAAACTATAATGAAGTTTTTTAAATATTCAACTATATCTTTTAGATACATTTTTGTCACTGTTATTTGACAAACTAACTTTAAAAGTATGCAACGAAAATACATTGTCAATGTGTTATCGTTAAGTAAGTACCTAAATTCAGTAATTTTTTTCATTAAATTTATAGTTTTATTGACATAAAAATAATATATTTTATATTTTTTAAAGGCATACAATAAATATTTTATAAATAAAATATCTAAATATTTCTTTAGTAATTCCAAGAAGAGTTTGTCGAAAATAAATTTCCAACTGATAAATTATTATTTTATCTCAATATAAATTCACTTGAATAGTTTTATACTAGTAAATAATTATTTTTTATACTATATATATTGAAGTAATATAGCGCTGTATATAATCATAAAATAACCAACAAAGAAATAATATCAATATGATTTTTAAACATTTTTTTTTCTACAAAAAACGGTATATTATGAAATATGTGTAAATAACATAAAAAAGTCAAAATATACTACAGATTTGTTCATACAATGTAAAGTAACAGTAAACAGTGAAAATATTAATCAATATAAAAAGCTTTCAACAACCCTCATCTAAGCATCTGAAACTAATTTAATAAAACGTTCGTCCCCGTTAGCGTTGGGCCAGCATACGTCAAGAGTTGTTTGTGTCGGCAGAAACTTAATAGAGTTATTAAATTTGGCTTTAATTTATTCAATTTCGAGCGATTGCGATGGGAGACAATGGCAGCGGGGGCGGAGCTTCAACCGACCCGCCCGTTTGCACTTACCTGTAAACGTACTAACACAGGCATGCAGAACCACATTTACATATATGCTAAATTTATACAAATACGTACTTATAATACAGTAGTTGATAATAATAGGATTATAATGATTATCTACATATTATGTGGCATAACACGTATATATGTATATACGATTATATTTTACACATATCGGTTAAAACCTATATATTGGTCGGTCAGGTGAATCGTTGGACGAGATAATTTGAGTTTGATTTTCATTCACTTGGTTCTAGTAATTACTACTTATTTGAGTAGTTAACTCAATATCTGTATTTTTCCATAATGAATCAACAACAAAAGTCATAGTTAGTATTTTACACGTTACTATATTTTAAAGGTTTTCTAGTCTCGAACACAAACTATTCAATATTACAACACAATACAACACAATATACATTATTATACATATTATATTGTATACTTTAATGGTAAATTATAAAATTTTATTATAGAAATTAATAAGTATTGAAACAAAAAAATACTTAAAATCTTTAATTAGATATGAAACCATAAGAATATCCATTAAAATATAAATTTTTGCATATTCAAATGAGTTTTTGAATAAAACAAACTCATTTTAGTACCTAATATCTATTCGAAATATTCAAAATAATATAATCTGCATGACGTGGGCAAATTAACGATTTGATTATTTCATGACATATAAGACTAGAGGATAAAATGGTGTTTTTTTATAATGTAGAAAAATATAAACCGACGTCAATCACTTTAAGCCATTTCATTTTAGGTTGGTAGCGTTTAAGCCAGTAAAGCGTGTAAACTCGTGTTTGTGATTCATCATCATCATCATCATCATCATCATCGTATCAGCCATTGGATGTCCACTGGTGAACGTAGGCCTCCCCCATCGATCTTCAGAGTGACCGGTTCGAAACAGTCTCCATCCAATGGCTTCCGGCGACTATCGTCAAGTCTGTCCGTTTCGTTGACGGCCGTCTGACGTTCGTGGTACGGTACGTGGTCTCCACTTGAGAAACTTTCTGCTCCATCGGCCGTCAGTTGTACGAGTAATGTACCCTGCCCATCGCCACTTCAGCTTCCTAATCCGTTGGGCTATGTCGGCAACCTTCGTTCGTCTGCGAATCTCATCATTTCTGATTCGATCTCGCAGAGAAATACTAAGCATAGCCCTCTCCATTGCTCGATGCGTGACTTGGAATTTGTTTAAAACATTGGTCGAAGACTTTCGATTTCAGGCACTGACATATGACATATACTTTACAGAAGACGTTTTTTAACTTTCCGAACGCTGCCCATCCTAACTAGATTCGACGATTCCAGTTACGATGATGACGACCTCTGTCTCGAAGTTGGACCTACCGAGTTGGATTTTTTTCCTAGGTAGATGTAGATATTCCTGAACACCTTCGAGAGTAGATTTTCCAAATGATATCGAGGTAGGTACGATATGGACATTCGATTTGCATGTGAGTTGAATATTTCACACTTTCTTTCACAATATTTTACACTTCGATAAATTAAAGGGTGATATTCTCGTGTCTAGCTTGAAATCCGATGAAATTTCATACAAACAATACAACTCCTGTTTTAGCCCTTTAGGTCTAAGATTTTCCATATTTCTTTCTTACTGTATCTTACGCACTATAAAGAACATAAAAAAGAAAATTAAAGATTTAAGTTTACCAGTTTTGGCGTTACGTTAGTATATGTGCTTATAAGTTAGGTCATAGAAATTATAAGTTATCTAAATTTTTAAAATATATCGATAACAATCATAAAAACTAATCGATGTTTTATGTTCAGGAATGGTTAACATTTTTATGATTTGTAATGACAGATTATAAAACAACCTATGTTTGCAATAACACAACGACACCACTTTTGAAAAAAAAATACAAACTAGATTAGTTTAGATTAGCTCAGGATTAAACATTAAAACTAAACCATAAACATATTGGGTTAATATTCGTTTTGATGACGGAATTACTTCCGGCGGCATAAAACAATCAAAAAACGTGAAAAACGAGTAAATATTTTAACGATATAATAACTAATCTTGATATTTTTAAAAATCATATCATGAAGATGATGATGAACCGTATCATAACCATATCAAGAAGTACCTAGTCAGGTTGGCTGTTCATATGGTCAAACCCAAGTATTTATTGATGTAGGCAGAGAAAATTATCGTGTATAACGATAATATTTCGTGAAAAGGCCACTTTATAAAATGATTGTTTCGAAGATATGACTGCGACATTAAAAACTTTTAACACTGCTTTTGCAATACAACTTTTATTATACTAATGATAACTAATTAATCTTAGATATTTCTTGACAAATAAATATAAGGTATCATGTTTTCTCATTCTTTTAGTAATGTGAATCTCAAATACAACACGATTAATAAAATATTTATAGTAGATTGAACTAATTCAGGATGAACAAAATCTTAGAAAATGTTAATCTTTTATTCTCAATTGACCCCCTGAAAGAATGAATAATTATTATTCACAGTTTCTCTCGTCTCTACATATATTATTATTAGTAAATCCAGTAAAATGAAATCTTAATTTTTATGTACAACAGATATAAATAATTCTAGAAAAAAATAACAATTTTTGTCAAAAGACCCCGAACATATTTTTCATTGTTTCTAAAGATTTTTTCACAAAATATTTTTCATATAAAACTAAACTAGATTCTGAGCACGAGTTTCGACAGCGTGAGTTATATTCAAGTTTACAAGTGTTAAAATGTTTGTACATCTATACGAATTTTTATTAAAATATACTATAATTTTCTATTATTAAAATAATAAAAAGCTAACAGTTGATATATACAAATAAATATAAGTACTATAAATATATATATGTCAGTATAAATTTCGATTTGTACAGTTAAATTCACGAAGTAACTACAATAACGAAATACTATTTGTAAAGCCGTTGAATGTTTCTTGGGAGATTTAAGGATCGTGATTTTATTGCATCGAAAGAAACCGCTTGAGTAGCGTCCCTAAGGAGCGATCGGTCGGCAAACACCATGATCCGTCGCGGAATTGTAGCGTTCACGGATTTATTTCCTACTCAAGCTTATAAAAATAAACTTCAGTTATTTCTGGGTGTAGAAATATGTTTTGAACCTTTATTTAAAATTAAGTAAATAAACTGTCAAAATTATTTATGGTATAAATATTGTATTCATAACAACGTTTGGAAATTATTTTTCATTTGTGCTTGTACAAAAAAAAATGCGATTAATTATTGATAAACATTGTTTCTCTTAGGTAAGTATCTTAAGAATGGAAATACAATTAATACAAGAAGAACTGGAAAACAGTTTCGCAGAAAACTTAAATAAAATAAATGTATTTTCTCTTTAATAATAATAATTAAAAAAAAAGATTTTTGATGTGTTGATAATGACTTTATTACCGTATTATATTTATATTTATATAATGATTTACGTATATTAAGAAATATTTGTGCTAATACGATCACTACATCCAAATAAGCTTCGAAGAATATCATTATATAACATGATAATTTGAATATATCTTAGAAAAATAGACATGGAAAGAGTATCATACGAAAAAGGTATTTATAGTGAAGAGCGTTTAGTGCAGTCATATTAGACTCAACAGCAAAAAAAAAAGTTTGCTCTTGTCAGAACCGGATCCATTGCTATCATGTTCAGAGAGCGTTTTCAGTAGTGAAAGTGAAAGAATTTCTTTTTTGCATGTTTTATTAATTAGGTCATATATAACTATTTTCAATGATGATTTGTTATCTCTCTTTCTTAAGTTCAGTAGTCATCATTTTTTTTTATAGAGTACTTAATATATTTTACTGGCATAATTTTGCGAAAAAAAAAAATGTTTCATTAAAAAGTCATTTAAACATGTTTGTATTAAAATCCATCTTATAAAAGTATAATATATTGTTTTTTGTTTAAACAATTCATTTTAATTTTTTTTTAAAGAAGACAAGTCTAGACGCATAACTATAGTATAACCCAGTAATAGTGTAAGATGTATAATATTTTTTATTAATGATGTATATACAAACCGTTTTAAAATAAAAAAGGCGTTTGATTCACCTACCAAATGTATCCTAGAACAAAAATGTAGACCATAGAGCTCAAAGTCTGTAGAAAAAGTAGAAAACATTTTTAAAATAAAGCTTTTTGTTTTCTGTGCAACGAGTAAATAATGCATAATTTCGATTTTACAAAGCCTCAGAAATAAAAAATTTGAATTAAAATTTCACTGAGGAAATATAAATGGGAAAACTGAATTAGAAATATTCTAAACAGAATGAAAGAAGTTTTTATAAAAGCCAGACTATTAGAAGTCGGCTATTCAGAAGGTAGGACATAAAAGCTTGATTTGATTGCGTAGGAGTTGTAGTGCGTGAATGTTACTAAATTGGAAATTAATTTCTTATGTATGCGTGTAAGCAAGCGAACCGAATCGCCTATAGGCTATACTTATTATTTTTTTTTAATATATTTTATTTATTTATAAAATAGAAATAATGTTGTAATATGATTTGCTCTACTAAAATTAACAATTTGTAAATAATTTTGTATAATACAATATTTTGAACATAATTTAGTTTTTTCAATTATATAAGTTTACCTATATGTACATTATAATTTGTAAAACAAAAAAAAAAAAAAAAAACGAAATACGTTCTGAAAATAATCTGACTGGCGATTTTAGTTAATATATTTTTTTTTTGTTATTGCTTTTGATACGAGTATTATATTTATACGAGTATACATATTTATACAAGTAGCAAATATTGAATATGTAAACCAACATAAATTATTATATTTGTAATATTAAAAATGACGAAATTGTATCACATAATTGTGACTTCAAATTGAATCAATCAATTTCAATTTAATTTTTTTATGACAATTTTTATATACATCTAAATAAAATAATTACGATCAATGTTTGAGCAATTATTGGTATTTATATTAAATTATGTATACTTTCGCTCGAAATGAATTAAAATATAACCATTGAATTATCAGTCTTAATTATTTTTTGTATATATAAAGGAGTAATTACTCACAGTATAAAATATTTAACATTATTAAGTAATGATAACCTTAATGAAGTTCTTACAAACAACCCATGTTTAATGATGAATATTAAATAGGTTATAACTATATCATCAAATTCAATAAACGTCTCCTGATTTTCGGTTGAATTCACAATTTTCTATATTAAATCCGTAGAGCGTTTGAGAGTGGGTGGGTTGCTATGATACCTTAGAGAAGTTAATAAGTCATAAATAGCAGGGAGAGCGAGACACAAGATTGTGATTACGTATGTTAGAGAGGGATGGTTTCTTCCCCAGGTAGAGGTAGCGACGTTCAATCGTGTGGAAAGAGGCGCTTTTGCAAAAGTCATGAGGTGTCACTAGACAGAGTAATGTGATATTTAATTAACTTTTTCTTATTGGAGAAAATTCCATATTATATTTTTTTTTGTGTGTGTAGAATGTGTAATAGTATGCGCAATTTAAAATAAACGTTGTCTTATATTTTACAAAATATACAGATAATTGAACAAAATATAATATAATATATTTGAATGCGTTGTTACCTAAATTATTTTCGTTTCTGACATTATGTGAAACTTATTGTTGCAACCTAATTTAGGTGGAAAGATTAAAGCCATGAGTAATCTAAAAGGATAAGCAATTGTTGAAATAATAATAAAGAAATTGTTTTTAACCGTCAGTGGTAATCAACTGCTGGACGTAGGCCTCACGAATCGATCTCCATTGCTCACGGTCCTAGGACACCAGAATGCAGCGCATGACGTTCGGTTCTTCGGTCTATGTGTCCTAAATAGTTTTGTCTATATAACCAAAGATTTAAGTTAATAATAATCAATCAACCACTCTTTCACGAAATACACAAAATAATAATTCTTTTTTTTACATTTTATTATTTTGTTAATAAATAGGTTTAATAATTTAAAATTAATGCTTTCCTGTTTTGTAATCATGTATATTTTTATATAAACCTATTTGACCAAATATTTAATGATTACTACCAAGTCGACTTACGACACGATAATAATTACGACGCTTTTCTGAATTTAGACTAAATAGAAAATAAATCAACAGACCCCGATAAAGATTCGCAAGAACGATAGGTAGAGAAAGATTGAAAAAAAAAATTAACAATGTATCTTAAAATGTGTTTTAGTAAAGCCATATCCCCCTTGCCTAGTAAAGTGGTAATGTTAAAAGCCGATAAGCGCTGAGAGCGCTTTTTGCAAGTAGTCGATCGCTGCTAAGTGCTCGTTGGCTGCCTCTTTCGATGTAGCGAAAGGATACTTAAGCGTGTATTATAAGTATTTAGTCCTAAATGTACATAAAAAATTATTGCTTAATAAAAATCTCGGTAGTTTGAATTTATAATACAAAAAACATTTTTTTAAAAATATTTAATTTTAGAAACATTATTCTTGCTAAAAATTTCTTTCGAATATATTGTCTAAATATAATTCAGATTTTTAATCTTTTAATTATACTAGAAGTTGTGTCTATAATATACTCATAACGCGTTATCATTTTATACAGTAAAAATTAAAGATAGTAAAATTAAAGACTTCTTTCTTCTTCTTTTTATACATAGAATAATGTTCGACACACTTCTAGCGACACGAAATATTAATATTATTTTTCTCGGTAGATTAAAAATATTAGCGCAGACAAAATCACGAGCTCAGCATTTAACTAGATTGCGTTGTACCCCCCGCTGCTGTTACGAGTTATAAAAGAATGCATTAATCAGAGGTTGGAGAGGGTTGCTGTAGTTTGTCAAGCAAAGTTAGCGTGAAGTTATTTATGTATGACATGATTGTGGCGATGTTCGTCAAGGTTTTATTATAATAATGTCAATGAAAAAAAAAATCTTTGAAGTTCTTAAGCAGGAAGGTATTGAAAGAAATAATAAATTATAAATATGCTTAATTGGTAATTTTTTCTTTTATATAAGAGAAGAAGGAATAAAAGTTCTCTTACTATTTGTATCGAAAAGTATATTATGAAGCTATAATTTTTTATTTACTTAATTAACAATTATTACGAAGTGATTTCATAAATTTTTATCGTTCATTAAACTAGACTCCTAGCGAATGTTTATTAGACGTGGATAATTTGATCAATTTAAATTAATTGAACAAAAAAAAAGTTTATTTGTTTATTATACATTTTATACTGCCTTATCGAAAAAATAATTTTAATACGATTATAGATGATATATTATACAGACTGATGTTCGGTAGACCGAGGAAACTTCATTTGCGAAATCCTCTAGCCGTGAAATGAAGTCAGACCGATACTGCGCCGATATTATGGCGTAGTCAGCAAACGATGGAGGCGGGGGTAAACGGTCTGAGCTCAGCACAAATTTCATTTGTTTTAAATGATATTTTTTGTCGTTTCTTATGGTTTATTGCTAAATAAGACGTTAGATTATTTCGTTTTGATTAATTTTATGTCTGTATCTTTCCATTTATATTTTAATTTTCATATCACCAATATTGATTCGTTTTATATTTATACAAAATTATACGAAAGAAACCAATTATTACTATTAAAGTTTCGGCACTTAAGTTAGTTTTGTTTTTGCTTTTTATTATTCCAAGTAGATAATACATTATTCCAAGTAGATAATACAATTTATGTTATATTATGTGTAGTATGGGTAGTACTGATATTGTGACTTTTTGTTCTTTTTCTTAGAATATCACTTATGAACTCCTATAATTGTCTACATACAACTCGGCATGATATATGTTTTCATAATATTTTCATATTAATATACTTTTATAATTATCTTTGATACAGTATTTTTATATTTAAAGTTTAATAAATAAATATTTAAGCACTTATTATTGTATATAATACTAATTATAAAAAGGTTTAACGTATAGTTTTTATATTATTTACTTTATTAATATACTCCTAGTTGAAATGAATTGATTATAAGGAAAAATATACTCTCCATATATTCAAGCTTTTAATACTGTTCTCTTATATTTACGCGAATTTTATTCATTTAATTAAAAGTCTAAAAACGGATTTTATCGCGTTTATTTAAATTAACTGTTTAACAATATTTAATTTAAATTAAAGGGTCCGAAACGTCGGGAAATAATTTAAATTAAATATTGTTAAACAGTTAATTTAAATAAACGCGATAAAATCCGTTTTTAGACTTTTAATTAAATAAATTCAAGCTTTTAAGTTATACTTTTTTATGTTAGTCACATGTTTTATTTTACGTTATGAAGATATAATTATAATCAACCAAAATTCCAGTAAAAAAATATTTTTTTTTATTTGTTTATTTATAAATTATTGTATTTTTTGAATTTAACATTTTTTACATTAGTGTAAAAAATTGGTAGTAAAAAAAAATTGAAAAGAAAAAACAGTAATTTACGTACTTTACTAATGATCAATTTAAGAATATCTGAAACCTGATCCATTCTATTTACATTCATATTTAATATATGTTTATGGTATTACTGGTCAGTTGCCGCAATTGGCAGTAAGTAACCTTGCTTTCCCCTCCAGGGTTTTTGGGTTCGATTCCGGACTCGAATCTGGGTGTAATATTTATAATTGTAATATGTATTTATCAAAATAAAGATATAAGTATGTTTATCAGTCGACTGTTACCTAAATGAAAGGCATTAATTTGCGCAACTTAGAAACAGACCATTGTGTGTGTGTTGAAACATATTTATATTCATTTATTTATACAGGTTTTAAAAGAAACTGCCATCTATGAAACGCAATGCATTTCTATGTTATAGTTTAATTTCACTAACAATATTTCTGGGTTGACAAACGTTTCTGTGTATGAGTGCGATTAGTCGCCTTAACAATTCCATTCCACCGGTTCTGGTTCTCATTATAGTCGTGAAGACGAAAGTGATCGTCATGGTAGGGAAATTATCTGCCAACCCGCAGAGGAGCAGTGTGGTGGATTAGACTCCAACCCTTCTTTTATACAGGCAAGAGGCCTTTGTCCAGCTGTGCTTAACGTTTACGTTTTACAGGCTTATTCAGGCCTGTTCACTTTAAGTTTAATTTAAGCGGTTTGTTGCGAGTTTGCGTGTTTTGAAAAATGTAATTGTATTTCTTTCATTTTAATTAAAGAAAAGCGGGTAACACTGTGAAGAATTGTATTAAAGTAATAGTAAAATATAGAGAGAGCAATGAAAGATAAAACAAAATGTCATTTACTTGATTTTTTTTTGGAATTATGCGAAAAGGGATATAATCGGTATATTCTAGAATATGGGCTACATATCTATATTACCGTGCAGTGATCGGCAGAGAAGAATAGTCCCGACCTCTTTCTTGGCAAGGTATCGTAAAAAACGACTAAGTGCCATAGTGGTGCGAACAACTCTACACCAACCAGGATGGTGATGGGCAGCAGCGTCACCATATTCTGCCACAACACACTGTGCTCACCAACCCGCCTGCCGAGTATTGTAAGCTCCTCCAAATATGATGGGGGAGGCCTACTTTCAGCAGTGGACATCTAACAGCTGATGTGGTAGATATAGATATATATATTATATGGAAACGTCATAGTATGTATAAATATATGTACTACTATTGGTGTATATTTTGGGAATTTGAGTTTTTATGGTCAATGATTTCCTACTTCATTTTATTTATGTAAAATAAAGAATGATTAGTTATTTGGCAGTCATATACATGCTTAATAATTTATAAAAAATTTGTCAGTTCGTACTATGCAATGTCACATTTCTTAAAAAAAGTCTCGTATAACAAGGCATTAATTGCCCTTTACTTAATTTTTGATATGGATTGCACGAGGGGAATAGAGCTATACGCTATACACATTTAATTAAAATATATTAGTAGATACGTAAGTAATTATATGCATGTTACGTGCAAGTTATGTAACAAGTTGCATTCAAGAAAAATGTAATTTATATGCTGTTTGATGTTCTGTGTAAGTGTGCATAGATATGTCTTGCATCGTCTTAATATATTTATTTATTTATTAGGTTACCAACATAAAATTACATTAGTGACACAAAAAATATTTAGATAGTAAAAAGAGTATAATTGTATTTCTTTTTAGAGGTAATCACAACATGCATTAATCGTTTAATATTTAAACGATGACAAGGAAAGACAAAAAAAAACAAATATACAAAAAATATAAAACATATATATATATATACATTATACATACGTATTACATAAAACTAATGTACAATAAAATCATTTTACTGTATACAGGCTATTAATGTGTTTAAATTGCATGCGAATAACTGGCTAAAATTTTGTAATTTTGATTTCGACTGGACATTATATCAATGTTTATAAACAGTTGGGGTTAGCTTATGGGGTTCATATATTTACAAGTAAGTGTTCTTTATTAGTTGCATGAATTCATGATAATGATATTATTATATGGATATTATATTTTTCTGTTTACTAATTGTATGGGATGGATAATAATTGATTTTAAGTCATGTCAACGATGGTCATAGCTTTGATAAATTTAAAACATAATGTATATCTAATGTATGTAAAATAAAAGGTATATTACAGTGTATTAATATAAATAAATAAAATTTATGTCATAGGATTTGCAAAATGTTTTATTATTGTAGGTTTAATATCTTAGTAGAACTTCATATGAGTTTTACGAGTTCGAGACTGTTTACTTTAAATAATAAATTGAATTTTCATTGCTGAATAAAAGGAAGATTTTAGTTTAAATGTATTTTTGTGGTCTTTATTTTTGTGACACGAAAAAGATTCTAACAATTTTTTTTAAAAGTATTATTCCATTCAATTTTTATAGATCTTATAACATTACAAGCTCAAAACAAGAGAAGCTTAAAATTACATCCATAAAAACATACATTTATAAACAGGGATATAAAATATTATTTATAATTTTATACGTTAGAAGTACATTTAAAACATATATACATAAGAGAAATGGGTTGTTTGAGTTCATTTTATATTTGAATACGAGTACAAGCTCAAACAAAAATTACTGTTTAGCTAAAAGATTAATAATTCAAATACTTATAATTTAATTTTTATGAGAAAAAAAATTGCGCTGAGTTTGATTCAAACTCTGTTCCATTTTAGTTAAATAAATTTTAGTATAATGTTATACATTATTTTATGTATTATATACAAAACTATGTAATGATAAATTAAAAAAATTGCATAGTTATATATGATAAATTAAGCTCGAGACATAAGTTTTAAAATATTTGCATATCATACAAACCAAACAGTGAACGCTAAAGGGGTCGATAGTAACTCTATGTACATTTGGATCTCCTGAAAATTTTCTGAAATATTACAAAACCCCGCCCCTTTACAGTGGAGGCTGCTATTGGAGGATGTACGTCTAGATCTGTGGAAATATAGACCAATGACGGCTGAGGTTACGCGCAGCCGTAGCTATGCCGTAGAGCGGCGCGGGGCGCTACACGATCGACAGACGCTACGACGGACCTGCTACGCCTAGGAACACAAAAAATGTAAGTAAATTATTTTTAACATTAAATTTCTATATTTCAAGCACAATAATTATACCGTAACTAGTTGTGCTAGTGGCTAATCGTGTATATTAATGAATAAAAACATATATGTATATATATGTATACCTAGGTGTATACATATGTATAGCACAGCGCGATCGTTATGTAACTGCATCTATTAAGACATTTTTATACGTCTGCTAATAGTTAATAGGTTTTAAATTCTTTTGTATATCCATTAGTAGAAAAGAATAAATAATTCTTTTTACTATACTTACTATTTTTTAAAATATGTATTTTATCATTTTTTATTTTTTATTGAATGTTTGCAATACTTCATATCTAGAACTGTTATTCAAACTCATTGTATATTATTTACTTTGAAAAAATCGAGAGATATCGGTATCGCATTTAAAACGATTTGAATAAATAATAAGTATATGCAATAAGACCTTTAAGATCTTTATAACTCTTAGCAAAATAAAGCTCAGTAATTAAAAAAGGATAAAGTTAAATTTAATTTCATTAATGTGATAAATGTATACTGTACTGAACTGAATTAGCCTTTAAACGTCTCCCTTCTGGAAAAAGGATTCTTCTCCATATAGAAGAAGAGTTGGAGCTTAATCCACTACGCTGCTCCACTGCGAGTTGGAAGATAATTTTCCTATCATAAGCAACTATCGCTCTCAGATGTCTATGATAACAACCGGAGTCGACGGCTTTCCGTGTTATCTTCAGCACAGTAGGAAGATCCACACGAAGATACACCTGGACCTGAAACTAGTATTTGTACAAACGCAAAAATTTACCACGAGCAGAAATCGAATCCACGACCAGTGGCGTTAAGGCGAGCTCACACCGTATGTCGTCATTGAATTCGACTTAAAATATCAGATTGAACTAGAGGCTATAGATTAAAAAAAATATTACGTAACAATTTTATTAAGCACAATGATCTCATTAAGAGGATTTGAATACGAACTTTACGGAAGTAAAATAGGCAATAATTAAAAATTGATTAAACACTCGTCACTTTTTGAATGGCATTTATCATCACTTATTATATAATCAGAATAAGCTAAATGGGTCTTCTCTTGAGCAGATTTTTAAGATCTTATAAGTCCGTTCGTAAAAAAAATCTGTTTAGTATGCAATTTTAAATTTATAGGTGTAATTGTGTTTTTATAGCTATGTATCTTAACAATAAAGTTCATTGTGTTTCATTATGAAAATAATTTATTAAAAAGATGTATAAAATATGAATAAATTTATTTAACAAACCGAGAGAGGAGGGGACTTATTAAGACCATTTAAAAAGCCTTATTTTTATATAAACGTGTAACACTAGAGAAGTCACAAAAGAATTACTCATATAGTGGATGTAGAGAATTTATTCCTGTTTTAAGGATAAATGGTAAGAAGGCTATAATTAAGGGAAGTATGGGATATATCCCATCCAGGTCTTTTACTATCACAATAGCTGCAGTAAAATTACAGCTGAGCTGTACCATAATAAATAATAATAACGTATGACTCAATATTCTGAATGTTTTAACGTCAAAGAATAATAAAGCGCTAGTATTTAATCTTTACTCTTATAAAAACGCTCAAGTTTTGGCTTTTGAAAAGTATTTTCGCAAAAGAAAATTTGTTTGTTTGAATAAGGTTATAAATCAACACACTATTGTTTTAAAAAATTACGATTAGTGCGGAAATAGTGAAATCTTTCTGGTAATTTATTATATTATAATAAAATTTCTATTTAAAATTAAAACAACATATATTTATATTTTTTATTAATTTGATAAAGCAAGGAGAAAGAGTAAGGAGGATATTATTTTTATCACGATTTCGATAATTAGATCAAAAGTTACATCATCACTTTTTCGTAAAATGAGATGATAAAGCAAGTACTTTTGGGGCGTTAAAATAATAATAATAATATTTATAAATATATCCAAATTATTAAGGTTATAATTTTGGTTTACATTTGGACTGAAAGTTAAACACTTATTATCATAATCGAGTATAATAGGCATATAATTAAAATGAATTATTTTTAAGTATTTATAAACAAACCGATATAGACCTATTGTAAGAATATCGTAATCAATCATTGCTTAGCGTGAAGTATAAAATATTATTCAGTGCATAAAGATCATTTCCACAATTAAAATAATAAATTAATTGCTAAAAATAATCTAAGGACACAGTCATATATGAACATATATACAAAGCCAGTTGCGGATGAAACTGGATGTCTTTGTGAATCGAACAGGGACCCGCGATAATCCCCGCGAACAGGGATACCTAATAGATACTGAGAATTGTAGGTTCAGCTTCATTCTAGCATCACTGAGTTTCCAAATGCTAAAAAATATATATCTATTTAATTGAATTACCAGGTGAATAGCGTCGCGGATTAAGCTCCAACCCTACTCTTCATAGAATAGCTATAGCTAGAGAATAGCTATTTATTCAGCAGTGAGTTGTGTTCAGACAGTGTAAAGATTTTATTTGTAAATGAAAGAGTGAATTAAATATATTTTTCTTTCTGCGAGAGGTATAAAATAAAAAACTTATAACAATAAAATAAGGATAATATTTACCAAAATTTCAACATAGTCTACAGTGATACAATCTTTATATTATTAGTAACTTTTAATTAAGTCAATTGCTAACAGTTATCGGGTCAATACTTTTTCAAACAATCAATCAAATAATTGCTAACTAAATAAGACTTTGGTTTGTATTTTGATATAGATACAAGTAATTTTTTTTAAATCTTATTGCTATCAGCACCCTGAGCGATCTAACGAGCCAACACAATCGCTAATATATTTTTTATTTTTATTTTGAATTAATTTTCTTCGGGTAATCAGGTACATACCTACAATAACGTGATGTCCACCTTAACGTGTTCGTAAATGGTGAATCTATAAATGCAGTATGGTGATCTTTTTGAATGTTAGCGCAGATAACTCAAAAAATCAGTCTTTTATTTAAAAGCTTAGAACTACGCAGCTGGCAAGTAGAATTAATTCCCCGGTGATTTTGTAGGTGTAATTATATGTGAGCTTGGGGAGATTATTTTTAACAAAGCGCTTTGATACGAGTATCCATTCGCTTCTTTGTTGGGCTTGCACTTCCCAACTTTCAATGCGGATTTTATAGGAGGATATAGTACGGCGCCAGACCTTAGCCTTTAATTGTGTGCAGAAAACAGATTTAGACAGTCTAGAATCAGCTACAAGTACCAGGTGTTCTCACCATCTGAGTTGGCAAGTTACAAAGCGTACTCTAGTGATGAGAAAGAAAATTTAACTTTCTTATGTCACGCACTCGATATTCAATAGTAATACTTCTGAATTTATAATAATGATTTGTTTAGGAAGAAAGATCTAATATACCACATGACTTAACAGCAATATCCTGTAAATAGGTCGTTACAGAGCAGAAGCCTGTTCTACTAATTGTAAGTTAAGAAGAAAATTAGAAACTTATTCCAATATGTTGCAAATTATTGCCAATTAGCTTCACGGATAGCGCATGTTACACTTATCAGAATTTCTTCATAGACAATTAGATTTTCGCACGATGCTTCTCTTTCCCGCTGAAGATGAGATAAAATTTATTAAATTAGGAATACAAATATGTATGATTACTTTTTTAGGTGTTAGTTACGTGACTGTGTACATGAAGAACATCGGGCCGGAACAATGCAGGGGCTCCAAGCCGCGAAAGAGAAGGCATCCGGCCTCTTCGCCAACAAACCTCTTTTGTTCAAGTAAGTCATACCTTCAATTCTTTCAGCAGCACCCATTGCTTTGATACAAAGGTTAAGGTACTTAACCGCCAATGTACTCGTACACAGAACGGAATGCATCGGACTGTGCAAAACTATATATAAGGAAGGAAAGAAAATTGAATTGAAATTGTACCCGTAACTTAGTTGTCGATTGATATCTCTTTCATGAAGACTATAAGACAAAGCAAATACGCCAGCTTAAGTTATGCCATACTGTTAAAGGTTTCATACATTTCTGTATATTCTGGGTTTCAAGCAATTTTGGATCTAATACTGAAGGTGATTTATGAGTAAAACCAAAGACCTTGAAATATTGACGGGACGATCTTTCAAATATTTGCTTCGCAACACAAAAAAAAAAAAAAATATATATATATATTAGGGTATGCCAAAAAACGACGATATATTTTTTTTTGCTCTCACCCCAAAATACCTCAGCAGATGTCCCAACAAAGCTCCCGTTAAAAGTGAAGCTCAAAATTTCAATTCTAAGAGGTTCTCCATTGAACTTAAAGTTTTTCCGTTTAAATAACATGGTAAACAGGGTTTTTTATTACTTTTTTGTCCTGCAAACTGTGTGTAAAATTAATTTTTAAAAAGCGAATGAATTTTTTATTATTAAATTTGGTAGAAAAAAAAAATCCCTTGAGTCGAATTTCTATCTTCAATATTTGATTTGTTTATGTATCTTTGAATTTCAAATTTCCGGTTTTTTGCATTTTTAGCTAAGCTGTAAGAATTAGACAAAAATGTTAAATGGCAAATTTGTAGTACTTTTACAATTCTATAAATAAGTTCCTGTCAATTTTTTCATATCATCAATAACAGCAAAGTTACAGGCTCAAGTATATTTATTTTTTCTGTATCTTGGTTACTCTTCACGCAAAAACTACTGAACGGATTTAGATAAAACTTTACAGTAACGTAGATTATACATCAAAATAATACATGGGCTACAATTTCTAAAGATTTGTACTTACATTAATTCTACCGCAAATACAGCCTTAAATTTCTCAAACACCCAAAATTGTACTTTAAATGACTTTTGTAAAACATACTTAAAAGAGGAGTTTTGATGATTTTTGAACTCTTCGAGGCTGTATTTGCGGTAAAATTAATGAAATAGGTGGTTTAAATGTGAATATAGTTCAGTAAATTCAACAACAAAACAAATTTCCCCTTTAACTTTTTTACGTAAGCATGATAATTCGGTTATTGCAGTCGGCGGAAACGGAACAAGCTGAACTTGTACAAGCTAAACTGTGAGCGGTACAAAAAAGTGGTATCTAACAAATTTGTAGAGCACAAAATTTCCTATAAATTAGTTCTCTAACTTTTTCTTCTACCATCGATAGTTTAGTCACAAAAAATAATTTACTGCTATTTTAGAAAATTTTCGAGTAGAATGACGATTTGTGAAAAATATATTCAACTTACAAATTTGTCTCACTGGACTTTTTTGAAGGTAATTGAATATTCTTTTAAGAATTGAGCAGAAAACCAAGGAATTTATATCATAACTGGAACGATCACTTAATAAAATTGTATATTCAAGTATGCACCTTGAAATAACTGACATAAGGTTGACATTTGTTTCCAACACGTAAAGTGAAAAAATCGTTCCGAGCATTTCGTTGACTACTGGTACTTTGTCTCTTTCTTACGAGTTTCCTGGAATCCATGGTAGATAGAGACGCAATTACTTGCTTTTGACGCAACTTTTTTTGAGTGCACGTGGGCATTCCAGTTTGTATATAAATTCCTTGAGAAAAACAAACAACATCCTCTTATCCAGGCGAAAAAGAAGGATGTCAAAGATTTACTGTCAAAACAATTTGGAGATCAGTGGTCTTATGCCAAAACTGAAATATTACAGTTTAATAATTTTCAGTTTTAAATGAAATATCGCTTACATTACTCTAAACAAGAAATGAAAACGATGAATCAAATGTTGATGAATATGAATGGTGTGATGTAATTGGCTTCGAACCAGGCATAGAAAATATAAGGGGTTAATTTTTTTATTGTAGGTACTCGTAATAATGAAAGATTTGATTTTTGATTTGATTGAGATTTGAGTTTGACAAGAATTTTTATTTTATTTTGTAAGAAAACATATCTTACAGTTTGTTTTAAATTTAATTTACAAAAAATATTGTTTTTTTTTTAAATATGTATATTTTATAATCAAAATTAATTGAAAAAAAAACTGTGATAATTTAATTACGAGTACTTATCCATGTAATTAAAACAACACTGATTAATGCAGGTTTTGTTCAAAGTACACTTATTCAACTTGTATTTTTTGAATAATAATAAAAAAAAGTTTTCAATTTCTGAGTTTTAAGAAAATAAAAGAAGATACATTAAAAACATTTCAAATCTATGTTTTAATAATAGTTTAGTTTTTATTGTTTTATGACAAATTACTGAAGGTTTTGATCTTTACTTTCTCAATTCATTGTTATTCATTTTGTATTTTTTGTTTAATTATACAAAGTATAATAAAATATAGGAAGGAAAGATGCGTGTGCACTCGTCAGATAACAGTGAAAGCACTATAAATAAATATAAAGACATACTCGTATGTTTTTACATACATACACTGTCGTCTGTTCCTAAAGGTAGGCAACTTATTAAGTTGGTAGGCCACTTATTAAGTAACACTATATACTATTTTGACTGGCCCGTGGCGCAGTTGGCAGTGGCCCTGTTTTCTGCTCCAGGGTTGTGGGTTCGATTCCCGCCCCGAGTCTGGGTGTATTATGTATTTATTTATATATGTATTATTTATACGTAGATATATTTATTTAAAAAAAATGTATATCAGTCGGCTGTTACCTAAAACACAGGCATTATGTTGCCTATCTTAGGGACAGACGACCGTTTGTGTATGTTAAATATATTTATTTATTTATAATTTTTTTATTTATCTAATAATAAGTAATAATATCTTAATACAGTTTATTCTTTCAACAGGTTTTTTATACTAAAGTTACATAAAAGAGGTCTTAAAACTGCTCTTGTAGACACGGTTTAAATATATAGTTAGAGAAAGAAAAATTAAAATCAAGTTATTTTATTTTAATAATAATTAGATGGAAAAGCTCTTAAAAATATTTAGACAATGAGCACACGAGATTCTAAATCTTTTATACATGTCCATAGCGGTAAAATTGATAAATAATATTATATCAACGTAATTGCTTGTATTTTGTCCATACTCAAACGCCATACAGAACTGTTTTGGATAAACTTTGCCCACATATGATAACTCCTACTAGAATATTAAATTTTTACAAGAAATACTAATAATAGTTTTTATAAAATTAGTCTTAAAAAAGTGTTGTAAAATTAAAATAGCTATTTTGAAACATTAAAAATATATTTAGAGAACAGTTACGTAACATAATTTATTATTGTCATAAAAATTGAATCAATCATCAATATTATTGACGGCAGATGTATTATCTACTTTTTCAATTCAAACAAAATGTTATTTCAACAAAATAGAGTAAGGGCGAAATCTTGAGTCCATAAACTTGTGCCCATCAAAGCCTTTGCAACTTCCTTCTTATTTATCGAGGGTTTACACTTTGCTACATTTTTATCAATTGTTTTAAATATAAATATTCATAATTTTATTCTAAAATTCAAAACATAGTAATTTGACTCAATATACATAAATATGTACTCGTATATTAATATATCAATGAACCAAAACAAATTCAATAGGTATCGTGTAAAAAAACAATTGAATAATTTTATGAGATTCGATTTCGATAGTAGATTAGAATTAACAAAAAATTAAGTAAAACAGCTCTATTTTTTTTTGGATTCATAAAAATATTATACTATAAAAATTGTAATCGTCTTAAGATGTGGTTTAACAAATGGAGTGCACGCACATATAATACGATTATTTGAATTGCAACCCTAGACGACTGCTCTGTACTGATAACAAACAGACAAATCCGGATTTGGGTCGTCATGCGAACTGCTCGATGTGTTCGTAGACTAGGCTGTGTACCGGGAAATATATTGGAAATATGATTGATTGATAATAGAAAAAAGAAAAAGCTTTTAGGATTACGTTACATGACATTCTAAAACATTGAAGATGATTAACTAATTAATAATATTCTATGATTTTTCTGTAGAGATATAAAATGTCAAATATCGTATAAAAATAGTTAAAAGTATTTATTTTCAAATCGGTTTTTACATATAAAAATAATATTTTTAAAAATAACTTATAAATATATGAATAATAATATATTAATTTGTGAAAAATAATGTTAATTTAGATATATTGGTAATATGCAATTAGTAAAATATATGAATTAAAAATAATAAAAGTCAGAAATAAATCCGTCTATTCAGTTTTAGTTTTATATTTGAGATATCTATGTGATAATTAAATGCCTACCCTAGTGGAGACAGCGCCATTGGTGAGGGATCCCAACGTTTTAAGCTCATAAATTGCGTAGCGAGAGAAAGGGTAGTCGGTTCATTATTTAGTCCGTTTAAATCACTAAGTCCTTAAAAGACATTAGTAGACTTTGTAACGTTATCGCAATACACAAAAGAGATTTCGACGAGCTGACAGGGGAGCTTCCTGTCAATTATTAGACTTAATATCGCGAGGTATAAATATAATGTGTATAACACCCTATCATGGATTATACCTTCACTTCGTACAAATGAATGACGAATTAATTAAAAGTAATCTCTATTAAATTTTCATTTTTATGGCAGCAGATTTGTTTTATATGAACTTTTCAATTATAAATATTTATACATTTAAAAAAAAAATGTTTCGTATAATGGCTGTCGTTTGGATTACATTTTATTAATACTTATAATACTTAACAAATGTAATTCCTAATTAATATGAAATATCACACTAACAAAAAATAAATTCTTATACTAATGAAACCGGTAAAATCAAATTTTGTTTCGCTTTGTCATCATTTATGGATATTAGGGTCCACAGCATAATATGTACAGCACTCAAGCTAATTGTTTCCGCCATTTGAATATTGCCGAGGACAATTACTGGATTGGTCCATAGCCCGAAGCGGCTGCTGCACGACGAGCCCTAAATTAATTGCTCTCCGTCACTTTGTTTTATTTCGCCTTATACAAAACGTTGTTACGCAAAACAATTGGCATTTAGTGAATATTAAAATTCCAAAATCTTTTTCCTAGAAAGAAATAATCTTATATTTGAAAAAGTTTTTACCAGTTTTACATTTTATGGTAATCGAAAAAACAGTTGAGTTATTCTACTAGATAAAACGAAAAGATATTATTACGTGATTATAAGACTTATAGTTGTAAAAAATAATGCATAATACCTTGCGAAGATCGAAGTATTATTAAATCTGTTGGTATTGCTCTATTTTAATGTTCAAAAAGAAATTATAGAAAATGCTGTTAAACAGAACTATTGAGTAAGATTTTGATGATTCGGTAAGACATTGGGTAGATATTTTACATGTCTTTTAATTGATAGTCATAAGTTTAATTGTATTAGGTTTTGTCACTACAAAACAAGTCACTTACTGTAGTCAACGCTATGTTTGTCAAGGTCTATTCAGATGAATAATGGTTCCATGACATTGAATAACCGTTCAGAAGTTATGATCTTTATTATTATGATATTAAATATAGAACAAGTTATTTTTATTTATTCGATTGAAATTTTAACAGCGTTGATACGAAAACGGACAAATAATGTCAGAGGAGACTTAATGAATTTAAAAAAAAGGGATTCGAAGTTAAAGTCACAATTAATACTGTTCAAATACTATTTACTAACATGTAAAATGTAAAAAGACTATTTAGATAATATTTATTTGGGTAACAAAAGGTACAGCAATGATTTTTAACACGTGTATAAATAAGGTGTAAATATTATTTCCTATTACGCTCTAGAGGTGCCGGAATATTTCATATCCTGTCACTTCATTAGGTAGCACAAAACGCCGGATATTAGCTAATGAGGATCTGTTACACGGGACGTCAGATCAAAATACATGCTTACGAAAACTTTAGCGTTGTTACAATTTATATAATTTTCTAAACAATTACAAACCTCTTTTGTTTTATTACTATGAATTACACCTATATTTAACAGAAGTAATTTTTATCTGTAATATTTTATACTAGTTTCAAACAATTTTTTAATACGATCGACATGCTATTTTGTAATACGATAGTTTAGGTATTAAGCCAATATGTGTGGTACAAAAATATCGTAATTCTTTTATGAAGCTCATGGTGACAAGACTTATAATGACGCTCGATGAGGTAATTTGTAACGTGATTTTGTATGAGAATTTTTATGCTTCATCTATTGTAAAAATGTACATATGAGTCTGAAATATAAAATATCCGCATCGAACTCATTCTTCAGTCTATTTATTATTTATAATTGTAATATAAATCTACAACTATCTTACATGTGATTTAAAACTTCAACTGTGTCTAAATATAATTGAATCCTGTAATAATATAAAATACGAAAAGATTAGTTTAAAGTCTGACAAATATTTCATTTACAATTTAGGTTATTAGGTTAGTAGGCTTTTTGGCATGTTTGCAAATAACCAAGCATGACGTTAACAGACCTGTTGCATATTTGCGTATGGTTTGTGATTAGTAAAAAAAATGAAATAATAATTTAAAAGTTTTCAATGTAAAAAAATCTAACTAATTATATTCGTAAATATAAATGTGAAGTTGGCAAACAAAAATATCTTATTTAAAAAAAAAGTTATAATACATTTTTTTGATAATATTGCATTATTTTAGTGCCTTTATATATCGCCTATGACTAGTAAAAATGTCGGATATGAAAAAAAAACAACTTTACAGGAGAGCGATGAATAGTGTAAATTGCATGCGTATATATATATATATATATATATATATATATATATATATATTTTTTTTTTAAATACCGACATTTATAAATTAAGTGATTAAAAAGATATGCATAAAATAATATTTTTCTTTTTAGCTGATGATAGACTCGGTTATTTAGGAACGTTTTATGAAATAAATAAAAAAAATCGATTTTGCAGTTCCGACGATATTAATAGTCATAGGCGATATATAATTTATCGTATTGATTAAAAGTTTTATTACTCAGAATATATTTTTACCCCTATAATGCTAAATCACATACTATATATAATAAAAAATACGATCGAAGTAGGCGTTTTATGTTTGTTTCCATTCATGTCATGACCGATTGACAGTCGGTGTTACATTTCTGATCAGCGTTTGATAAAATATTCAGCTCGATGCTGTTAATTAAATTTAATGAGAAAGCGGCAGTCCTTTTGTGGTCCCGTTGCGGCGGGACGCCCAATTAGCCAGGACGGGGGTATTACTGACTTGTTAATAACTATTGAAGGGATGTTTACCATAAATTGAATGGTAAATATGGTGAAAATAGTCAATACAGTAAATATAATTATATGGGTAGGAATTTTTTGATAAAATTCGACCGTTGGTCGCATATTGACATAATATTATCTCTTATATATAATATTATAAATCTGAAATGAAAGTTTGTTTGTTACGCTTTCACGCGAAAATTACTTAACCGATCATCATGAAACCTTGTACACATATTCTTGGAGATATTAGAAATAATATAGGATACTTTATATTAAAAAAAAACATTTTTTATTATTTATCAAAAAATCTCAAAATCTAGTTACTTCAACGCCATTTAGCATTCCAGTAATGAAGTTCCAACCCTGAGAACTGTAATACCGTTGCGCTGTATTACCGCCGGTCACGTCAATATCCAATCAAATCATACAAATATTATAAATGCGAAAGTAAGTTTGTTTGTTACGCTTTCACGCAAAAACTAGTTAATCGATCATCATGAAACTTTATACACATATTCTTGGAGGTATAGAGGTAACATGGTACTTTTTTTTGGTCGCGATAACCGACATCCACGCGGGCGAAGTCGCGGACAAAAGCTAGTTTATTTTAAATTAAAAGTAATTAGCTATAAGAAATTTAAAATATTTTTTATAATTTATGATAATAATCTCAAATATTATTATGACTTAGAAAAAAATAAATAAAGATATAGGTATTCGACATAATTATATATTAATATTTTTAATTCTATTTTTTAAAATTAATACTTATTATCTTTTAAATCGAAATCTCAATGATTAAAAAATAAAATGAACAACGAGAAGAAAAGTGATTCGACTTTGAGAATCTAGTGAAATTGTGTTAGTGTGGTATTGGCTATTGTGTTTATGGCATCTCGGGAGATCGATAGATTTGGAGCCAGTATGTCTGCCCGTCGGGACGGCGCGGCGCCGGGCGCCAGGGGGTCGCGTAATAAATCTTATAAATAAACCGATTCGGATAAAATATTCTTGTTCTGTTTGGATGACGTGGCGAGTCAAGTTCTTTGTTATATGTATGAAATGTCTAATTTAGATAATATTACAAATTACATTTATCTCAAATAATAATTACATTGTTATGGATATTTAGAATTAATAACGTATATATTATAAATATTTATTCACAGATAATTAAATTATTGTATTACATACATACAAAATAAAATAAAAATTAAATCGCTAATTTATATTATTATATTCATTATTATATAATCTACTATACTACTTATTCTAATAACTTTCAGCCGCTTTTAGTATTTTGTACTTGGCTTAAAATAGTAACTATTTTAAAACTCATAGCAGAAGATCTATGCATTAGCATATAGCATGATTAAAGTATATAAGGATATTTAAAGCTCAGTCGTGTAAGTAAATATCTATTCACTTAAATAATTGCGGAAGGTTTTTAATAATCATTCTTCTTAATAATGACTAAATTACTTAACATTTTTAGGTAAACAAAATAATAATAATCAATTAACGTTGATAATAATTTTCATTTTAATTTAAAAAATCTAATTAATTTGACCCGAAATGAGAAATGTTGATTAAGTTTCAAGTTCTTTATTTATGGTCGTAGCAAAAGCGTAGTACTAATTGTTGGTTATAATGAGAATCCTCTAAAAGGACAGGATTTAATTTGCGGTGGCCGATGGGACAGAGGGCGGTGCACACTGATTTTAATCCAACTTCAAAGGATACTGCACTCGTTGATACGTATCTATTTAGAAAATTTTTAATCTCAAGTTTCATTTTGAATACTGATTACTTTTTTTTCTTATCTCACCTGTGTGGCCTTACCTTTTTAATATTATTTAGTTTAACTATTGTTCAATAAGGAATTATATAAAAGAAACTAGCGACCCACCCCGGCTTCGCACGGGTATTTAACTAAAATTTCAAAAAATATAAATTTATATTCTTTATCCCCTACACCTGCGTCGATACTGGAAAATATTTCATAATAGACGGATTGAGTTGTCAAAGATAATATTTTAGCCCGCGACTTTGTCCGCGTAGAATTCGAAAATGGTTATAATAGGATTTTTTTTACGTTATTAATTTTGTTATAACATATAAATTATAATGTTAAAATATTTGAACACTTATAAAATAATAATCTTTATCGTAGGGATTTAAAGTTTAAATAAACATTAAAATAAAAATAAAAATTATTGTATTTTATGATCAAGAAGCTCTGCCTTTGATCTGGAAAAAGTTACACGGGGGTATTATCTTTTTACAATGAAATCGAAATACTACACCTTCCGTAGTATTTCTATATAAACATATTTTTTTTTTCGTTCGGGGTGCTTGAATTACCAGGCTATTCTGGAATATGCCACATACAACTGACTGTGAGAGAAGCAGCTTTCGCTTAAGTATACTCCCGCTACAGTAAGAGTTTGACCTTAAGCTTTGTTTATGGTAAATACATACTCATATATACTCATACATTATATTATTATATGGTTCCCGGAAATCACCATTTCCTATTTTAAGCAACAGGTCTGAGAACTGTCCGGCAGTAACATCTCCCCTTAGATGGACTGTCATATTTATGGTAAGGCTCAGTTTCGTCACTGCAGTCCACAAATGCTCCTGTACTGTAGTGTATTGTATCAGCCTGTAAATAACCCACTGCTGAGCGAAGGCCTTTTTTCCATATAGAAGAAGGGTTGGAGCTTAATCCACCACGCTGCTTTTTTTTTTTTTTTTTTTTTTTTTATATGTTAGTTGAATAGGCAAACTGGCAGACGTGCCACCTGATGGTAAGTGGTCGACGTCGCCCATGAACATAAACTAGTTCAACTGGAACTAGCCCAGCCGACTCATTTATGTGTTGCCTATCCTGAGACATATGATGTTAAGTCTCGGTGCCAGTAATTACACTGCCTGTCTTGCCCTTCTTTCCGAAACACAGCAAAGCTGTTTCACGGAAGAAATAAGCAAGATGGTGGTACCCATGCAGCCGGGAGCGCGGCACAGCGCATCCCTCCCACCGGTAAACACCACTGCGGGTTAGCGAATAATATCCCTACCGTAAGTAACAATTATTATAAGGCATCCATGATAACAAAGGGGACCGACAGTTTTACGTACTCTCCGGGGCATGGTGGAGAAACCCACTATACACCCAGACCTGAAACAAATATTGGCACAAATACAAATATCTGCCCCGAGCGGGAATCGAACCCACGACCACAGCCATTGAGGCGAGGCGTTAAGGCGACTATTTGCACCACTACACCAGAACGGTCATCAATGCTTCGTTCGTTGTATCGTAGGTATAATTACACCACAAGTCAATACGATTTTGTCTTTTAGATTTTTTTTTTTTTTTTTTTTTTTTTTTTTTTTTTTTTTTTTTTTTTTTTTTTTTTTTTTTACGCAGTGGAATCCATTTACGGATGATATCCAGGATGCCCGGGTCGGCAGTCCTAGACCTATGTCGGACTCGGCACTTTGGGAGTGCAATACCGTACTAAACCCCTGCGGGAGCCTTCAGCCGCTTTAATTGGAGGGTCCCGGATCTGCAGGCAACAGGATCCCTCCAGCGACAGGCTGGCCTTGGCGAAAAGGCCAGACTTCTCCTCCATGGGGACTGTCCGGCTAACCTCTGAACAGTCCCGACGACGCCGTGTCTAGCAGGACCGGGTTCCCATCCCGGCCCGACACGGGCACAAGGGCGTTACAGGAGGCGCATTAAGTAGCGCCTCCTACGCACCCCCATTCGTCGCCCGCGGATGGAGGCCACGTCGGCGGCCTCCTCTCTCATCCGCTCGTCGGCCTCCTTCTGGGACATTACTGTCTCGCAGAAGGAGACCATTTGTCTTTTAGATTTGAATAAACCCGCAAGTAATTATTTTTTAAATTTTAATTGACTCGTCACAGTTGGTAGTGACCCTGCTTTCTGCTCCAGGATCGTGGGTTCGATTCCCGCCTCAAGTCTGGTTGTAATATGTATTTATTTCTATTTATATATGTATATTTATAAAAAAATTATATCAGTCGGCTGTTACCTAAAACACGGGCATTAAGTTGCCTACCTTAGGAACAGACGATCACGTGTGTATGTCAAACATATAATTATATTTAATAATAGTCCAAGGCAGTTAGTTAGAGCTAAACAATCTTATTATGTAGTTTTTTTTAAGAAGATATTCTAGTCATTCATCCATTTATTTTGTCAAAAGCAATAAGCTTTCAATTGTGTCAAAATAGCACAGATTAATTCGCCAAACTCTAGTCGCATGGAGCAAACACGAATGATACTGACCGGTGCAGTTGAGATAACAATTTTCATTAATTATTTGAATAGTAGTATAATTAATACCAAAATGAAAAACCAAATTAATAACTGTACTGTATCGACCTATAAATAACCCACTACTGAACTAAGGCCTGTTCTCCGTATAGAAGAAGGGTTGGAGCTTAATCCACCACGCTGCTCCACTGAATTTTGGCGGATAATATCCCTACGATATAGTAACGATCATTAAAAGGTGTCTATGATAACAACAGGGACCGACAGCTTTACGTACTCTCCGAGGCTCGGTGGGGAAAGACACAACGACATACACCCAAACCGGAAACAAATATTTGCACAAATACAAAAATCGACCCCGCGACCGCCAGAGTTGAGGTGTCTACCCGCACCACTACACACGGTCGTCATTTAATAACATATTTTTATTTCAATTAATAATATATTCTTGATGACTTTTAATACGACGAAGCATATCCTGCTTAGGAATAGATTTGTATAAATACCATTTCTACATAATTCTTCCTAGAAATAATAACTCCAGTATAAAATTTCATGTTATTCATTCCCCAAATGAGGTGGACAAATAAGATGGATGCTGTTTAGTTAATAGTACGTCAGGCGCTGTAAATTAATGCGACATAATAGTCTCGTAGCTTCGCTGCGTTCGCGTTTGTTATTCATCTCGTCCGTCGTCGCGGGTCAATCAGATATTAGTCTCAGATAATACACATTTTTCCTATAAAGAAAAACAAAAGAAATGTTATTATGTGAAACCCATTAAATATAAATCGAAATAGATGAAATATAAATAAACTCTAATAATAATAAATCAGTCTATCAATAAATCCTGTCTCTTAGCTGCGATGATGATTGTCTGGCGCCAAGCGGGGAGGAAACTCAATAGCGCCCACTCGTTCCGTCTAAGCGTCCAAAAAGTTAGAATTAATACAGAGTAGCTTTATCGTTTATAGATAAGGGCACAAAAATATTATTACTTACGGATGAATGTATTTTTGTCTTTTGTGTGCAACTGTTTTGTATTTTAAAATATAAATGAATACATTTGTAATTGCTAGTAAAATAAAAACAAAATCTAAAAATTAACTATATTCAAGGAAGCTTCGAAAGCACTTTTCAGTCGTCATTTTAGAATATGCCAATTAATTTTATTTAAATATGGTTTTTTACCAGCAGTTTTACAATTAGTTAACACAATTACTATTATACCACAGATAACATTGGTAAATTGTAAATTTATATGAATGTAAATGTAAACATAACATGCTTTAGAAACAGTATACTCGTAACATAGAGAAAAAATACACAATGTGTGATGATTTGTTATGTTTGAAAGTTGATACAAAACATTATCATACATACCGAATAAGAAATGAGGAAATTATTTGTTAAATATTTTTCCCTCGCACTATTACATAATTATTTAGTTATAGTTAATTTAAGCTACCACTATTCCGGACTGCAGATTCTGCTGAGAGGAATCGGCAATAAACTTACCAGTTACTCTTTTAAAAAACTTATAGGCATTTCAAAAATCCTTAACTTAAATTTACATTATATTTCACTTCATGGAGTTAAAAATATAATTTTACAAATAATTTGATAAAATATTTTTTGTTTATATTCAAATATTGTTTTTAATAGTTTTGAATGTTTTACTTTATAATTCGTAGTAACCTAGATCACAGACACAGGTACATACGAATAGTACTCGGATAATATTTTTTGAAATTTACTCAGTTCTTAAGCTACTCTGTGGAGTATTATTGACTTTTTTTACAAGTTTTACATCACACGACACGACAAAATGTTCTTTTTTTAAATATGTAACAAAAATATTCACGGGCATCGATGTATAGTAAGTATTAGACGTAATTATACATCGATGTGCACGGGCTTATATTTGCCCGTGCCTTTTTTTATCAAATGTATGGAAATTGTTAATATTTTTTTTCATGCGTACTATTTTAGACTTAGCTAGACTTAGGATCTCTATGACGCGATTCCATATACTGAACATAATAATTTTTTAAAATATATGTATATATACATTTTTTTTCTTGTCTTACATCCATTTACATGCTTTTGTTTTTTTATTTTCTATGTATTATGTATTTTTTATGTATTTTCTATGCTTATATTCCTTGATCTAATAAAATCTAATATTTCATTACTTGTTACTACATACCAAGCCACCACATCTTCACGGCATGTCTTGATTTGCATTTGAGATCTTTATTTTCGTCTTATTTATTGGAGACTCTGCCACAGCCATCCCCGAGGGAAGCCTCAGCTGTTCGAGCACATCCTCAATGACGGCGGTGTCTAGCCGTCATTGAGGATGTGCTCGTTTTATGTATAGCCGTCTTTTACTATTTCCTTTGTTGTGGCCTTCAACGGTCTATTAGACACAGGTCACACCGTCGTCGACATTACCGTCTTCGGTGTAGTAGACACAGGTCTTTGTGTGCCTCGTCACCACGACCAAAGCGTGCGGAACACTGTCATGAATCCGCAGCCTCCTTGTCTTGGTCTGGACGATGATGACTGCCTCGCGTGTCTGTCCCTGTGCCTCGTGGATAGTCATGACGTTTGATCCCAGGGCCGGCCTGAGCGGTGTGCGACGTATGCAACCGCACACTCGAGCCTTTGGAGAAGCATAAAATTGGCCAAATTTGGTAAAAAAATAAATAAATTTGGCAAATTTTTATAAAAATATAGTGCTTGAAATAAATTGTAAAAATCATTGTAACGTGATCCAGAAGCTTTCATTAGTTTATTGAACATAATAGTTGTTTAAGGTACAAGAAACAGGATTAAACCTATCAAGTCAATCAATAATAAATCAAATTGAGAGACATAAATTTAATCTTCTAAAAGGCGCAAAAAAGCACAAAAACTGAGTTTTTAGACCCTTAATTTAAAAAAAATCCGGGAGAGGGCCACCGAACCCCCCGCTTTTACCCCAGACACCCCGGTAGGGGCATTAAAATGCAATTTTCGCCTTAGGCCGGCCCTGCTCGATCCGTGTCCGGTGCCGTATCCCCGGTTTATCAACGTCTTCTTTTCATCTTGTGTGAAAACCAAGTACAGGGTCCGGTCTTGCCTCTCAGGAATTCGAACGCCAGTGAACCTCTCTATCCTCAGAGAATGGACAGTGGGGTTTGAGGAATAGACTAAATATGTTATTGCGTTCTTACTTGTTAATTTGTAAAGTTATACGTTTTTAGTTAAATGTGATATTTAAAATGAAGCTAAATTTGTTAGAGTCTACATATTATTCTCGTTTGGATTTGACAGAAAACAAATGTAAATCGCTTTTTATGTCATTTACACCGAGCTATTATGATTTAATTTCATTGACAAGCCAATTAATTTCATAACTAATAACGACTAACGGTCGTTATCAGACTTTATAAAGCAGTTGGAACTGATTACTTCACGTAGTATTAAGTTATATCATACAAGGATGAGCAATTAGAATGAGAATAAAAAAAAGAAACAAAAAATACAAGTGTTCGTAACCCGTGTCCGTCGGAGATAAAATTATAGTCGCTTCCACGATAACAGAATGGTGGCCATGTAATGCTTATTATGGAATGCTTAACGATTGTGCATATCATCATTACGTGGGGATATTATTGTGATATTAGAGATAATAATAATTTATATAGTTAATGTTTCGACACCGACTATTTAGTAGCAGATTCACACGACATAAACTTATGCTGTGCGAAAATACATACCAAGGCATGAGCCTATCACTTATACAACATAGCCATTAAGATAAATGAAAAAAGCGAATTTCATTATTGTTATTAAATTGTGCATACAAAAAATTTATTTATTTCCCAATAATTACCAAAAATATTCTTTATTATAAACCTTGCTCATGTTTTTACACATTCAGATTACAACCTTAAATGAATTGAATTTTTTTTATCTCTATTTGTATTCGTCTTTAATTTTCTACTAATCTTTTTAGTGTGATATTGCAGTGCTATTGTTTTGCGAAATGAATCGTTATACTGATAGACACTAATGTTCGCCGTGTGCAAATATTTGACTGGGAGACTTATTGATCAGAAGCGAGATCATGACGCTTCGCACTCTACGGTACTTCCGTCACGTCTCGAGTGCTTGTAAGCGCTCCGTGTGTGCAATTTTCTTGTCTTTTACCACTCATTGTGGGGGAGACTGTTTGCTCTACGACCATGGCAGCTTTTATTACACTTTTATATTTAAGTTCTAATATTTTAGTAGAGTACAAAGCTTAAAGTTATAGAATTTTGTTACGATTTAGTTAAATATGCTTATAATTTCACAAAAGTATTTTCTAGAAGCCGTGTAAGTGAAATAGTATGAAACATTTAAGAGTAACAATTTATAAACATTCTTCATCATTTTCGATAGTATAATAAATTATGTGTGTTTACTATTGAGAAAAAAGAATGTATGTGATGTTTTGACTAAGAAAATTTACATAAAGTATAATTAGCTATAATTTGTTTATTTTATAAAAATTATCAAGTTTTAGCAAGAGTTTTATATTAAATTATATTATTTAGGTTAAGTGTCGCCATTTGGTAGGGAGAAGAAAGGCGAAACTCGATTGAATTTCCGGAAGATAACGACGTTGCGAGTCAAACGCAGGAAATACCGCTAATGCATGTCAATTGTGCTCCTAACTTTATTACTAAAATATTTAAATCGAAAGCTAAAAGCTATTAAAAAAAACGTGCTATCATTATTGAAGATATTAATTATAATATGAATTATGAATTAAAAGGAAAATGGTTTTACCGTGTCATACAGAGCTTGTTTTATTATACTTTTTATTAAATATTAAAATAAGGCTATTAAGAGTCTTTTAGTTTTTGTCTCTTTTTAATTTTTTGTATACTATTTTCAAGTTTTATTATATATACGTATGGCAGAATTAATCTTTCCCATTTTAATTACGCCCAAGTTATATTCTGAAATACAAGATCATCGACAATAAAATGTCAATAAGTAGTGTAGTTCTTAGTATCCTATAACCTATCGGCTTAAGGGTATTAAGTGTTTAAGTAATATAACTAGCTGACTGATACATATTTTTTAAATGTTTATAATACATATGTTAATATGGGTGGTCATCGAATCCACAACTCTGCAGAAAGCAGGGTTATTGTCAACTGCGCCAACAGGTTAAACAACCAACCTTTATGCGTTACACTCTTTCGTTTATTTTTATATTCATACTATAAGTTCTACTATTCTATTGTTATTTTTAGTAACTACGTCGTTGCTTTTAAATAAGAAACAAGGGGCATACTTTGCCCAACTTAATTATGTCATCAACAGTCTGCAACTTGTCGCCCCTGAGATTGGATTTTAGATAATGGCTGGGTAATCACGGTGGTGATTTATCACGCTCCTATATCAGCCTTCACTGTCCATTAAGCAATCGCACAACCCTTTGTTGTCAATGGAACATCGGGCGTGTTGTTACAAATCGTATATAACTTAGAAATAGAAGTAAAAATTAAATTTAGCTAGCTGTACTGCAACTGGTTGTAATGTCAAAATAAGTAAAAACTAATGATTAAAAACGTTTTAACTAAACTCAAAAAAAAAAAAAAAAAAAACTCTACATATTTTGATATATCATACACTTTTGCTTGAACCAAACTGATTCAGACAAACTGTTTCAACCATAGAAAATTACTGTCTTTTTAAGATGTATGGATATGCGATCAAATGTATTGTGACTAAGATAAGCAGGTAACATCAGTTAAAGTTTTATAGTATTTACATTAAGGGCTTGATTCACCGGTTCCTGATGAAGCTACCTGACGTTTAACACTATCTTACAGATAATAGCATATTTTCTTTTTCAACATCAAACTCCATTTTAACTGTCAAATATTTCTATTCGCAGCCTGTGAATACAAAATTTGTAGTTTATTAGTATTTTTTATGATCAATTTTACCTTCTTCCGATAAAGTCTATCATTCACTTACGTGTGGCATAAATTCTATCGGCAACCGGTGAAACAGGCCCTTAAGCTTATAAGTTTTATTTTGTTATATTTCACGAAGGAAACAAATTTATTGTACCGTTGCATCTTGTAAATATCTTACTATAGAGCAAAGGCCTTTTCTCTATATATATTTTTAATTAGATTAACACTATGTACAAATATTTTTGTTGCATTTATCGATCTTAAGATATAAAACAGATATATTATTACAATAAAGTGATAGATAGCAATGATAAACTTATCAACTAGATATCGATTTTCTCCATACAGTAATGAAATGGTACTGTCGCAAAATTATGCTTCGTGTCTCATCCCCCTAAATTACATTTCGATACCCGCGCACTGCACCCTACTACGGAGTCGATCAACAGCAAACAAATAAGTATATCGCTGGCACAATCGAATCTATTTCATGTAAGCCCCTCAACTGAATCGCTCAAAGAAGCCTGAACGTCACACGATTGAGACTACTCCTCACAGAAGCGAAGCAACTACAGCGAACAAGATTCCTTTGACGTGATTATGTATGGATAACGTATACATATATCAACATTTATAAAGCTATCTATGTAACTATTCTGTTCTAGGCAATGTATTGGTGAAATAGCCAGCAATTTATTTCAAACGCTTTACAATTTGTTTAAAAAAAAATTATGTTTCTGTTACGAAATCGATAGTGACCATAAAAATTTCCGAAAATACCTCAAACTTTAATGTACTCAAAGATTAAATATGTAGGATCAATATAGTGTATTTTTAGGTGTCTCGTTTACCTTTGTGCTACTATTTTGATGTTTTGATTAGTATGATTTTCTTTTTTTATATTATATTATATACCAAAAGTATTATGAATTGATTTTTTTGC
The DNA here is from genome assembly GCA_036937285.1 of Euphydryas editha. Lineage (NCBI taxonomy): Eukaryota > Metazoa > Arthropoda > Insecta > Lepidoptera > Nymphalidae > Euphydryas > Euphydryas editha. The sequence continues at coordinate 10,147,222 of JAUPFZ010000011.1, forward strand.
ACAGTTAACACGAAGTCGTATTAAAATGTTTGCTCGGTATTTAAATGGATTCCCATTTGTAGTCTCGAAACATGAAAATAGCGTGGCTCTTTAACAGAGAGGGGTTCTGGGCAGAGTTGATAAAGTACAGTAAGCGGCTGCAACGAGTGATATATTCATTTAAAATTTTAATTTCATTTCGTATTGCGTCTTTACATGTAAAGGGTTTTGACTAAAATGCTTTGAAATTTAAATTGAGACATGAAGTTTAAATAAAATATTTTAGGGCAAGTTTGGTTTTTTATTTACTACAGGCTATTTATTGTCCGTGACTTAATTCTCTCAAAAAGTGATCATAATTATATTTTTATATACAAAGTGACAAAAATTTATTTTTTATTTTATTTCTCTCCCTTAGAGGCAAAAAAGATGTTTACGTGATGCACACTTATCATTGAAATTTATTCTTAAGATTTCATTCGATTATTATTATTCACTTATTAAAGTGTGCGTTTTAAAAGTCCAAAGTAATATCATTTTCAATTTTGTGAAAAATCAATTAATTTAAATAAAACGGAGCTCCCATACAAAATTATATTCATATGTCACCTTAATGGTAAAATATTGTAGTTTTATTTATTTATTTATACGTTTATTCTTATTACTTAATTTTTTAAATTATTTCGCACAATTTAATCACTACAATGTTTTACAGTCTTGTCTCAACAACTGTCTTTTTTAGCAATAATAGATGATATATTATTATTTTTAAGCATAAATACTTTACATGCGTTTAATTCCAAATATAATTTGTTCCCTTAATAGATTAAATTAATAACAATTAGACTTTATAAAATAGCGGTTAAAAGTGACAGTATAAGGAAAAATGGTTTTCGGTCATTAAAGAAATATAATTAGGTATACTATAAAAGTTAAAACCGAAGAACGGTAAGACAGTATTATATCTTATACCTAAATTGATAGAAAATTAATTTAATGATACTTTTCGCATATCATTATAATTTTTATTTTATTTTAAAATAATAGTAATAATGAAAATATCAGAATACCTACGATTTAATAAATAATTATTATTACTTGCTGTAGCTAACACTACTGTAAAAAGATGAAGTTAGCATAAAAATATTCCAATAATAAAATATTCTTATAATAAAAAAGGCCTCTACAAGTTTCGTTAGTCTACGGTTCTTACTTTTAAAGTATATTGCGTATCCCTCATACATACGTATGACGCGGCGTATTGTTGTTTTTCAAAGCCCATAGTAACAGTGAAATGTTTCGCCTAACTGAAAGGGGTTTCGTACGGTTTCACTCGGCTTTTACAGATTTTTGCCTGTTGCAAGATCTCCGTTTTATATTTGCGGTAGCTTTTATTGACTGCTAAAGAACCATAAAAAATGTGATCTTAAGAATTTCTTACTGTATAAGTATTTTTTTATCATCATGAGTTCGTTCAAATGATTTATAAAAGGATATTAAAATTTGTGATATAATTTATGATCACTAGTTGTTTTATAACTTTTAAGTAAGTTATTTAAATGGAAAGATTTTTTTCTACATAAAGTTTTAAAATATTGGAACTGTGTGAAGTTTAGCATTGGATTACTTTAGTCTAGACTCGATAACAAGTTGTTAAGCGCATCTCGGATCTTAAATATAAAATAGAAGCGACTTAAATAAGCATTAAGAAACATTTTGACCTCTTCAGAGATAAGTTGCCTTGATCCCCGGCCATTGTGATAGCCATCTGCAGAAAACTCCGTGAAAAGCCCCGGGTTCATTCCCCATTCATGGGGCGATTTGATTTACTTAAGATCTTTGGCTTGATACTGTCTATTAAGCGAGTGGTTCGACCGTCGTTTATAAGAGAATATTGGGATGCGTGGTTCTGTTCTTCCGTACCTTTAAATATATTTCTTTTAGTTTTTTAGACAGCTTTATCTGATACGATAATATAATTTAGGAAAAATTTCATAAAATCTGTTGATTTTTATCTTAAATTTTGATAATTTGTGATCTAATAATTAATATACTTCACATTATTATCCATATTGAAATATAAAAAAAATGAGATTAAAAAACAATATATTAATTCCTAACAGACATCAAAAGTACTTTAAAGTGCGAGTTAATAAAGAACGTTTTTTATTTTTTTTTAATAATTTCAATTTTTCTCAATAAAATATATCTATAAATGAAATTTAGTACTTAATGTACACCGTGTTATTGGAGTAGGGTGACTTAACGCGTGGTTCCGGGCGAGCGAACGTACGATTTATAAAATGAGTTTGTGGTGCAACCAACCCGTGATACCCTATTGGTTACGTCTCACTTCTTGATTAGTGTTGTTGTTGGCATTATATTTTCATCGAAAATGATTTTATGGTAATTTAAAAAATACATTTTTTTGAAAAATAAAAATAAAATTTAAATCGTTCTACTTTAGCGTCTATCTTAGAGGCAAGAGTAAGATAATACACTTTAACTCCCAACTTAAAACATTTATTTGAAAATAAAAGCTGATAAATAAATTATTTTATTTACCTTTGTGTTATTTTAAATTGTCGTTAACTAAGTGTGAAAAGTTATATTAATATAACTTACTTTCTAATTAATCCTTATAAAAAAATTATATATTTACAATAAAATTTTAGCTTTAAGTATAATTTACTCGAGTATAATTTACTCGAATACTTTCGTTTCATTATATCATTACATGAATTTACTTATTATTTGTATTAATAAACTGATATCGATACAAAGTTACACAGCACTATTTCACGGGCATTTGTCGCGAGACGTCACCATTTTTCCCTCACTGCCATCAGTTGAAAGTTAAAAGCATTGAAAGACATATCGCGGGTTCCTTGCAAGCTCCATTGTTCTCTGCCCTTTGTACCGCCTCGAATGTTTTAATGTAATTGGCTTTGTGACGTTTTTTAACTTTCTTACTATTTCTATGTTCACTTCGATATATATCTATAATGTATACGAAACCTATTAGGCTATTATTTTTAATGTATCCTTTTAAGCTATTAGTTACAAAAAATCTACGTTAACTTGTTTTTTTTTTTTTTAATTTAATTTTACATTAGATTATATATTTCAACCACACATGTAATAATATGAAAGTAAATCAATAGTTATGTGTATTTATGCAAAAAAAAAAACCTATTTTTTCGTTAAATGAATTTTGAATATGAATATTAATTATTAAGTTTTATTAATTAAATGCTTCAAAACATAATTTTACATAACATTATTAACGTTTGTCCAATCACATTTAAATGCATTTACTTACCTATACTGCTCTCTCACGCCGTCATTCAAAATACAAAATTCAAACAACTAACTATACTATAACTACATTTTTTTCAATTACGCGTAGTTTGTTATAAGTGATACGTATTTAAACTAATCGACAAGAAGACAGACATTTCTAGAAACGATAGAAATGTATATAATTAGAGTTTATAGAACCCTACAATTTTTTTTTAAATTCTGAAAAAAAAATAGACACCAGAAATTTTCAATTTTTTTTTATGCATATATTTTGGTTCGATTTAATTGCCGAAGTTATATCAATACTTAAAAGCTTAAATGATTATTTTTTATTAAAAAATAATACATACTATTATAGTTACGAAGAGTAATGAGTAGTACGAGATGGAAGCTATTTATCCTTTTCCTTCACTATCTTGTCTCGCCTTACTCCAGTAAGTGAGTTGGATATAAATTGGGGCATTGTCTGTGAATCTGGAGCATTCGCAAGACTTTTAACGCCGTTCTGCAATAGATTGCGAAATACTTTATAAAATATAATTCTAAACTGTCATATTTTTATAATACTATTAGCTTTTTAAATATTTTAAATACAATTTTGATGCATTGTTTAATTGTAAGAAGTAAGAACACTCTTTATGGCATTGTTTCATTTTACTATTGTTTTTTTTTCCACGCCATGACACTCCCACGACAAGTAAAAACCTTTGGTTGGTACCTGATAATAAAATAAAAGATTTTTTCAGGATCCCATGATAAATCAATAGTGTAATACTATTTTTAAATATTAACTACATTTTATTACACCACAAAAGGCCTCGCGCGGTTTTACATGTGCTTGGGATTACTGGTTTGCTTCTATGCGTGGAATACTCTTTAATTTAATATTTTAATATTTTTAATTATTCAGCAGTATCTAATATTTATCAATAAACAGTGTTTACCGCAAAATTTAAATTTCAAAATGACACCAGGGATTTCAGTTATCAGTTCCAATGACCAGTTCAAACAAAAAAAAAAAAAAAAAAACTTTTAAATTAAATAAAAAATATAGATAAATATATTAATGCTGATACCCTGTACAATTTGGTGATTGAAATAAATTGCATTTTCTCGACATAAACTTTTACATTTTATTACTTTAATATGAACAATAAGACAAAAGCTAAATATTGCAGAATGTCGCTCCGATAAAGGACAGAGGGAGCGTGGCACGCATTTCTGACTAGTTTGATATCAGCTCCCGTGACGTCACCACTCATTCCTTGTTCCCGATCAAATACGATAAATAATTGAGCATCTTACTAGAGTGTTTTCAGTAATTTCAGATTTAAAAGTGGTAGAGTGTTAAAGTTTAATTTATTTAGTGTCGATAGATGAAACGTTACAGATACAAATATTGTGTTTTAGTTTCCAATGAAAATTAAATATAGATTATATTTTTAGTATAATGGTTTTCTAACGAACTATATAACATATTAAAATACTAAGGGTTGTTTTGCTTTTCCCCTCGGGATTTGTAATTGAAATAAGGACTCTACGCGTAAGATATAAGGTGGTAAATTGTTAAGGAAACTCGAAGGGTGTGATTTTAGTACAACCTGTTGATTTCAAGCGAAGAAATCCACTGGGAAAATGTTTTGGCGTCGAATAATGTAAGTACGGTGAAGAAATAATTTCAATCTTATAGAATTAAGAGATTTATGTATAATGAGTAAAATACTGTTACTTATATCAAATTAATAATGCAGGATATATCATATTAATGTGAGTAGTTTTTTTTAAATTTAAGAGCCAATAATTAATTATAGTATCTAGGTAATTTATAAGCAGCTAACAACTTATTAATTAGTTGAATAACTGAAATAGTGTTAAGAAATACTAACAAATGTAAACTGTTTAGGTAGATAAATTGATCTGTCAAACCTGAATAGTATCAGGACTATAACAAGATCTTTTCTCTTATACATTTAAAAATAAATTGTTAAAACTTTGCTTTATAAAACTACTGATAAAAAGTCAGTAACTTTTTGTTGTCCAATTTAAGTTACCTAATTCTAAAATCTGATAAAAATTTATCATTAGTTTTCAATATTTTTGAAGAACAGTACTCTTTTTAACCATGAAATCAACACATGTATTTAGAAAAACCTTGTGCTATACACGAAAATCTTAAATAAAAAAAGATAAGCCATTTTATTTGATTTAGCTAAGGTATCTGATACTTTATTATTTTGTTTAGCTCTACAAAAGCTTAAAAACTTAGCTATAAGAAATGTATTTTATCACGATTTTTTTTTGCCAAGTAAGGGATGAATTATTTTAAAGACAAATATACTTTACCCCCACTCTAAGGAGTAATTAAATGTAACCGTTTGATAATTTATAAAAAAAAACTGCATGTATGGAGACAGTTTCGATACCGCTTTCTTTACCACATATGGCACTTCGCAAGGGGGCGTCCTCGGGCCAAAGCTTTTTCCTATATATCTTTACTAGCTCTTTAACTTCAATTAAGATAATGGAAATATTAAGTTTATCGAATGATATAAATATAAATAAATATAAATATTAACCAACAATCACACCACGTTAACCTAGCCCCGTGCTAAGTTCGTAAGAACTTGTGTTACAGGTACTAGGAACGGAAATAAATTTAAGATATAAATACATATATACATAAATACACATCCATGACCCGGTGCAGACATCTATATTCGTCATACAAATTATCTGCACCTGGCGGGATTCGAACCCGCGACCGCTGCGTAAAGTGTCCAGTTGCCTGACCACTCGACCAGCCGGCCGTCTGATATTATCATTTTGTTTTTGGGAGGAAGGAAAAAACGATACTACAATCTTAAATTATACTCAAATATGCTTTAATACAGCAATAAAAAGATTTTGGAATAATCAATTAACCCCGAATAATTATTTTCGCTGCTGTTACCTAAATTTATAAAAGAATAAATATTGCTCACTTTTTTAATACCCACATAATAAATAAGACATTTTTGAATATTACAAATTATGACGGCAAATCGTCAAAATTTGGTTGTTGGATAAAACCGTATCTTAATTATACTTTAATTATGTGGAAACAGAGAATATTCTTCAAATCTAAATTTCAAACGCACAAATTTGTACAAATTATGTGAAATTCATATAATAAACTATTATTGGACATAAAAACTGACAACTATGACACAGTTTATACTAGTATAGTTGTCAACGATAACCTCTTTTATATATTTGAATACTATGTTTAATTTTACTTGTAAAGAATGATTTGTACTTATAATATGTCAATAAATTATTAAATTATTATTAATTATTATTATATTTCAAACTGAAAAATGAAATACTTATTGCATTGCCTCATATAGATTTTTCTTATAAGCTTCTTCATACAGACAAAATAAATTCAATATAGTTGTTAAAGTACATGAATATTTCCAGGTCTTAACAGATTCATAATAAAGTTCAAAATTGTATCTTCAATTGTCGTTCAGTAATTTCTCGACCCTTGTTACGATATATCAAGTCATAGTTAAGTTTTATGTCTTCGGAATCACATATTATGCTCTACGCGATGGTCTCTAGGGATGGAATTACGATGTCAGCCTTGCCAATTTGTTTTTATGATTGAACTAGCTAGGAAGAAAAGTTTTCAACTTTATTCATGTTTTATTTTTTATTTACTTTTGTTATCAGCGAACAATGCTTTTTTTATTAATATGAAAAGGAATCATGAAAATATTGTATGTAATTTTTAATGTTAGAGTCATCATGAAACATATAAAAAAAAGTATTTGCTGTGCGAATTTAAACGTATTGTTTTTTTGTTCTTATTCGTATTTATTTCTTTTTCCAGTACAATTTTTTCTATAACCAAAAGTTTATATTAAGAATAGATTATAACACATTTCTATTACATCAGGGAGTTTTGTTTATATCTAATATTTGATAGTATTTATGAAATATTATTTTTATGAATTAAAAGGAATTAAAACTATTAAACAGGACTTAAAATTTTATAAATAAGAGGCGGTTAAATTAAGTTTTATCGTTAATTTAAAAAAAAAACAATATACTTTTTATTGATTATAATACACATGTAACAAGATCTTTATATTATTGTTATAATATATTAATTTAAGCATTAAGAAATTTAAAATCAGGTTAAGCGCAATTTGGACTCACATAAAAAGTTTTTCACACTAGTGTACAATACTTGTAACCATTGCTACTGGGCATAGACTGCTTCAATAGCTCAGCACTGATTTTTTTTAGCTCATACTCAACACATATATTGCAGTGGTTACCGATTCTTCAACAGACCTTTTATTTTCAAGTTTTGTGGAATCTGAGACGAGAAGTCATTATAAAATTTTATATACACTGCCCATCCAAGTTGTATTCCTCTGTTCAAATTTAATGATACCCTACTGCAAAGTTTACTTAATAAACATACAAATATATAAATGCAAAACAACTTCGAGAGGAACTCCATCAAGAGGATTCGATTCCGAAACTAAGTGTTTATTGAAAATTATCTTAGTTATGTACATAGTAAATAAGACCGGTTTAAATAAAATAATTCCTTAGTCTGCTCATAATATATTGCGAATCTTGCAAGGATTAACCTTGATGACGATTTTGCCTACAAACCCCGACTGTTAGAAGAAACCACAATTTATGTTTATGCACCCTCCTTTCTAGCCTACCTAGCGTTTCAAACATATCTTCCAAAACTTTTCTGAAGGATTTGGGAAAAACTGACGGCTCCTTCTCTCACTCCTCAATATGGATGAATAATTTACGATGTCTGAGTCTGTACTTTGACATTTATAATAGCGATGTTATATAGACCCCTAAGAATTTGGACGTATCGCTTATGGACTTGGCACCGTTATAAGGACTGCAGAACACATGAGGTTTTAACGAAGTTTAAGGCCTTCTCATAGTCTACAAGTGCAAAGCACAAGAACTTTTTATTCGTTTTTGTATTCTGTTCATCCTGCAGTAAATGCGATCTTTGATGTAGTATCCTCCTCGAAAATAGACCTGTTGTAGACCTGGAGTATGGAACTTGTCAAGTCTACGTGCGATACGATTTGTGATGAATCTTAAAAATAGCTCCACCCCATGATGACAGAATTGTAAAAGCATACGAGGACGACACTGAAAGTTCTTAGAACTGGCCACTTCTAAACTATATATAATAAAAAATAAGTTTAAATTTTGAAAATGGAACTATTTTCTAATATTATTGTGCATGTATTTCATTCATTTGCCATTTGTTTTACGATTTGGCCGCAAATTGCAAATTATCTGTAGCACGTCAGCATGAATTTAACGCGAGAAAATTTTCGTGTAATGATTCGTTACGACTTTCGATGTCATTTAAGTCAACCAGAAAGTTATGATAGACTTCGATTAGTCTTTCACTATGAAGCCCTATCTCGTGCCACTGTTTACAACTGGCTTAGTGAGTTTAAACGTGTTTGCACTTATCTCACCGATGATCTGCCTGACGGACGGTTTTCTACGACGACTACTGAAGATAACATCAGTGTTGTGCGGCGTATGATAGAGATTGACAAAAGAGTAACCTATCAGCAGATTCGGACAAACTTAGGTATCAGTAGGAGTCAAGTTTACAGAATCCTCCATGAACATTTAGTGGTCAGGAAGCTTTGTGCTCGGTGGATACCTCATAATTTGACACAGGTCCAAAAGACTCCGTCGTGTCGATTGGTGCTGTAAAATTCTTAAAAGATTTAACGGAGATGACTCAAATGCTGTATTCGACATACTTACGGGTGACGAAAGCTGGATTTACTGTTATAAACCTGAAACTAAAAAAACAGTCTGCTGAGTGGGTGTTTCCTTCAAAGGAGTTGCCAACAAAAGTGAAGAGAGGTCGAAGCGTTGGAATAAATGTGATGGCCTCGTTCTTCAGAAAGACAGGTCATTACGCAACAATGGTACACTAATAATTGTTTGACACTTGTCTTGGAAAAAGTTCGGCAGAAATTACCTCGCAGTAGGATCCTCCTTCACCACGATAACTCCTTGTCGCACACCGCAAAGCAAACGATTGACTACTTGGTACATCAGGCGTGGAATTACTGGGTCACCCGCCGTAGAGTTCGCCGTATTTTCTAAGAACTTTCAGTGTCGCCCTCGTATTCAATTTTGAAACCACACAGGTGCAAGTTTTTAGTATTATTACATCTAATGTAATTCCATCGTTTGCAGTAGTTTGTCATTTCTAATTTCCTTTAGATGTGTCACGACTCCATCTTAGTCGATTTCTGTAAACTCTTTTGTAGAGTGGCTCTATTTTTATAACCAGCTTGTGTAAGGGAGTTATATGATGACTCACTTCTCTCGGACCCAATTCGCCATCGGCGTGCGGGGCGCCGCAGGCGCGCTCACATGCGCCTGATGCCGCCCTAGTCGAGGCTGCGGACGGTAGGGTCGGGGTTTGCCCACCGTCCGCTGAAATAGCCTACCGCGAAGATGCAATGCTCAAGTGCGCAGGGCGTTGCACAGGAGAGAGTACCCGATGGGGTTGCCGTCTGCGGACCACGGAGCAACGTACGCGGTACCCGTGGTCCGCCTTGTAAGGGCGGGTGAGGGCGCACGGCGGGTTATTTTAGGGAGTTATATGATGTAAATGTAGAATTCACTGTTGAAATTCTGTAGAATATCTAGCTTGGAAACTGATGCTCCACTTGATGTGATTAATTTAATCGAATGGCTTCAACTAGTTGATTAATGAAGATTTTTTATTTCTTATTTGAAAAGTGTGAACTGAACTGAATTAAATCATCCCGTAAACGTCCCACTGCTGGGCCAAGGCAGAGGAGAAGAGTCTCATTATAGAAGAATGGTTGGAGCTTAATCCACACTCTACTCCACAACTAAACCAAAACGGTTGTCAAATTGACTACCGGTATATTAAAGTGTTGTAATGTACAATAACACCAGTAAGCCAGTTCGAGTACAGAAGCGTACAGCGACAGCGATTATAGTATAGCGAGGTATAAGACAGGGAGATGCTATTTCTCCGAGTGCTTACCGCTACATCGGAAGACGTTCCATTCCAAGAGCTAGAAACTCTTGGAATGGAAATAAGAATTTGGCATCAATATTAACGGCAAGTACATCACTCACATTCCTCCTGAAGACCTAAAAATGAACCTTAAAATGAAAATGGGCAAGATGAAAATCATTTCGAATATCCATGTCTTCAGCCATGATATCAGTTCGGAATTTTTCTCTCGTAGTTGTTGACGGGTACATTTATTTAGGACAAAAGGTCCAAATTTGTAGGTACGACTTTGAGAAAGAGGTTAATCGTCGAATCCGGTTAGGATGGGCAGCGTTCGGGAAGTTAAAAAACCGTCTTTTCATCCGTTATACCTTAGTGCCTTAAGTCGAAAGTCTTCGACTAATGTATGTTACCAGTGATGACATACAGATCTGAAATGTGATCTCAATCTGTGGGTTTTCTAAGTAAGCTCCAAGAGGGCTATGCTTGGTATTTCTCTTCGAGCTCGAATCAGAAATGATGAGATACGAACGAAGGCTACTAACATAGCCTAGGAAGGATTTGCAAGTTGAAGTAGCAGTGGCACATATGGCTTGCAGAACTGATAGCCGATGAAGTAGAAAGGTTCTAGGGTGGTAGCCAAGTACCGGAACTGGAGCGTCGGACGGCTTAAGGAGAGCTGTCGGAAGCCGTTGGATGCATGTTGCTTAGAACCGATCGCTCTGGAGGTCGATGGGAGGGGTATACATTCAGCAGTGCACATCCAATGGCTGATGATGATGATATTTAAATACAACATATTTTACGAAAATTGTGTAGCTGTTATATCAGTTAATAATTTAAGGGATATTATTAACAATCTTTAGTTTTTCGGTAGATAAAAATTATATAAGGCGGAATCTAATAACTATCAAGTTAATCAATAAAGTATTCGATATTATTAAAATAATTAATCGGTGAAAGCTATATATATAGCGCAGCAGATTGTTGAAAAGTCGATATCAAACGAGACCTTCTGACGCGATTATTAAAATTGTCGTTACCAAATGTACGTCGAGCTATAGGTACGATTCAATACCCTCGGGACGCTCGTCCAATTGCCTCTGTCTTATACCTTTTTTATTATTTCGCTACTCCCGTTGATCACTTATCAATATTCGAATTGGTGAATGCGAAATTATTTTTAATAATGCTGCATCTATTGTTGCAGAGTTACAATAGTATTATTATTTTTCCCTGTCGAATCTTTTGAATTGGTATTTACAACTCGTTGCTTTGGAGACTATCTAAATGATTGTAATTACAAAACAAAAAACAAAATTTAATTACAAACAAAAAACTATATTTTTTCGAGTTTTCAAATACATACAACTATTATATATGTTGTATGTTTTGTTTCATGCATATTTACCTCTATAAAAATTAAGTAGAGTATGAAATTGCCATAATGACAATCGTCATTATGGCAATTTCATAATATTGTAAAACAACTTTTTGTTATTTACTCATCATCTTAATTTAAAATTACAAATCTAATATTAATAAAAAAATTAAACAGGAGAGTGTGTGTATTTAACGTGTAGTGAAATATATATATATATATATATAGTGTCTATTAAGTAAAATTATAACACATTAAAAACCTCAGTTAAGCATTATTTATGAATTATTTTAATTTTTTCTTTTATGGAATTCTTTTGTACTCATATAATTTTCTCTTCTATATGTCATAAGGTTGGCGGAGAGGCAGCGCCATACGCCCATTTCTCTTATTATTTATGTATGCACAATAGAAGTAAGAAAGAATCAAATAAACTTCATCTTTAATACACGTTTAAGAATTCGATACTCACGAGGCAGTCATTACAAACAACCCTTGAGTTTCAATTCGTGTAAAGCTTTTACACCCTAAGCCGAGGTATTTGTGTAATTGATATTTACAACTAACCTGGATTTCAAATCGCTTTCCGGGATTAAGCGGAGATTTGTAGGGATTTTCCTTCTTCGAGAGTTGTCTTCAATTTATTTACAGTCTGCAGTAAGAGCGCTGATAACATTTACAGTTCCAGTCGGTTAAAAGAAATGGGATTGTTTCCCTTTATCTTTTATATTGGATAAATTAACATAATACGCTTCGCTTATGAGTTTTTACAAATAGTTTCAATAATTTACGTGAGTAATATGTTATATCGTTTTTATTACTTCGGTTTTTACTAATTTGTTTTTTATTATTTACTTTATGATACAACTTTCGAAATAGAAATAATAGTACAGTTCTCGTTGAATTACTAACTTATTCTTATCCTCGACTTTTCTTTAACGACAGACGTCACAATTATAATAATTTTAATATACGACATTTCTGGTGTAGTGGTGCGAGTAGTTGCCTCAATGCCGCACGCCGGGGCGGTCGTGGGTTCGATTCCCGTTCGGGACAGATGTATGTCCTTATGGGTCTCCCCACCATGCCTCGGAGAGCACGTCGGTCCCGATTGTTATCATAGACAGCTGATAACGATCGTTACCCATTATAAGGAAATTATTCGCCAACCCGCAGTGGAGCAGCGTGGTGGATTAAGCTCCAAGCCTTCTTCTACATCGAGAAGAGGGCTTAGCTCAGCAGTGGGTGGTTTACAGGCTAATACAGTATAGTACAGTATTATCAAAAAATCCGAGGCAAAAATTACTTTATTATTTTTTTAACTGCAAAAATAAAAGAACTTTCATACATGAGTCCACAAGCTTACTCACCATGAGTAAAATTTTCTAAAACGTATATTCAAATCGATGCATATATTATAAAAGCTCTACTGACCTAATTTCATGAGTCTAGCCTACAGTCGATAGTGATTTATTCAGCCAGGACGTTTATAAATATAATTTCATTATTGAATTTCACAAAAACTACAAAGTGTTGTTTTTAAAAATAAACATAAAAAGACATAGATTGTATTATTAAGATGTCTAGTTATCTACAACTGATCACAGAATTTCAAGAAACAATAAGGGTCGACCAGAACGTGCGCGCCGTTCCTCCCGACAGATTAGGCCCCGACAAAGAGAATAAGAATCTGCGAACCAAATATCATTGCAAATACGACACGCCGTTTTGTTTGCTTTCCATTTTTATGATATTTCTATTTGGTAAACTCTTGGAGAGCAACGAGAAAATAAAATTAAAATCTGAAAATGTTCTGCTAAAAGCACGTCCGTTTGTTTGAAGTTTTATTTATATTCATATGTTCAGTGAAATATAAAAATAAGAGAGACGATTTTATATTTTTTATACAACAGATGAATTAAAATATAATAAATTTAAAATGTTCTCCATTTTGCATGTAGTCTTATCTTCAAAACCGAAAGAAATTCTTATTATATATTATATATAGATCATACGCTAAAAAAAGTTAAGCAAATTTAATATTTATTGATTAGGTGGCAAGTGTTGTCGCCATTAATCGAATGAATAAAAACGAAGCCTTTACACACTTATATATTACAAATTGGTGTGATTCATGATTAACAGTTCATAAATATTTTCTTAAATACCTTAAATCTTTTCCTTTAACAACAAATAATTCTAATGTAAAATCTATTAGTTAAGTTTTTGTATATACAACGTACAAATTTGCGTTTATAATTAGAAATAGGTACATATATATTTTTAAAGTTAACTCCAGACGTTTAAGATTATATATGCGTTTTCTTCAAACCGATCGGAATATTGTTCAGTCTTAGATTTCCGGCTTATACGATTTAGACGGTATCTACTCCCGGTCATAAAATAAATCTGGCCATAAATAAAGGCGAAGACGCTAACAAGCGTCTCGGGTTCACCAAGTGATATTTCTTACCGAGTAACGCCATTTTTGTCATAACTCTATTATACCAGTGGTGACTGAAATATGAAACAATTCACTGGTTTATTCATTAGCTTTTGCTTTTTCCGTTTTTTTTTTTTTTGCGTTTGCATTTCATACTTAAAAATAAGGTGACGATGAAAGTACGTTCATTGAGTAGATGATTTATAATACTATTTGTACTAATTAAAAATTGGTTCTTCAGAAGGCTTTTTAGGTTTTAAATATGACCAATAAAATAAATGTAGCATGCGATTAATTTTAATCCCTTTTTGTAATTATAATTTTATATTAATATTAATAGTATTTGAGTGCTACGAATGATTTCTATAATTTCAATTTGATGTATTACTTATGACGACCGTTCTGGTGTATTGGTGCGGGCAGTAGACTTTATCTCCGGCGGTCGCAGATTCGATTCCTGCTCGGGGTAGATATGTTTGTACAAGTATTTGTTTCGGGTCAGTGAGTCAATTGGGCCTCGGAGAGCACGTAAAACCGTTCGTCCTGGTTGTTTTTATCGATATCTGATACCATTCGTTACTCATGATATGGAAATTATCTGCCCACCCACAGTAGAGCAACGTGGTGGATTAAGCTCCAACCCTTCTCCTATATGAAGAAGTATCCTTTGCTCAGCAGTTTTTTTCAAAATTACAGAATTGGATCTGTTACAGTTTAAATATAACTAATTATACATTATACACAGACAGACATAATTATGCGTATATTCTTTACAAAGTCACCTTTTAAATTGTGTGATGATTATATTCAGTAGTTATATTACGCAACTATCTAATAGGCTTCCACATTTATTACATGTTTTATTCACTCCAGGCAATTCGCTGAAGTTGACAGACTCGCTCTTCGCAGAATCTTTTAATGGAACGGCTATTGATTTAATTCTTCAGGAATTTTTGCACAAAGTACTTTAGAAGTTCCTTTCTACGGCATTAATCAGTTGAAAAAGTTTTTACTTTTCCCTCGTACCTTTTGATCAGTGATGAAAGAACTAGAAATAGTTTTCAAGTTACAGCTTACTATCCTGGCAGAAATGAATGATGAAATACTAATCATTTTTTAATGTAATGTCGCTACATCGACACTGTATTTTTTTTCTTATCGAACAAATTTCTATAATCGAGAAAAATATCTCTTCTTTTCGTCGTCTTTCTACGAGTATATCGTAATTTTCACACAATAAAGAATAAGTCGTTATAGCATTTCACAAAATGTTAATATTGTTTGAAATGCCTTACTTAATTTTTAGAATAATAAATAAATTATTGGTTTGATTTTTAACGTTTGAACGGTGCCATTTTTCGCGCGCTTTGGATGACGTCACATGATGACGATAACGCGTTCTGTGTCGTTTAGTATGTGGAGATTTCGTTAATTTTTAAGGTTTTTCGGTTTTAATCGCTATTTTGATCTTGGAAGAAGCTAAAAAAACATTTTAAAGATATTGTCCAGTATAAAAATACGATTAAAAGAAAAGACAAATAAAGTGTTTTGTGTATGTTCCAAAAAAAAAAAAAAACGTAAGCAATCATATAAGGTTATGAGAAGAGATGAAATATCTTCAATATCGCATTTATATTATTGTAAAGATCACTTTAATGTAAACATATTATATTTCGATAGTTAAAACGGTGTGAATTGGACAGAAGTAAGTTTTTGTGGGCGGAAGGTATGTCTTATATTTTCGTAACCTAATTAACAAATATGAAACTTTCATTTAAAGAACTGTACCTACTTATTATTTCTGTCTATCCTACGACGTTTCCTAAGTATTTGTTTCAAATCACTTTGACAATTCATAAATGCAAAATTCACACAAATCTGTTAGAATATAATAAAGCTAGTTACATGTAAACAACATTTTAAGTTATGCTTAGGCCGCCCATGTATTACTGACAGCACATATATTATAGCTTATATATAGCTTTCACTCCTTTGACCTCATGCGATCGTCTCAAAAGCATCTAGGTATTTTTTTAAATTTTTATTCAAGGTTAATTAAAACATATTTAAGGTACATACGAGTACATCTTGTTAAATAGGTCTTGTACCCGCAATTATATATGGGCACGACATTCGGAATACTGACGCTCTGATAATTAATTAATTACTAATACACATTATTACCATTAATCACGTTTAAAAGTCATTATATAATACAATTAATAAGAAATTTTACAATTAAAAGAGAAGAATAAAATTCTTCTTCGCAAGAAAATAAAATTCTTCTAATTAAAAACAATTTACAAACTTTTAACTTACTTAATTAACAATTGGTTTAATTTTTTTAAACAATGAAAATGATTTAGAATGTCATATATATCAAACTAGCAAACCCGGCGAACTCCGTTTCGCCACCAGATGGCTTCTTTTTTGTAACATTTCGTTTGGGGATTAAAAGATGAAGTAGTACATGCTATGTATCAGAGATGGCGCTGTATGTGAAAAATGATTTTCCCTGTTTTCCTGCTTTTCTGTTGAAATTTTTCCGAAATTTTGTTTGCTATAAACCTCACGGAGCCCGAGACCTTTTCAACGAATGCAAAACCGTGGAAATCGGTTCGTGCGTTCTGGAATTATAGCGTCAGGAAGGAAACCCCGACTTATTTTTATATTATAGAATAAATTCATTAAACAATAAATAAGTAAGAAACACAAAAAAAAAAGTAAACGTGCATCAAGATTATTAACACTTTGGAGTTGATGTAATAGTTTAACGGATAATATCAAAAACTAGAACAAACATTAAAGATCTCATATTCAACTATAAAATATATTACAAAATGAATAGAAAAAAAAGCAAAATATCTTCTCAATTACAATTGAGTAAAAATTGGCTTAGATTTTATAATCAGTAATAAAAGTAAACAATAAAAATCATACCATATTCAAAATGTCATATTATACAAATTCAAATGACCAATTTTTTTTTTTATTTTCGCTAAATTCTCCGATTGTGTTTTAACAAAAACACTTTTCATAATTATTCTAGATACTTATTAATATTAATTTATATAACAAAATAGCACGTACATATCGATATTCACATGAATATCGATGTCGATAAATACCATGATGTGTTCTGTGAGGACATATTTCCATTCGATCAATGGTGGCGCGCTTCGCAAATTTGAATTTCCCTTGGTATTTTTTACACTTTTCTTATTACATTTTACGTAATTAAATACAAACGAAATGAGAAAATAGCAGCTTAGATGTAATATCACGACCGTAAAGTATCGGGAAATATAAAAATCAAGTAAATTTAAATAATTTTCAAATTCTCTATTCCATGATCCTCCAAATTATGCTATTTTAGGATAATTACTTACAAGTTAATTCATGATAATTTTCATAAATTTGTCTTCGCTCTAATAATCACTCATAGATTACATTTTCTATGCTGACTTTTTGCCTTTAACGATATAGAAATGTTATGCGTTTACGATCCCCGATCATTGGGTGGTCGGAAAACAAATTTAACCAACAATTGTAAATCAATTAGAGAGGGTGGCTTCTGGGGTGTAATAGCTACCCTCCACCCACGTGCTCGCCAGGGTCGAAATCGATGTTTTAATATAAATATATGTATATAATTGAATATGACCTTAATGTTCAGAGTTAATAAAATGTAAACAAATATAAAGAATGATATTAGTCTTCCTGTAAAACGAATTCACTTACTGATCTTTTTCTATCTAACTCATTTTATGCTGAAAACGAAGTGGGTAGGTTAGTAAAAAAAAATCTTAAAAACTCATTCAGTAGCCAATTGCTTAAATAAATATTTGAGCAGTCGTTTATTAATATATTTAATTGTTTGAAGGTCTTAACAAATTAAATAACTTTTTATAATGTATGAATTAACGACAAATTATAAATCCTTCCCTGTCAAAGTATTCATACTGGGTAGTCAAGTGCATATTGTAAACGCTACGTGCTCCTTGTAACACCCCGCTCTTAACGTCTCAGACAGGTCTGTCTTCGAAAATTGGAGAAAACGTTAAATTATAGCTGTTAAATTAGTTAAATAGTAATGTACTATAAATGCGACGTATTTAAACATATATATATATTTATATATATATATATATATATATATATATATATATATATATATATATATATATATATATATATATATAAAGGACTCAAAAAAAAATTAAACGTAAATAATTGATATTGTTTTTTTTATTACTGAAATTACTCGCCGACTTAATGACTTATATTGTTAGTTATCATTTAAACTGGTGATGTGAATTAAAAATATTTGTGATTATTTTGAGATTGAATTAACTAACTAAAATGATCTTGTATTTAGGTTATATTTAGTATATTCATTTATTAAGTAATTTTCATTGAGATGGAAATCTCAAAGGTCATACCGTTAGAGAGGACAAAGTTCGTTAGTCAGAAGTTGGTGTGACTCGGTCACCGCTAATTCCAAAATCCATTATAAGAGTTTTCTGTCACTTTATATTGTACCTACGAAATTAGATTAATATACGTATGTACAGATGAAGCAACATATATACATTAAAAACATTTTCTTTTTTTGACAAGCCATTAAGTTCGACTATAATATAACGAGCGTATTAATGTAGAATTTCCTAGTAAAAACATAAAATTAAATTGATTAGTAACAAATCTTAACCGCACTACAATGTACCGTAACTTAGACTGATCGAAGTATCAAACAAAACACGTAATGGAGGATTTACCTAACTTGTCCTTATAATAGTTTGTTTAGGATACACGTGGATAATTTATCATGAATGACACTTTCCTATTAAGTAAATTAAGCTGGAACATAATCTGAAGGTACTATTGCTGACCAAAAGCCTTTTGTTCTGTATAGAAGAGTTGAAGCTCAATCTTCGTACACAGGCCGGTGTATAATTTTTCCACCGAAACAAACTTTACGTTCCTTTCGGTTCACGGTTTAAAGACACAAAGATAAATACTAAAACAGAACTGAACAAACTAGAAACAAATATTTGTACAAATATCCGCTTCGAGCAGAAATTGAACTAGTGATCGTCGGCGCTAATGGAACCGTTGTCACCCTACACCAAAACGGTAGTCAATTTGTTCATAGAGCCTTTAAAATACATTAAATAGCAACTTAAAATTAATTTAAAATGTGTAGATCTACATATTTTATAAAAATGTAATTGCGTGCATCACTTTCACAACCCGTCTGTCTATAAAAGTATCTTCATATTAATTTTGCTATTTTTAGTAATTCTAAATCACGTGATTTTTCCTGATGGAAATAAAATTTGCTTATAAAAAATCAATCATTTAAAAAGTTATATACGTATTTTCCCCACTTTCTCCATCGAATAAGTTTTCGTTAAAAATACGATAATATCAACATTTACCTTAATATTTGCCTATACTTATAAAATTGTACTATACGTTACGGTATAAAAGGAAGAAACGGTAATTATAGCATTTAGTGACGTCACGTAATTATAGGCATAGGGTGCATTAGCGGCACAATGCGTAAAGCGCGCGATCAAAGGGGAGCGTATGCGATAACAGATAATCTCTGTTTTATATTGTCACCCTCGCTGTGTTTTATTAAAACATGACAATGTCAATTTTTACTATATGCACTGATATCTGTACTGAAAGACCTCTTCTCCATGTAGAAGAATAGTTGGAACTTAATCCACCACGCTGCTCCACTGCGGGTTGGGGGATAATTTCCTTATAATGGGTAACGATCATTATCAGGTGTTTATGATAACAACCGGGACCCACCCACATACACTCAGACCGGAAACAAACATTTGTACAAATACAAATATCTTTCCCGAACGGGAATCGAACCCGTTCGACCGCCCCGGCGTGCAGCGTTGAGGCAACTACTTGCACCACTACACCAGAACGGTCGTCCACTAATATCTACATACATTTTTTATTATAAACGACTAATATTATTAAATGAAAAAAAAGGATGTAAATAATTATGAACATAGTCTGATATTATTTCCTATTTTATGATCCTTTTTAGTCATTTAATAAAGAAATTTATAATAAACGTATTTTCTTTTATTAAATGCTTCTTTATACTATTAAATTATTCGTTCACCAATTGATTGGATTGTTAGCCTTAAATGCAGAAGAAACATTGATTTATTGTATATTATCAGTTATCTAATGATAGAACTCTAGACAAATCAACGTATGATAAAACTATTGAATATTCTAAAATGAACTACGATTTTTTGTTTAGAGTTTTCACAGAAAGGTTGGTAACCCTAGATCGACGTAACTGTTGACGCGTCATCTCGTCCAGTCAGAACTAAACGCATTAGCGAGGATGCAGGCGCGGGGGAGCGTCCCGACGCGTCCTTTCCACTTGGTTATGCCTTTTATGCGACGATTCATTACAGGGGGAACGAACAGATAGTCACATTTATTACTTTTGTCAGCGGAAAAATGAATTTACACGCCAGTAACTTTGATTTTATGAATGCTTAAAAAAAAACCGCAAAATAACAATTTAATGTGCTTTTTTGTTGCCAGAAATAAACGTTTTAATTTGTAAAAATAATATTTTACTGTATTCTTAAATAAATGAATATTTAATTTATTTTTTTACGGCTACACAATGCATTCGTTTTACTAATAACAATATCAACCGTCTACGTTATTATTTTATTTAATAGTGTATTATTTATTTTATATGTAATTAATTTAGTTTATAAATTTTGCCTTTAAGAATTAAGACCTCTATTAGCAGATAGTAAACGTAACCTATAAACGTATCAAAAACTAAATAGTTAAAAAATATCTTATAGTTTATTTTAAGTATTTAATCGGTTATTAACTCAAAATAAAAGTTAAAAAGATAATAATTTTTAAACATTCATATGTATTACGTTCATATGTGGAAAAAAAAATTCATATAAGAGTATATATTACAACTACTAGTAAGTTTTAAAAGTATGATACAGCGTTCAAGGATGAATATAAAATTATCCTTAACGAGCACTCGAGATCACTCGCAGGGCGCACCTGCATGTCTCTCCTATTTGCTATCGGCGCTTTTTAATTCCATTTGCTCTCGCCAAGTATGATGCATCCGATCGTTTAATTATAGGAAAATGGATGTACAATGTGACAATAAAATTGATTTTTGGAGAGGTAAATCATGTTTTAATGAATATTCTAACATCAATTTTAATATAGGATTGATGAAGGAGT
This sequence comes from Euphydryas editha, assembly GCA_036937285.1. Lineage (NCBI taxonomy): Eukaryota > Metazoa > Arthropoda > Insecta > Lepidoptera > Nymphalidae > Euphydryas > Euphydryas editha. The sequence continues at coordinate 10,168,666 of JAUPFZ010000011.1, forward strand.
TATCAATATATTTTTTTTTCAATTAATAATGAGTATAAAAAGTTACTGCAAATTTAAATTGACTGAAAGATTAAATTATTTAGACATATACTTTTTGATAGCTGTTTTGGTATAATGATGCGTGTAGTCGCCTAAACGCCAGCGGTCGCGGATTTAATTCTCGCTCGGGGGGGATATTTGTATTAGTACAAATATTTGTTTGTGGTCTAAGTGTATGTTTTTGTGGGTTTGTCCACCGTGCATCGGAGAGTATGTATAGCCGTCGGTTCCGTTTATTATCATAGAACTGATGACCGCCATCCCATAGTGGAGCAGCGTGATGGATTAAGCTCCAACCCTTCTTCTATGTAGAGAAGAGGCCGCTGCTCAGCAGTAGGACGTTTACAGGCTGAATCAGTTTAGTACAGTTCAGTTCATAATTATTTTGACTATTTTTCCATCTACAAATATGTCTGTTCTACTTAAAGACACTTTTATCCCTATTTTTTGTTACTTGTATAACTATATTATTTAGTATAAATAAAAAATATTTTGATATTATTTCTATTCAAAAACGTGTTTGTTACAGAAACGCCCAGTATGAAAACTTTCACGTGGAACAAAAGGGCTATGATCAAATGTACGATGGCGAGGACCTCGAGACCCCGCCATCTCCGGACAGACCACCTCCACGAAAAATAGGTCAGTGAAACAAAACATCGAATGTAGTTTAATGTAGGTTAAAACTTCCATAAGTTTTATTTTAGATTAGAATTTGTACATTGGCTGTGTTCTAATAGCCTATAAATGTTCCACGTCTGCTGGGTACTGCTGGTACCTTCTACAATTTAAGGAAAGTAATAAACACTGATAAAAAACAATTAAAATAATAAAAACGATGATAGTTATGTTTTGTCATTACTGTTTATAATAAAAAAATTAAAACTAAGTTACTTTGACTTAAGGTTTTTTTTTTTAAACATTTGATTTACATATCTTAATTTTATCGTGTCAAAATATTATTATCTTATAATTTAATTGAAATGTAATTGTGCTACTTAAGCAATTAAAAATTCTCCTAGTTCAATAAAGCAAGATGAAAATACGGATATACTAGGTATTCTAATAAAAAAATATAATCTTCCTTGTTTTTATTACTACTATATCGATATTTTACAGTCCATGTTTTTCTTTTCATAATTAATAAAAAAAGATTTTGTTTTCTGAAAGATTAATTTCAGAAAACAAAATTTTTCTTTTCTAATATATTATTATTATATATTTATGAAAGCATTGTAGACCTACAAATTTTTTCCTTATACCAGACAAATACGTCCGTGCGGAATGTCCGTGTCTAAGCGCGCGCTACACCGTAGCGTTACTCGCTTGTTTTGGCTTCAGCATCATGTTCGGAATGCGATGCAATATGAGTATGGCTAAGCTCAAGATGACCGAAAAACATAACGTAAGTATTAAATCAATAAAACTTTGTTTCCTTTCCTTGTTAATTCCTTTTATAGTTTAGTTACTATAGAATAGGAAAAGTAGTAAAATAAAATTTATTAATATTTTTTTAACCAAATTTTACTAATAATATTTATATCTACAAATGAGTATTAACAAATTTTGTATACAATGAGATGTCAAATTCTTCAACATACTATTTTATTTATAATGAAAGCCATTACGATTGAAATATTCTTCTAATAACTTTTTTTTTACACAGACCTCATCGGGAATCAAAGAAGACACTCCATTCAACTGGACTGTTAGTATAGAATCTTCAATAGACGCTTCTTACTTCGCTGGGTACCTCATTACACAAGTGCCAGGAGGCTTCTTTGCCTCTATGTATCCTGCAAATAAGATCTTTGGCGCAGCTATCTTTGCGTCAGCTATATTCAACATGGCCATTCCCGGGGCGATGTCTGTTGGTCCTGCGACTGTCGTAATGCTTAAAATTGCTCAAGGTTTCGTCGAGGTAAGAAGTTGGCAATTAAGAATGATATTTTAAATTATTCTTAATTCAAATTTACTTTTACAAGCAAATCTAAATTATATTTTTTATGAAAAGATATCTCTGTTTTTGCTGTCATTTTTTTTTTAGGAATACTTGTTTTTTTGTTCTATAAATAAGATAAATATAATAAAAAGAAATACTTAGATAATTATTTCTAAAGTAATAATAATTTTTTGATAAAGTATTGAAAGTTTATTTTCAAATACACGACGCATAAAAACACGAGCAGTAGGTAAATGTCGACTATGAAACAGTACATATCAAAGACAAATAAACATGTAACGATGTAACGTTATGTCACTTAAATTTTGAACATTTGTCATTCAGTTCGTGACAAAGCATGATCAAGCTTATTACTGATGCACAAATTTGATCCCCGTAGCGGATGTACGTCGTCACGTTTCGGTTTCGTCCCCTATATTCCTCACTCTTGTTTAAATTAAACAAAAACAAAATTATTTTATAATACGTACACTTACATTAAGTTGTAATCGCATACCTACTACTACATCGTTATTTTTCCTGCAAAATATATTATCTCTTTAAGTAAAATTATAATATATATTTATATTGATATCTAATCTCGATCCATTTGAGTACATTCGAAATCGTTTCCTAAAGTACAAAGCCTCTTTAGGATTATCGAGTCCCGGTAACCATAGCTACGTATTTATTCGCCTATACTCGGCTTAGCTGACTCGTCAATGGTACGGTATCCCTATTAAATATTATGTTGAATTGTTGCGACGTCAAAGCGATCCTATAAAATACATCTGAACTCATTTTGTATATAACTTTTCCCTAATATTATTAAGATAAATGTTCGATTCACATACATTAATGTATTATAAGGAATAGACATAGGATAATAAAGGAAAAAACAAAACGTGTCGAATAGACATAGGATAATAAAGGAAAAAACAAAACGTGTCGATAATAACAAGAGTATAAAGTAATCTTATATCCATATTAATTAAATTTTTTGTGTTATTTTCGATTAGATCTTTTAATTAGTGCCTTAAACAGTTTGTCACAAAATCTTACGTCCATTTTTTGCCAGGGTGTCACCTATCCCTCATGCCATGGTATCTGGCGCATGTGGGCGCCTCCTCTAGAAAGATCTCGCCTGGCTACTCTAGCATTCTGCGGCACTTATGCTGGGATTGTCATTGGCATGCCGTTGTCTGGTGTCCTCACCGATTATATTTCTTGGCAAACACCTTTCTACTTCTATGGCATTTCGGGAGTTGTGTGGTAATTATTTAATATATATATTTTTTTCTTATTTGATGTAATTATAATTTTTATAACTTAAATAATTGCGCAGGTATGTTTTATGGCTATGGCTTGTATTCGAGAGGCCAAGCAAGCATCCTCACATTTCCGCAAAGGAGCTGACGTACATAGAGCAATCCTTAGGTACAGCATCACAAGCCGCGATGCCAGGTTTCTGGAACACGCCTTGGAAGGAATTCGCAACTTCACCACCTGTATGTAAACATTTTCAGTACTTATTAACAATTATAGTTATAGCTCTTATTTTGAGCTTTTTTTTTACAGGTGTATGCAATTATCGTCGCCAACTTCTGCAGGACATGGAATTTCTGTCTCCTCGTTATATTCCAGTCTGCTTATTTTAAAACTAGATTTAATATGCAGATTACTGAGGTAAGAATAGGATTTTTTATACTCATTTCATCTTTTACTTAAATTAAAAAGTTAATTCTCTATTAGTAAAACTTTGTTACTATTTACTACTTAAACTCATGATATTCGTCTGCATATTCTATGGAGTTAAAATTAAAGCTAATTTAAAATAAGTATGAGAGTAGAAATGAGTGAGGGATAAAGTGGTCTAGCAGTCTTTATGCCTTATGTGAATTGTGGTGATTTCGCATACGAGAAAAAAAAATGTTGATAGCGGTGAAACTTGAACAGTTACATCAACTGGATTGATTTGTTTCAACTCAATCAACTTTGACGTTCAAATAAAGTACTTAAGTTTAATTGTGCAATGTTTAAAACCTAAAAAAGGCGATTGTCAATATTTCTAGGTCAGTTGGGCTGACATACTCTATATACATGCTACATACTCTATCAAAATGCTACAATAATACACTATTAAAATTTAATATTAATGATACAACAATTACATTATAATTATATTTTATCATTACTGAAAACTTTTTTCTCAATTTCGAACAGTCTGGTTTCGTCGGCGCTATACCGCACTTGATCATGACCTCTCTGGTGCCTATCGGTGGTATGATGGCGGACTATTTGCGAAAAAACAACATTATGACAACAACAAACGTTCGAAAACTGTTCAACTGCGGTGGTTTCGGACTCGAGGCTTTCTTCTTTGTTCTTGTAGCGTATGCTGATAATAAGGTACAATATTTTATCAAATTATAATAATTTTACATTTATTGCAAATGTAAACTTAATAAAATAATAAGACAATAATTATTGATACCATTCGTACTTATGATTACCGTTCTGCTTCTGTGAGTTTTAACGTGATTTTTTATAGACTCTCTGAGCCAAGATTTTCAAATTTTTATCATAGGATCTCAAATGCCCTAATTAGACTTTATTTGTTTTACCGTGCTAATAACAGTATTATCACGTTGATACAAAGAAATTCTTTAACTTTGTGCGAAGTATAGATTTAAATTAAACTGACTAAAAATATTTTAATTTATTTAGTACGTGGCCACAATAGAACTGACGCTGGGCGTTGCATGTAGCGGTTTCGCTATATCAGGGTACAACGTGAATCATCTGGATATTGCACCACGTTATGCCTCTATTCTCATGGGGCTATCTAATGGTATTGGGACCATCGCTGGCTTCATTGTTCCCATTGTTATCGATTACATAACTCAAGAAAAGGTAAGACTTCTTTAATTAATTATTATTTGAAAATACTGTAAGTTAATAAATTAAAAGACCGTGCCTTCTCGACACTTAACTGAAATTTCGTAAATTTCATAACCGTTGGACCGTTTAGCAATCTTCAAATAAATATGTCTACTGAGACTGAAAAAAAAACCTGTTTTTTTTTAAAGATTAATTTAGATTATCATGCGCTCTCTGAATTCCAATTTCGTTATTTCATTATGAAACTAGTATTCTAAAAACGAACCAAAAAATTGCTTATATTTCAATAGCATTGAAAAAATTATATTTCAATAGCATTTGAATTCTTTGAAACCTATCCGTGCGTTCTTATCGTACTTTGAAGTGACGCTCCCTATTGAAGCCCTAGGTATTCTTGAGCGAAACAAAAAGGACAGTGGGTCGTAGCTAATTTTAAAAAGGAAATCGAGCTCGGTTTGAGTCGTGGTGTGAATTTAAAATGAGCGGGGTCGGGGTGCGCGCCGATGCGTCACGCGGCTACATTACGCGCTGAGCACTTAATTATCACCGCTTCACGGTACACTAAATTTAAGGCAGTGTATTATATATCAAAATTTATTAACTATTATCATTTGAGGGTTTTGTATTAACACATTTGTCGATTTATAATTTAATTTATAGTAACATTACCACATATTTAAATAGCAAGATAAGAAACAGCTGAAATCTTTTTAGTTTCTTGTTATTTGTGATATATTATATAATAAAGAGTAAAAAATATATACAATAAACACATAAATATTTTAGATTTTTTAATAAGATCTAGTTTTTTTTACCTTAGAAACTATTAAATTTTTACAAATAGTTATGCCATTGGTATTATTTTCTTCCACAAAAGGACAATCTAGAGAAGGCCATAACGGAATGGCGCGCTGTTTTCCTAATGGGTGCTACAGTACATTTCATCGGTATCACCATATACGGAATATTTGCTTCTGGCGAGCTGCAGCCGTGGGCTGAGCCAACAGGTCCCTATGACACTCCCCTCAAACCCGTAGATCAGGAAACTACCTTCGTAAGTAAAAATTTTTACAACTTTAGTTTACATCAGGAATGCGTGAATGAATAATATACTTGAGTATATTTTTCGGCGCAAGTTTTAATATAAATTAGAGTTAAGCAACCAGCATCAACACTGAAAACTTTGTTTACGATTGTAAAGCAAAAAAAAAAAAAAGAAATAAGAATAAAAAAAAATAATTAAAAAAAAATACTAAAAGGTTATCTTCTTTTTAGTATAAAAGCCTAACAAATGTTAAAAGTAGTCGAAACCATCTTTATCTGTATAGATTTTTATACATTATCTATTTTTAAGCTATATGCAAATTGAGGTCAAAGAAATAAAGCCTTCTCTTTGGGCTAAAAAGGGTTGAAGTCGAGTAAAAAGGGTTCAATATAAAATAGTAGCTACGAGGATAATAAAAAATAGAAGTAGCTTTATATCGATCATGCAAAATTATAGTATAGGTATTTATAAACTGGTGGTTAATATAATTATAGTACAATAAGCCCGTGTAATTATGACGCGGTATGATAAAAACTAATAATATGTTGATAGAGTTTATTGCAAAAAGATAGAGCTGGTATCCTAGGAATCTCAGCAAGAATAAGCAGGCTCAAATGGTAAGTTCTTTTGTTTATTTTAGTCGGAGAAACCTTCAGAGCCGTTAAGAGGGACGGAGCCACCAGCGTACGGCAGCATCGTGCCGCCGCGTCCACCCGCGCCGCAACAGCACGTACCTAACAATCCCTTCGTATCAGGGGCATTGTACCAGGCCGAACCCGTACAACCGCCCGCCCATACCTATGACGACTTAACCGATGACGGCACATACTAGGCCGTTTGTCTCTTCGAAGCTGGTTGTATAATAATCCTTCATTATAAAGTGCAAATTTTAAAAGGTTGAGTCATACCTGCCCAAGCTATAATGTTATGCTATTCTCTAAGTGCATCTTTTATTTGATTTATCCATTAGAAATTATTACTTGTCTAATAGATTTTTTTACTGATTTGTCTAGTTTTTATTATTTTCTTGTTATTATTTTATCAATAAAATACATAATCATTGTAACTTACGACTTATTAATATATTTTTTTAAAAGATTACGTTTCTTAAACTGTTTAAATTTACCTTTTAAGATTTTAAGTTTTTAACCATTAACGATTAATAGGCAGGTGCTTAGAAGATAACATAACCGTTCAGTGATCTCCTTTTATAGTTAGAAAATATATAATTGTTCTCAATTTAGCTCTTAATAACAAATAGTCATACAAATACTTATAATGTATTGTTTCCGCGTACAAATTTTATTAAAACGTTATCTACTTATCATTTATATTTAGCTTAGTTGGTTTTAATGAAAATAATTCATAATGCTTTTTTGCTCAATTTGTTATAAATATGTACATAACGTTATCATTAACATTGGAATATCAGTTAGCTAGAAGTTATTTTAATTTTAATATTATTTCGTTATACTGTTCAGTCAACGAGTGAGAGAATATTTATTTTATTAGTGTGTGGATATTCTTGAGTTGAACTTATTGAAACTATTCAAAAGTTTTTTTTGATCAACATTAAATTTGTAATCGACGTTTTTTTCATCATCATAATATATATAGATTCGCTCGTCCTTGTTGCTGTATCTTGTTGTTGTAAAATGTTTATAATATGTTTACGATGATATTTAATAAATCTAGGACTGTATTTCAAATTTAAAGTATAATTGTATATGTATTATAGGCGTAGGTTCTTAAATAAAATGTTACTAACGAAAGGGAAATAATGGATTCGTATAATTAATTTACCTAAAACCTTCATACACTAAAAAACAATGTTAAATTTTTTGAAAATATCATTGTTTTACCTAAAGCTTAAAAAAAAGCACATTACATTTTGCGTCGCATAAAATCATTTGCTTGCGTTTAATGTTTATTATTAAAATTATTTATAATTATACAAAAAAAACGAAAATAGATAATTCTTTTGTTTCTTTCTCTCTCTCTCTCTCTCTTAATATTTTTCTTACGAATTAAATGCATCTAATAAAATCGTAAACTTTGTATAAGTGTGTATCATAATAGCACACACGTAAGTAGTATACTTTGCATAATTACAATAGTAAAGAGGGGTACTATAAAACGATTATCAAGTAAAAATAATGAATAAGACAGACACTATTAATAATTAATCGGTACTCCACTGATCAAGAAATTGTATTTGTTATATTTCTTGTTCTTTATTATTATCTGGCTCACTCATCCCTCTTCTATCATTTATTTAATAATAATGAATTATTTATTTTTGATCGACATTTGTACTACGAACTACATACAATACTTAAGAATACACATTTAACGAAATATGTAATTATTATGTAAAATATTAATTTTACCCCCGGAAAATACTTTGTTGAAATAAGCAAGTTGATTTGTTCAGTAAATATGTTTATATAAAAAATAGTTTGTAGGTACATATGTCATAAGAAATAATGCTTAATAAAAAATAATACAAAAAAAAAACAAACATTTATCTTGTAAATAATTGTACACTTCTAAAAAAAGTAATAATCTATTTTTTATTTACTTAAGCTATTTAAAAAAGCTCTTTATAAGAAGCGTTCATAATTTTTTGTGTGTTAAACATATTTATTTAATTTGTTTATTTTAAAGTTAATAATGAGTTAAGTGGAATGACAATAAAATTTCAACAAAAGTAGCAATGTAACTTAAATACTTATTATTTTATAAAAAAGACAATAAAATTTGACTGATGACTATTTTCGATCAATAAACACTTGTTAATCAACTAAACACAATTTAATCTTAAAGAAAATGCTACATATAAACTATTTTATTTATACTTATTATTAAGCGAGCCTAGAACGTACGGATAAAATAAAATAAGATATGACAAGAAGCTATATAATATAAAGAATTTATTTGACTAATAAATGCTAAAATAACTTAAGCAAACTTTACAAGAATGTGCATTTAAACTTTTCACTCGTACTGTAATGAAATGAAAACTTTATAAAATTTTAACACAAGAATATAACTACACGCTGGATTTGACAAAATAAGTATTTAAAGAGGCTTCAAATAGTAAAATAATCGTTCTGATACACACAATAAAGAAATGTCTTTATCTTACGTATATATATAATTAACTTTCTTAAAATGCAACTTCTTCTTGTTCAATCTCGAGTCAGGCAGTCTTTCTTAAATAATTATATATTTTTATAAAATTCTCATTTATTCAACTAACAAATTATAGGTTTCACTAATTAGATAAACATGATAATAAGTATGTACATATACAAAAAGAAATGAAAATGACAATAAATTCGTACTAGTTGTAAATAAATTATTCTTATATAAATGATATTAAATGTATTTTAGACTTATATAATATCGTTCGTAGCGACGAAATAAGTAATGAAAAGAAGATAAAAATAAAAATGATATTTTTATATCATTATTTTATATACTTTATTCAAGTTTATGATTTTTGTAACATAAAATCAAAGAATAGTTTGCAACATTGTTTACTTATCCAAGTTTATTTATTAAAAACTTCAAATTAACAGTTAAATAACCAAGGGTTCAGTTAAAATTTGTCGGCAAATCGCTCATATTATACGACAAACTGAAATAATTTAAAATCCACACTTTTTTTTACACGAATGTTTTGTTAGTAAATCCTTATGGATAATGTAATAAATGTTTAGCTTTAACTACTCAACTTTTTTTTCTTTTTAATAGTCTTTTTTTATTCACAATCACTGTAAGAGTTACTTCTTACAATAATTTTGTACCAGTAACTATTTAAAATGGTCTTATTTTCCTTAATAGTATTAGTTATTATAGACGATTAAGTAAATAAGATGTAAGATTTAGTCAAGATAAATAATAAATAAAAATTTATATGAAAATAAAATAACGACAATAATTCAGCTGTAGCTGTAAAATAATCGAAGTGGTACTTGTATAAAAAGTTATTTGGACATAGGTGAGAATTATCATAATATTGTTTATTAAAACCCGCATTTATTTATATAAAAAATCATAAATACAATTTTAATTTTCGTGACACAACATATAAACAGTAAAATTTCGTATTTTTCATAAAACGTTTATTCATAAATTAGTAAAGTAATTTTTAAAATTTCTGTTTTCATGCTAAGAATCGTTAGATTGTTAGAATTAATAATAATGTAATGATTAATATGTTATTTTAATAAATCTCTACGCTGTCAATTCTGTGTTGTAAAATAATGAAAGTAAATTTCATTAATGTTACATGATCATGTAAATCTGTTTTTTTTTCAAACGACGTCATCATTTATTTAAATCATTTATTGGGAAATACTATTCAGGTTAGAGATTAATAGAAGTACAATCTGGATTAAACATTTTTCAAATATTAAGAAATGTCTATTTAAGTAAAATAAATTATGTTTATTAAAAAAAAATATTAAATTCATAATATAATTTTAAATCATAATTTTTAAAACTTAGATCTATTACGTTTTCAATCATTCTTAATTTATTGATTACACAGGCCCATAAAAAAAAAAAAGCGCTCTGTACCTTTGACCAGACCTACCTTGGATTATGTATTTCGATGCGCTGAATCCAAATTCGAGGCCAGTTTGGTCAATATACTTCCAAATTTTTTAGTATATTGCAAAAAACCGCTAAAAATTGCCGAAAATCGCGAAGAATGCAATTATGCGGGCGAAAAAGTTTTTTTTCGTACTAAATAAAGTATGTTTCTTATGTATTTCGATGCGTTGAATCCTAAACCTCAGTTAGCTTAGCTCGTCAGCCTTCAAAATTTTAGAGTAAATTGCAAAAAAACATAGAAACTCTCTATAAACTGTAAAAATGAAATTAGACAAGCGAATCACAATAATTCTCGGACTAGATAATTATAGTAATTAGTCAGTATCAAGAAAAGTGTAATGTCAAATGATGGCAGAGTTTTGCTGTACGCTAAAAGAAGAAGTAATGAAAGCAAACAGAAAACGAAAGAGCCGTTCGTTGCATAGGTTATTTGAAGACAAAATAGGTCGTTTTTGGAGGTATATTGATCAAACATATATATATTTTTACCTACATTCAAAGTTAGATTCGACATGAACTATGAACGTTAATTAAATTTCTTAAAATTTAATCTTAAAAAGACGTGGAAAAAATGATTGTAATAAGTAACTTATCTCATTGTTAGACTTTGTAGAGACCTTAAAAATGTCATAAAATGATAAATGTGATGTGATTCATACCAATACAGGGTAAGTGTAATTCAGTATGTAACAGTGTTTTTTATGTAATGGGCTGGGAATTGTGCACATAAACGTTGTTAATTATTTTGTAGAAATATGTAGATTTTTGTTTATTCACAATTGATAATTTTCACAATGTCCAAATTATGGCGAAAAGGGTAAAGATCGCCCGCGCACTTGTTGCTTGTGCACCATTTCAACTAGAAAATAATTATAATTTATTCATTGTAGTAATAGGTTAAAAACATAAAAAAAATATAAAAAAAATTAAAAAAATAAGAAAATACATTAGAAATTAGAAATTTTAAGGCAAGCTAAGGATTTATTATTATTCATCGGTCTTATCATACGATTAATCCAACGACTAGGCTGTTTTTTATAATGACAAATACGTCAAATTAAAATAGTAAATTAAATGCGTCAAACAAACGACTAATATTGATTCAAAACATTTAAAGTTGCGCAGTCGCTACATATTGTTACGTTACGGTTCGTTACGGTAAAACTTTATTTCTTTTTAGCCGTATTTGTATAAAAGTTGATTTATGTTGTATTAAACTTTAGTTACAAAAAATAAGAAATTATTTTTTCTATTATAACTTCCCAACGGCTCGGTAAATATATAATTTATCTAAAAACGTTCAGTTTAGTTATCTAATACTGTACGATAATAAGAAGCGATCAGCCCAGCCGTTTGATTTAGTGATTAATTTAACGTATGATATTCTCGCATTACTCAAGATATCTGTCAGAGAAGCTTTTTAAAGACAAACTTTTATACTTTGAAGAAGAATTAGTACCTATAATTAAATCTAGTTCATTGACATATTAGCAACATATAAATAATATTTGGTAAGACAAATTCATTACTTGTATATAAATAAATATTAATAAATATAGTTAGAATAATTTAAGACAATAATAATATTATTATACGGGTGATCTCACTCCATAAGGCTGTGTTGACAATAATAATTATAATTAAAGTGATGATGGTAAGGAATAGAATGCTACTCAGTAAGAATATTTAACATTTAGTTTCAATATATTGTTTTAAACTAATGCGATCACTATTCATATTTAAATTTAAATTTTTATTTGTTCGGGTGCTTACCGCGTTTATAATTTTATTGAGTTCCCTATATTTCGGCAATGTTTCAATCGCCATGATCACGGGGACTCCCCGTGATCATGGCGATTTAAACATATGACTATTATTTTCATAATTTAACGATTAAAATAATAAAGAACGTTACGTGATTTTGAACTTAATAGTACATCGGTAGTGTACATTAGTATTTAAATGTGAGATTATCGTTAGTGTAACTTTTATTATAATAATCTTGTATTTTAAAATACTGATAAGTATTCTTGCAAGAAAGAACTGACTGGTCAATTACCGATTAGATTCATCTTTAAGGATTTGCTTTGAAAGTCCTTCAATTCGAAGCTGTAAATATATGGACGCTTGATTCGCTGTATTCTTTAGGACAAAAATATTTCATAATTAGTTATATACTCGTACATTCCACTTTTGTTTAGTCATTTAATTAATTGTGTGTATATTTATTGTTGTTTCTTAAACAGTCGATTATATATTTTTTCTATCTTTCATTTTATTTATATATTTTCTATACTTACATAATGAAATAGAATGTTTCATTGCAAAACTTGTTTTTATCATGTTGTAATAATTCGAATCTTCATTTAATGGCTTTAATAATTATTTTGACGTTTTTCATCTTTCTTAGGTTACATCACGCTCAAGTGTAATTAGAACTTATATATACCTAAATATTAGTAAAATGTGCTTATTTTTAAAGTTAGGTTCACATAAATTAATGTAAATAGCCACACATATAACCCACAGTTTTGATTAAGAAATACGAAGTGTAGTTAAAATTCCCAGTAAATTATATGTTATAATACATTGTTAAAGGCAATGTTAAGTTTCAAACTGGCCTATATTATCGTAATAATGTAAAATACAATATAGAAATAGTTTAACGATTTATTTCATAGCTAATGTAATTGTAACTAAATAAATAAAATGAATAAGTTAATAAAGTTAATGAATAGTAAAAGTTAAATTTAGCTTTTGAAATTACACTTTGTGTTTTGAAAATAATTAGTTGCTATCTTTTATTTAAATACCTTATTATGCCTATTTTGTAAAATAATATTTTGTGAATTTAGTTCTACTGATGTAGTTACGCCTTCTAATTCATATTTTCTACTAGAATTATAAAACTGTATATTAAGATTATTATAAATATTTTGTTTTCCAAGAGGTTGAATTTGATTTAAGTTTGTTAAAAAAATTATAAAAATAAAAATTGGTAAATAGTTATCCTTAGAACGACTTAAATCGAGAATCAACTTTCTCTTAAAATGAAAAAAAAATCATTCAAATTATATAATTAATATTGAACGGGTTAAGATGAGTGAGTCAGAAAGTTATACAAGAATTTATTTTAAATGTAATAAATGCCTCTAGCCTACCTTCTTATAATGTATTTTTAAAGAAAACTCAACTTAATCTATACTTATAATATATCATTCATAATCGAGCAAAGTATAGTTAATATTTTGTAAAAAGTTTTGTTTTCGCAACCTATTAGCGATTCGCCATTTTGATGCCAACAAGAAATTTTATAGTCAATGTAAAGAAATTACTTTTGAAATATTTGCCTTTACTATCTAATATATCATATATTTATATAAAACGATAAGGTTATAAACTTAAAATGGGAAAAGAGAGAGAAAGAAAAAAGGAACATAAAAAATATATCTTGTACCTATATCGCGCATATGGCATGTAATAATACAAATGTAGGTTGAAAAATTGTTGTAGCGTATCAAAACATTTTTTTTGTTTTATATTTTGTATTTGTTTCAGTAGTATATAATTGTAATTTTTTAACGTGTAAAATGGGTTTCTTTCGTATTATTTCTGTGATCTTACTATTTGATCAACAATAGACCTTTGCAGTATTGAATGTTATTATTATAGTTTACTGCATCATAAGTGTGTTAAAGTTATTTAAATTTGAATTTTACTTAAGTTTGAATTGTTACCCTCAAAGTGTTATGTTTTATTCCATTTTGTAAATATATCCTAATAAAATGATGATATTATCTTCCCTAATACATGTTTGAAAATTAAGCAGTTGTTTCATTAATTTCCCGATTATATAATGGTTTTAAAAAGGCCTAAAATATTTATTAATGTACACAAATATATCAAAATAAAAAAATACAAAATTGAGTAACTATTTTTTAATTATGGATTGTACGTATTTAATCGATTAAAAATATCTTATAACTTCTGTCAATTTGTTTAAAGTTTTGTTCAACATAAATTTATTTTAAATGTTGAAAACAAAACGATTAAATAATTACAATCGGTTGATATGTGGTTTCATTGCATATTTTTGTCGAAGTTTACTAATTTACTAGTTATGTAGGGAAAAAAAAACAAAGAAATGATTATAAAGAAATTGATTATAATTTAAAGTAATAAATACATCACACAATACCAATAAAATATGTACAAATGTATAAGAGAATCAAGTTACTTAAAAATAAAATGGCAGTTACGAGACTAAGACTGACACTCAAAATCCCAGAGGTATTATAAATAGTATTTGTAACATAATGATATAAATTTTTATTTACCATAGCTTTCTTTCTACTAAATTCGCTAAACTGATTAAGTCTTCCTGGTAGTATGTACATTAAAATTATAATATGTATCATAATTATGAAAACTCATCACAATCAAAAGATTTTAATAACGTAAATTATACTATAATTAGTAAGTTTTTTCCCCACTTAATACGAAATCACGAAGGCAAGCAATTGCATTTATTTTATTAAAATTATTACAGGCTTAAAGCACGTGCTTATTAACTGCTTACTAACATGCTTAATCAATGATTCTTTTTTTAATTATTCTATAATATATTTATACATAGAATAATTTAAAAAAGAATCAAAAACATTCATATTTTTCAAAATCTTTTAGCAGTTTTTTTTAACTCTGAGTTGTATAAAAAATGACGATCGTTTAGTGTAGGCAGGAGAAAATTTCTTAGTAAAATTCTTTGTTACCAAATATTAAATATTCATCTTTTAAACGTTGAATTAAATAATTTAGAGATTTTTATTAATATTGTTGTAAACGTTAAAGAATTGAAAGATGTTACAAAATTCAAAAATTAAGCTACACAACTGTGCTTGTCTATAACCACTACATCATATTTGAGGTAGGAAATATGATCACTTCTTAGCACTACAAAAAATTCCTTTACAAAAATATTAGTATGTTTCAACTGCACGGAGACATAGATCTGAGCCTTCGGGATTTTCCGGGGAAGCCTCTAGCGTAGGGGGGATTAGCATTTGTAGTAACGTAGTACACACCTCTTGCTCTGAAAATTTAACAAAAAAAGTATAGTTTTAAAACACGTTGTAATACATAATTGCTCTTTTACGCAAAACCTTTTTAGGATTTTCCAAATATTAGTTCGTACTTTTTAAACAGAGTAATAGAATTATTTATTACAACAATGTATCGAGCAGAATTAGTAAACATATTACTTTAGGGAAGAGACAATCATCATAATCATCATCATAACAAAATACCCACGGAAAGTGCAATACTGAGTTTAAAGCATGCTGTCAGGTATTACACAGACAGAAGCACTCCTGTTTATGTCTGCTTCTTGGATCTATCGAAAGCATTTGACCTGGTCATGTACAACATCCTATGGAACAAGCTACAGCAGGTGGAAATGCCTGCAGAATTGATTTGCTTGCTTATTGGTATAGCAATCAATTAAATACGATAAAGTGGGCAAACGAGTACTCGGAGTAACCATATAGGTTGGAATGGGTGGTAAGGCAGGGGAGGTTGAGCTCACCTAATCTTTTTAACCTGTATGTCAATGCGCTGATTGAGGGGCTCAGCAGCATGAGGGTTGGATGCCATATTGGTGGCTTTGTTTCAATAATATCAGCTACGCGGATGACATGGTGCTGCTGGCCCCCTCTGTCAGCGCCATTAGGAAGATGCTGGGTTTTTGTGAGTCATACGCTGAGGCGCATGGATTGATGTACAATAACAAGAAAAGTGAATACTTAGTCTTTAAGGCTGGCAACAGACTACCGGAAAATATACCCTTAATAAAACTAAACGGGGCACATCTTATTAGAGTACACCAGTTCAAGTACCTAGGTCACATTGTCACAGAAGACCTAAGGGACAATGTTGATATTGAGCGAGAACGCAGGGCGTTATCGATCCGGGCGAACATGTTGGCCCGCAGATTTGCTCATTGCTCAACACCAGTTAAGATCACGCTTTTTAAAGCCTACTGCACTTCTTTCTATACGAGTAGTCTGTGGGTCAATTATACTCAGAGGTCGTATAACGCCTTGCGTGTACAGTACAATAACGCCTTCAGGGCACTGTTGGGGCTGCCGCGGTACTGCAGTGCCTCAAGTATGTTCGCGCAAGCAGGGGTCGATAGTTTCCCGGCCATTCTAAGTAAAAAGGCTAGCTCACTTTTAAGGCGAGTGCGCGGCAGCCGCAACAATGTCTTAAGGGTCATCGCCGATAGCGGGGACTGTCCGCTAGTCGAACATATGTGTGACATTACGAGGTCACTTTTAGTTATTAAGTACTAACACTAGTTATTAAGCTTTTATCTTTTATTTTTACTAACAATTATGGACCTTTTGTCGTCCGACTAATAAAAATTTTTTTTTTTTTTTTTTTTATAACCATATCAGCCATTGGTTGTTCACTACTGAACGAAGGCCTCCTACATCGACCTCATCGAAGAGAATAATTGTCACAAAAGATTTATGGTTAATAATAAATGATAAATCATTATTACAATAGTTATAAAACTAAACTGTTAACGTGCGATTAAATATTAGGAATGGATATAATTGGGTTAAATTCAATGTTTTACGAAGGAAGTTACTGTAACCTATTTATACGAGTAACCGGTCGTAAATCGTACTCAGTTCTTTGACTTCTAACTTCATATTTCAGTTCATTTTTATATAGTACTGTTTATGTCGGATGTTTTAATATATTTATATAAATATAATCAATGACCAAATATTCGCGTCGTTTTGCTTCGCTTCAGGCTATTGCAGTCTATTACTGGCCATAGGCCCCCTTAATTTTGCGCCAAATATCTCGGTTATCGGTAATTCTCATGTTAAGGAATGAGGAGGAAGTTGACTAGAATCTGCTCGCTGTGATTCCTGAGCCCCAATTCACGTGGTCCGACCTTCGATTCGCCGTGGTTTTGTACTCCCACTTTCGTACTCTCCCATAACACGTTTAAGAAGGCCGAATTAGTACCATGTATGGCTTTATTGTGAAACTTTTTTATCCGTCAGTCGCCTCTTACGACACCCACGGGTAGAGAAAGTAGTACTATAAGATGTACTACTGTATATAGTAGTACTATAAGATGTACTACTATGTACAGTATAGCACCGGCAGGATAGAAATCCTGCCGGAGCCATACGGCAATTTATTATCATATAAATATTTTTGAAATTTTTGATGCATTATTAAGCTGAAGCTTTTTAATGCCTCGCCTAAGATATATTTTTTCTTATGTTTTAAAAATCTGCATTTTTATGTTATAATGGGAAAAGTAAAAGATTTATTTGTTTGCAATTGCTTAACGCTTAATCCACTTCTAAAAAACACTAATAATATTGCATATTGTTTAGTGTAATTTGGAATAATACGTATATTATATATTTACTTAGGCGTGACATGCTCTCCCATGAGCACGTACTCCGTGTCCTTGGGCTCGCACCAGCCGATGAGGTACGAGAAGAGGTTCGGACAAGGGCCAGCCCAGAAACCCACGCGACTGTTGATTGACTCGATGAAGTATGGTGTTACTTTGGTGTGATCACACGATAGAGTTTCTGAAATTTTCAGAAAATTATTATCTTCGGAATATTAAATATTTGTACATAGATTATAATAATAAAATAACAGCAAATTTAAAATGTATACATTAAACAATTAGTGTGGTGAACTAAATAATATATTTTTATTAAAATTGGCAATCCATAAGTGTTACAAAATAGTTTATAAAATTTTAGTTAAACTGATTTCTAGCAACAAATATAAATTGATTTGCGGAATATAGATACTCTATCACTTATACAAATGTGTATCCACATGTACATCATCTCATTGGAACAGCGTGACGGCTTAGGCTTCAATTCATTCAGCAGTAATACAATTGCACTCATGTACATATCCTCCTCCTATACATACGTATCTATACTTATATCATTATTATAATACTGGTGAAGTTGTTAATATATTTTTCATTAGAATGATGTTAATCAAAGTTATAAGCATAAATCATCAAAATATGCATCTTTAGAGCGTACTGCGTAGCAGTAATTATCTAGGACGATTTAATGTTTCATGAATAAATATAGCGCTATAGTTACATCTATCGTGGATGTTATAAACTACGCGCTACTCTATTACTACTACCTACATTTTTCAACAACACCTATTATACAGTCGGTATGTGAAGGCAATATAGTTTTGATATCTAAAAAGAGGTGGCGCTGTACGACTAAAAGAATTTTTATCAAAACGACAACTACTGAATACTGTAGTTGTAAGTACCAAAAATAAAATAAAAAATTTAAATGAGTAACCAAATTTAATAACGAGAATTCTTACGGAAAATTGTGTCATGAGCGCATCCTGGCTGGCTGGAACCACCATTTACGTAAAAATCAGCGTGTCCGTTGGGACCCCACTGGCCAAGGATTCCTGCGCCAGTGTGCAATATGTCCACAAAAAGAGCGTCAGTGTAATCAAGGTCGCGTGACCTATTATTGCCCATGTAGAAGAATATTGTTGGGTCGAGACCTTAAAAATAATATCTTTATAATTAACCTTTGAGTATGACCTTTGAATTACCTTCAGTATGTACGATGGCAGTCGTCAATATTATTTTATGAAAAAAAAATATACCAGTGATCCTTCCAAGCTTTCCCTCTGTTAAATGGTTGGCTACAAGGCCAAGGATGTGTGCACCAACACTGTATCCAATAGTATGTATCTTCTCTGGCGGAACTGACTTAACTGGGTGGTATTGTAAGTATTCCACCAGCTGAGTTATACACATACTAGCGAACCGAGGGGCCCATTCTATCTGAAACAACGAGAAAATATCCTAAAGATTTTGAAGCCAACCTCAATAGATATTAAAACAAATAAAATTCTAACACTGAATGGCAGAGAATGCACAGATCTCAGAGTTTGTTTTGATGGACGTTTTGTAAATGAGATCCTTATAACACATCGATCACTGGTCATTTGTGTATTGGATTTAGATCTTCAACAGTAGGTATTCCAAAAAAAGAATAATAACCGACTTCAATCGTTTTATAACGATTCATTAAAATGAAATGACGGAATTCTTAGAAGCGAATTGAGACTCTCCTTTTTTGTAGTCTAAAAATAAGTATCAGTGATTGTTGTTGTTGCCTTTAAAAAAAACACCTATATAACTTTTAAAAGTTATAATAGTATTTGAACTTAATTTCAATTAAAATATTTCTAGCTTCAAAAAGATGATACTTTTAATTGACTAGGCATTACCTACATTAAAAGAAAAATATATCAAATTTATATTGAAAAACTTTATAAATGTACAAGAATAATAAATAAAAATGGCCTAACAATTTGTATTATGTTATTTTCAACATAATTTCCTTTTACATTTTGACCTTCAAAGAGCTGTTTCTTTAACCGCAAGCTACACAGCTACCGCAACACTAAGGTCTTAATTAAAAATTTACATATCTACGCATAAAATCTCTCTATAAAATATAAGAACGGTCTCGTATGTGTGTGTGTCGGATTTGCACATGAAGGGTTCCATGCAACCGTACAATTTTGTGCAAATTACCCAACATTAAGTTAATAATCTCGACAAAGCATTCTCGTTAATTTTTAATTTAATTTAATTTTTGTCATTTGGTATTTATTATAGCGACTGAAACAATACATATTCTATAAAAGCTAATAACGACTTCCTTGGTACCTACGGTTCCAAAGATAAAGCTTTTTGACAGATGCTATTAGTAATAGAGTTCCGTTGACACCCTTTTGGTACGTTACCCAAAAATTTAATTTATATCTAATGAGTAGTTAAGTGCTTATTTCTCAATTTGACAAAAAATAAACGCCTCTAATGTGAAAAACTATTTGGAATTCTAAGAATCAATAAGCAATATTGTTACTATTCATTCACTCCTTCACGCTGGTTGTCTGGAAGAGATCGCTGCTTAGCGATAAGACATTAGCATACAGATAGCATTTTTAAACATAAGTCTATTATTTTATACTTAAGCAATTTATTTCTTTTCTGTATATGTATAATAAAGAGTAAATAAATAAATAAATATTTAAAATAATTTTGATTTTGGAGGTTTTTGGTTTTTATAGAGAAAAAACTAAATGATCATGAATAGATTAGGTCCTATCAACAGCAAGAATATTTACACCATACTTGAAAATAGTACCTAGTTAATTTCATAACAAACTTAAAAATTCAATTACTTTAGACTAGGAATAATAACCTGACTGAGACAAGGCTCCTTCACGAGTGTCCCGTAATCTACAATGATAATATTGTAGTTGCCTCGTTTGAAGTACGCATTTCTCATGTCGGTACTAGGAGACAGATTTCTCCCTCCGCCGAATCCATGCACAACGATCTTGGTAGGATGTTTTGGATTAAATTTTGAATTTGTCAGAGAATTATCATCGAGCGTGTCTATTAACTCTCCTTTCTCTTGCGTTGTTCTGAAAATGAAATAAAGAATAAATATTATAAAATAAAGTAATTTACCTTAAATAAATTTTTCCTCGAGATTGCATGCAAAAACAGTTGACTGTTTATAGATTAAGCTTTTAAAATATACATTTTTATTATTAATGAAAATATATATATTTTTTTTATTATTAATGTTACATTAGAAAAGTTATATTTTAATTCGTCAAGGATGATGAAGATTGCGTAGGGCAAAAAAGTAGTGAATAGAATAAAAAATTTCTATATATTCACTTTAAAATAGATTAATATTAAGCCAAAAAAATAAAAAACTAACTTGTGTATAGAAGAATAACTTTATCGCTAAAATTATTAATAATAATTGTAAACCCACATTCTACATAGAAATAAAAAAGAAGTTGTAATAAAAGTAACATTTGCACTATATAATACATACTAATGCTGTGAATAAAGAAATACTTTTTTCGTATGTAACATATAAATATGAATGCAACAATTAATTTTGGTACAAAAAGGAGAAGAATTTGTTTATCTATTAACTTTTAGCTACTAATTTTATAATTTTCTTTATTTCACCATATTCTTCACCGTTCTGGTGTAGTGGTGCGAGTAGTCACCTAAACGCCAGTGGTCGTGGGTTCGATTCCCAATCGAGGTTGATATTGTATTTGTGCAAATATTTGTTTCTGTCGGAGTATATGTCCTTGTGGATCTCCTCATCGTGCTTCGAAGAGCACGTAAGGCCATCAGTCCCGGTTGTTGTCATAGAGACCTAATAACGATCGTTACTGAGGATAGATATATTATCCGCCAACCCGCAGTGGAGTAGTGTGCTGGATTAAGCTCCAAACTTCACCTATATGAAGAGGAGGCCTTTGCCCGACTGTGGGACGTTTACAGGCTGATTCAGACAAAAATAGAACATTGCTATAAAATAAATATTCGAAACAAAAAGTAAAAAATAAAAAAGAACAGAATAAATAAATTTCCAAGATGCCAAAATTTTATTAAAATTATATTCATAATTCTGCTAAAAAAAGGTTTGAACTGTGTTACTTCATCGCGAAGTTGGTCTGATTATCTGATATCTTTAAGTATAAATAATCTGTAATCCAAATCAAATTTCAAAACAATGTTAAAAATAAATTAACACATCTAGACCACATCATACGTACCATGCTACTACTAATTAAATAATCAAATACTGCTATTTTAATAATTTAATATGCTATTCAATTTAACTTTGAAGTTTGAAAAAACGTCACATACAAAATAAATGATACAATAAATTAATACAATTTACATTCACTTTTAAAATGACTGTTTCCGGGAGTAATAAAAAAAAAAATTAAGCTTGTTGTGAATAAACACGTATTTCTACTTTGTCTCGAATGTCACCATGCTAAATAATAATTAATTAATTAGCAGAAATAATAATTAATATAAATAATTAATTATAATTATTATTTAATTAGCAGAAAAAAATAAAAATACTACATTACAAAAGTGTAATGATTAAGTAGGTGTAAAAGTCTAATTGTGTTTTGTATTAAATAATATGATCCGTTTTGTTTATTAACTATCTTTTAGTAAAATATTGAAACATGTTTGTAAACATTACTTTAGTTTAATGTATTGAATCAGCGTATAAATGTTCCACGTCTGGGCACAGGCCTCTTCTCCATACAGGAGAATCGTTGGAGCTTAATTCACCACGCTGCTCCGTTGCAGGTTGGCGGATATTTTCGCTATTATGAGTAACGTATGATATCATGTATGTGACAACAACCGGAACCGACGGCTTCCGAGGTACGGTGAGAATACCCACAAGGACATACATGAAGACCAAAAATAAATATTTGTACAAATTCAAATATTTGCTCCGAGCGGGGTGCGAACTCGAGACCGCCGGTGTCAAGGGGGCAACTCACACTACAACACCAAAACCTTGGCAATAAAAAAAGTAATTATTAAAAATATGAACAAAGAGTCGTTAAGATAAAAAGTATAAATTAATGAATACGAATGATTATTAAAAACAAACCTGGTGTAAAGATAATATTGCATGTTTGGATGTGGACATCTGAATGGTGGTGGAATGCACGACCCTGTCTTGAAGAGATCCCTGACTGACTGGGGCTTCTTTTCTTTGCCATCTTTTAATGAATTATCTTCCTGAGATTTCAATCCTGAAAACAAAGTATAATACAATAAGAATGACTTCTCAAAAAAAAAAAAAAAAAAAAGAAAACGCTATTTAATAAAACAATTATGTGCTTTGCAAAAATATTAGCACCAATCACTCATTTTATTTATGAACTTGCTCTGGTCGCGACATTGAAACAACAATACTAACAATAAACTTACTACAAATATATGTTTAGAAAATATATAATTGAAACTTGTATCTAATAATTAATAAAAAATAAATAAATAGGATAGGTTCAAAATTATAACGATATCGCATTGATCTATAGGGTTTTTTATACATCAATGCGATACCGTATGAAAATCATAATAAAGTTAAAAAATACTAATTAACGAAATGCTAACTAACGCTCATAACACATATTTGAGACCAAAATACAATTTACGTATAATTTAAAGACTGAATATACTAAATATACATAATATTTTCAAAATTTTTAAGAATATAATAAACTCGAAATATTACAAAAAGGTGGTCGTAACTTTATCTATGAAAGATTCGTACATATATAATTGAAAATGTTAGGAATATGTTCTAAAATTTGTAAAATTGCGGTATACTAAAAACTTTTTTTGAGTAATAACTGTTTTGAATAACAATGTTAAATCTTTTTGCTCAATTAGTCATTAACTCATTACATATTACTATATTTAAAAAAAAATCACAGCGGGATTGCAATTTAGTTGTGTAAATATTGCGTTCGTGGACATTTCGATATTATAGTACCGCGTTGTATGTTTGTAACATTAATTGGTGGATGCAAACTGTATTCATATTGCATAACGTTTTTACCGCCAGAATTATTATTATTATCCATATTGGATACTAACTAATATATTTGTAAGTAATGTTTTTATCACCTTCTGTATAATTTTAAAAATAAATATAATTTTTGTTTATCTTATGTTGAAACTACACTATACTGTTAGACCTCGTTACGTATTACTTTCTTAGGAAACAACATTATGACAAAAGAATTATACATTTGTGATTCATAACGATTTATGAAATGGCTTAAACATTGTCTTCAACTTGGCGGAAGTACGTGTAAAGGTATTTAGGTAAATGTATTGCTTTGTTTTGGATCTCGAGCAGTCAGAGCGTAAAATGGAGACGGGTATTGCTTTATTCGTGACCACATTCAGACAAAGCCTAGGTACTTGTTCTTAACGGGCACTAATTAACGGATTTCCTTAAATACATGCACATAATTATTTAGATATTTTTATAATGAAATATTTTGATGATAACGATCATTATTATTACTAAAACTAATAAGCCTGTTAATTTATTTCTTCGTTAATTTGCTTTATGTATGTTGTTTTATTTATTTGTATGATTAAACACACCTTCAAATTAAATCTTAAAGATTTTTTTAGAAACGAAACTCATATAAAATTATAAATTCTTGTCTTAAAACATAACGTTTCGATAGTTTATAACAGTGGAGCTATAACCTAGTAAACATTAATAACATTTATGAATACATCGATGTTTTAAATTCATCTCTGTCTAAATTATTTTTATTTTTTCTATATACGATGAGATAAGATTAACATAACGGCAATCGATCTATTTATCTACCTACATATTCTGGGCAAAGAGAATATCTAGATACAATCAATTGGAAGAGCTTGTTCAAATTAAAGCAGGTTTTTAATTTACTCAAAGAGTACACGAGGCCCTACCTTATGTTACCTTATTTATGGTATTATAAATGTTATTAATAATGTTTATGTAAAATGTGGCTCAATTTCCATATTTATATAACTAGCACCAGCAAATTGAGTGATTAAATAAAATAAAATTAAAATTAACTGTTTCACCAAAAACGAAAAGTGCCGTTTAATTTTCTTAAAAACCTTTATTTTTTATTAGTAAAGGCACATCATATAATTATGTTAAATTGTGTTTTAATATAACTGAAATACTTCTTTGATGGAATTTTTCAAAGAGTAGTTACTATTACTAGCGCTTGTACCTCAAATTCTTATGCCAGCTTCCTATCTCTAGATATAATACTATGAAGTGTTAAAAATCTTTCAGAACAAGAAAATAATAGATACTTTGTATGAAAGTTAGGTGACTTTTTATTATTATTTAAAAAAATATAATATTTAAATATTATTTTTATTTTTTATAATTTAATAAACCAGTTTTAATTAAATTCAAGTCTACTATCTACAAGTTGTTAAGCCTGGCCTCTGTATTTCCCAACAAGGTCTTTATGTAAGCTGCATAATATTATTAATGTATTGAAAAAAAAAACCACGCGATTTTAACTGGTTTAGTTAAAAACGTACCTATAAAAAAGCTTTTATAATTATTAATTTTTTTATTCAAGAGATTTTTATTAATGTAATTTGTTTTATGACTTATAAAGTAAAAAGCTATGCATTGTTTATTTTACAATTTAAATTATATATATATATATAGTATAAAATTGTGTAGTACAATAAGGACTACTTACATCATTCATAAATTATAATTTATAATGTACCTACCTATATGAAAGCATAACACGTATTGTTTAGAGAGAAGAAATACATTCAAATTACTATTTACACCAATACAAGTAGAAGTAGGAGTATGTATATTAAGGTTTATTAAAAAAAAACTTATTAGGTACATAAATAATAATTTATAAGTTAAATTAAAATTTTAAGTATTACCTCTTCAATTTATATTGGTGTAGAGAAGAAAATTATCACAATCTCGTCGCTATTTACAGGTTAATTAACAATCAATATTTTTTTTAAATCAATGAACCAATAAATGAAATACAAATTTTGTATATATAACGATTACATTTTATCTATAGATCCTTTGGAGTCTGCAGAACTATTGCCACTTGATGTTATTTTCAAACTTGTTATCAACAAACTGTCAAAATAACATGGAAACGTTGTTTGTACACATCTCATGAAAAAACAATACCATCTAAAAACAGTTACAATGACGAGAACGATGACATGAGAAGTTTATGTAATTGCGTATCTGGTTTCCCACACGTATGTAGTAAGACCTATCTGGAAGTGGATTCTCTCTCGTATTAAGTATCATATTTTGTTGGTTAGCAAATTCATTATCATTCAAAGTATGACAGGTCACCAAACTTTCACTTACGAATAGATTCACTTTTAAAGCAAACAGACACAATCTAGTTATACTAGAATAAAACAAACATAAATTACATAATTGTAAAGATTATCATTTTTTACTCGTGATTTGTTTGTTTTCGGCTAAAAAGGTGAATATGTAAATGTAATATGAATGTGTATGTATGTAATTTTTGTAAACATTGTTAGTTTGTAATATATCTTTTGAAAACCATCAAATAATCAACTGGTTAAAAAAATGACAGCTATTTCCATCTGACAAGTCTTAAAAATTATTGTTAACTAACGTGATCAATGTTTTTGTGCAGCAAACAAGGATATCAAATTAACGTTTTATAAAGAACCAATATTAAGCTAACGATGGCACTCTAAAGCCCGGATAATTATCAGATCAAAAAAAAATCGATAATTATCGGATCAAAAAACAAAATATCTATAATTATTGAATGAAAAATTGTCGAGTAGTTACGGTAATTATCGCACACCCCTATCGTTAGTACAATACGCTAGCGCGATTCAGCAGTGACTAGCATGAATTTTTATATAATAGTTATTCTTATTATTTATGAACTACTTCTATTATATTAATTATATAAAAATAACATATTCTCAATTCTGATACAGTATTGAACGCACATTTTATATAATTTTATGCATGTATTTTATATTGTAGATTATTTTATAAAAAACAATGAAAAATAGATAAATTTTCTTTCACATTACTCTGCATTACTGAAAAGTAAAGCATAAATATTTTTCGGAATATAGTGAAACAAAAATTTCATTTACTTAAAATGAAATCAAATTATTCTTGATTCGAGAAAATGGTTTTTTAATGTATAATTCATTTGTTTCGATCGAAGATAATATAGTCTTGAACCTAGACGACCGTTCTGGTGTAGTGGTGTGAGTAGTTGCCTGAACACCGCGCACTGGCGGTCGCGGATCGGATTCCTGCTCGGGACCGATATTTGTATTTGTACAAATATTTGTTTCCGGTCTGGGTATATGTTCTTGTGAGTCTCCCCATCGTACCTCGGAGAGCACGTAAAGCCGTCGGTCCCGATTGTTATAGACACCTGATAACGACCGTTGCTCATGGTAGAGAAATTATTAGCTAATCCGTAGTGGAAAAGCGTGGTGGATTAAGCTCCAACCCTTCTGCTATATGGAGAAGAGGCCTTTGCTCAGCAGTGTGTGGTTTACAGGTTGATACAGTACAGAACTAAGTCAAAATGTTATCGGTCGAATTGATTAAGTCTCTCAATCTAAGAAACAACAATTCAAGACAAGAATATCTTAAAGTAAGAAAAGTGGAAAAAAATTTAGATATTTTAGCTAGGTCTTGGTTTAAGACTGGCAAACCAAGACTTGTTAGATAGGTATTGGGTGGATCTTGGCTCAAGACTGATCAACCAAGACTTGTCAGTTGAGTAGTGGGCCAGTCATGGGCCAGTATTATTAGGCCGAGTCTGGGCAACCCAGAATTGTGCCAAGACTGACCCCGTTGTTTATAATTTTTTTCCGACTAGGGTAGTCGTACCTACAGATTGTGAATGTTGATACGATACCAAGCGAAGATTTTATTGGGAATATTTTGCGTCACAACTTGCTTCGAATTGAACGATTCGTAATCAAAAAGAATTGTTTTCTGCGAATGTCGATGGCTCATATATGTATGTATATATTATATATGTTAAACTGCCAAAAGTCCGCGTCCATCTGAGGTGATGAATTTTTACGAGAAGTCAAATTATATCTATTAAACAGTAAAATTGTAGCAGCATGTCACATTAAGCTTCAACACATTTCCTTCATAGAGACAAATCTTTGCCCAGAATTGAGATGTTTACAACTCTTTGTTTCATTGCTATTTTTGTCTTTGTATATATAGGAATTCATAGCATCTATTTTATTACTTAAGCACTAATTTTGATTTGTAAGAATAAAACTATTGTTGGGGAAGACATTGTAGTCTGTAACAAAGTTTTTTATAAGCATTTATAGCACAGGCTGCAGGGTTTTTAATTTAATTCTACTTTGAAAACAATAAAATGTTATTATTATACATATATAGACTGTAAAAATCCAGTATTTTTACATGAATAATGATCACTTACTTGTTTTTCAAATTTAGAACAAAACATGTTTTAAGTATTTCAGCATCTTCGTAATTAAATTTTCTCATCCGTGTCCATGCTAGTGATGAAAGAACAGCTTTGTAATTTACCTTTAGATGCCTCGTAGTTTACACACCCAGAGTTATATTACTAGTATATTAGTTCATGTTTATAAAATATTTAGATCCAGTTTCGTGTTTCAAACATATTTCATAACGTAGATCTTTTCTCAACATATAATTATGTTAACAACAGTAAATTATTTTTTAATTTAGGCCAGTAGAGTATTTTGTATTTTTCACCATATGAATAATTATGATAGATTTGTAAATATTTGGCATTGAAGCATATTGCGTAAATCTACAAGCTTCTGTACATGGAAATGATTCGTAATGACACATTTATTTATTAGTATTCATTTTTTTGTTGAAAGTGTAATGTTTCGAAAGTATACTTTGAAAATTTCAGACAAATCTGATCATTATTTACGGAGATAAGTAATTTTGAATGAAGCCGCCTCGAACGCATGAAAGTAGGTAGGGAGCTGTAGCTGTGCGCTATACTACCTAAAGGACTTTTTGTTGTCGTTATACTATTTTGTATTGTTATATACATATATATTTAGTACTAAACTAAACAAATGAGTAGAGTAGACAAGACAAATTGTATAATTTTTAAGCCAAGACACAAGAAAAGAAAACGAGATGATGGTGGAGCGAGGACGTCAGCGAGAAAACTACCTTCTACACTCTACACGATCAAAATGAGTCTGACGTGCCAAAGATGGATAGGTACAGTTAATTTTAGAATAATAAATGTTATTAATGTTTTTACGGCGATCACAAGTTTGGCAAAATGTGCAAAGTGTAACAACAAAATAGCTTTTGACATATGCGAACGTGCACTTGGTTCTAACATATATCTTGTGTGTGATAAGTGTAATCCTCAATACATACCATCGTGCGATTTTATAAAACATTCTTATAAAATTAACCATAAATTTAGAGGACGCAGAGGAAGGGAAAGTATATGGTCCTGAAATAGAAGACTCAATGTAAGTTCGAATTTTTTCTTTATCTGCATGCAATGTTAAATTAATGCATGCGTTTATCTCGAAACTATGTTTTCGAAACTAGTGATCACTGTAACTTTAGCATGGCTATAAGAACTATACTGTTGAAACTTGGTAAGTAGATGTATTATGTGAACCGCATTAAGATTTTCACACAAAAATAGAAAAAAAAAACAATAAATTTTGGGGGTTCCTCATACTTAGAAATGAAACTAAAAAAAAAAAATTATCTATGGGTTCTATGGCTAGGTCTTCAAAAATGATATTGAGGTTTCATATATCATTTTTCTTCTAAACTGAATAGTTTGCGCTAGAGACACTTCTAAAGTGGCAAAATGTGTGTCTCCACCCCCTGTAATTTCTAAAATAAGAGAATGATAAAACTAAAAAAAAATATATGATGTACATTACCATGAAAACTTCCACCGAAAATTGGTTTGAACGAGATCTAGTAAGTAGTTTTTTTTATATAAAAAATATTACACTATTATTAAAACATCGATCAAAGTTACAACGAACTACAAGAACTTTTATATGATGTTACTTGCTGCTACGGAATCGTTCATGGGCGAGTCCAACTCGCACTTGTTTGTTTTGATTTCATATGATCCAGTGACGGTTACAGTGATTACTGTCAGCCCCTTTTGTTTGGGCCTCTCGCAAAGTTGCTGCACACCGCGCCTCCTTAATTTTTTGTAACGAGAATTTCAGAATATCTTCTTGAAATATATATCTTTTATGTGAAAAGGAGGATTAAATTATTATTATGAATAACCAAAAAAAAACCTGAAAAATCGTACATGTATAATTATCACAAACAAACGTAATATTTCTACTCTATAATGTACGAACAAGTTTTTTATGAGAAAAATACATATGAATGCATCATTGGTAAATGGTTGAATTAATCTTAAAATTATATGTTCGGGGTAGAAAAAAAAAGGGAAATGTCTAAGAATAAGGTAACATAATACGCAAGCGCAGTAAAGAAACTTAGTTAATTTAGTTAAAAAAAAGAAACTTAGTTAAGAAACTTAGTTAATTTGGCTAGCTTTTGGGAGAAGATGCCATTGCCCAACTATGCGACTATTCACAGGCTAGTGCAAACTCACACGTTTGATGATTGGACTAATGACTTTCCTCGATAAAAGTGGTTAATTGTCTTTAAATTTGAAAAGCTTCGATTCAACAAATACATTTGCAAAATTACTATAGCATGAATATGAATGCTAACAACACCTTTATAAACGTGAGGCTAACTCGTAAAATAATGATTTTTTTTATGTTCGTTTCTAAATTAAGAAATAATTAAGCTAACGAAATTGTTAATAATACATAAATTATAAATCCGAAAATTATAGAACATTAAGATCTACATTTGTTCATGTGTACAAATAAATAAAAATAAAAAAAAAAATTCTTCAAGCATAGTAGAAAATATTGTATTAACGAAAAATAGTTATTCGCATTGCAACCCGTATTCAATGCCAAGTATTTTATTAAAGAAGAAACACTGCTGCATTAGAAACATGAATAAATTTACATACGTATTTCTTAAAAATTGCACAAAAGTTATAATTTACAATTTCGACACAATTTATGGTAACGTTAATGACAAAGATTGCTTTAAACGTGTAAAAACATATTGATATATATTGCTTAATGATAAACAAGGCTATTTTACAACCTTGTGAATTGAAAACTGGTATCTACGCCCAGTGGAAAGCACACATGGATCAAAATCAACGGGCTCGGGTTCAATAGCACGGTTAAATTTTAAATACCACTCCGCTGTAAAGCAGCATAGCGGAATACGAGTATACCTAAAAATTTTAAGGAGAAAGCTCCTTAAAAGCAAAAGAGACCAAAAGTAGAATTATTACAAGTTCTGCAGTATAGTGCAGTCGAACAAACAGCAAACAACAGAACAACATCTATTAGCATAATATGTAGTTACTCGTAGGAGAAATTATTTAATTTAATTAAAGATCCTAATATTTTTAGATATATTTTTAGAGAGAGAAAAATTACTTAAATTGAATATAATTATTAGTTAATAAGTTATTTTAATAAACTATCTATATGGCATATACTTCTGGGCAAAGACTTCGCCCAGAATTGAATTTCTTACTAACTCTATCTTCTTTTAAATGTTTAATAGAGGTTGAACCCTTAACCATTGTGTTATTGACCTGTTAAGTGTGTGTGTTAAAAATATAAAGATATAGTCAACCTGCTCGTCAAGATTTACTAATATTACATAAAACCGAATATTTAATTGCTTGTAATGTTCTTATTTCAGAGTTTATTGACCCGATTTTGAAAGTTTTGTTTTCGAAACTTGCTCTTTGATGTTTTAGGCTATACTAATAAACGTAAAATTAAAGGTGAAGGCTTGAAAACAAGTGAATAGGTCAACTATATAGGTAATATCCCCACACAAAAGAAATAGAATCCCTAATATTATAAATATGAAATGTAAGTTTGTTTGTTACGATTTCACTCGAAAACTACTTAACCGATCATCATGAAACTTTGTACATAATTATATTCTTAGAAGTTATTTTTTGGTCGCGATAACGGACATTCACGCCGGCGAAGCCGCGGGCAGAATCTAGTATACCATAAAGTCAACATTTTATATTAAACAGTTTATAAAAAAATATTTTTTTCCGAGTTAAAATCCCTAGTAATATGAGCATGTTCAAGGTCAAGTGTAAGAAAGTGACGGTTAAAAAACCAGGGCAATTGGTATAAAGATCACTAAAATGCGCTAATCCACTCAAGATTTGGTTTTTTTTTTTTTTACACAGACATACTGTGTAAAAAAAACAGTGACCTTTAAGTGTTCGATGTTAATAAAAAAAAAAATATAATAAATATAAAAAAGTGCTTAAAATATAAGATATTTATTTATTCGTTCGCATACCTATATGAGTTGCGAGACTAAAACCCGATTACGCAATGAGTGTTGGCCGACTAACTTTTGTAACGTAACCTACTCGGAAGTAGGCGCATTGTGTGAAATGCGCGCGCGCAACGCATCTAGACTGTATTTAACGCATCATTTCATTTTAGAGTAAATAAGTATTATGTATTTTTATTTATTATTATTTCAAAAGCAAAATGTATTATTAGAAATATTTTATTTTTCATTAATTTTATATTTAATTCTAGAAACAAAAGTATGCTTAAAACAAAATTTTGATGAAGTGATATCTTATTATTTATTAAAATTCTAAATTTAACATAAAAAATATTAGTTTAAATAAAAATGTTTTTATTCAAATTAAATTTAAATAACTATAATAATAAAAAGATAACGATGGAAAGAAATTCAGTTTAAAACAGTGTAAAAATTAAATTATATAT
This sequence comes from Euphydryas editha, assembly GCA_036937285.1. Classification (NCBI taxonomy): domain Eukaryota; kingdom Metazoa; phylum Arthropoda; class Insecta; order Lepidoptera; family Nymphalidae; genus Euphydryas; species Euphydryas editha. Next base: position 10,201,639 of record JAUPFZ010000011.1, read on the forward strand.
AAATTACATTATTACTAATAATTTTATAATTATAATTTACCAGAAAATTGTAGGACAGATATTCCAAGAATTAGAAGCCACTGCGCTCTAGCCACCATTTTTCATTAGTAGAAAAATATACATCTAATTACAACAAAAAAAAAACACAGATAACACTACAGAACTTTTACAAAAAAAAAATGATTGATCGTCTCTTGAAAAAAGTTGGTATATTATATTAAAAAAAAAAAAAAAAAAAAAAAACAGTAAAAATTAGCAACCACGTGATATTCGACACTTTTCGGAACCCTTATACGTCCACCACGTACGTTCTCTATTAAGTCACTGAGAGCGAAAGTGACTGCACAAACCTTGTCGTGTACTAAGTTCCTCTTGCGAAAACAAAGATATGACGAATTCCATGCAAAGCATATTATTATAAGCACTTCGCCAAATTACAGTAATTTATGGAAATCATTCATATCGTTTCCTAATGACAAAATCATAACGAATGTTTACGTTGTTTTGTTTCTGTGAAATTATATAGTGTCAATGATATCGTTAATATTTTATTTATCTTTTTTAACAATCATGTTTGTTTTTATTTCCAAAAAATATTTATTTAAAGAAATTTATCAACTTAAAGTGAATTCGTTCATGTTGTAAGCAGTAGTGATGCAAAAAAAAAAAATTAAATAAATGAGAAATTACATGTGCAAGTTAAGTCCGTAAGATTGGCTGAAAGAGATCGCTACCTAGAGATAAGGTTGCGAAGTAGTAAATTTTAATATTTGATGTATAATAAAGTATATAAAAAGTTAAATTATGTTTTCATAAAAAATATCATCTGTATATTTTCTTTATTAATTATATTGTATTAGCCTTTTTTCTATAAAAACTCAAATTAAGTTAATGTTGATACATACAAATATTACACTATTATTATGCAACGGTAGTGTTATTGGCAACCATTACCACAATCTTAATTCGTAAAATTATATAAAAGTCGAGGTCGGTTCTTTGTATTTTAAAGAACTTATTTTTTTTAAAAAATCTTTGCTCGTCTTACGAATATTTATTGTTATCGTTAATGATATAACAATGTAAACGAATATACCTTTACGCTGTATTCAGCGTATTTATTCAAGGAGAAAGAATACTCGTTACATATACCTACATACTCTAATTCGGCACCATTCGTGTGCCTTCTTAGTTAAAAAATAACAATAATTGGTATAATTAATATACAAACATATAATCATGCAACCACACAATAGGCTTACGCTAGAAAACATGCTATTCGCACTAGTTGCATTATTTCAGTTTCAAATGGATATGAAGCTTTTTTTTTAAAAAGGCAGGCTCTCAAATTTTCTAATTGTATAATTCGAGTGTCAACCGTTTTGGCCTAGTGGCGCGAGTAGTCGTCTTAACGCTGGCGTTCGCGGGTTCCCGCTCGGGGCAGATATTTATGCAAAATATTTGTTTCCGGTCTGGGTGTAGTTCTTGTGGGTCTCCCAATCGTGCCACGGAGAGCACGTAAGCTTTAAAGCGACGGGATCGACGTGTTCCGTTATTATTAGTTAGTTAGACTCAGCCAGTAAGAAGTCTTTGTTTCTCTTTATGTATTAATGCGATGACAATTTCTTAATAAAGGGCGTCACACGCGGTGAAGATACTATAATATTTTATCTTAAGATACCTGGATATAAAATATTATAGTATCTTAAGGTATCACACACGGTTAAGTTACGATAATATATCTGCTCGAATCATTTTCCCTTCACTAGGGGAGGAGTCCACACGTACCTACATTTCTTCACTGCATACATATACATGGTGATCTAATATCAATAATACGGCCGTAGATTTATTTGATAGCTCATCGAATGATAATTCTGACTTCGAATATGACTTAAAAATTTCTGCTCCACATTCTAAGTGCCTAACGATTTGGGTAGAAAATCATATTAAGTATAGGAAAGACCGCGTTGAATACAATTTTTACGAAGACCTTTCATAAAAAATGTTTCAAATATATTTTAAAAAATCCAAAGTAATTTTTATTACTATTCATAATTTGATTAAAGACGATATCAAGAAACAAAATACAAATATGCGCGAAGGCATTTCTTCTGAAGAACGTCTTGCAGTATGTTTAAGGTGAGTAGAAATGAGACAAATTAAAATTTTGATTATTTAATTACTATTTATTATTATTTACGTTTTTTGAAAATCAATTCAATCTGTAACTTTTTAATTATGTGAACAACTGTACAATATCCTTCTAAACTTAATAAACTTTATTTTATTATTACTAATCAAAGTTTAATTCCTCTAAAAAACTTCTGATTTTTGATAATTATGATTCATGTTCCTTCTCCGTCAAAGGTGGATGAGCCTGCACGTTGCTGGGAAGTGTCACAAACACAACCCCGCACCCCACATTCTGGGCACATCTGTGTAAGGATCTTGCGATATATTTTGTATCTTAAGACACCGTGTTAAGATAATATTTCGCATATTAAGATAATATTTTATCATGTTAAGATATATCTCGTATCTGATTATAATATTTCCATATCGCTCGATAGCTAAAGATACTGTAATATGAAAATATATATTATCTTAACCGTGTGTGATAGTTCATACAAAATGTATAGCGAGCGATATTGTATGTTAAGATAAAATACTATAGTACCTTCGCCGTGTGTGACGCCCTTAATACCTTTTTTTTCAAATACAAAGCGATATACGTGTATTCAATGTGTAATGTGTGTGTTCAATTCACGTGTAATCTCATCTGGAATCGATTACTAGTTACAAAACTACCACCATCCCTAGATCCTTGGCTACTCGAATTAAGTCAAATTTAGTATCGTAAATTAATTTACATCTACAAATATATAATTATTTATAAAAACGAGCTATCTTCAAAGTAGGTACATCCTTTTTATTCCCCAATATAATAATCCGTCATAAGTCCGGTTAAAGGTCTGTCATAGGGGCCTCCTATTATAATTTTGAAACCATACTCGTAATAGACAACAGACTTTTTCATAGTACATATCGTGAATTCTAAATTTACAGTAATCATTTAGAAATATGTTATGTGTACGTTACGTTATCATAGCGCAATTGATACCTATAATAATATGACTTTAAAGTACATATAACAAAATTGTCAGTGCATACTCAAATAAAAAATTAACACCGGTTTTGTAAGTATCCGTGATTGTAATAGTACCGTATCTCTAATGTTGTTAATAAAGATATCTAAACATGTATTAGCACGATTCGACATTAGCATTTTAACGTATATGAAAGGTTGGGTGTGGCTTTTTTATGGCGTGCAGGATGTTTCGTATACCCTTCAATAGTAGAAATCTACAAGCTTAATCCACGGCGATAGATATAGATTGTTTTAAACTAACGCGATCACTATTCATATTTATATTTATAGCCCTGATCACGGGGAGTCTCCCCGTGATCAGGGCGATTGAAACATTGCCGAAATATAGGGAACTAAACAAAACTATAAACGCGGTAAGCACCCGTACAAATATAAATTTAAATATGAGATATAGATTTCCTAATATTCATATTAAAATTCAAATATAAGGCCTTTTTCAGATTGACAAATCAGATGTACCGCTTGGTCTTTAATTAAAACAAAACTAGTGTTTCTTTAAAAATTTATGAATTCCAAAACAATTTTGATCAACTTGCTATATTTTTTAAACTTTAAGTTTTAAAATATTTTAGCTTGAAAGTATCAAGTATGAGACATGTGTAAACATTAATAACAGTATTGAAGTCAAGAAGTCAAAATACGAATTAAATTTATTTAGAAAATAAAACAAAGATTATTTTATTTGAATTTCAAAAACTTAATTATTAATAAATATTTAGATAATTAACATTTTTCTTCATAATATAATCTAAAGAAACTTGTACAACATACGATTTAAACTATTTTCTATAATTTTGACTCTTCCTTACTTATTATAAGGCCATATTATTTAGAAGTAATAAATGCTACAAAGAAATAAAATAAAAAAATTGTGTAAAACTATAAGATGTCTTATAGTTTATTTACATATTTTATAGTAGTTTTCTCTGTCTTAAGTATTATTATGTCTCAGTTACATCAACTTTACTAAACGTTTAGCGCCTTAAAAATATTTTACAATAGTATTAAACAAATTCAAGCGATTACGCTAAACACTACCCGCAGGCGGCAGTTACACAACTTACGGCCACGCTTTAAAAGACACTTTAATAATAATTTAGCTATAATAGTGTGGTTTTGCAACTGTACAAAATGAGGATGGCTATAAGGATATTGACAAAACTGTAAAGTATATGCGACGGTCGTTGTATCCGTACTGTGTAATGGGTTTACCAGACGATTACCTAACATTGCAGAGGTCCGCCTTTCTTAACCGTTCTCGATGCCTAGGAAAAGAAAATGTTTTTAATATTGCTACAATTTAATTACTTGGGAAATTATGACTCACATATATCTCGTCATCATGTCAGTCTGAAGCGGATGAGGTTGGAGAATTGTACTTTAATCTTTTTTCTACAAAAGGTATACCTATATATGTTAAAGGTATACCTGTATGTTGTTCTCTATTAGCAGCTGGTTACTCTCAAAATGTATGTGAACCGTTTCACTTTTTACATTACGTCCTTATTCTGTTGCTCTGGTAAACATTCTGAAGGTAAACCTCTTATCAAATTTGAAATGCGGAACTGAAACACTTTTTATTTAAACAAGTATTTTTTAATTCATTCGTCCTTCCTAGCTTTTGGTTTTATATAAAACAATAATTTGAAGCCTTATATTATAAATATAATAAATAAATAATTTCGTAATTGTCATTATTCAGAAAAGTTATCCAAGAAATAAAATAATTAAAAAAAAAAATAAAGCAAAAATAATAATAATAATCGGAATATTTCTTTACTTAAACGAAGTAAAAAAAAATGTATAAGCAAATAATATAACACACTTCTACATTTTGTATACATTCTTTTAAAACATTTTTTAAAAAGGTTTTTAAATGAATATTTTGTTTTCTTTATATATTTTTTTTTGCCATATAAATTGATTATGTAGATAATGATTATAATGTATTGTGTATGCTTCAGAATCCCTGACAAAGGATGTCATTCCAAAGACAGCGGGATTTTGAGTCCGTATTTATAGGTACTCTTAACAGTATTACATAACTACGTATACCTACCTACTGGATCTTAAGTAAAACATCGTATTAAAGAAAGCTCTCTCATATAGTTTTTATTATGTAAGTTCGTTTAAATTATTACGAATAAAAATACACCAGTATTTAATGTAATTATTTTCATTCACTTAATTTTATGTGTGAGTGATTCCGTTATTCATTTTCATTATTCTTGTGCCAAATATGTGTGTGTTACTAGTCAGTCAGCTCAATTAGGTTAAAATGTTTTTTTTCGATAGAGACTTAAGGACAAATTCAGGGTCGTATGACCTACCTTTATCCATTATTTCGTCAGTTTTGATTTGACAAGGAGCGTTTGCAGATGTTAAGGTCATCACTGGAAGTACTGGTTTTTTAGCTACACTCGTTCACAAATCTAGCCGTCTAGCAAGTGAGAAATTTATTTATTTATTAGAATTACCAACAGAAATGACAAAAGTACTTAACACAAAAAAAAAAAAATATTTACACTATAAATCTATACATATAATAAAATGGTAGGATGCCAAAACTGTACATTGAATATTTTTTTAAAAGAATACTTGGGGTGTGATCTACAATCGATACCGAAGCCAAAATATAGTTTTTAGAATTTTTGTCTGTTTGTCTGTATGTATGTCCGGGATAAACTCAAAAAGTACTGCATGGATTTATTTCAAATTTGGCACGAATATTATTAAGAAGTCGGGTCATGATATAGGCTACATATTATCACGCTATCACCTACGGGGAACGAGCAGTGAACCTTTATTTCTTCAAAGCATTCTGCAACAACGTGTAATCTAACGACGCATATTTGAATGTTGTTATTATGTTAATAACCATGCTATAAGCTATCTTCACACTATAAAAATCACGAAATATAAGTATCTTAGGCTGATAAACATAATGAATGTAAGAATGAATGTAATTTAAGAAATTAATATAAGTAGTATCAAGACAATTTTAGAGCAGCGCCATCTATGAGATTTCAAAAACATCAAGTCGAATAACATGTGTAAACCCTTTTTGGATATAAATAATTTAAATTTGATCATGTTGGCAGGGTAATAGTTGTTTTTAAAAGTCATAGATTTGATCATGTTGGCGAGGTTAATAGTTGTTTTTAAAAGTCATAGATGGAGTTGTGCTTTTTAATAAAAATTGTATCGTTAATTCTTTTCAAAGATGAGCAAGACAATTTAAAAAAATGTGTTTATATAAGTTTTAAGCTGCTTCATCTATGTCTTATAAAATTCATCGAGTTTTTTTGTATGTAATAACAAACAGAACTCAAAAGAACTGCATAGATGTATAACAAAATTTAAACTCGAAAACGGCACGCTATTGCTGTAAGCAATTTGAGCTAAATAACGAAGAAAGAGGAAATTTAAGCATGCCATATATATCATAAAGATAAAAAATGCTTATGCTTCTCCGGAACCTATTTCCTCCAAAGTTGTGTAACGGGACCCGCCTTAAAGTCATCTCGCTCCACAGACACACCATTGAGGCGGAAATTCTTACGGGTTGTGGCGTCGGCGAGGCAGTATTTATACCACGCATTCCCCTCATACCTCATTGCCTCCTAGTAAACCACTACTAGAGAGCGACGTGAGGTTACTGCTCTCTATGAGCAACTCGGTCATTCTGGCCGGCGACCTTAATGCCAAGCACCCCATTGGAACTCACGGGTCTCCAATGGACACGGTGTTCGATTGGATATGATGACCTCACTTCCCTCTCTAGGATTTGATGTCATTGCTCCCGCGACCCCTACTCGATTTTCTAACAGAACGAATGACATAGCTGACGTGCTCGACTTAGCGATTTTGAAAGGCGTAACACTAGTGTTACGTTCTATCGAGACGCTACCAGAGCTTGACTCCGAACATAGGCCCGTTTTAATTCAATTAGGACCGGACCCCCAGCTTGCTCTCCCTACTAAAGTCGTCACCGACTGGGGGAGACTCGGTGAGCTCCTTCAGGAAGTCGACGCTCCCACACTGAGCGATATACCTGACAGAATCGACACCGTCGAGGCCGCCGAGACGGCCGCGAACGGTCTCACTAGTCACATTAAATCACTTCCACCAATCGTTCCAATCCGCCCTCACGAGCGACTGGACCTGCCGGACGACCTCAAAGCACTCATCAGACGTAAAAACGCCGCGATTAGAGCCCATGACAGATGCCCGACTGACGCTAACCGCAGGCTGCGCTGGGCTCTACTGAGGGAGGTTAAAGCACGCCTTGCCGAACTCAGGGAGGACAGAGACAGCAAACGCTTCGGAGAGCTTGCGCCATCGCACGTCGCGTACTGGACGCTGGCGAGGGCCCTCCGGAGAGGCGCCACAGACTCGATACCTCCACTAGTGAGACCAAACTTACCACCCGCGCTAGACGATCTCGATAAGGCCGAGTGCCTTGCCGACAGCTTAGAGAGTCAATGCTCCCCTAGCTCACAGCCCGTGGACCCTGAGCACCTCCTCAAGGTCGACTCGGAGGTCAACCGGTTGGCGGCCTCTCCGCCGACCGGCGAACCCATCTCACCGACCACGGTCGAGGAGGTCGAATCGATTATAAAATCCCTACATGCAAAAAAGGCCCCCGGCCCCGATCTCATTTCAAATAAGGCCATAAAACGTCTACCTCATCAACTAGTATTACTACTAGTAATGATCTTCAACGCCCTACTCGCCGACTGCTCCTTCCCCGGTCAGTGGAAAGAGGCGACAGTCATAGGCATCCGAAAGACCGGTAAACCCGGCAACCTCACTACCAGTTACAGACCGATCAGCCTTCTCAACGCTCTCGGTAAAATTTACGAGAGAATCATACTCGCCCGCCTCAGAGCTATCGTAGAGGCCAACTCTATCCTCATAAACGAGCAGTTCGGCTTTCGAGCCGGACACTCTTGTGTTTATCAAGTGCACCGCATAACGGAGCACATACTGGCAGGATTTTCACATTCTAAGGCCCACGCCACAGGAGCCCTTTTCTTCGATGTCGCTAAGGCCTTCGATAAGGTCTGGCATAACGGCCTGATTTTTAAGCTTCACAAACTCGGACTGCCAGATAGACTAGTACTCTTGATACGAGACTATCTGTCAAATCGCACCTTCAGATACATAGTCGAAGGTACTCTATCCTCCCCCCGCACCCTCCGCGCCGGAGTCCCTCAGGGCTCATGCCTCTCTCCGTTATTGTACTCACTGTACACTAACGACATTCCGATAGAACTCGCCGAGCGACAATCGGTCAAACTAGGCCTATACGCAGATGACACTGCATTATTCACAACCTCCTATCGTCCGGATTTAATCACGAGTCGACTACAATCCGTTACAGATGCACTAGGCGACTGGTTTCGGACGTGGCGAATCGAAGTAAACCCGGATAAGAGCGCCGCTGTGTTTTTCGTTAAGGTAGTAAACTACCCAGGCCGACCGGATGAGATTACTCTCTACTGTACTCCCATCAAATGGTCCGATCAAGTCACCTACCTAGGTATCACTCTCGACAAACGACTCACGTTTAATAAACACGTTAAACGGGTCCGTAACAAGGCCGCCTTCGTGCTGAGCCGACTCTATTTCATGATCAACGGTAAAAGTAAAATGTCTCTTAGAAATAAGACGACACTATACAAAACCTGTGTTAGACCTATACTAACATACGGTTGCCCAGTTTTCGCCCGGTGCGAGCCCGGGCTCCTTCAGAGACTCTAGGTCATACAAAATAGATTCTTACGGACGGCCACGGCTTCCCCGTGGTACATTCGTAATATAGATCTCCATAAGGATTTCAAAATCGATTCGATCGCCAAGCATATCAAAACGTTAGCCGCTAACTACTTCGAGAAAGCGCGCAACCATCCTAACCTCCTTATAGCCCAGTCATGCGTTTACAACACACTACGCGGTAATTTCAAACACCGCTGTAGACGCCCCCTTCACGTGCTCACTGACCCAGACGACCCGATAACGCTAGCCAACCCCCCCCCCCCCCCCCCCGATAGGTACAGTACACCACCGCACCACACACCACACTACTCACCTACACCGTCTCCGCCGACGGAGACGAAGAAATAGGATTCAACGGCTCGTACGCGCCTAGGCACGTAGAGCAGTGGTCCGATCTCCTTAGCGCTCCGCATAGCGCCGCTTAAGCCGGCCAACCGACGCGTATAGCACTTCAGAGCCGCTCATAAGGAGGCTCTCCTTTCTAGGATGGACCTTAAAGTGTCCGCCCCCCCGCCCGGTGTCGCTGTAAAGGCCAGTAAGGCCAACAGCATAAGTCCTTCTGAAAAAAAAAAAAAAAAATCATACCTCATAACTTCCCGTTCCAGTTCAAGCGCGTACAGTTCCCCGTGAGTGTTTGCTTCGCGATGACCATCAATAAGTCGCAGGGGCAGACACTGACGGTAGCTGGTGTCGACCTCAGGACGAGCTGCTTCTCACACGGACAGCTGTACGTCGCTTGCTCCTGCGTCACCACCCAACTAACAAATTATCGTCGTACAATAGTTTAGTAAACGTTATCTTATTACCGCAGCTAAGTCACACTAACGTTTTAATAACGTTTGCTAAACGCGAAAAGGGCCCCATTTATACGACGTACGTTGTTGTATTATCGTCATACAATAGTCATAAGATGACTTCGTTGAAGTCATTTAAAAGTCGTAAAAACGTTAAGAAATTACCATTTTCATCGCACAGTAGTTTCATTATAACTTTACAACGACTAGTTCGTCACATAGTGGTCATACAGGTGATTTGAATGACTAAAACGGTTTATTAGAATCAAGTAACAACACCTATATGACTGATTTATATTTCTTGATATAGTCTTGCGTGTTCGTGGCTTTGAAGGTGCAAAATAAATAATTACAAGGAAATAAAAGGTGTCGAGTGTTATTTAATTTTCATATCTTGCTAACTGTGACTGTTTCTAATTCCGTTTAGTTCGACTGGGAATTTAAGTTTTATGATAATATACCTATGTAAATACTATTCATATTTTCATGCCCCTTCATAGTTTTGTGTTTGAAACATTATATTATTATGAATAACAATAGTGTTTGTTTCTAAAAATGCAAGACATATTGCTTTTGTCGTACACTTATCTCTATGTGACGTTGTAAAGACACTAAGTCATATTAAGGTTATTTCAAGACCTTGTATGGTCTTGGAAATAACCTTTACGCCATTGCTGTTAGGGTTCCTCAAAAAACTAAAAATAATTTTTAATTTAGCAATATAAGTAGTAATTTCAATAATCTTTACCTAAATTTATTTCAGGCATAAGCTGATTGTAGTAAAAGCGCAGTGCAGATTACAAAACATTTTAATTATTATTCATATTATTCAAATACCCTACCTATATTTTTCGAATTAAACAATGGTGTTAAGAGTGTAACTTTTCGTTAGTATGGCGGCCAAGTCGCTTAAAAGTAAAAACTTGTCTCAAATGCGACAACAAGGCTGGTTAAAGTCAGGACATGACCTTTAATCGACATCTTGTTATATAGAGATCATATTTAAGTCAAAATGAACAACCAAGTCATTCAAGTGTCTCAAATTAACTGTTGTAAGACAAAATGGGGGATTGTTTTACAAACGTCATTTTCAAAACGTGTGTACAACTGCTTCATTATATAAATGTCACATACAGGTTTTTCTATCACCTAATTTGGTTAGTTGAAACCGTTTATTGGACTGTAACGTTAGTATGACTATTGCATTATCGTACTAACGTTATAGTTAAAACTGTAATATAACGTCGTGTAGTTTAGTCTTGCTGACGTTGCTATGACCAGTTTATTATGACATATAGTCGCACGACTAAGAAGTTAAATGGAAGACGTCTATAGGACCTAGTAGTCATCTCTTTACTATTGTAAGACTGCAATACAACTTAAAGTCGTACAAGCCTTGTCTTATATGACGTTTTTGTTTGTTGGGCATGTCTCTCTTTACATTTTGGCTGCGGAGAGCCAAACTACTAATGTTGTTTATCGAGAAGTCCTATAAATATGTATTTTTACCCTATTCTGTATTCCTTATTCATTATTTTCTCCATCTGCTTCAGTCACAACTTATGACTTAATTCAGCAGAATCACCATAAAGTCATTTATTCAAAGCAGGTTAAAAATAAGCACTTTTTGAAGGTCAATTTTACAAAAGACAGTCTCCCTCTGTTACTGCACTTTTTGTAGATATGAAATGTAAAGAAGAAACGGGTAAATGAATGTTATTTTAAAAGGTATAATCGTAGGTATTTTTGGTGCTGTATAGCGTTCACGCAGACGACGTCGGGGGCAGCAGCTAGTAAGAGTATAATTGTATTTCTTTATAGAGATAATCCCAACATGCATTAATCGTTTAATATTTAAACGATGATGAAGAAAAAAAATACGGAATTACAATAATGGTTAAATTAATACAGATTGTTAAAAAGAAATAAAATTACTTGATAATACTATGTTTACATCTTTACAATTATATATTAATGAAAAGTACCTGGATGACCGAGCTTTGCTCGGTTAAATTATATTTAGATATTATTACATACTGATGAAACATAAATAATATTTTCGATCTGACTGACATTATAGTAAAATAATAGGAACTGGTCATTTAAATAAAAAGAGCTTTTAATAATAGTTTTTCTCACAAAAAAAGAAACTTGAAAAAAAAAGGAAAAAATATTGGTCTATAGACCTGGATTCGAACCCGGGTCTTCTGGTTTCAAATCCGCCCGATACCCGTTCGAGCTATTATAATCTTATTAATGACAGCGAAATTTACCTTCGTATTCTAATGACATTTTTTAATTGCGTAAAAAAAGGGATAAAATGACATTTTCTAAAAATAAATCCTAGCTAGATCGACTTATCGCCCCCGAAACCCCCTGCATACTAAATTTCATGAAAATCGTTGGAGCCGTTTCCGAGATTCAGATTATATATATACAAGAATTGCTCGTTTAAAGATATTGAAAATAAAAATAATATATCTATTAATTAATCAATCAGTTATTATTATAGAAATCGACTAATTTAAACCTAAATTTTGGTAAACTATCGCTAAAAATATCAAGGCCAGAAATTTTCGAGGACAGATCATTACAAGTATTTACGTGCCAGTCTGGCTAATGGGGAATATTTACCTAAGTTAGATCAGTAGAAGGAAACATTTAATAAAGCTTGCGGTTGTCTAGGTAGTCTTGATGGCACATTAAAATTAAATAATTTAACTATTGGTGGACAATCGATGCTGTTATTGAGTATTTTGAATAGGAATATCATGTCTTAGATATTTCTACGCGATTCTAGTGATGTAATCTTATCTTCTAACAACTGTCTTTTTTTTCTTTTTTTTTTTGTCGCAGGGGAATCCATTTACGGATGATATCCAGGACGCCCGGGTGGCAGTCCTAGACCTATGTCGGACTCGGCACTTTGGGAGTGCAATACCGTACTAAACCCCTGCGGGAGCCTTCAGCTGCTTTAATTGGAGGGTCCCGGATCTGTAGGCAACAGGATCCCTCCAGCGACAGGCTGGCCTCGGCGAAAAGGCCAGACTTCTTCTCCATGGGGACTGTCCGGCTCACCTCTGAACAGTCCCAACGACGCCGTGTCTAGCAGGACCGGGTTCCCATCCCGGCCCGACACGGGCACAGGGGCGTCACTGGAGGCGCATTAAGTAGCGCCTCCTACGCACCCCCATTCGTCGCCCGCGGATGGAGGCCACGTCGGCGGCGTGCGTTTTCTGCGCATCTACCGCTCAAGGACCGGGCGCAACGCAGCCGTAACGCGTGTGCCGTACGGCTGCCCCGCCAGGCCAGGTTAGCGCTTCCTGTCCTATCCGACGCACCCGTAGGATCCCGTCCAACGATGGGTTCTCACCAAGAGCCCTCCTACCCGAGACGTATGAGTAGGTCTCGGCAAGAACCTCCACCACGAGCTCCCACGGGGGGTCGCCGGCTAGAGCAGTAGCTGCAGCCTACGATACCGTACGGTACCCCCGAATCACCCTCACCGCGATTATTCGCTGCGCAGCGCGCAGCGCCGCCTTATTTTTCGCGGTGACGCGATCCGCCCAAACCGGGGCACCGTACGTCGCCATACTCCGGAGTACAGCTGCCTGCAGGCGGCACTGGGTCCTCCGAGGTTCGGAAGGAGTCTGCCCAGCGCACTCGCCGCCTTCACGACCTTCGGTCCCACCATCGCGAAATGTGGGCCGAAGGTCCACCCTCCGTCCAGGATGAGCCCGAGATATTTCATTTGGGGGCTCATCCTGACTCTCCCCTCTCCGATCTGAAGGGTAGCCCCCGGTGGAGGTCCCTTGCGGCCGGTCCATCGGAAGAGCAGGGCTTCGGTCTTGTCAATCCTGACACGAAGCCCTAAACTCTCTATGCGGCTGATCACGAGGTCGAGTCCGACCTCGGCCAGCCGCGCCTCCTCCTTGTAGTTTCGTCCCCGGGAATAAACGAAGGTGTCATCCGCGTAGCAGATAAGACCCATCCCGGGGAGAAGACGGCCTCGCAGGACCCAGTCGTACCCGATGTCCCACAGGATCGGACAAGTATTTTAGTGCCTCTCGTATCACCGCGTGCGGGAGGCTATTGAAGGCGTTCGCGATGTCCGACGACACCGCGACCACCACTTCCCTTCCGAGTTTCTAACAACTGTCTTTCGTATGAACTATTAGTTTGATTCCAATTCGAACGGTACACAAGATGACGCAGCAGTCGTTTTTGTAATCTTTCTATTCGAATAGTATGTATTTTGTAGTGAGGATTCCAAATTTGACTGCAATATTCTAGTTTACTTCTAACTAGACTATTGTAATGTTTAATTGTAGTAGAATTAGTAGATGGTTGTCTGAATTCTCTGGAATTCGTCAATACAAAGCCTAGTGATTTCGCAGCTGAATTGATTATACTATCGATATGATTGGAGAATTTGAATTCGCTGTCCAGTATTACGCCTAGATCACGTATTGCTCGAACAACAGTCAGTTTTTCAGTATCAATTTAATACTGACTATGTATGTAATTATGTTTTCTAGTAAATCTGATGAGGTGACATTTTTTGGTATTGAGAAACATTTATTTGGTTATCATTACACCACTGAGATAGGCGGTTTAGATCTTCTTGTAATAGTTCGACGTCAGAATTGTTTCTAATAGTTTTTACTATTTTGCGATCATCAGCAAATAGATAGAGTTTTGAGTGTTAAAATATTGAAGCAATATCATTTATAAAAACGTTAAAAAATATTGGTCCTAAGTTAGAGCCTTGAGGTATACCGGAGTAGGCAATATATGTGTGCGGAAAATTAGCGAAATTTTAATTAAAAATGCAGTTGGTATGTTGCTCGTATGAGTTTAATATTTGAAGTGAAGTATGACACTTAAACATATAAATGATCTTAAGTAAAAAAGTTAGCAAAGCGATGGACGTAAGTTATTGCTAACGTTGTTTGCGCAGGCGCTCCAACATGCCCCCGGGCGTTGAAAGACTTGCTTTCAACCACTGGACTCTGCTACTGGTGAAACAGGTAATGGGCATATCCTATTAAAGGCTCGGCGGATGACTCCAGCAGACGTCTTTATATCTGCTACACGGACGATTCCATCAGATCCTGGATGTGCGGCGACAACTCGTCCCAGTCTCCATTTTAGAGGTGGAAGATTATCCTCTTTGACGACAACCAGGGAATCCAGCTTTAAGCCATCATTGCAAGAACGCCACTTTGTTCGTTGCTGCAGCTCTGAGACGAACTCTTTGCTCCATCTGGCCCAAAAGTGTTGGCGAAGTTGCTCAATACGTTGGTAACGACTAAGATGGGTTGAGTCTTGATTTTCATAGTTCTTTTGCGGCAATGAAGTTAGTGGCCAACCGATGAGAAAATGTCCTGGTGTTAATGGAGTGCAATCGGCAGGATCGGAAGACAGCGGCGTTAGCGGGCGTGAATTTAATATAGCCTCAATTTGGACTAATGTGGTGTTAAGCTCCTCATAGGTCAAATTACAATGTCCCAACACTCGCTGTAAATGGTACTTAGTGGATTTGACACCCGCCTCCCAGAGACCGCCAAAATGTGGAGTATACGCGGGAATAAAGTGGAAATTAATTCCATCATTAGCCACGCCTTCAGTCATGGCATCAGAATTCAATTTTAAAAATTTGGATAATTCATTATACGCACCAACAAATGAGGTACCGTTATCCGAGTATATATGAGCGGGCTTACCTCTTCGTGAAATGAATCTATATAAAGCTAATAAATAATTATGGCTAGTTAAATCACCCACAAGCTCCAAGTGCACTGCCTTTGTAGTAAAACAAATAAAAATTGCTACATACACCTTGACGAGTCTACATCCCCGACCTTGACGACTTGCGCTCATTATAGGGCCCGCATAATCAACGCCGGTACATTCGAACGGATACCCTCCTGGGCTCAGGCGCTGCCGCGGTAGATTACCCATCAGTGGGGTAACAACTTTACCCTGCATACGTCGGCACAGAATACATCTGTGGTAACAGGCTTTGGCTAAATTTCGTCCTCCTATAGGCCAATAGGATTCTCTGATGGATGCTAGCAGTAGCTGAGGGCCTGCGTGCATTAGCCTTTGGTGCTCAAAATTAAATAATAATTTGGTGAAAGCATGAGTGGACTGTAAAATTATAGGATGCCGTTTATTATACGAAAAATCTGAATTATCGAGACCTCCTCCACGACTGTCCTCCGACACGTATTAAATTGTTGTCATCTAAAAATACATTAAACTTTAATAGAATGCTGTTTTTTGGCAAACTTTGCTTATTTAATAATAATTTGTGTTCTGGAAATGATTCCTGTTGACTTCGGTAAATCAATACGTTCAATGCCTTATCCAATTCATCTCTAGATAGGAATTTGCTATCTGGTGATTGACGTTTACACAGTTTAACAAATCGTAGTACATAAACTGTAGTCCGCAAAAGCCTCGAATACTTTGAAAACCGATTAAAATCTATACAAACCTTACTATTATTGTCAACAACAATATTTAACGTTACGTCAGATCTGGTTTCCGGGAGTGAGCCGATATCAAATGGTTCAAATTGTGAAGGCCAGCTACTTGAGTCTTGTTGGAGGAAATTAGGACCATACCACCACATCGCACCCTTAATAAAACAAAGATGTAACTCAAAAATTACAACTTGTGGGAATTGACGTTTGAAGTTTAGCACTTTTTCCGCATTGTGTTTGATTAAAAATTACCGATTATTTGTAAAGCTCTTCATGACTTTTACTATTGATATAATTAGTTTAAACTATAGAGATTTATAGAATAATAGAAAAAACACTGTGTTAAAATTTATAATAGCTGTAAAATGATGATGAAAAAAAAAATGCCGACTTAAATCTCTTTATGGCAAAAATTACTTATTAGACGAACAATATTTTAGGTAGTAACCGAAGTAAATCGAAATGTTACACATCATCATCAAACGCATTTTCTAAGAAAATGAAGTATAACAAAAATCATCTTTTTATTTTTAAATAATAAAATATTCCATACTTTCCTTTTAATCCAATACCGAATTATTTGATGTTACTCAAAACCTGAAATGCTGTGGTGGTGGCATTTCAATCTCCGCTCACTACCGGTGCATCACTGAATCACGCCACTTTATAAGAACTGAATTGTCAGTTCCTGTTAATTGAAAAGAGAGTAACAATCGCGTATCTTTCTCCATATTATAGTTAAAACGCCGGAGTCGAAGTCTACCTATTCTTTACGCGACGAAGACGCGTTTTATTGTAAAATCTCCAAATCCACAAATTTTGAGTTACATCTTTGTTTTATTAAAGGTGCGACATGTCCAAACCCTGCAGATGACTACTATCCACACCACGAGATAGTAGGTCTGCTGGGTTCTCATAAGTTGGGACGTACCTCCAGGTACATGCACCCGCCTGATCTAAAATTTCAGCAACGCGGTTGCGTACAAATGGTTGAAGCTTCGAAGGCAATACCTAAAGCCACCTCAACACGATGGTCGAGTCAGTCCAACAAAAGACACGCGAAAACTTAAGCCGAAGTGAGTTTAACGCCTTCTCATACATACGTATCCCAACCACAGCACCCATTAATTCCAGCCTTGGAATGGAAACAGGTTTGAGGGGCGCAACACGACTTTTGGCCATGAGTAACCGAACACTGCACTCACCTGCATTATTAACGCTACGGACATAAACACACGCGCCATATGCGCGCTCAGACGCATCAGTAAATATATGGAGCTCCAACTCCTTGTATGGATGACAAACAACTATTCTAGGAATACGAATTTCTTTTAAATTAGACAGAGCTTTAATAATGGTCTGCCATTGTAAATTAATTACAGGACTTAATGGCTCGTCCCATGACAATTTATCTAACCACATTCTTTGCAGTAACACTTTCATCGTAATTACAAGTGGTGATAATAGCCCTAAAGGATCGAAGATCCTTGCAATCACAGATAGTAAATCACGTTTAGTGTTACTGCTGCAAGATACAGTTGAGCCTATGGAAAATACGAGTTCATCTGAACTTGAATACCAACCTAGTCCGAGTAACTTATCAGGCTCACTAGAACCTATATTTAAATTAAGTGAAGACTGGGCAACTTCGGACAACAATCGAGACTCGTTAGACTTCCACTTACGTAAGGGCATGCAAGCTGATGCAAGTACATTAGTGACTTCCTCACGAATAAATCTAACATCATCCAAATCATCACCACCACACAATAAATCATCAGCGTAGAAGTCGTGCTTTATGACGTCAGCAACCATCTGATCCTTACAATCAAGCCCTAATTGATGAAGGCACCGAAACGCTAAAAACGGCGCACTAGCTGTACCATAGGTAACAGTATTCAATTTATACACCTGAACGGGGTCAGACACCTTACCACGCCACAATATCTGTTGTAAGTATCTGTCAGATGGATGGACAACTATTTGTCTGTACACCTTCTCAACGTCCGCCGACAAGACGTACTTGTACTGTCTAAAACGGAGAAGAATGGATAACAGATCGTCCTGAATGGTGGGGCCAACCATCTGTAACTCATTAGACGAAACACCTGATGAAGAAGGATAACTTGCATTGAACACCACTCTTAACTTTGTGGTGGTACTACTTTCACGTAATACGCCGTGATGTGGAATAAAATAACCAGAAGGGCTTAATTCTGGTTCTTCATTGCATTTAGTCATATGACCTAGTGACTCATACTCAGCCATGAACTCATGATACATTTTACCAAAATCAGGTTTAGTTTTTAACCTACGTTCTAACGACTCCAAACAATGAGTAGCTTTTTTAATTGAATTTCCTAAGATAGAAGGATCTCTTTTAAGAGGAATACGCACACAGAAACGACCATCAGGCAACCGAATCGTATTTTTTATTAAATGTTCCTCGCACAATTTCTCTTCAGGTGAATAGGTAGAAGACTTCGTATTTACCTCTTCTAATTGCCAGAAACGAGTTAGATCACTTCGGATTTTCTCAAGATCGTTGTCAGAAAAAGAATTAATTTTAGCAAAATTACACCTAATGTCACTAGAGAGCAATGCGCCATGATTACCACTTACAGGACCCAAGACAATCCAGCCTAATCTAGTTTCAAACAAAACTGGTTTACCAGTACCTAATTTAATTCTTTGTGACCCTATCAAATCCCAAAAGACATCAGCCCCAATTAAAATATCAATATCTGCGGGCCTGTAAAAGGTAGGGTCTGCTAAACAAATGTGAGACGGAATATTTAAACTCGATAGGTTGACTTCACGCCACGGCACAACACTCGTTATTGATGGCAAAACGAAACAACAAAGTTCGATACTGAACCTACTGTCTAATGACGTCACATTAATGCGACACGTTTCACCTACAGTACGCGCGCGAGTTCATGTCCATCCTGAGGAATGCGGTAGTTCTGTGACCTATCATAATGTCGATATCGATAATCTCATTTGGTCAACCATAATATCTATTCCATATTTATTGCAACTTTAAGTAATTAAATATTTATTTATTTATTTATTTTTATTTAATACTTTATTACACACGTTATTAAATAATAGCATTGAAGAAAAAAAATTTACAGTAAATGTGCAATGGCGGCCTTATCATGCTTATGTATTATAAAAGTTTTTTTCTATTTGAAATTGTTGAAGGCGAAGTACTCATGGTTTCGTAAAAAAAAAATTATACAATAGCGGTCAATAGTTTTTAGTATCGACAAGCACGCGTCACCGTCAACGGACAACACTCGATTTCGGACGAATTCGGCGAGGCGGGGCGCGCTGCTCCCGCCCTTCACCTCAGGCCCCGATGGACATGAACTCGCGCGCGTACTGTACGTGAGAACTCACGTTATTAATGCCAAATATCGACCTATCTATCTTTCTAGTCTCTAAATTTAACTGTCGACATAGTCTGTACGACACAAAGCATGATGTACTACCGCTGTCAAGAACTGCACGAACAATGTGTTCTCGACCAGTGCGATCATATAATTTAATTAATGCGGTTGACAATAACACATCATGACTCACGCTACTGGACGAAGATGTGACGTTGGCTGATAATGCAATATTATTCGTCTCAGTCACACCAGTCACAGGAGACGACGATGGTGACGATTGTATTAACAAGTCATCAGACGAGTTATTGCTCGTTTTATAGGTATTATTATTAGTTTTAAACTCACTTACATGGATTAATGTATTGTGTCTTCGCTTACACAACTTACAGCCCGGTCGCTTACAATGGTTTGCGAAATGACCTGTACGGAAACAATTATAACAAACCTTATAACTTGGCAGCAACTTAATCCGTGCCTCGTTGCTTAAAGCAAGAAACTGTGGACATTCAACTAAGTTATGGTCGCCCTTGCATTTGGGACAAGCCTTTGAATTTGATCCTAAACCAGAACTATCAGCGCCCTGCACGGCCACCATCGATCTCAGCTTAGCTCCCGATTTATTACCAGATTGAGGCAGGTTGCTGCGAGACAATTCGAAAGTTTCAATTAATTCAGCACGCTTACGTATAAATTTAAGGAATGCGTCGAATGCAATCTTAGTGACCTTGTCTATGCGACCTTTGAACTCCTCCCACTCACGGAACGTCCTAGCATCTAATTTGTGAGTAAAAATATAAATTAAGAGGGTATCCCAAAATTGAACTGGCTCACCTAAGGTTTCTAATGCACGTAAATGTTTATTTATTTGGTCAATTAAGTTCTTTAAAGTAATAGAAGACTCCTTTGTAATAACTTCCATATTAAAAATAGCTGCGATGTGATTCTGAATTAATAACCTTTTGTTGTCAAAACGCTCGCATAAAACATTCCATGCCACAGAGTAATTAGCAGCCGAAAACTCGATTGACTGGATCACCACGGCAGCAGATCCCTCCAGTGACGTCCTAAGATAGTGGAATTTGTTGATCTCGTCTATATCATCATTGGAATGAATAAGACTCGTAAAGGTATCATGAAACTCCAACCAGCTGTTGTATGATCCATTAAACTTGGGAAGTTGGATTGTGGGTAATCTAACCGGCTTATAACTACCACTACAATGATCTTTATTGTTACAAACAGATTCGCTATCCCTTTTATAATTATGTATAAATTGCTGTGCTTTAGAAAGGGATCTAAAATACACGGAATCAAACTCAGAACGCTCAGACAATTGTGCTTTAATATCATCAGTAATACACTCCATACGTAACTGTACCTCATCATATTGTTGATATAATGACTCCATCTTACCAATGCGCAGCTGTAGTTCCGTTATATCGGAATTCGATAACGTTTTACCATCCAGCGCATCCAGGTAAGTGACAAAGGTAGTCAAGCGACCTTTAAAGCTACCTCGCTTTTTTATCAATTCCCTTTCCTCGGTCA
Source organism: Euphydryas editha (assembly GCA_036937285.1). Classification (NCBI taxonomy): domain Eukaryota; kingdom Metazoa; phylum Arthropoda; class Insecta; order Lepidoptera; family Nymphalidae; genus Euphydryas; species Euphydryas editha. Next base: position 10,222,823 of record JAUPFZ010000011.1, read on the forward strand.
TTCTGGAAAACAGGTGTAAATCTGGAATTTATACAACAAAAAAAAAAAAAAAAAAAATAAAACGTTAACGATACTATAACTAATTTTATAAGTAGGTATACCTAAACGCTATAATTATACAAATCTACGGATGATATTTATCCTAATTAAACTAAATGATTTGTGTACATAACTACTAATACTAAACAATTAATACCCCAACTAATAATAACTCGTTTAACCTTTTATAACTAAACTCATTAACAATTACCTACTTGCAAAATATTTGAATAAGTACAATACAATAACTAAAATACTACGGTAATTACATTTACAGTTTAACCAAACTAATAACAATATCCAACACTCTTAAATTACTTTAAATAGGTATAATTTCCAATTAATATGCTACGAACCTAACAATAAAACTATCACAATCCAAACCGTACGGTAGGTGATAAATAATTTGTAATAGAACAAAGAAGTTACGGAACATACAATAGGTATTTAATAAGACTAACCTTATAAATCCTTAATTGGCGCTATATACTACCTGATCGAGTGTTGGGTGACGATATTATCAGTAAATTAAACTTAACACCGCTTCGTTTTAAATACTTGACTCACATACCACACCGCCGGTGAATACCTTAATGCACCGATAAATATTCTTCACGCTAATTCCAGCATTTAATCTTGCGTTATAAAAATAATAGCAGATGCTTGCTGATAATAATCAAATCCGAATCGTATGGACCAATATGTGCGGAAAATTAGCGAAATTTTAATTAAAAATGCAGTTGGTATGTTGCTCGTATGAGTTTAATATTTGAAGTGAAGTATGACACTTAAACATATAAATGATCTTAAGTAAAAAAGTTAGCAAAGCGATGGACGTAAGTTATGGCTAACGTTGTTTGCGCAGGCGCTCCAACAATATGGCTTTGAGGTGTACATGGGCGCCGGCAGGGGGGTGTCAGGGGGTGCACTTGCACCCCTTGGGAATCTCGGGATCAACAGGAATTATTGAAATAAAAAGCTGTCTGTTGGAAATCATTTTTTTATTCACAATAATTAGTAGGCAGTAATTATACAATTCTCATTTAAAAAGCAACTGCAGCCGTCGGGGTTTTTGACCGAACTTATTAATGATGTTTTCTATATATATAATAGTTATCTTTATTGTCCTTGGTTATCTTGCCTCGGTGGACACTTAACAAGCATAATCCAGATAGTCGCTCGTCACCTGTTGTGGAACCATTCCAAGTTTTAACTGTTCTCAGTGTGCTACAAGATCTTTCTATTGTGCACGTTGTGACGGGTAGACTAAGGCCAATCTTGATCGCTTCTGCTACTGAAGGAAAGAAATCTTTTGCCTCGTCGATGTAGTCTATAAGATGTTTTTCATATCGATCAACCATATATATTCAATCATATACGGCAAAGAGTTAAATATATATATATATATATATATATATATATATATATATATATATATATATATATATATATATATATATATATTTTTTTTTTTTTTTTTTTTAATGTTAGTTGGATAGGCAAACTGGCAGACGTTCCACCTGATGGTAAGTGGTTGACGTCGCCCATGAACATAAACCAGTTTACCTGGAACTAGCCCAGGCAACTCATTTATGTGTTGCCTATCCAGAGACATAAGGTGTTAGTCTCGGTGTCAGTAATTACACTGCCTGTCTTGCCCTTCACTCCGAAACACAGCAAGGCTGTTTCACGGGAGAAATAAGCAAGATGGTGGTACCCATGCAGCCGGGAGCGCGGCACAGCGCATCCCTCCCACCGGTAATATATTATATATAAATAAAATAAGTAAAACTAAAATCTGCACCACCTAGAAATTATTTCTGCCGGCCCCATGGAGGTGTAGCCATCTATCACCACTGTTGAAGATCTATTTTGAAGGTAAGATGTATCATTTATTTACATCAGGTGAAAACGACCATCACCGTAGTGAGTTTCAGGTTCTCACGAAACTATAAGAGTTTTAGATTTCATGAATTTTTTAAAGTTTATCCTTATACCGGACCAAATAAACACATTTTTTTGACTAATAATTTTAATTTACTTCTGAAAAATCCTTTACATACAACGTTAACACTTCACTAATAAAGCTTTCCGCCTTTTTGATTTATTGTTAAAATTGTCGGTTTCCTTTTTATTCATATTTGTACACTTCCTAACCTCTGCTATTGTATCATGTCCAATATCTAAAGATTGTTTGAAAGAATTAACTAATTTAGCGATCGTATTTGTACATGTTATATCATATTATTGCAGTGTTTGTTTGTATTTTGGTGTACAATAATAATCAGTGCAAACAAACAAAGTTATAATGAAGCTATTCAACATTTTTCTAAAATTTTAGACACGAAAATCAATAACACAAAAATTTGCAGATTCGTTAAATACTTAGGTACTGTTGGAGATATTACTATAATTTAATCATAACTAGTAAGCAATCTAAACAAACTTTAGAAAAGTTCTATGAAAGGAAACTTTTTAGATCACGGTAAAGAAGGAATAGGTAGATACATGCAGAATAAGGAAGATGTAGGTTTTGTCAATCAACATTGTCTGTATAAATAAAAAACAATATTTATAATATTATTTTCAATTTTAAGCAATATTTATTTATATTTCAAATGTAAATTATAAAATTAAGTGTACGTTATAGCTTCTTCAAAGATAGCCTGTGATTAACTTCCTAGGGCCGAGAGCATAGGGTGGCTCAGAATTAGTACTAAAGAAGTATAAGCCCGTAGAACTGAAAGAAATAGGAATGTTATGTTATGTTAATACATTATGACCAATAAGCTATTGACATAATGATGACTAAATCATGACTAATTTTAAATATACTAGGTACTAATAAATACACATATAACAACATAGGTAATAAAATAACTAACTATATATGCCTTTAAATGAATATTTGTAATAAAAATCACTTAAAATGCTTGACAAATAAATTTTCGTTAATAGAATTAGTGATTATTATTTTTTTTTTTGAAAACAAATATATATATTGCAACGCCTGAGATCAAAGGTAAGCAAATGTTTTGCATCGAAATGTTAGTATATAATTATTTCAGGCCGCTATGGTAAATTGTTATCATATTTCTGAAATAACAAACACTTAAATATCATTTTGTATGTTATCAGGGATAGTACAAAAATCAGAATATAAGGCGCATACACATTATTACACTAGTTAGATTATACTGGTTAAGGCAATAAAATGACAAGTTTGTGCTAATAGCTTTAGGATCCAACATAAAACCAAACATGTTATTTAGCTGTAAAACAAATACTATAAAAATATATTGTTAAAATCAGTAGAAATATAGATTTTTTAATAGGTATTTTAATAATTCATGAAAATTTTTAAAATATTTTATACCTATGCGAAACAATGTTACAGGTTACATTTGGAACCAATAGACTACAGTCTACAAAATTATAGGTACCGACATATGAATATTCTTCTACCAAAGTGAAACGTGAAACAAAAAATTCAAGTAAAGAAATAGATAGATAGATAGATAGATAAACACTTTATTGCACTCACATCAAAGTATACAGAAAATAATGTAATGAAATGAAATAGTTGAACGTTTAATTGAAGGTGTTTTAAATATCTTACTTTTTCGGAGTATATTCGCCATAAATAACCTCTTCACTAGACGTCAGATCACACCATCCTATCATATAGGATATCCATGACGAGCACTTTATTGCGTAGAAGCCAGTAGTCGTTGTGATAGATTCCGCATAGTACCTTGGCGCCCGTGCGTGGTCACAACCAGATTTAGCTTTGAAACAAATATATAATATGAAAATAGACACGCCACAATTTTGAAAAGATAATACTTGGTGACTTATTACTTTCCCTAATATAAAGGTTAACACAGAAAAACAACTATTTCCTAACACAGAAAAAAAAACAGATTAGTAAATGCTAAGGCTAGCGTTTTAAAATAAACAATCTCTCTAGCTTTATGATATGTACAAGTTACAAAATATAAAATATTTTATATTCAAAATACTTTCATTTTAATATTTCTACAATTTAGTACGAAATTAATTCCTAGAAACTACTCATTGTACGTTCAATATAAAAGTGTTTTTTTTATCTAGTACCTCCCTCTAGTCATGGGAGTCAGTTTTAACAATTTTTAATTTCTACTTTATTGTCATTTTTTAGAAAAACCATTCATACAACTCCATGTCTCATTCTGTTCGTCATCTATTCTGCATACCAATTTCTTCTTACATTCATCATCTTTCATTGCAGGCTGAAGGCGCATAATGTGTGCTTACAATCTAGATAACTCGGGGGCAGTGAAGGGACAACAGGTATGTATCATTTAATTTGTTTCACAAGATTTCCTTAATATCTAATTTAGTCTAATTTTTAACAATGTTGTTTTAACTTAACTATTTAGACATTTCATCTAGAGCTATTTTTACATTCAAGGTCTTAATTTTTATTGGTTCCTAATTACTTATTCCTATATAATTCCTGCATAAAACGTATGTTATAAACAATATATGTACAATATGTTGATATGTTACATCAACATGTTGCTTAAAAACTACATAATTAATTGCTAGTGTGACTTTTTTACAAACAAGGAACCAGCGTTTGCTCTTACATTTAGCCAGCGTAGTCAATGCCCAAATTTTTAACAAAGATCCCACGCGAGATCTGCAGCAAGCCGGCGGCGCTTTCCCCTCTTGTCCCGCGGGGGTTTTGCTCCATAGCAAGCATGAAAGTTTCCTCTGAGGCAAAAATCCCCACAGGGGATCCCATGCATGTGCTGCCAGGGGACAGGGTAACCTAGTTGTTGGCACCACCGCTTCAGCCAGCACACCCTTAGCAGTACGCAACACTGGACCGGGCTGTCGTCCCACCTTTTCCTCACGATGCAGCTGTCACTGAAAGCATTGTGCTCAACATCGTCAAGTTTTGCTCTTTTGCAGTTTCTGCATGCTGGTGGGACAGCCGCGAGCCAGTCCGCGCAATTCGCTTTGAGATGCGGGCCTCCGCAATGGCTGCACACATCCGCCGGTTCGCTACAAAATCTTCTGCTGTGCCCATAGCCCAAGCACTTGGAACATTGGACCAGCGGAGACTGGTCCTCCGCCCTCACCCTCTGGAGGTCTATATGCACGGTTCCCTTTTGGATTACCCTTCTCCAGATTGTGGGTGATATGCTCAGAACTATGTGCGCAGTATGCGGGCTCCTTGTCTTTCGCCTAAACTTGACCGCGGTTCGGTCTTTCTCGCTGTCGAAGTCGCAGAACAAGTCCCGGTTCTGGTTCCTCAGGGCCTTAATAACGTCCTCGTCGGTATTGATCGACAAAACGCCCCTGAGGACCAGAAGCGGGTCCCGATTTCTCACTTCCTCGACAGCGAGGCCCGCATCGCGACCCTCCAGCCTTTCCCTAACCTTCTGCCTCTCCTCCTTTGTCCCAAAACCCAGAATCACCTTCCGGTCTTTCGCCTTCCTCACTCGCTCCACTCTGACCCACCCTTCTTTGGCGTTCACCGCCTGCCTAACCCTCGTCAGGACCTCCTCCCCAGAGTCAGTCTCGTCTTTCGACGTGACCACCACCGAGTGGAGGGTACCTGGACCAGATGTTATGATCGACGAGGGCCTGGCTGCAGCCACGCTGGCGTATGTTTGCGGCTGTTTTAGGGCCTCTTGGTGGCTATCGAGGCGGTCCTGGAGGGTCTGCATCCGCTTGGTGCTTTCTGCTAGAAGCCGAGAGTGCTCTTCTAACTTGGCCCTTAAGTCAGAGTCCGGGGGTACCACAGTCGCTGGGCTGGCACACATTTGTGCCGGTCCAGCGTCTGCAGCGGCTCCATCCTTCTTCGGGGCTCTCTCGGTCTCCAACGCGGCCTCCGCTTTCTTCACCAGCCGATACAGCCCCTTCAGGGCCTGGGTCAGAGTGGCCTTATATTCGCCCTTGAGGTTTCTGGACATGCTCAACGCTTGTTTACCAGACGTCAAGCTTGCCCTGGCCTCCGACATCCTATCCTTATACACCTTTCCCTTAGAGGAGGCCCGGACCTCCACCCCCTCACGTCCAATTTTTCTTTTATAAAAGTTGCCTCGGATCTAGGCTTCGTCGAGGTAGGCTTTGAGACAGCGAAGTCAGAAGTCGCGATCTCCCCTTCCGCGGTACTATGTCGCAGTTTGAGAGACCCCGACTTTGTAGGTGGTTTAGTCGATGCCATTGTCACCGGTTTTAAACCTGTGTCAGACTCGTTCGAGGTCCGCTTTGTCTTTGGAACCACCTCTTCATCTTCTTCAAGGGGAATGCGGTCCGAGTATCTCGCTTCTTCCCTAAGAACCTCCTGCAGCTCCCGGAGCGCCCTATTTTCGCGCGATTCCGGGGACAATAGCAGGAATGATTCAGAAGGCCCAGGCGTCGGTGATCTGGGTGGTGACCTTTGGGGAGGGTTTTGACTAGAGATGCAACGGATATCCGGTAACTATCCGGTATCCGGCCTATCCGGCCTTGTTTTCACTATCCGGCCGGATACCGGATAGTAATTCAGTATCCGGCCGGATACCGGATAGTAAAATTTAAAAAAAAAATCATTATTTTACACAAGGCAAATCAATAAATAATAATATAATACCACAAGAGGTTATGAACACCGTTTATTTAATTAATCGCACGTCAAAAATGTTTGTTTTATTAATTATTTTAGTACTCAAAATTAACAAGAGGCAAATTATTGTGGTGAATGAATACTAAATTTTCTGCATTTGTTGGCAAGTAAGAGGCGACTCCGCTTGCCTTCGTATACCAGACAAACTTCTGAAAATAATATCAGTTCATATCATCATATCATATATCATCATATCATATCAATATAATCTTTTTGGGGGTCGATTGTCGCTCGCGTCCGTAGGCTTTACCCTCGAGACCCTACACGTGACCCCTGGGTGGTGCTAAAGAGCGACACTCTTTCCGGTGGTAGGCTTCGGCCGTGGCTGGTCACCACCCTCAAGGTATAAATCAAGGTGCCAAGCGTTCGCGCGTTCCACCCTGCTAACCCTGAGTAGCCCTACGGAAGGTGGGTCTACGTAGTTGCGCCTACCGGTGTGCCGCATCCAGGCTCACAGTGTTGCCGTCCGCGGTGCCTGGTTCTGGAGAGCAGCGGGATCCGGAGAAACGGTTTTCCGCTGGCCGCCCGCCGATAGTTGGGAGCCCAATTGCAGATTAGCCACCTGCGAAAGGCTGCTCCGCCATCGCGCGCATAATCCCAGGGTTGCTTCTGTCGGGCCGGTTGGCAACCGGATGAGAGGCCTCGACAGCCGGCCCTGGGGGGGTCCGGGCGTCCCCGCGGTCTCCAGCCAGGTTTTTCCCCACCGGGCGGCAGTATTGTGACTTCTGGTGGAGTCTGGCTGGCGCCTCACGTAACTGCCACTTTTCGCCTTTCCTTCCCTCTTGCCCTTCAAATTCACAATGAAAAAAAGAAATAAAAAGTTGAGGAATCTGCAGCGGATGCACGGCCTCTCGCTTAAAGTGCACCTCACGAATATCCGAGGTCTGCACTCTAATCTCCTTCCAGTTCATCACCATCTCGAGACTGCCAAGCCGCATCTGCTCTTGCTTACCGAGACGCAAATCACAACCCCTGCCGATACGTCATACCTCCACTACCCAGGTTACATCCTGGAGCACAATTTTCGTCCCAGAGCTGGGGTTTGTTTCTTTGTGCGCGATGACATCTGCTGCAAACGTCTCCGTAACCTGGAGGATCCCTCTTCCTCATCTATCTGGGTGCTTGTGGATACCGGCATAGAACAAATTGTTTATGTTGGTGTCTACCGTTCGCATAGCGGAGACCAGGAGACAACAAGGCTTTTCCAACATCTAAGTGAGGCTGCCGACGTGGCTCAACAAAGGTACCCCACTGCGCAAGTCGTCTTTCTGGGGGACTTTAATGCCCATCATGAACAATGGTTGTTCCCGTACCAGAAAACTGACCATGCTGGTAGAGAGGCGTACAAGCTTGCCTTGACCATGAACCTCTCCCAGCTGGTTAACCAGGCGACTCGAGTACCGGATGTTGAGAACCACACAGCAAATTGCCTGGACCTTCTGCTGACGACTGAACCGGACCGATACCAGGTGTCTGTTTCGGCCCCTCTTGGGAGTTCTGACCACTGTCTGGTGAAGTCCGTCCTTACGTGTCCTCCACCCGACTCCAACCCTAGAAGAACTAGGCGGGTGTGGCGATACAAGTCAGCGGATTGGGATGAGATGCGACATTTCCTAGCATCTTACCCTTGGTTGCAAGTCTGCTTTTCTTCAAGCGATCCGTCGAGCTGCGCTGGCGCTATTGCCGAAGTTATTGGACAGGCGATGGAATATTATATTCCATTCTCCGACCAGCCCTCTGGCATCAGAGCTCAACCCTGGTTCAATGCTGTCTGCTCAAAAGCTGAGGCTATAAAACAGTCAGCATACCACGCTTGGTTAGAAGCCAGAAATCGCAAAGCTCCAGATACGCGAAATAAGAAGAAAGCCTTTAACTCAGCAGCTAAGTCCTACAAAAAAGTGCTCAAAAAAGCGCGCTTCAACCACATAGGCCGAGTGGGAACCAAACTCGCTTCGTATCCATCGGGCAGTAAAGCTTTTTGGTCCCTGGCGAAGTGTGTTGAAGCAAACTTCTGTCGCTCCTCACTTCCTCCCCTGCAGAAACCTGACGGAACACTGGCACACACGGCTTTGGATAAGGCTAATTTATTTGCCTCTCTATTTGCCGAAAATTCTCGTCTAGATGCTGGTAATAAAACTCCACCTCAGTTACCTCCTTGTGGATGCAAAATGCCTGAAATCCACATTTACCAAAAGGAGGTTCTCAAAACACTACGCAATCTGGACGTGAACAAAGCCAGTGGTCCTGATGGTATTCCTGCTATTGTGTTGAGAAATTGCGCAGCCGAACTGTCTCCAGTCCTGACACGTCTGTATCGCCTTTCTTTTCGATCTGGGACTGTTCCGAAAGCATGGAAGCTCACGAACGTACAACCCGTACCCAAGAAGGGTAGTCGTGCTGATCCTGCAAACTACCGCCCAATCGCGATCACCTCCACCCTCTGCAAGGTAATGGAGCGTGTTGTCAACAATCGCCTTCTGGCTTACCTGGAAGATAATGATCTCCTCAGTGATCGGCAATACGGATTTCGCCAACGCCGCTCTACTGGGGATCTTCTCGTGTACGCTACACATCTCTGGGGGGAAGCCCTCGATAAATATGGTGAGGCCCTAGCTGTCTCACTTGACATTTCGAAGGCATTCGACGGGGTCTGGCACGATGGTCTTATTGCGAAGCTTCCTGCTTACGGTATTCCCACCAGTCTATGTACTTGGATCTCCGATTTCTTGAGGGAACGGTCAATTCGTGTAGTTGTTGATGGCTACACGTCTGACCTATTGACTATCAATGCCGGGGTACCCCAAGGATCTGTTCTCTCCGCAACGCTATTCCTGCTTCACATAAACGATCTGCTTAAGCCCGGTATCTTTGGGTACGCAGATGACAGCACCGTCGCGGAGAGATACTTCTCCAGTGCAAGAACAAGACAAACTGAAGTGGACGATCTTAGAGAAGCAATGGTCTACCGTGCCAATCTTACTCTTCAGGCTGTCTCCGACTGGGGTGATGCCAATCTAGTAAGATTCAATGCTTCAAAAACCCAGGCGTGTCTCTTCTCCGCTAAAAAGAGCCCGTTTAACTTGGCTCCCACTTTCCGAAATGTGCCTGTTCCAGTCACGAACCACCTTGAACTACTCGGTATAGACTTATCGTCCAAACTCAATTTTGGAAGCTATATCGAATCCAGGGCTAAGGCTGCTTCAAAAAAACTGGGCATCCTCTCCAAGGTCCGTCACTATTTCACACCGGACCAGCTGCTAAGACTTTATACAGCTCAAGTCCGCCCCTGCATGGAGTACTGTTGCCATCTGTGGGACGGTTCCGCCCGGTATCAGCTCGAAGCCCTGGAAGCTATCGACAGGCGTGCCAGAAAACTCATTGGTGATGAGATGCTTACTTCAAGACAGCTCCAGAGCCTCGAACATCGCCGACTGGTTGCTAGTCTGTGTGTCTTTTACAGGTTACATTTCGGTGAGTGTGCACAGGAATTGCATCAATTAATTCCCCCAGCACCATTCCACCATCGGACAACTCGACGAGGGCAGGGGTTCCATCCATACGTGGTCGACATTCCTCCGGTTCGTACCTCGCGGTTCGCATCATCTTTCATTATTAGAACTGCAAAGGAATGGAATTCTCTTCCTGCGTCACTGTTTCCCGATGCGTACAACCTAGGGATTTTTAAGGCAAGAGTGAACAGGCATTATTTGAGTTTGCGTGCTTCACCTTAGACCTCATCATTGTTTACCATCAGACAAGATTGAGGTCAAACGCACTCAAATTTCCAATAAAAAAAAAAAAAAAAAAATAACCTTTCGCTGTAAACGCTACTGCCAGGTGCTAAAAGATAAATTCTAGCCAACGTTGACAACTGCGGGTACTGATTCAAATTAACTGACCACCAAATGTATGGGTCGTGATTGCGATCATTTCAAGATGCCTTTAATAAAAAGTAAGCAAATCCATATGTCAGATGTCACTGAAATAGCGAATGCACTCGAAATGTTACTCGAAATGTTGATTTTCTCGTAAATTTTGTCATATATATCAGGAACGATTTTTTGGGTAATATTAGTCCGGCTTGGCAATTTATAGCGGGGTAAAGCTTGTTCTAAGAAATCCGGTTCTTTCCACTATGGATAATGGCTCGTTGTCGAGTGCAATCATTTCGGCTACTAAATAATGGTACTTTCTGGCTTTAGTATTATTTATATCCCAGAGCAATTTCCTTTCGTAAGATTCTGTCATAGTCAATTGCTTTTTTGCTACTGAAGACGAACTTGTCCCTGCAATGACTAAAGAAATTGTAGTAGGCTCCACAGTGGCCTTGTCTTTATTCACCGTACGAAATTATCTCGAAATACCCCGAAACTAATTAATTAATAGGTAACGTACCGTTACGAAACTTGCAGATGATTTACTCGTTAGAAAAAGAATTGCAATTTATTATTATTAGATATACATACCTGCTTTTTTCCCTTCGCCGCCACGAGAAATGTTAACATTGCATAATAAACAAACAGCTAACTTATTATTTTCACTGTTTATATCAAAGTATTCCCATAAAGTCGATTTTTTCTTTACCGATGCCATTTCTCGTAGCTAAATTATATATACCTATACTTCAAATAATAATAAACGATCACCCTAAAACGATCACGCAGACACACACGTATCTGCATTCATTCCTGTATATTACTTTTCTCTATGTCTGCACTGCAATCGACACAATAAGACAATGATTGAAACAATTGCTAACTTCGCTCATCAACGAAAAGACCCGAATCGAACCGAGTCCACCCGATCGTTCACGCGCCGCCTACGCAAGTATGTGTGTGCGATGCACTAAACGGCTAAGTTCCACCGGATATCCGGCGGCCGGATATCCGGCTATCCGGCCACAAGGTAGGCCGAATATCCGGTATCCGGTATCCGGCCAAACTGCTATCCGTTGCATCTCTAGTTTTGACCCTGCGCCTCGCTTTGGTGGTGGCGTTCTTACCACAGACATGTTGGAGGTACGCGTCGTGAATTAAATTTCTTTGTTAAAATATAAAATACCCAAGCGGAGTGTAGAAGGCTCCCGCTAGCCACTTATTTGGAAGAAAGACACTGTTTAAATATGTTGCAATAGCAACAAGTGTTAAAAAACTACCTAAATTTACTAAAACTAATCTAAAATACCATCTACAGTCAATATAAAGAGACTATCAAAACGGCTCTAGATAGAGTCGCCTGTTTACATCAATCGATAGCCCTTATTGGGGGCTGACTCACGGAAAAAACCGCGTCGCTCTACGACCAGCGGTTCCCGAGTTATGGCGATCCAAATATTTTCAAGATGGCGGACCAAAAAGTGGTTCCGTCGCAACCAAAACTTTAAAAATTAATAACTCATGAACTGCTTGTCGCAGAAACACGAGCGACGGCTCTCCGTAATGGGCTCTTAGCCCTCTACCCGACACCTACAAAATTTTTGAGATCCGGGGGTAGACTCTATCTAGAGTCGCAAGCCTGAGCAAAGTATAGAGCCCGCCACGACTGTGTGAATACAAAAAACCGCAACTTCGTGCGACGTTCCAATCAAAAGTTATGCTACTTTAAATATTTACAATATGGCCGCCAAGATGGGCGCCACAAATGCAAAATCGGCCAGGCGTGACCGAAACCAACCGAGCTTGGGCTCGTTGGATTCGTCTTTTCAAAATCTATACAACTATGCTAATATTTATTAAAAAATATGCAACCCTCGATTTATAGGGTGCAAAAAACTCTAAAAAATACACAAAATTGACAAAATCTACAAAAAATTAAATAAAAAAGTTCTCTGAAAAGTTAAAATTATTTGTATACACAACTTAGCCTATTTTATAAAGTGTTATGCGAAGTTATTAAACTGCTATTTACACCCCCACGTGTCAACCCTTATTTTTAAAAAATCATATCTTAAAAACTGTTAAGCCGAAAATTTTGAATTTTGGTATGTAAATAGAAATCAATGAGCTCTACAATCTGAACAAAAAATATGTGGGGGTCGTTGCTTTACTTTCCGAAATAAAAAATTTTGAATTTTGAAAATATTTTTGATTTTTAATAACTTCGCAACCACGAATCTTACAATTACGTGCGATACGTCGCTGGTCTGCTCGTGATGTCCTCCGTCGTTTGAGACTACTTGCGTTGTGCTGAGGCTACTGGTTCTCAAACCACGTGGCCACGTGGTCAGCGGTTTTCCTCGAATAACTCTCTGGATTTTCACGAGAAAAATCCGAGAGGGGTACCAAATTGTAGGCCTTAAAAAGCCTCGTCTGAAGATATAAAAATATCCATAGGTCGTTGATCGCTTTAAGCCAGCGTTTTCGATCAAAGTTTTTAATTCACAACTTTTCACAGTTTTTTCACTTTTAAAAATAGTTAATGAAATTTCCGCACAAAACAAAATATACCACGAGCGCGCCGAGACGCAACTTTTGACGTATCGCACGTCAAAATTGGCGAAGAAAAAACCACTTTTTAGAATTTTCTAGACTTTAAAATTCACGGAGCGACTTTGAAACAGCGTACGCGTGCGTTCACGGTGGCGGGCGACTGCAGAAGCCTATAAAAGTGGGTTGCGTACCACTGAATTGATCTTAATTTTTAAAGCACGCCTATACCGGTTATTCTAGCAATGCTGTATTGTTCATTTCACTGAGGTTGCTATTTGTTTGCGGCGATTTGTTCTAAGAAAACGACATGTAGTTTGAATGACTGACCCGTTGGCGCAGTTTGCAGTGACCCTGTTTTCTGCTCCAAGGGTTGTTATTATTTTAAAAAAAAAAAGTATATCAGTCGGCTGTTACCTAAAACACAGGCATTAAGTTGCCTACCTTAGGAACAGACGACCGTGTGTGTGTGTTAAGCATATTTAAAATAAAATAAAAATGCAATTTTATTCGCAACTGATTAGATCATAGTGGACTGTACAAATGCACGTGTAGATAGCCTCTACTTAAACGTGTCTATAGGTTCACAACACAAAACGTTACTCTATTTGTGCATGTATTGTATTGCAATTAATAAGTTTCAGTTAAGAGTGTAGCATTATTGATTTCTGTGATTCATTATCATCATCATCGTATCAGCCATTAGATGTCCACTGCTGAACGTACGCCTCCCCTATCGACCTACAGACTACTGGTTTGAGGCAGCCTCCATCCAACGGATTCCGGCAACTCTCTTCAACTCCATCTCGTGGATGGCCGTCCGACGCTACGCTTGCCGGTACGTGGTCTCCACTCGAGAACCTCTGCACTGCTCTATCGGCCATCAGTTCTACGAGCTATGTGCTCTGCCAACTGCCACTTCAGCTTGCAGCAACCTTCGTTCGTCTGCTGATCTCCTTATTTCTGATTTGATCTCGCAGAGAAACACAAAGCATAGTCCTCTCCATTGCTGCGGTGTGACTTGGAGCTATATATATATATAATGATATATATATAGCTCCATGATATATTGTAATATGTATTACAAAATATCGTGATTATTCGACTCAAATTCAATTCGAGCATTAAGTGTAATAAATCGGGTAAGCAAAAGCGTAATTAAATTTTAATGCGTCCATTTTTTAGATTAGTTATAGACTACTCGTATGTGCTATTAATTTTTTACATCGAAACATCGAAAAATCGGTATTGATCAGTCTCAGTTTTGACTTTTATACATTGTACTCTTACTCTAAGCCTCTTCTGTAACTTCGTTAAATTATGTATATTAATTTCATTTGGAATACATATTCTGTATCTAATATTTAAAGTTTAGAAAGTATTTTTATAAAGTTTATGATATAAAAAACTATCGCAATTTTTTTTATAAATCTATAACGGCACAAGTTAAATTGACATCAGTCTCCTCATGATCATGGCGATTGAAACATTGCCGAAATATAGGAACATGAATAAAATTATAAACGCGGTAAGCACCCGAACAAATTGTTTATGTGTGAACAAATTGTTATTACAACATGTTTTATGATTTGTATAATTTTCATTTAATGTATAACTTTTATTGTCTTTCAACGTTATAAAACTACTTACTCTGATTTTCAGTAGACCGGCAACCAGGTTGCATAACTCCTCCGTTAGAGTAAAAATCTGCGTGGCCACTTGCTTCAAATTTCCCTTTTAACAACGCATTAGTATGAAGCACGTCGACGAAATGCGCATCAGACGAATCCAGTTTCCTTGTTTTGTTCAAAGTGGCAAATAAAGGCAACGCTGGATCGAGACCTAAAAATAAGTCGATCGCACATTTTACTGAAATACTACTCTAATTGCTTAGAGCAGTACACAATTTTTTTTTTAATATTAAGCAATTTTCGGATATAACGTACTTAACTTTCGGATATTACGTAACTTTAAATATGCCATACCAGAAATTCTGTCAAGTTTTCCAGACTTTAAAAAGTTAGCAACGTTGCCGGCTGTTTGCCCGCCGAGGCTGAATCCTATGATATGAAACTGTGACAGCTGAAATCTATAATTCTGAACCAAATCGTCGATTAACTGGGCTAGACACATTCCTACTAGTTCAATGTTTTGGACAGCTTGTATATAACAGGGTTCCAGTGCTATTTTGTTGTAGTCTACAGATATTATGTTGTAGTCACAACATTCCATATATGCTGAAATGGTTTCGTTCGTTTGGTAAATATTATTGGTATATTATTTGGTATTATATGTCACAATTTAATGATGCCTTATTAAAACTACTCTGTTATGTCTTATGTAAGTTTGATGACTATTTGGCGCAACGGTCACAGCTACTGGCTCTTGCGTTAGCAGTCGTGGGTTTGTAGAGGCCCAACAGATGTTTGTCATGAGTAAGGTGTAGTGTTTGTTTTGTGGCTATTTGCTGACCCTCGACGTAGAATTTTCTTTCTACGTCGAGAACTGAGAACTCTTTTTTGTAAGGAGATGATTTATTTGTCCATTCGCGCAGTATTTTAGTGAAAGAAAGAAATCAAAATGATCGAATTTACGTTTAAAACTTTTCGTCAATCAAAATAATTATTTTAATTTAACAATCATGCAGTATCTGTTCAAATTATTAATTAATTATTATTTAATCTAAGCACAAATTAAAAATAAAATAAATACTTATAACGTTAAAGATTTTCACGTGAGTAAAAAGAAAGTACGTAACATAAGTACTACATATAATAAGTACCTGGCCTTATTTCCGTATTAGGTGAAAAATCTTTGTGTCCTGTATATCCATGTATAAGAACTTTAATTGGGCTGTTGTTAACCCATGGCGCTGAAATGATCGACTCCGGGTTGGAGACTATTAATTCATGAGGATTATTTTTGTTGGCCCTAGATAAAATTATAAAGAAATGTAAGTTAACTGAAAATTGTCCTATTCTGTAATTACTGTTCATTAAAAAATAAATAAAATGAGGTCACAATTAAGATCTCGCATATCACAAAGGATAAATACGATATATCTTATTTGTTAATTCCACAAAATTTAAATATGTTAAACAAAAATATAAAGTTAGTGGAATTGAGTTTTTCTTTTTTGAAGTCAGTTAAAAATATCTACTATAATATAATGATTTCATACACCAAAAAATATGTCTTTTTACAAACAAAAAGAAGAAAAGTCTACCGAGTATACTAGAAATATTATCGTTTAAAATTACCTGGTATATAGCCAAAATGTAATATTTTCATTTGGACAAACTAATGGTGGAACTACACACTCTTCGAATAGTGAAAATGCACTTGCTAAAACATAAAAGTATGAAATATAAGATTTATGTGTATTAATGTTTGAGTATTAAATTTTTTATATGCACTTATAATTACTAGGGTTCTTTTTTTTTCAATTTATCATATTTTTGTGTTTTAATATAGAAGAAGAAAAAACGCGTTAAGATAATACCTTTCATTAGTTTTCTATATTAAAACTTTTGATGGGGTATCACTTCACATAATTAATAAAATGATACTAGTATTAAAAATACAATAATACATAAAATACATATGTAATATAATTATTATAATAATTAATGTTGCTTATTTTCAGATACATTTTGTATGGAACATAAATTGTACGATAATACGGTACAATACCTATACGAATAAAAATTTTCGTAAAATAGACATACCTAATAATAGATGGATTTAATAATCGATATAAATTTAATGTAAAATAACTAATTTTGAATCGATTTTGTTTAAAAAAAAATTAATATAATTTTCGAAATAATTTAAAGTTGTCATTGCTGTAATTTTCTTTTTCTAATTTTACACAGTAGAATAAAAATAATTATATAAATATTACGATTAGCAGCTTTTTTAAATAATTTTTGTAACCTGACTTATGTTCATATACTCACAGATACACAAAAGGAAAGCAGCAAATATCTTGACTGACATTTTTGAAAAAAAAAAACGGCTCTATGTATTTAGTATTATAGTAATTACAATTAGTAGTAATTATAATAAGTTTTTAAAACAAAATAAAATTAAACAGTAAAAATTTTAAAAAATCGTCAGAGGTCTGTTTAAAAGAAAATTCTTAATAAGACTGCTGTCACATAAATGTTATCACTAGCACAAAAACTTCCCATAATTTTTGTGGTTAGTTATAAACGGTAACCTCGAAAGTTTAATCTGCTCTAATTACACTCGTAGCACAATTTTTTTTTTAAATAAATAGTTCAGATAATAGTTTTTTATTGACTATTTAGGTAATTATTATTTTGCTTCTAGAAAAAACTCTATGTAAGTAGTTCTGAAATAGAGTATTAAAAAATTACATTAGAGGAATAGCTCAAGGGTAGATTTTTTGTTTCAAAATGTATATAAACTTGATATATAAACTGATATGACATGAATAAATTTAATCACGGAAATTACATTACAACGTAGCCAAATATTTATACTGATATAGTAAAACCTTCATTAATAAAACCTATGAGCAGACCAGCCTTCGTGTTGTTAAATATAAATAAATATATTGAAATAAACACTAAGTCATAAAAATACTATGTATTGTTTTAAGTGTAATTTTTATTTATAGTTACTATAATACTAAAAAAGGAGAATGATACTAAAAAAATAGGTCTAATAATGAAAAATATTCTTCATAGTTTCGCTGTTCCAAATTATGTAAATATTACCGGTATTAGTAACCGAACAAGCCTATATTGCTACCTTATCGCAGTAATGTACACAAACACACATTAACGTTCTTCCCTTTATAATTAGTCTTAAAGCCCTACTTGATAGTGAAATTGCGACAACTTGACACTAGTTCCCAGTCAGAAGGGAAGTAAATCGTGAATATGTATTCAGTAGTAATTACTGTACTGTATACCTTATTATTAGGGATATTTGGCGCGAGCTTGAGGAGGTCTATGTCCAGCAGTGGACTGCGATAGGCTGATGCGATGCGATGCGATACCATATTCACTACATAGATAAGGAAGCTGAAGAGTGCTATAACAGGTTTTTTTTTTGCTTTTGATAGCCTGCTTATTTAGGACTAGCGGCCCGCCCCGGTTTTGCACGGGCAGGTATTTAACTAAAATTTTAAAAATTATAAATTTATATTTTTTATTACCTACACCTGCGTCGATACTGGAAATATTTTATAATAGACGGATTGAGTTGTCAAATCAACTTCGAAGCTAAAGCAACCACCTTTTAACCTCGTTAGGAGATGAATTTTGATAAAATATGAAACACGTCTTCAATCAATTCTGTTAAAGAATATTTTATGCAAAATTTGAAGTAGATTGGACCAAGGAACTACGTTGTCGTTCAAACCAATTTTCGCTGGAAGTTTGCATAGTAATGTACATCATATATTTTTTTTAGTTTTATCATTCTCTTATTTTAGAAGTTACAGGGGACACACACACACACACACACATTTTATCACTTTGGATGTGTCTCTCGCGCAAACTATTCAGTTTAGAAAAAAATGATATTAGAAACCTCAATATCATTTTTTAAGACCTATCCATAGATCCCCACACGTATGGGTTTGATGAAAAAAATGTTTTTGAGTTTCAGTTCTAAGTATGGGGAACCCCCAAAATTTATTGAATTTTTCTATTTTTGTGTAAAACTCTAAATGCGGTTCAAAGAATACATCTACTTACCAACTTTCAACAGTATAGTTCTAATAGTTTCGGAAAAAAGTGGCTGTGACATACGGACGGACAGACAGACAGACATGACGAATCCATAAGGGTTCCGTTTTTGCCATTTGGCTACGGAACCCTAAAAAGGAATAACTCTCGTCCCCGAAACTTCGAAGAAATTTATGTACATTATTATTTTTGTGGAGTTAACTTTGATTGCGTTTCCAGAATTATATCTTAAATTAGTAATGATGGTAAAATTATTGATTTGAGTCTTTTAAAAGAAGGAAAAAATTCAAGATTGGTTTACAATCTACGAATATAGCAGCGAATATACAAAGAAAATACTTATATACATCCGAGCATAGTTTTTAAAGGCGGTTAGTAAGGCGCTCATCAGTAGTACATGATAAGTTTTTGTATCTGAAAATGGAATGCGCAACATAGTGTACCTAATTTCCGAGAAATCAGTCATACAGATTAATACTAGCATAAAACAAAAGTGCCGAGTTGAGTTAAACTATGTCGATTTTTTAAAATCTTCGGCGCTTAGAAATGACAACATATTTTGTAGCTATTTTGGCTACTTCTCTTACCTACCTTCGAGCTCACAAAAACCGCTATTAAGTATATCTTACAAAAATATAAAACTAAATTATTAGACTAATACGTTTCCATACACTTACCGAGAAGGCTTAGGCCCTTTCTGTGTATAATGAACACCAGCAACAATATTATTTTATACATTAATAAACATTTATTTCGGATTTAAAGAAAAAAAATTATATAAAACTATAGTTGTTGTGCATGCTACCATTTATCACTAAGACTTCAGTACACCATTTACGCCATTCGACGCGCACATAATTTATACCACAATTATCTATAACAAATTATTTTATAGGTTTTGCATTATAATTTTTATTTCTAATAAATGTATATATATATATGTACATACATATATATATATATATATATATATATATATATATATATATATATATATATATATATATATATATAAAAATTAAAGGAGTGTCGATGGTAAGTACAACAAATTGTAAAATGTATTCAATATTTTATTGAAAAATATTCGAAATCTATTATTTGCGGCATTATATTTCTCCTCTTGGAGGTTTTTTTTTATAAAATTGTCTAATATATTATAACGATGAGTTTATTGAATCTATAGATTAGTTATTAATAGTTATGATGAAAAAAAATATAAACATATAATATGTTAATAAAATCATAACTATTGGATTACTAAACAAAGCATATAATTATTTTAATTCGTGAAGCCAATCGAATTACAAACACTTTAAAAATACATGGTTCTGTATTTTCAGAATGTCTGTATTCAGACTCCACTGCGTGTGTATCACATGGCCTGTAAAATCGTAATAGGTGGATACTTGATTTACATAGAGTACGTACTATAGCTACTATAACAAGAAATAAAAAATAAGGTTAAAAGTTAGGAAGGTGAGTTTTTAATATACATATATATATTTGCTGTTTCTACTTGATTCAAGAAAAAATATGTAGCGATGACTGTTATTCGGTGGAGATGGCATGGAACCCTTCGTATGCGAAGCCAACATTTTTGATGTAGATTGCCCCTTTTTTAGTCTACATTGACTTCCAAAATTCACATCTACGTATTCAAATGTATTCACGCTACACATTTGTCTTTGGGTGACACAAATTTATAGGTACCTATATAGCAAATATTTATTTTACACTATTAGACTTATTCTACACTAGTAGTTATTTCAGTAAAAATATTTTGATTAAGCTATGAGAATACTTCTTATTAGTGTTTTAAACTTTTTATCTGTTAGATCGAGGTAATAAAATTAAAGAAAGTTAGGCCCCCACTTTCCTAATTTTTTTTTTGCGCGCATGGGGCGCTGCTCCAATACTTGAACTCTGGCCGAGCTCCACCCGACCAAGAGTCTGCCTGCTTCAGCCAGGGCCTTAGCGGCTGGGATCGGGCATCGCACCACCATGCACCCCAACCCACCCGGTCCAACCACGATTGCGCCAGTCTTCACTGCGCCGACGTCGCACTTGCCAGACTTTGCCACCGCTGAGACCACCATCTCACATGAGACAGAGTCGTCCAGCCCAGAGATTCGTACACCCGCGAGCTTCGTGGGTTGGACGACTTTCGCCATGCTCCCCAACGCCTCCTGCATGGCCTCCGCTAGGCGTCCCGCCACTTCCGGGGTCTGCCCCTTCGGCAGCTCCAGTAATCTGGCCCCGGTCGCGGCGCGCCGCAGCTTGAGCCCGCCGACGATGCTGAGTTCGGCCAGATCTATTGTATCTGCCGTCCGCTTGAGCAGGTGGCAGTACGTGACGCCCTTATTCTCCGCGTACTCGTCAATGGTCAAGAGCACTGCCGGAGAGCGGGGGGCGGCCAACCGCGCCACGATAGGTCCTAAGCTAGCTGATGAAATAATACAATCCAATCAAAAATAGCAATCCCAGCGCTGCCCTACCGAGTAAACCCACTGATATTGTCGGACTTACTACTTTTGACCAATGTACTATTCTTAAAATATTTCAAAAATAATTGACAATTTAAACCCACTCTGCAGTGCTGGAATAGACGGAATTAACACCAAATCCATCAAATGCATAAAAAACTTGATAGTGGACAGTATGTGTAAGTGTTTTAATAAACTATTAAATGATGGAGAATTTCCTAACTCATTAAAAATCGCTAAAGTTAGTCCCATTTATAAATCAGGTTTAACATCAGACCCAGGAAATTATCGCCCAATATCCGTTCTACCAGTAATATCCAAAATACTAGAAAAATTTTTGCATAACAGGTTAGAAAAGTATTTAAAATCTATAAAGTTTATCACAGAACGTCAATACGGGTTTAGACCTAGAAGTAACACATTAACGGCGACTACAGATCTTATGACCAAAATTAAATATAGCATAGATACTAAAAATATTGTCTGAGGTGTTTTTATTGACTTAAAAAAGGCGTTTGATACGGTCAGCCATAAATTACTACTCCAAAATCTAGAAGCAATAAATATTACTGGTACAGCCCTTAAAATGTTCGACACTTACCTAAACAATAGAAAGCAGATAGTAAGGTTAGATAGCCACTATGAAAGTACTCCTCTGCAAATAACGTGCGGTATTCCTCAAGGATCGATTCTGGGGCCATTGCTTTTCTTGATTTATATTAACAATATCGATAAAATTGGATTGCATGGTCACCTAACACAACGCTGATGACAGTTGCCTTTTTTACTTTGGACCTTCAATCCATGACATATTAGCAAAAGTCCAAAGTGACCTGAACCGTATCTGCTCTTGGCTACGGTCAAATCTTTTAACCATCAATATTGAAAAAACTTGTTTCATTATCTTTAAAGCAAAAAATAAAAAAATTGTACCACACCAGCCACTTAAAATTGATGGTATTCCAATTAAACAAAAAATGTGTGAAAAATATCGTGGTCTATGGATGGACAGCTCTCTATCGAGGCATGAACATATTGAACACATTAAAAGTAAATTACCGTCACTTTTAGGCTCCCTTCGCAACGTTAGTCGCTGTATTCCGCATAAGCTACGCTACACAATATACAATACTTTAGTTAAATCACATCTTCTGTATTTAATTGAAATATGGGGCAGTGCTACTAAAACTAAAATTGCAGAACTACAAATCATACAAAACAAAATAATAAAAACTTTATTTAATTATCCGTATTTAACTTCAACTAAAAAGATTTATAGTGAAACCAAAATATTAAACATTAAACAATTATATATTCTAAATATAGGTTTCTTATTATTATTTATTCGTAAATGCCTTAAAAAAATTGTTCGCACTGATTTAAAATTTACTTATCATAACGAAATTTTTAACCGTAGTAACCGTCGCGCTAGCTACCTGGTCTTACCGAAGTCACTCACACGATATGAAACAAAAACGTTGGTCTTTGAAGGAGTACAGATTTATAATAAAATACCCTCAACAATAAAAAGTTTGCACTCATTTAATGCTTTTAAATCGCAACTTATGAAATATCTAGTCAATGATCAGTTTTCTAAGTGAATGTGTTAAGTGTTTGATATTATAATTAGATTAAATAGTTTAGTGATGATTGTTTTGTTGCCTCGGACTAGACTTAGTTATAGTCAGACTATTCTGACTGACGAATGTAAAAGTATCTATTTCAACTGCATAGTATTGTTCTAAAGTAAGTGACTGTATTGTCTTATTGAGAATAAATTTCTTTAAACCTAAACCTAAATTGTAGTGATTCAGTTGTACATAAAATCAGTACTAATACGAAATATTTATAAAATGAATCCTAATTTTAATATCAAAATAGTTACATATAGGTATGATATATTATTTGGTACGTATTTATTTTTAACTGCTTATGTTATTCATACTCGTATAATGGGTTAACATCACCGTGGCGTAATATCAAATAATAAAACAAAGTAATTTAATTCTGTTTATTATTTACATATAACTATTTAATCAGTCCGTAAGTTTAAAAAGAAGACACATTTGGCACGTTATTTACTAATTAATATGGCTATTACAAAATTGCATTATAGCATCCAAATTATAGTCTGCTTAGTTTAAAAGTATCTACAGATAAATACATACTCACAGACATTTCAAAAATTCATTTTAAAGCATGCTGTCTAAAAATTTACTAAATATATAAATTTCAAACGCAATCATTATGAAATTACTCTTTGAAACAATTATAAATTTTATTGTCATTATTTTTTTTACCGTCTTCGTAAGAGGTTTTACTAAACTATCAATTATTTAATAGACTTATGATAATAATATCTACACAATATTCGACAATTATACACAATGAGGTTCATGTTATTAACTCATTTAAGATAAATGCTTAATTATATTCTATACATTCAACAAGATATGGCAAGAAAAAAGAAAGTACCTTGATACAAGGTCCAAACAACTTTGTACAATATTTTAAATCTAAACATCAGTGTATTTACAATAAGAACATAGTTATAATCTAAACGTATTCTTCGGAAGGTTTAGGTGTTCCATTTGGAAGCCTCAACGAGGATGACATTCGGCCATTTACTGAATCTGGTAGCTCAGCAATATCTTTAAAAACGCCAATCATACTTTCAAAATTTGGTCCCCATAAATAATCCCAACCTAACGGAGCCGGTGACCCATTAGACTGTCTATAGGCCAATGGGTCACCACCTCCAAAGGCCGATCTCACATGTGGGGCTAGGTCATCATCTGAAGCAACAAGAGTACTCAATGAACCTCGAAACGAAGAATCAAAACTTTCATATGGCAGGATAGGTTTCTTATTACTATTTCCACTCGTAGCATTTGATCTCCTTACATCCTCCGGTTTATCAGCACTAATACTGTTATTATCATATTCTATTTCAGAACAGGTAAAACTGTCGTTTCCACTTTCATCGTCCGAGCCAGTAGAACTTCTGTTATCGACCGGCGGTGAATGATGTCTATGAGACATATGGTGACCAACACCTCCAACTCGTGGAGCTTCACTTGAGCTTGAAACAGCGTCTAGTGTGGAAACTAGGCTAGAAGTTCGTTGTCTAGCATTCATTCTTTCAATTTCCTCTGCTGTAAGACCAGTACCCACAGACACAACCTGTGGAACCTGTGGTGTAGCACTAGGAGTTTTTCTACCTGCAGAAGAACTTTGACCACTTAACTGTGACATAACAGGACTATTTAAGCTCCGTTCGCTATTACTATGTAACGCATCTTTACTAACGCCTCCTGAACTAGATGTTGTAGCCAATAGTGCGCTTTGTAGTGGTTTTCCTGATATATCATGAAGAGTTAGGATTCTTGGTTGTTGACTTAATTCGCTGCTTGGTGATAACCTGGCTAATGGTGTAGTCTGATGTTGTCTTGTTTGAGGAGGATGTTGTGATGTCTGTGAGAGAACTCTTGGTGGATAGCCACTTGGATGGTGTGGAGAATGTCTATGTTGAGGTGTTTGATGTTTATGATGATAGCCAGCAATTGGTGGTGGGGTCGCTTTGTACTTTCTCACACCGCTAGCTTCACGAAATCCTTTATAATGATAAACAATATCTATATCAGAAGGCGCTATAGAACTTGCATTTTCTAAATCATAATGTTCGGGTACTTCAGAATTAATATCCATTCCACTTGGGTGATCATGAGTGTGATGAGAATTATTTGAAGAAGCAGGTGGTAGAGGATGGTGGTCTTCTCTAATTGCTGGGCTTTTGCCAACTACTTCGCGTTCTATTATATCAGGTCGCTGAGGTCTTGGAGCATCTAAGTTCATTATTTCTCGATCTTTATATTTTTTTGAAAGTAATTCAGGTCCAACAATATGACCAACATTACGCATTATATCTGCATTATCAGTAATGTAACTATTAAGGCTAGTTTCATTATTGTGGGCATTTCTGTTCATCATACTATCATTAGTACCAGCTATTAAATTGGGTGCATTAAGCATGGCTGGGCCACCGTTCTGTTTGGTATGTATCATATTATTCTTTCCAACAGTTACTGTATCTTGTTCCTTCTTTTGCTTACGCAGTCGAAATACAATAAAAGATACAAAAATTGCAACGATTAGTATTATAAAGAATGATATGACAAGAGTGATTCCTATACTTAAAGGATCTGGATTTTGAGCTAATCCAACGCCAAATGCACTATGACACCCAAATAGAATTTTTCCCGTTTTTATTACCTCTTTAAAAATACTACCATTACCTATAAACGGTTGGAGTTCGTTATTAATTGTAAAATTAGCTATGCATCCTTCAAACTTATTGGAATTTGATATAAATTCTGCTTTAGTGCCACCTAATGATATAGTTGTTAAATAAGGATCTAGAAAATCATGAACTCCGGCAGTATCTAATTCCTCCCCAACATTTTTATGATCAACTATTAATCTTATACTACGCCCATGGGCTATTAATGTTATGTTGTGCCAATTTCCATCAGCAGTATCAACTTGCTCAGTTTGACTCATATTTACCATAGCATTTTGTTTAGAAATATAACTCACTTTTCCTCCTAATAATTCTATTAGGGTATAGTATTTGTCAGTAGCTGCGAAAAAGATAACTCCATCTTTTTTGTGCGTTCTAAAGCAAAATGATAAAAATTTTATGGGGTTATTAAATTTATTTAATTTTCCTATTCCTTTTGCAGTTTTTTTATCCCATATTGTGCTTCCGCCATAAAAAGAATCCAGTAATTGCATTCTTCTGTGCTTTTCCGAAATTACATATGTTATAAACCCGTTTTCACCAACAGAAATACTTTGGAGTGAATTTGAGCAATCAGGTGAAATTAAACGATTGTCACATTTACAATAATGAGTTTTCCAGGTGTCAAAACATTCTCCAGTTCCACATGTATCTTCTTTATAGCAGGCACCTTTTTCTTTTCGTCCACAATAAGGCTCAACACCGTGTGCTTTCACGGGATTAGTTAAATTTAACACACGTCCATTTATTGTTATGCTATGCATACATCCAACAAAGTCATCAGAATGAATTTGTCCAGGTCGCTCTAAAACTGGATCAGCCTTATGAAGTCCACCAATCAACAGAGGTTCGTTATTAAAATTTAACGTTCTGAAAAAATAAAAATAATTATTTTAAATAATAAAGAAATTAGTATATTTCATCTCAAACAGTTTTTTTTTTTTGTAAATACTTCAAATTTAACTATATTTTTGTAGCATGAGTTTAATTACACTAGCACACAAAAAAATAATTGTCTGTACTCCGGGCGCCACCTATCTACGGGCATGTTTTTCGACCCGTTGAATACGAATTTCAAGTCAGTTTAGGTCGTCCAGCCTTCAATTTCGATTTGCAATAAATTGCAAAAAACCCCAAAAAATAGCAGCAATTTTCTGCTATTTTATCGATTTTTTGCAATTTTTTGAATGGCCAAATTTATTGCAAAATCAGACCGATCACAACAGCAGATTATATTACATGAAATCATCGTCAATCCGGGTTTATAAAAATTTTTATACCAAGATAATCCCAATTTCTTCTTCGATTTTTGCAATTGTTGATGATTTTTTTACACTTTTTTTTTTACATTTAAAACAGTTTATGATTAAAGTGCGAACGAAATTAGTAGTTAGTAGATAGGTGGCGTCCGGTGTACAGACAATTTTTTTTTGTGTGCCGGTGTTATTTATTAATGAATATTTTTATTATTTATTAAGTATAAAATAAAATTCGTCAAATAAAATAATATAAATAAAGTACCCATTGGATGAATCTACATACCCCGCTTGTCCTGTGTCATCGTCGTAGCAAGAATCATCTTCAGGATCGCAATCCGTACAAATATCACCATGGTCAGTGCAAGAAGCTACACTAAGCGATATAACACGACCATTTCTTGTAGCTGTTAGTTTGTACCAATTTCCATCAGCAAGGTTTTTATCACTATTCATTAGAGCTATAGATGTTATAGAAGTTCTTGCGCCCCCAAAGGAAAAAACTGGCTTGCCACCGAGCAATTCTATTGCAATAAAATCTGATCTGCCACCAGTTTGTGCACCATAATTATACAATAGTAAAGCATCAGACTTTGTCGTTGCAAAAATGATAGTAATATCATTTGTTGATGCATCTAAAGCAGGAAACTGCATATAGGATAGATCATTAAAACCAAACGTTGAACTTTCACAATGTGTACCATAGCGACCATTTGTGCAGCTACATCTGTATCCAGGCTTAAGACTTATGCAAATTCCTCCATGCATACATGGGTTCGGTCTACAAGAATCGACTAAAGCTTCACATTGATTACCACGGTAACCTGGACGACATAAACAGAAGAATGAATTTCTGTCAGAGCTTTCTTTGCAAGAACCACCATTTTTGCATGGGTTGCTACTACAAACATCGTCCCTTTCTAATTCACAAGTTTTACCCTCACGACTCGATGGGCATGAGCACATAAAATCATGGCCTTGTTTGCGACATTGCCCACCGAACTGACAGGGGTTAGGTGAACAAGGATCCTGTCGTTTTTCACAATTGTTACCTATAAATCTGTCGGTACAGTGACAAATATAATCGTGACGTACAAGAGGTGATGATAATATCAATGTAGCACTTTCAGTAATTTTTGTGCCTTCCAATACATTTATTGAGTCTGTACAAATTCCGTCATTTTGACATTGTTGCGTAGAACAAGGGTAATATGGAATAATAACTTGCCTTTTTAATACTTTACGAATTTCTGGTTCCTTTGATTTTATGTGATCCTGCGTATTTTCTTTTTTCCAGACAGAATTTTCATCTTTAATGGCAATAGTCAAGTCTATATTTTCCTTTATTTCATTTATACTATACAGATAAATGTTTTCTTTAGTTTTTAGACCATCTTTTAAAATTTCTAACAATATTCTGTAGTAATGTGTTAGAAAATCTGTAGATGTCATATTTAATATTCTAGTTGTCACTGATTGCTCAACAGTGTTATTATCGAAAGAAAAGTATTCGACACTTATCGACGATATAACTTCTTTATGCATACCGTCATTTCCAGATACTGAAAATGAATAACCCTGTCCAGGCCTTACCGTATTTGTATAGAGATCACACCCTTTTCTTATACTAAATAATGATAGCGTGCTATCAGATGGATCCTTAATGATTTTGCATTTATAATCACCTACAATGTCTGGATCGTTAGGTTTTACATCCGCTATTTTCCCTGATGGTATTTCGTTTTTAAATGCATGCACTAAAACGTGAACAGATCTAGGAGATGGAGGATTATCATTTCTGTCTAATACTTTTATTTGTATTGTGTAGTTGGAATACATGACTGGTGTACCACTATCATCAATTTGAATTTTAACATCTAAATATGGAGTTACTTCTCTGTCAATTTTCTTCGTGGTTAATAGGACTCCAGTATGCTTATGAACTTTAACATAGCTTTGATGTCTACCTCCAATAATAGCATATGAAAATGGTGCACCATTTGGTGGTAAGTCTGGATCCTTTGCGGATAGTGTTGTGATACTGGTATTAGGTGGTTCATTTTCGTACACAGATCCATCAAAATTATCAATATCAAAGACCGGCCCGTTATCATTTATATCTGTTAAAGTTATTTTAACTGTAGTCATACCTGTTTGTGGTGGCGTACCTGTATCAATAGCACCAATAACAAGTGAATATGTCGGCAATGTTTCTCTATCTAATTTTCGTGCTACTTCAATTTCACCAGTCTGTGGGTCAATTTTAAAACTTTGGTTTGTATTTCCTTCAATTATAGAAAAACTGAATTGATTATTTTGAGGGCGCACATCTTTGTCAATTGCCTTTACTTGAATAACCTCTTGACCAATACTAGCACCTTCTGAAATCGTTGCCTCATAATAATTCCGTAAGAATTCTGGTGGATCATTACCATCTTGTATAGATATTATAACCTGGGCCTCATCTGTATCATTTCCATGTATGCTTCCCGAATTTTTAGCCAATACTGTTAATACAACTCTATTTTGAGTTTCTCTGTCTAAATATCTAGCAACTCTTATTACTCCCGTTTGTGAGTTAATACTAAATCCTTTATCGTTACTAGACCCGACAAACAGGTAGTAAATTATGCCATCTTCCCCATTATCCTGGTCTGTAGCTTGTATAACACCTACATTTGCTCCCACTTCAGCAGATTCAGAAACATCGAAATGAAAAACAGGTTGAATAAACTTAGGATAATATTCGTTCACGCCAGTTATGTAAACAATTACTTCAGTAGTATTTCGCATAACAGTGTCAGGATTCTCAGCCAATATTTCTAAATTATAAACTGATTTTTCTTCATAATCGAAAACTTCTGTAGAAAAAATTTCACCCGTATTTTGATCAATATGAAATAGTGACGCCATTTCCGTTTTCTGTATGTGGTATTTTATAATTGAATTTTTAGGAGAGTCAATATCAATCGCCTGTACTTTGAAAATAAAACTATTAAGGGGTGAATTTTCTGGTAAATACGCAATATATTTTGATTGATTAAACTGAGGAGCATTATCATTTATGTCAGTTAAAATAATTGTGACAGTAGCTGTTGTTTCTTTTGGCTTAAATCCAAGATCCTTGGCAGTTATATTCAATCGGTATTCTTGAATTTCATCGTAGTCTAAAGGACGAAGAATACTTATTGTACCAGAGATTGGATCTACGTAAAACTCTTTACCTTCATTGCCTGATTTAATAGTATATCGTACGATACCGTTAGGACCTTCATCTTCATCGTTTGCATTCAGTGTTAGAATAGATGAGCCCGTGGGTTCATTTTCTGGCACAATAACTTGATAGCTTAACGCTGTAAATTTAGGGCTATAAATATTTTCACCAGTTACGACAAAAGTCAGTTTTGTTTCGTCAAACTGTGGAGGAACTCCACGATCAACAGCTTTCACTTTGAGTTCATAATATTGGCCCGTGTAATAAAATTGTTTGCTTACAACTATCCATCCATTATCTTTGTCTATAGAAAAGTAAATTGTTCCATTACCTCCTACGACAAAATACTCAATTTCAGCATTAATACCAAAGTCTAATGTGTCTTCTGCTATGAGTCTAACAATTTTTTCTCCAAGTGTGGCATCTTGAGGTACAGGTATCATTTTTTCATGGTCTCTAAATTTAGGTTTATTATTATTCGCATCTACAACATTTATGGTTACCAAGCATTCTGATGACATTGGTGGTTTGCCATTATCAGTTGCAACAACAATAACAGAGTATATATTTTCTGGTGACGAATTTGCTGAAGTAGATGTTCTTTTATAATTCATCATAAATTTGCTTAGTATTTCTCCAGTAGCTGGATCTATGGTAAAAAGATCAGAAGTTTGTTGTAATGAGTAAGATATGATGGAATTAGGACCTTGTTTGTCTTTATCTGTAGCTATTACTTGACCAACAAAGCTGTTCTTATTTTGTAATTCGGGGAAATTAAAACTGTAATAAGAATATTCAAACTCTGGTGCATTATCATTTTGATCTTGTATCGTGATAGTTAAAGGAGTTTCTGATCGCCAAGCTCCATCAATAGCTGCTACTTTTAGAATATATTCATCTTGTAACTCTCTATCTAAAGACCGGGCAACAGTGACATTACCACTAATAGGATCTATGACAAAATTTTCACCTGGGTTATCGACAAAACTATAAGTGGCATTAGCATTTGACCCTATATCCAGATCGGAACTAGTAACTCTAATTACAAATGAACCAATTTCAGCGTTTTCTGTGACATTTACACTGAAGAGTCGTGTAAATCTTGGAGGATTATCATTTTTATCTAATACAGATACAAGTACCGTAGATGTTCCTATAAGTTGTGGTACGCCATGGTCAACAGCTTCAACCAAAATTTCGTAAAACGGTATTGATTCTCTATCTAAAGCAATATTTGTGAAAATTT
The DNA here is from genome assembly GCA_036937285.1 of Euphydryas editha. Taxonomy (NCBI): domain Eukaryota; kingdom Metazoa; phylum Arthropoda; class Insecta; order Lepidoptera; family Nymphalidae; genus Euphydryas; species Euphydryas editha. Next base: position 10,254,170 of record JAUPFZ010000011.1, read on the forward strand.
CTCCATTCTCAGAATCTATTACAAAAGTTTCTTCATAATCATTAACAAGTCGAAAAGATATTCGTCCATTTTCATTAGAATCATCGTCATGTGCTTCTATTTTTATTACAGATTGCGGAGGAGATTCCTCTTCGGGAACCGTTGCGTTATACAACGCATTTTCGATGACAGGCGCATTATCATTCGAGTCTGTAACTTTAATTTCAATTTCGATGAAAGATTTAAGAGGTGGATTATCAGAGTCCTTAACCTCAAACCAAACTTCATATAATGGCATAGTTTCGTAATCGAGACCTTTGCCTGTTATGAAAATTTCGCCACTCATTGGTTCTACTCTTAAAGCATCGCCAACATTACCTCCGGCCACGGAATATTGTAATAAGCCTGTAGGTCTTTTCTTCGGTGATGTTGCAGAAAGTCTTGTAACTAATACACCTTCAGGTGTATTTTCAGTAAACGTAAAGGTCAATTTATTATTCACAGTGAATTTCGGAAAATTTTTTCCAGATTTCGGAATCAGAATTAACTCTGTTGAACTTTGTCTCGAAGGAATTCCACTATCAGTTGCTACTATTACTAGATTGAATGTCGACAGATTTTTATCTTTATATTTTAAAATATTTTCTTTTGCTTTAATGACTCCAGTGTCTTTATTGATACTAAATAAATTTTGATGGTCACCTTTTAAATCGTAAATTATTTTTTTATTAAGACCAATATCAATATCTTTCGCTTTTACGCCGAAAATAAAATCACCAGGCATGGTGCGTTCGGATATATAAACTTCATACATAGCTTGTGGAAATGAAGGACTATTGTCATTTTCGTCTTCGACTATAATAGTAAGATTAGCAGTAGCGGTTCTAGGATCTGTGGTTGAGGAATCTTGAGCCATAATTATCAGGTAGTAAGCATCCCAGTCTTCTCTGTCTAATGTAGCGTTCGTTGAAATTTCACCAGTTACAGGGTCAATTTTAAATCGCTCTGATTTGTCACCGAGAAGGCTATACCTTATTTTTGCATTATTTCCAAAATCTTTATCTACTGCTTTTGGATTTAGTATCACAGTTTCTGGTGGTGAGTTTTCTTTGACGCTTGTTTTATAACTTTGTCTTTGAAAATCAGGACTATTGTCATTAACGTCTTGAACTATAATTTTTACAGTACCCGATCCGGTAAGTGGTGGTGATCCTATAAAATAGAAAAAAATATATTTAAATTGTGTGTATTGTATTGATATATTATTAATTGTATATTAATAAGTTGATGTATGGATAAGTAGAGCTTTAAAAAATTATTTTAAATAAATATTTATACAATATATCAATATAATTATACGATTTAATTTGAACTGAACTGAACCAGAACGATCGCTTTCAGATGTCTATGATAACAACCGGGACCGCATACTTTACGTGCTCCCCGAGGCACGGTATGGAGACCCACAGGACATACACCCAGACCGGAAACAAATATTTATACAAATACAAATTTCTGCTCCGAGCGGGATGCGAATCCGCGACTGCCGGCGGCGTTGAAGTGACTACTCGTACTACCACACCAGAACGGTCGCCAACACGAGAACGGTCGTCAATTTTTTATAATTTTTTTTATTATTGTATACATTATAGAAACCAAATTTTAAAAGATTTACAGCAAATTTAAAATGTCGGGCTTAGCATTAAATGAGATTAAACAAATTAAATTTCTGGGCTATGTAGATTTCAACTACAACATAATTTCATATTAAAAGTACCTGTATCCATAGCAACCAGAGAAAGTGTATATTCATCCTGAGCTTCGCGGTCTAGTGTTCTTAATAGTGATATCTGTCCAGAAGAAGCGTTAATTTTAAAAATATCTGCGTCTCCTTCTTTAATGAAGTATCGAACTTGGTTATTAAATGGAGGTGAATCAGCATCATAAGCGTGAACTTTTAAGATATATCCACCATTAGGTGGAATAATATTTTCCATTACATAAGCTAAGTATGGTGAATCTAGAAATGTCGGTGGATTATCGTTTATGTCTTGAATTGAAATAGATAATTCAGCTGTATCAAATTTGACATCGTCTTTAGCACAATCTTCTGCTTTTATCAACAATACATAACGAGATTTTCTTTCAAAATTTAAATTTTTTGCTACTCTCACAATACCAGTATCTTCACTTATACTAAAATCTCTATTTTCATCCCCGGATGCTATAGAATATCTTACTCTTCCGTTAGCATCTTCATCGATATCCGTTGCAGAAACCTAAAAATACATAGAAGTATCTGTCGTTAAAATTTAAATAATCGATTAAAATATATATACATATATATATATATATATATATATATATATATATATATATATATATATATATATATATATAATCTATAAATTACCAAGTTCAAACGGTTACATAATATTTTTATCTACGCAAAGTGCTTAAATTGTTACATATTAACAAATTTTCTTTAATTTATTCCAATTTTGACAAGCCTGTGTAAGTTATCAAGTGTAATAAATGCATTCATTTTTTTTAATCGAAAACTTCGTTAAATATAATTCAGCTGAATGTTTTAACAAAACATTTTTACTGCGACTAAATAACTTAGTTACATATTTAATATTGAAATATTTATTTTAGTATGTGTCCTGAGACACAAATATAGAAAAAAAAATTAATGATGATTAGACTCTTAGATCTAATTCTGTAGATTGAAAATTGTAAATGCGAGCGAAGCCTCAGGTGCAGCTAATATGATAATAAAATGAAACTTACTTGTAAAACACTCACTCCAATGCTTGCATTTTCAGGGACCGAAGCACTATATTGCTTAGGATCAAAAATAGGACTGTTATCATTCTCATCGAGAATTTTTATAAAAATTTGGGTTTTAGAGATATTAGGAGGATCTCCTCGATCTTTCGCCGTAATTGATATCGTATAATTTGACTTTTGTTCTCTATCGAGCTTTCCAGTTGCCCTTAAAACTCCATCTACATTTCCTAATGTGAAATATCCATTGACATCAGAACTTGAAGCCATAAAATACTCCACATATCCGTTTCGACCTTCATCTTTGTCAATTGCCTTTATTGTCATAATAACAGTATTGAGAGGAATGTTTTCAGAAATAGCAGTTGTTGCCGGGGAAATAAATTCAGGCGCCATATCGTTAACATCTTTCAACTGTATCGTTACCTGAAAAATAGATCGAAAATTGAGAAAAACGTTAACAAAGATAAACATTCTTTATTAAAATTTTTAATTGAAAACTGTCATCCACAAAATATAATATATGTTTACTAAAAAATAATAAATGAAGAATGTAAAAATTAATACTCCAAATATTTACATTCTGTAATCTGTAATTTGTAAAATTAATAATCGTAATTCTGTTAATCGAATATTTGTATGTATGAGTCATTAATTATATGTACTGGATATACAAATATTTACTAAAATGTTAAGTTTAATAAATAATAAGCTTAGTATTAATAGTATTTTACGAAACGCGTGCGTGTTTAATGTGCGTCTGATATTATACTGGAATCTGTATTTTTTTAGAATATAATTTTTTACTTGTACGGTTGATGATAGCTGCGGCTCCGGCGATTTAGCTAAATCTTTAGCTGTAACTATCAAGTTATATAATGGAACTGTTTCTCGATCAAGTAATTTTGCAGTAAAAATTGTTCCGTTTGATGATATTGTAAAATCCTTGTTTTCATCCCCAGAGGTTATGGTGTATACCAGTTTTCCATTTAGTCCTATAATTCAAAAAGAAAACATATACATGTTTATAAGAAGCCAGAAGAAGTATAATCATATCACATAAGTAGTTAAATATTTTCTAATACATAAATTAATTTGATAATCAGTTCCTAAAGTTTTATTAATAGTATCGAAATTGAATGTATTTTTTTAATGATCCATGAAAATCACTATATGTATATTCCTGCTGAAATTTTAATAAAGATCTCAAGCTCCATTTTCCTCCAACGCTGAAATATTAATATATATATATATATATATATACATATGATCTTTCTACTTTTTTATACATCTGTTAGTATATAATTGAACTGGATAATTCCATGGCTAAAATAAGTAATTATAAATATTTATTACAAAACTTAAGAAGTAGTTTAATCATACCTGCATCCATGTCTGTTGCACTAACAGTTACCACCGAGGTTCCCATTGCCACATCTTCGAGAATTTCATTAGAGAAACTCATGGGATCAAAAATTGGCGCATTGTCATTCAGGTCAATGACATTGATGTAGACTGTTACAGTACCGGACAAAGATGGATGACCATTGTCCTGAGCTTGAGCCACGAGAATATAATGCGGGGTCTGTAAATATATGTATAATTAAAAATTAATTATAAAAGAAGCCATAAACGTAAATAAATATTATATCATACGTTTGACTGAAGTTATGAATTATAGGATTTTTCGTAAAAGAGAACAACGTCATTTCCTTTTTTGGGAATATAATTTTATTTCATATGGTAAAAATATCCTAAAGCATAACGTATTTCAGAAAAACTAGAATTTTTCATTTTAAGTTAAAGTGTACAAAATGAATTAACATTGTTTCCGTAAAAAAAAAATTGTAATTAAAATCGTATAAAATATAGAAGTAGGTGCGGATCATATACAAATATAACATTTTAAGAATCAGAACGGCATTTAGATTTTCCATATAATAGGTCACTTAAGCTTTCCAACTATGACAAGCTCTTTCATTCGCGGATCGTAAAGCGAGATGGTTGTTTAAAAAACAGACAGCGGTCTCGGAATCCGGCTTTTGAATGTTTTGCCGACGGTCGCTTTGTCAGACATTGTTCAGGCCTTAATTTCGATGGCGGATCGAGTGGGCAAATGCCGAATATGATGCGCGACGCCAAAAAACTGTACCGGGATGAAATTAGGAGCTCTCTAGCGAGGTACGCGGAATTGGCGGGCGGTCGAGAAAACGAATGTACAGCGAATTGTTTTTACTAATTAGCGGAGCCGGTCGATGTGATGAAGAATTAACGAGACAAATGATCACTCTCAGTCTGCTTAAGAGCGAACATTCACTATTTAATAACATTACTTTGTAAGATACTTGATAGAGTTTTAATAATAGATTTGTCAGCATTTTTTATTACAAAATCGACATTAAAGCGTTATAATTTACGCTGCAGAAACGTTTAGTATAGTTTGCCACGCTTATGGTACCGAACCGACAGGTTTTCTTGAATAGCGGAACCACCTAATATCTCGCATAGACCTACTTATGGAAAATATCTTGATACTTTACAACATATTGTGACCTATACCGTTATAAAAAATAAAAATAAAAACTTTAAACCATATGAATTCCCTATTCGATTTTTACAAAATATTATCGAAAAGAATTTTTAATTAAAACAAAATATTTTAATTACCTAAAATTGACTATTTGTCAACTACGAGTAGATAACATTAATGTAGTTATAATATATTATGCGTCTAATTGCTGGCTTATGATTCCAAAAAATAACGGCAAATATATTACATATTTTCAAAATAAGTCAGGCCTATATAAATTAAGTTAGTCAGAGTATATATTGAAGTAAAATACATTAAGGTTTGAGATCGTAAAAAGAAGATATCCAATATTCTATGCCATATTTTTAAGAAATAGTTCTATGACTAAAAGTACCTACATAATTCTTTTCCAGGCTATATTTATGCACTTTTAGCGTTTAAATTAAATATGATATATATAGATATTCACAATTGTATTTTTATTAAAATCATCAAATAACGTGTCTCTCTAGTCTCTGTCAAAATCCTGATCATGCGCTGTGAGCTCTTTCTAGATTGTTCCATCTCCAAATTTAAATCTGTATAAAAATCACGAATGTAAGAGCTAATGTCATAAAGTATACTACGGGTATCGCGCGGATATGCTTGTTTAATAAATATATATAAAATATTATTTTATAAATTAAATATTAATAGTTAATAAATATGTAATATAAATAAATTATAAATGCTAGGTAGCCTACACCACCCCCCTCCAGAGACCGTCAAGGGCGATAAAAATCTGGAAATTGAACTCGACGTCCAGAACGAGTTGTATACTGTTTCTGAATATCTGGCAAAGTTTCTGGTTCAGGATTTGTTGGGTCAGACAGTATAAAGGCCGGCTTAATGCGGTCTATTGATACCGTGACCTCTTTGCCCTTTAATAGGATTTTGAAAACTTTGTCATCCCTCGACAAAACCTTATGGGGGCCTGAATATGCAGGTTGGAGAGAACCACGCGATGCGTCTTCGCGGAGGAAAATGTGATCAGTGGTTGTCAGTTCTTTATAAACAAAGACTTTCGGGCTAGCGTGACGAGAAGCGGGCGAAGGTTTCAATCGTAATGCGATCTGTTTAAGGCGAGCGGAGAACTCAGACAGATCTGTTGTACCACCGTCAGCAGGTTGGAAGAATTCGCCCGGTAACCTTAACGGCTCCCCGTATACAAGCTCGGCAGATGAGCACTGAAGATCCTCTTTGAAGGCACTACGAATGCCTAGGAGAACCCACGGTAGAGATTCCGTCCACCTATCATTAGCATGGCAAACGATTGCAGTTTTCAGTTGGCGGTGAAATCTTTCCACCATGCCATTACACGCTGGATGGTACGCAGTCGTGCGCTTATGCTCGAAACCAGCAGTCTTTGAGAGGTACTGAAATAACGTAGACTCAAATTGACGACCACGGTCGGTTGTAATTGTAGATGGACAACCGAATCGAGCGATCCAAGTTGACAGGAGTGCTTGGGCCACTGTTTCCGCAGTAATATCTGCGATCGGCACTGCTTCCGGCCACCGAGTAAATCGGTCTACTGCCGTCAGACAATACCGATAGCCTTGCGAAAGTGGTAAAGGGCCAATAAGGTCAATGTGGATTTGGGTGAAACGCACTTTAGGCAAGGTGTATGTACCGAGAGGTGCAGTGACGTGTCGGTTAACCTTGGCCTTTTGACATGCTAGACATGTGCGAGTCCATTCACGGCAGTCTTTGCGTATCCCAGGCCAGACGAATCGTTCTGCAACGAGTTTTATAGTTGCACTAGCGCCAGGATGACTCAGCGAGTGAAGGCTCTCAAAGACTTGCTTGCGAAAAATCTTAGGTACATAGGGCCTAGAGGTCGGTGTACTGACATCGCAGTACAGCGGAACTCGACTTCCAGTTACCGTCAGCTTCTCTAAACGCAAAGACGAACCTGCTGTTAGAAGAGTTTGGAGCTCTGGGTCACACAATTGGGCTTGTGCTATGTTCTCAATACTCACCGGCGTACCTAGTTCTTCAATCCTTGACAAGGTATCGGCAACTACGTTACTCTTTCCAGATATATGTCGGATATCGGATGTGAACTGAGCGATAAAATCGAGATGTCTATATTGCCTAGGTGAACAGTTTTTCTTCCTTTCATGGAATGCAAAACTGATCGGCTTATGGTCAGTATAGATGGTGAAATGCCGGGCCTCGAGCATATATCTAAAATATTTAATGCCTTCATATATGGCTAGCAATTCCCTGTCGTATGGTGAATATTTCATATGTGAAGGGCTCAGCTTCCGCGAGAAGAAGGCTAGTGGCTGCCATGCTCCGTTCTTGTACTGTTGCAGGACTGCACCGATTGCCTTATCGGAGGCATCTGTCACCAAAGCAAGTTTAGCAGTACAGTCGGGGTGAGCTAATAAAGCTGCATCTGCTAAGCTGTTCTTACATGCAATGAAGGCTTCAAGGGCCTCCCCAGTGAGATTTATAGGCTGTGACCCTTTGACAGAACCCGTTAGCAACGCATGTAGTGGAGCCTGGACTGCAGCTGCTCGAGGAAGAAATCTCCTGTAAAAATTGAGCATGCCCAAGAATGCCTTGAGTTGACGCACAGTAGTTGGAGTTGGGAACTCTTTAATCGCCTGTACTTTGGAGTCTAAAGGCTTGGAGCCGCTCTCAGAGATTGAGTAACCTAAAAAGTTTACCTCTGGCACACCAAAAACGCATTTTGCCGTATTCACTATCAAGCCATATTCTCTTAGCTTAGTGAAAACTTGACGGAGATGGTGTTCATGCTGCTGCTCATCCTTGGAAAAGACTAAGATGTCATCTAGATAAACAAAGACAAAGTCTAGACCTCTGGTGACTTCGTCTAGAAATCTCTGGAAGGTCTGACCCGCATTCCGGAGTCCGAAGGTCATAAAAGGGAATTCATATAAACCGAATGGAGTAGTAATCGCGGTCTTCGGGATGTCTGCTGGATCGACAGGTATCTGATTGTACGCCTTCAGTAAGTCAATGGTGCTGAAAATTTTGCAGCCCACAAGATTGTGTGCGAAGTCGTGGATGTGTTTAATCGGATACCTGTCGGGTACAGTTCGGGCATTTAGCATACGGTAGTCACCACAGGGACGCCAACCGTTGTCCTTTTTAGGCGCTAGATGAAGAGGAGATGCCCAAGGACTCTGTGAAGGCCGAGCCGTCCCGTTAGCAAGCATAGCCTCGAACTCCTGCTGAGCAATTTTGAGTTTATCGGGTGCTAATCGACGTGGAGTACAAGAGACTGGAGGGCCTGGGGTTGTGCGAATATGGTGTACAGTATTGTGTTTAATGTCGCGATGTGTACCAGTTGGACGGGTGATTTCGGGAAACTCCTCAAGAATTTTGTGATACCGAGTCTCACCAGTCAAGATTTTGACAGAGGCTATATTACAACAACTAACGACTTTGGCTGTGGATGAAATGGAAGTTATACTATCTGACAGGCATTTGTTACGACAATCAACAATGAGACCATAAAAATTCAAAAAGTCTACGCCTATTATAGGTTTAGTTATATCGGCTACAACAAATTGCCAATTAAACAATCTTCGTAAGCCAAAGTCCAGATTAAAATGTATATAACCATACGTGGCTATGGTAGAACCATTTGCAGCACAGAGATGGTAGTCCGTTTTGGCACGACGATCTCGAAGAAAGGACCTAGGGTAGACACTCAGATCGCTTCCTGTGTCGATCAAAAACTGCACCTTCGAAGATCGATCCGTGAGAAACAGGCGACCAGTAGTAGAAGATGGGCAGTCAGCAGTCGCCATTATTGACCGCCCCTGGTTTCCCTCCTTGAAGTCGCAGGGGTTTACGCATTTGCTGGCTTTCACTCCAAACTTCCTGTGATACCAGCAAAGTGGGTACTTCCTGAAATTTGACTGGGATCGTCTAGACCTGGATGCCGATCTGCGCTGAAATGATCTGGTGTTAGATCTACTTCTTCTCCCCGACGCCAATTGCTGGAACTGCCTCCGAAGTTCGGCGACTTCTCTAGTTAGCGCTTCAAAAGCTGAACCGGAACTGGGCTGGGGTTGGCTGGCAGACGCCACCGAGGGTGACGGAGTAGCCAACTCGTGGACACGGTCAGCCAAATCTGCCAAATCTTCGATGTAGGTTGAAGAAGGTTGGCTTGCAAGCACTGTCTGGATTCCGTGCGAGAGACGACTAACCCAGATGGTCCGTAGGAAGTCATCAGGAACATTGGCACCAGCAAGACTCTTCAAATGGCGCAAAAACTGGGAGGGTTTACGGTCTCCAAGCTCCTCATGCATCAAAAGCTGCTTAATCTTTTTTTCCTTAGATGATGTCAAGCGTTTAATCAATTCGGTCTTTAGCTTCAAATATTTGTTAGTAAGTGGTGGGCTAGTAATTATATCTTTTACCTCTCTGGAAAATTCCATGTCGAGCTGTCCAACTATATAATAAAATTTGGTAGCGTCACTTGTGATCCCAGATATGGTGAACTGCCCTTCCACTTGCGCGAACCAAAGCTCGGGTTCCTCCGGCCAGAACGGGGGAAGTCTGACGCCGACTTTAAAAATCTCGATATCAGATGACGACATACACGTATCACTATTATCGAGAGGTTTTGCTTTTGGCACGGTACCGCTACGTGCATCTTGAAATTCCTTATCCATGGTTCAAAAGCGGGGTCACCAATTTAGCGTTTAAATTAACTATGTTAGATATAGATATTCACAATTGTATTTTTATTAAAATCATCAAATAACGTGTCTCTCTAGTCTCTGTCAAAATCCTGATCATGCGCTGTGAGCTCTTTCTAGATTGTTCCATCTCCAAATTTAAATCTGTATAAAAATCACGAATGTAAGAGCTAATGTCATAAAGTATACTACGGGTATCGCGCGGATATGCTTGTTTAATAAATATATATAAAATATTATTTTATAAATTAAATATTAATAGTTAATAAATATGTAATATAAATAAATTATAAATGCTAGGTAGCCTACACACTTTTCTTTACTCTTCTCATTTTAAAAACAATTCAAGTCTAAGCTGCTGCGATGATCGGTTGTGGATATAGGAACGTGTATTACTATTTCTCCTAGGACGTGCAGTTCCCTTCACGCTGTTCCGTTTCAACACGGAGCACAAAATGAATTTTAATTTGATATACCAGCATAATGGAATGTGTCAGTAGCTCCAGCAAAAATGCAAATTAGGAGGTTTAATGTTTTAAAATTTAGAATAATCTAATTAAGCTTGCGGTTTTGAATTTAACACATAGTTTTTATCCCATATCATATAAAATATTCGCTCTCTCTTTCATTTTTTTCACGTTATTAATAGTACAATAGACTATCGTACTGGTTTGGATGTTTGTCCTTATGTGTCTCTCCACTGTAGCTCAGAGACCACGCAAAATATTACATCCCGGTAGCCTTCATGAATATCTGATAATCTTTATTTTTATTAATTTGTTGATTTATTTACAAATTTATTTATTTATTTATACTTTATTACATAAATATATTTCAAAGCATAGTTAAAAGTTAGTTAAGTTAGTTATCTAGTACAACAGGTGGTCTTATTGCTAATTAGCCATTTCGTCCAGACAACCCCGATGAAACAAGTATGCTTAATCAAAAAAATCAAAAAACCCGACTGCGTAAAATACTTTTATTATAAACTAAAAAGAATAAAACAATTTACTAGCTTTCATTTGATACCCATATTGCTACAATAAGAAAAAAAATTCAACTCCTCCTCCTCATTCCGACTTTTGCGGGCGCCATTTTGAAAATTTATATAGCCTATGTCACTACTACAATTTATACAAATCCAACGACACCTCATATGTCAAAAACCGTCCAGCCGTTTGGGCTGTAGGGCGTGCCAAAGAAATGGACATACATACATACATACATACATACATACATACATACATACATACATACATACATACATACATACATACATACATACATACATACATACATACATACATACATACATACATACATACATACATACATACATACATACATACACTCGAAAAACATAACCCTCCTTCTGTCGCAGTCGGGTAAAAAGAGAATTCAACAACGTAACAACATTCAACAACGTAAACTTACATACTTCATATTTTATAGACTTATTAGTCTATAAGTTAAGTTATAACTTATAGGTTTTCGAGGTAATTGCTATAACAGTAGGTATAGACGCACTGTTATTCTTGACAGTGAAATTAGCCACCAACTCGTAGTGAAGCAACGTACCGGATTATTCTCTAACTCTTCTTCTATATTGAAGAAAATTATTGGAATATTAATAAGATATTTTCGTAAGTACAAGTTAATGATTATTTATAGATGAAAAAGTAGTTGGCTGACTCAATAATAGCATTATGAATTTATATCAATTTTAATAGATTGACCGGCCTTCACAATGAATACAGTATAAAAAGCAGTATACAGACAAACCCGGTCATTTAACCGAGCTTATATTAAAAACCCGCTCAAGGGCGTCTTCGGCCTTCGTCTCTGAATTGCACATTTACCTACAACATGCAATATTTTACCCAGTTCGTAATAAATTTTACTCATCCGTATCTTATTTTTATGCCCAAAGGGCATTTTGCAAAGTGACTTTAAATGTTTTACAACAGCTACTTTGATGTTCCTTACTAAACGCAAGTATCTTATGTAACGGTATCAATTACGATTAATTAATTATAAAACATTAATAACACATGAATAGTGCATTTTTAACACCATTAACTTTCACGACATATATGCTTATTGCAATAAACCTGAAAAGTTTTTTTTAGTACGTCTAGATGCGATACAAGTAACATAGGCTCCGCAAAAAAAAATCGATAAAATTGAAAAAAAAAACTCAAATAAAAAAGGCATGGGGCAAAATGAGCCCGTGGACATACATTTATATATATATATATAAAAAAGCATGAAAACTTTGTTTGATCGTTTGAACACGCTAATTTCAGAATCTCCAGTTCGATTTCTTTGTGCGTTTCTCAAGGAAGACTCCAAAAGTGACTGATAGATATTGGGAATAGGGGCATATTTTACACAGTTTATCTAAACTGTTAAAACAAATATTTAAGGCCAAACATCTTTTGGAACGTAACGTCGCGTCGTGCAATAGAACTACTTGAGCGGTCATCGCCCTGCCTTAGATCTATGTTAAGATAATTGTATCAACCGCAACAACAAGCACACGAAGCATCATCTAATGATGATTCTTTAAAGGTACTACAATATAAATAATCGATTATTTCTATACGTTAAGTAATTTAATTTGTTAATCCAACTTAATATATACAAAATTTATCATTCATGAATGTATATAGTAATATACATTCATGAATGATAAATTTGGTACCAGTACCCTAATCGAAGTTTGTATATAGAAAACCAGTAGGTTTTCTTTATACAAACTTCGATTAGGGTAAACGAGAATACGTTTAGTAAATAAAACAATAAAGGGGAAATTACACGTAACAGAGAACTATAAATTCAAATTAATTCTTAGAGCAGTTCTTCCGATCGTCAATTTTCTTGGTCATGGCGAAAGATAATAATCTATAGCAACAGTATGAAACCGTGGTTCATATACCTAGAAGAAGTGGTCAACGCCCTATCTTGAATTTTGTGGCGGAAAATTCATAACCTCTAGGCACACCATAATAATGCTAGATGCACGTTTCTCCCGCGAAAAGTAGCACGAGAAGATTCTCGAACAAAGAGCATATTTACAAACGGAGGTTACACACGAGCATCATGATTCGTTGATAATTATATAGATTATACATTTAATATCATCGTTATTAACATTACATATTCCTTTTGTGTTTTTAAATTAGAAAATGGGAATGATGTGATCGCCTCCAGGCTATTTCAACTTAAAGAGAATTATTGTTAATTTCAATATACTCTGAAAAAAAAAAAATAACATTACGTTAAAAAAAAATATTAGTCCCGCTGAGTTTCTTTCGCCAGTTCTTCTCAGGTCAGAGGCTTCATCTTTCCGAACTGGTGGTAGACTCATGACGTTCAGTAAATAATTGTAATAATTTTATGCTGAATAAAATATTTTGACTTTGACTTTGACTTTGACTTTGAAAAACGAGTTAAGAAGAAAGATATAATCAGTTCATTAATAGTAGATAAATTTATTTTTGTTCTCTATCGTAAAGAGTAAGTCAGTAATCATTTATCAGTAAAATAACACAGATGAACCTTTACATTGAAATAAAATTGAAATGCAATATAAGTCTTGTGCTTCACAAGCGTTTTATGTGTTAATTAACTTTTTTGCTATTTTCAGATCTGATAACAAGCCGGTGAGTGAAATGTTTAATTACACAAAATTGCCATGCTCTACCTACTACATAAAGCTGACGTAATAATTACATGTAGGTAAGTGGAACAAGAAAGATAAAATTTTGAAAAAAAAAAATGTTATCAAATGGTGTAAAATTATTTAGAAAAACTAAAAATATTTTCTCAAATTTACAAAATCGGGACTGCCTAAGTTTACGGCCATCGCCCATTTTTTTATGTATTAAATTTTTTTATGTCTAAATTTTGTGAAATGCTAGAATCATCTCTTATAACTCCAAATTACTTATAAGATATTTAAAATATATAGATATCTATATACTTATATATTAATTTCCTCCTTATCTTACCATAACTGTGATATATAAGTATATGCACATCATAAGCTGACAATTGTTATACAATTTTCTTTATTTGCTCTATTTCACTAACGTCATTAATTATTAGTATCCCTTTTTATATTTATTTTAATGACTTGTATCTTTTTTTGTAATTTTCTGTATGTATAATAAAAAATTAAATAAAAAAGTTATTAGTATGTACATTGTAAACGAAATAAAATTTCTAAAGTGCTTTTATCTATACTTGTATTTTAAAAATAAATATACCTTTTTTTTAAATGATTCTAATATAATGAAAAATTATAATAAAAAAATATAATAATTTACGAAATATTAAAATTATTTTCTCTTGACGCGTTTGACGTTCTTGACGTTCGAAATTGGTAAAATAAAAAAATTGGTAAAATACGAGCAGTATTTTAAAAAAATGGCCTTGCGACAGAGAAGAATAGTCCCAACTTCTTTCTTGCCGAGGTGTCGTAAAAGGCAACTAAGTCCATAGTGGTGCGAATAACTCTACACCTACCAATATGGTGACGGGCAGCAGTGTCACCATATCCTGCCACAACACACTGCGCTCGTCAACCCGCCTGCCAAGCGTGGCGAGTATTGGCGAACCCCAAGAGATGATGGAGAAGGTCTACGTTCAGCATTCACATAAGGTTTAATCGATCAATTTTAAAAATAAAAGATTTTAATAAATATTACACCATAAGAAAGCATTGTCTGAAAATAAATAGACCGAAAACGCGAAATAAACCTCAACTGATCTTATTAATATGAAAACTTAACGTAGGCGGTTCATTGTGGAAGTCTAGTGTTATAAAAACATCAAATATCTTACCTCTTCATAGTCGAGTCTCGCCGTCAATGTAAAGATTCCAGTTTGTGGGTTGAGTGAAAAAACATCGTTAGCCCAGTCCGATATCACAGTATAGATTAGCTGAGCATTAGGCCCGGAGTCCAAGTCTATCGCCGCTACGGTTCCTATCACGGAACCTCTTGCAGCGTTCTCGGGTATATCAAAGGAATAAGCACTCTCTTTGAAGACGGGTGGATTGTCATTCGTATCCGTTACCTAGATTCATATAAAACAATATTATTTGCAACGATAACAATTTAAATGTATATCTTAATGGTACGAATTGTATATTACTTATACCAAGACAACGTTTTACGGTACGTAATTTTTGAAAAGAAGAACAAATATATTGTAATCAAAAAATTATAACTTTCACAAAAGCTATAGCTACGTAATGAATGTTAACTTGAAAAGCGTTACATTATCAAATAAATCAAAATATAAAAAATATATATATATATATATATATATATATTAAAGTAAATATCATAATTGTTCCGTACTAAATACACTTAGGATCTGTTTCACCGGTTGCTGAGAAGCTATTTCTCCTTAACTAACATACTAGAACTTCTGGATCCACTGGTTGCGAATCGAAATATTTGACAGATAAAGTGGAATTTTATAGTGAAAAATAAAAATAGATCACAAACTTTTATGTTATTGATACCCGCTATACGTTTGATAGCTTTATCAGAAACCGATGAAACAGGCCCTTAAATATATAAAATATTTTTGTATGGCACACATAACGTACGCAAAGTTATGTTACCTTTCTTCTACGAATCTGCCATGTATTCTAAATATTTTAAGATAAGTATTCTACTCATATTTTGGAACTGACCTGAACAACAATTGTGACGTCACTAAACTGCACTCCATCGTCAGCTCTAATAACCACTTGGTATTCCGATATTGTTTCTCGGTCAAGTGGTTCCTTAAGCGTTAATTGTCCGCTTTGTGCGTCTAACGCAAATGGCGTGGATTCCTCTGAGTGTATACTGTAGGTAATAGTTCCTATTGTGTCTGGATCTTCAGCGATAATCACTGCAATAAGTTGTCCAGGCGTCAAGTCTTCCGAGGCAAAATACGCCGGTGGAATATTTTTGAACTCCGGTGGACTATCATTCTTGTCCAAAATAATGACTTCCACCTGAAAAAGAAAAAAATATATATACATAAAAATAGGTCTATGATCATTTGTCGCATAAATCTCCGAGCAAAACAAAAGTTCCTATTGAAACAATAACGTATTTAACCAAGCATCGACTTCAATAAAACAGTCCCCAGTCAGGACGACTGATGTTTTATTTATAAAACTGGTAGAAAATCGACCACTTTAACACAGTATAAGAACACGACAAAATTAATAATTCTAAAAATGCACTCTTTGAGCGGTTGTTTCGACAAATGTTTGTCTCTTCTGACTGACAGAATGATAAAATATACTTTACGTTATTTCGTGTTGTCGATTCAATTATAATTGATAAAAAAAATTAAGGAAGAAATATATTTTAATAGCACCTTAACTTTCATACTTGCAGGTACAAACGTGTCTCTCAATCATAATTAATTTAAAAATGCATTTCTTTTTTTTGTTTTCTTTTAAGATATACTTATTGAAAATTTGTAACACATTCAAAAGCCTTAATAAACTGTGACAAAATAAAAGATGTTAAATAAAATATGTAGGTACGACAAATTTAATATAAAATTTTAATTTCTGTATTTTGAGTTTTAAAGAAAAAGTAATGTCATTAAAATACAAGACTAAAAATAATAATAATAAAAAGTTATACACTCTTGTCAGAAATATATACATGACTTAAGCGAGTGTACATTTTATCCTCGGTTAAGAGATGCAATAGATAAAATATATATAGTCAAAGGCGAGCTTTACAAATTCAACCGATGGACGTTTACAAAAAGCCATCCGAACAAAACTCGACAAGTCAACAAAGGGAGAGGAGCAAAAGACTTAAACTACCATAGTTTCGTCATCTGTACTCTGAAGCACGAAGAATTCGGAACACAATGATCGGAGCCGTCACAGATAAGAACCGATTGTCAAAAGTTCTCTGCCCTTGACGAGGAGAAGCTGCATTTGTTATGATGACTCAATCTTTTCTTTGTGTTCGTACGAGGGTGCTTTCTCAAGAAACGTGCTTAGAAAAACCACTAGACGCCTACGATGTTTTTACGTAAGAGAAGCAGCAATTAACGTTACTTGTATGACGGTGTCAGACTAGGAAATAAATTGAAATGTGTTAATAAAATTTATTGTTCAATATATAAAAGCTTGAGAAAATTAAAGGTTGATTGTAAAAGTTATTAAAAGCGCTTTCTTGATATAACCATAAAAATTCTCAGCGTATGTATTAATTTGTGAACATAATAGAGTACGGAAATGATAAACACTAATTGTATTAAAGGAACGTGTGTGGCTACTTGTAAGGGAACGAAGGTTACTTTCCTAATAAAGATTCCCAAAACAGAAAAAAATATTATTGTCTCGGTGTATTCACTCCTCTAGAATGTATGCGCTTATGATTAAAAAAATGTATATATTAAAAAGAAAGCACGTACGACGTTCGTTGTTTGTTGGACCCCCGACAGTAAATGTTTGAAATAATCGATTAAGGGAAGAGAAATGACAAGACATCGATTTTGTTAGTACGTCGATTAATCAAGTTTCGATAATTGATAGAGGTTCGCCACTAGATTAATAATAAAATATCGACGTTTGTTTTAACTTACCATTAAATAATGATTCATACATTTGAAACTTACATAATGCTTGTAATAAAAATTTGAACCCCTATTGTAATATTAATGTTCATTGTAATGATTGATTATTTATTTTAAAATAGAATTTCTTAAACGATTAATATTATAAATCTTAAAAGTATTTAGGTGTGACGTTCAAGTGGAACCTATTGATATTTTTAATGCTTGCTAATTCAAACACAGGATAATTGTTGTCATCAATAATTTAAAATTAAAAACATAATTTAAGAGCTACAAGATATTGTAAATTCTTAACTGTTTATTTCTTATTACCGATTAAGCCCCTGCGATCGCTTTGATGTCTAAAAAATGACCTCACAATTTTGTCGTTTTGCTAACATGCGATGTATATTCGGACATCAATCATTCTAGTCATTTACCTCAAAAATTTTGACATCACGCCTTGATTGCCTCTTCTCATTTCATATAATTTCACCTTGCAACTTAAACTTCAAAGGTTATTTAGTTACTATGGTGATCGCAAAGTAATTTATCATTTGCCAAAATTGATTGTGATTTTGATACAATGTACCTACTCTTAATTTGAGCTCAAGCAGATTTAATCCACGGTGCCTCTTGCAGCGTCATTAATCGAAGCAGATAATTTGTGCAATGTTATTTCACCATACAAAAATGTACTAAATAAAACTTGTTCATTATAATTAGACAAAAAAATAAGTTTCAGTCATTCAGTAAATTTAATAGATATTCTGAATTCGAAAATTCTAATGTTTTGTTTATTTTCCTATGACAATTTTCTCCAATCAGCTCTTAAATATTTTCTTAGCTAAATACTGCAAGTATGATAAGTAATTCAAAGAACTGGAAGGCTGTGGACAGATATGGTGGCATCGTTTAAGGTTAGCCTCTATGTTTAGAGTGTCTCGTGACCGCAGTGCGACCGCTATACCCTCAGGACTTCACACAATTATGTACGCCTTACAAAAGTTTACGGCAGATGCGGTAATTCTTTCCTTCCATTGTTGTAATACGATGTTAAGGACTCAAATTCATGGACCGATGTAAAATGAGAAATAAATATATTTGCATGAATTATGTGCCATAGAGGGCGACACGTACACTCTTTTACGATCAAAAATATTTTAATAGAACCAACATCTTTTTTTTTATTGTTATACTTATTAAGTATACAATGTTAATGTGTTGAATATTTGTTGAATTAATTGAAATTGATATTCGTATTTATGTAAATAAAAGAATTTATTGGTAATCCATTTTGTGTTTACCAAGTTTTAAGGTTAAATTTACAAATGTTTACTTTATTATTTGATTTTATATATTATTTAATGTTTAATATATACTAATTAAATTTTAAACACACACAGAAGATGTAACAGATTTCGTAAAAATGCAGACTTTTTAACTATGCCTGCATATATCTATAATATAAAAATAAGTCGTGTTTTCCTTCCTGACGCTATAATTCCAGAACGCACGAACCGATTTCAACGGTTTTGCATTCGTTGGAAAGCTCTCGGGCTCAGTGAGCTTTATAGCAAACTAAATTCAGGAAAATTTT
The DNA here is from genome assembly GCA_036937285.1 of Euphydryas editha. Classification (NCBI taxonomy): domain Eukaryota; kingdom Metazoa; phylum Arthropoda; class Insecta; order Lepidoptera; family Nymphalidae; genus Euphydryas; species Euphydryas editha. The sequence goes on from JAUPFZ010000011.1 coordinate 10,273,386, forward strand.
CAACAGAAAAGCAGGAAAACAGGGAAAATCATAATAATATAATATTATACTCTCATAATGAACTGAAGTGCATTGAATCAACTTCTAAACAACACATTGCTTGGCAAAGGCCTCTTCTCCATATAGAAGAAGGGTCATCATTGACTCTCATCAAATGATTTAAAAATTATAAATTTTGTAATATTATCTATCATCTATAATATAAAAATAAGTCGTGTTTTCCTTCCTGACGCTATAATTCCAGAACGCACGAACCGATTTTAACGGTTTTGCATTCGTTGGAAAGCTCTCGGGCTCAGTGAGCTTTATAGCCAACTAAATTCAGGAAAATTTTAAACAGAAAAGCAGGAAAACAGGGAAAATCATAATAATATAATCTTATACTCTCATAATGAACTAAAGTGCATTGAATAAACTTCTAAACAACACATTGCTTGGCAAATGACTCTTCTCCATATAGAAGAAGGGTCATCATTGACTCTCATCAAATGATTTAAAAATTATAAATTTTGTAATATTATCTATAATATAAAAATAAGTCAGGTTTTCCTTCCTGACGCTATAATTCCAGAACGCACGAACCGATTTCCACGGTTTTGCATTCGTTGGAAAGGTCTCGGGCTCCGTGAGCTTTATAGCAAACTAAATTCAGGAAAATTTTCAACAGAAAAGCAGGAAAACAGGGAAAATCATAATAATATAATCTTATACTCTCATAATGAACTGAAGTGCATTGAATCAACTTCTAAACAACACATTGCTTGGCAAAGGCCTCTTCTCCATATAGAAGAAGGGTCATCATTGACTCTCATCAAATGATTTAAAAATTATAATACAATAAGTCGGGTTTTCCTTCCTGACGCTATAATTCCAGAACGCACGAACCGATTTCCACGGTTTTGCATTCGTTGGAAAGGTCTCGGGCTCCGTGAGCTTTATAGCAAACTAAATTCAGGAAAAATTTTAACAGAAAAGCAGGAAAACATGGAAAATCATTTTTCACATACAGCGCCATCTCTGATACATAGCATGTACTACAAACCAATATGGTTTTGCATGGCAGCAGTACGTGGTGTGAGTATCCCTCTCGAAAATAAGTTGGTGGCGAAATGGAGTTCGCCGTGTTTGCTAGGAAAATTCAGGAAAATTTTCAACAGAAAAGCAGGAAAACATGGAAAATCATTTTTCACATACAGCGCCATCTCTGATACATAGCATGTACCACAAACCAATATGGTTTTGCATGGCGGCAGTACGTGGTGTGAGTATCTCTCACGAAAATAAGTTGGTGGCGAAACGGAGTTCGCCGGGTTTGCTAGTAACTGTATAAGAATTGTTGTGTGCATTAGTATGCGGACGCGCACTCCGCCCACACGGACTATCGATATCCAACAAATATGTTTAAAATATGCACAAAAGTACGACGGAATAAAGTGCATCGATAAGGAGCGACGCAATTTTCACCGCCTTAAGCACTTTTATCGGTCGGTTGGCCCTATGTTTACCAAAACTTTTTAACGTCATATTACAGATCGATCAATGATATCGATATCTTAAAATATAAAAAAAAATAAATGTTAGAATATATAAATATATATTATGATTTATGAGTGAAGACTCATAAATCATAATATATATTTATATATTGCTTTCAAACCGGGACTTCTTCCGCTTGAATTTCAGATGTTGTAATGTGTGAAAATGTGTTGAAATGTGTCAAAAATATTTTAATAAATATTATTAATTATCTACGACGTTCTGACGAAGTTCTGATGTAGTGGTGCGAGTAGTCACCTCAAAACCGCGCCGGCGTCGCAGGTTCGATTCCCGCTCGGGAAAGATATTTGTATTTGTATAAATATCTGTTTCCGGTCTGGGTGTATGTCATTGTGGGTCTCCCCACCGTGCCTCGGAAAGCACGTAAAGCCGTCGGTCCCGGTTGTTATCAAAGACACCTAATAACGATCGTTACTCATGGGAAATTATCCGCCAACCCGCAATGGAGCAGCGTGGTGAATTAAGCTCCAACCCTTCTTCTATATGGAGAAGAGGCCATTGCTCAGAGGTGGGTCGTTTACAAGCTGATACCGTGTATCTTCGACGATCGTCCTTTGGTGCTGATGACGAAGATTCCATTAATGTCAACGGATATTGGTATTTGTGGATTTTTTTTCTGGTTATACATAATTGACTGACCCGTTGACACAGCTGAATGTGACACTGCAGGGTTGTAGGTTCGATTCCCGCACCGAGTCTGGGTGTAATATAGATATATTAATTTATATTTGTATTATTTACATGTATATTTATTACAAAAAAGTACATCAGTCGGCTGTTACCTAAAATACAGGCATTAAATTGTCTTTATTAGGAACAGACGACCGTGTGTGCATGTTAAACATATTTATTTATATTTACTTATAATAATATGATCTTTCAGTAAAGACAACAACTGACCTTCAATAGAAATATTTAAAAGCTGTTTCAGAACCTACTAGAGATTATAGTTTTAAAATAACTGTACAGATAAAATATGGTCTTGTTTTATTTTATAAATTAATGTTATACTAATTCCAAAAACCTATTTGGTTTAAAAATAGGTATTTTAAACAAAATAAATCCGTATCTATTTGTAAGTCGATTGTAATCGATCCCAGAATATGTAATTTTGTTATTTTTTTTCAAACAAAATCTGTCCTTTCTGTGGTATATGATTTCGAATAATGCTTATCATTAGGGTTTATGTAAGGATTATCCCCCGGAGGCAGACACGCAAGCACACTCAATTTCTCCTAAATTTGCAACCCGGAGGCATTATCTTCGTATTACCGCTTGATCGATAGTATAATTTAAATATAACAAGTATTTCACATAATTTCGTTAATGTGCTAAATATTTAAAATACATTAAAATTTAAACCAACGTAAATCATACATGTGAAATTCAGTGGCTTAAACATATAGGACTATTATAGGAAAGATATTTAACACTTATTACTTATTATTCTTATATGTTTAGTACTTTTATCTTTATATGTCATGTATCTAACACGAAAACGACACTAACGCATTAGGATAAGTATCCTGTAATGTTAGATATAAGATGATGGAATAAATAAATATATAAATTCTGATTTCTACTAATAGCAGTCTGTCCGTCCAATGTTTAAGTTAAACGAATAGCAGGAAACATTCTAATATCTTGCCGTAAACAATATTCATGGTCTCCCGGCGAATAAATGAAGTACACGAACGAAAATCACGAACTCAGAATTTTTCAACGTCGCCCTCGGATCGAGATCTGCGCGAGCGCAGCGGCAAGTACAAAGCGACTAACGATTAACGAACTAAAACCAAATGAGAGCATGTCATTTTTGTTTTAGGTTGTTTGTTAACTGACTCCGATAATATAAAAAGACCATAATATCTATCTTCACAAAATTTATCACAGCGAATAAGTGCCGAATACATAAATATTCACTTGAGATATTAGTATCTCAAATAACAATTAGGTGCTCGTTATAGCAATTACACCAACATAGATTTCAGCAATAACCCACGTAGGTGTATCGAATATAAATTATGATACTGCAAATGATAATACCCTTTCACAACATGAAATCTATTGATGACTCATGTCCAAAGAATTATATGTACATCTCATCTGCCTTATTTGGGACTATCAGATTATCTATCGAATAATCTCGGCGAAAACAATAGCAATAATAACAAAAGAATTACAAAGTTAACTGCCAAAATGGTTCTATCGATGGCAGGTGATAAAGGTTCTAGCGATCGGTGGGTGATATAACCGTCGATATAAGTTTTGTCACCCCGCCCCGCGTGGTGTCGCAACTCGCTCGCCGATTTCGGTCAGCCCGTCGGTCATCTCTAACGATGGAACGATAATTAAGATCGGACGTCAGCATTATTTACGCCCGCAGCGTCCCGCCGATCCAAGCGAGTCGGTCACGATTCTTTCCTTGTCAGGCAATAGTATTGTTGCTTTACTCGTGTCCAGCTCAACTTAACATCAGGATTCATATTTTTAACTTTAATCGCAATGCTATATTAAAATTTACATTTGTTTTTCTATATTATACGAGAGGTGGTATTTTTATCTGAATATTTTATCAAAGACTAACTTAGTTAAACGATTCTACAAATACACTTTTAATAAAAATTTGTTTATATTTTTAGTGTATTTTATAATTAATTTGTATTTAATTTTTAATATATTTTATGCGTTTTTGTTTTTTATTATTATTATTTTATATACAAAGTAATTACGACAAATAATTAAAAAATGAGTAAAATATATAAGTATACTGCCAACTCGCATTGGAGCAGCCTGGCAGATTAAGCACTTTTATAGGTTCTTACAATACAATAAAATACAGTAAAAGTCAGGACTACGGTTTTACCGAGTTTGTCTCGGTTTTTCTGATCAATAGAATGAAGTTTGAATAATTCAAAATCAAATCATTAACCTATTTTCGAAAAAGCGGTTAACTCATATTCCAAAAACAAAAAAAAAAAAAACTCGAAAATTAAACCACCTCCATTTATGGCAGTGGCAAGTTGAAAATACTTTTATATTCGAAATAAGTTTTAATTTGCTACTCATTAAAGTTAATTTGTTCGATGATTATAATAATTGTCTTTAACGAACCATGTATTATCTACGTCACCAACGATCAATCAAGTAATGCGATGTTATTATATTTTAAACAAGTAAAATATAACAGAGGTTTTAGGTTTTAAAAGTTTTATTTTAACATTATTGAAATATTTTGTATAAATAAAATACAATTAATTACCTTCAGACATCTAACTTAAAACTGAGCTTTGAAAGCGATTTCATTTATAATTTTCTTTGTATTTATTGTGATAATTTTTCACCTAAACTCGTTAAGCGGATGTTTGAAGTCGGCATGTACATAATTATGTAAGTTTTGTCAACAATTATATTACTCATACATTTTTGTTTACTAAATATATACATACTAAAACACTTCAATATTAATCATATAAAATATATCTAATGGTAACTAAACATATATTAAATAATAATAGTTAATTTTTTTTGTTTAAAAATATGTATAAGAGGTCTAACACATACTTACCGTAACGGTACATATTATAATATGGTAAACGTCTACGCAATAGTTCAGAATGTTAATTGAGTGCAGAGAAGAAGCAAATCGCTACAAAGGAGCGGATCTAATCACCGGTCAGTATTCCCACGAATTGCGTATAACCCGCGTCCAAGATAATAGATATGTATCTACGCGTAAATTGAATAATAAATACCTTTTTCGTAGTGGCGGGTATTGTGACAGCGTTGAAATTAATGCTTTATCTAAATGCTAACTAGTTTCAGGTTATTACTCATTCGAGACTTAGTTATGGCGCTTTGTTTAGGCTCGAAGAACGTTCATACGTAGGTACAACCGTCACAACGAAAAGCAATATCTTTAAGAAATGGCGTCAAGCTCAATTTAATAGTTTTAAAGTTTTAAGTGGTGTCAACGCCTATCGTTTAAATAAAAAAAATAAGCTGATATATAAGGGTATTATTATTGCATTTAAATACAACAATATAGTTTATTCTCACTCACTCACTTTTTTAAGCCCACAAATTATTATATAACCGATTCGGCGCCAAATATTGTAATCATTGTTACTTTTTATCACTTATTGTATAGTACAAAACAGATTTGTAACAAAATAACAGCAAATTTGAGGCAATAGCAAAGTTTATATCGTATAATTATACACCAGATAATTTGCAAAAATAATTTTGGATTAAGAAAAGTTGTTTAAAGATTAAAATATATACTACGATTAAAAAATAAGTGATACCCGCAATGACAGCTGTACTAACGAGTCTCAAAACTCAACGAAGCGCGGAAGAAACTGCGTGAAACTTCTAATTTATAAAATATATTACAACTAGCTTCAATGTGTGATTTTGGCAAGATTATATTTAATTTATGTTAAACAAAGTTTTACCTAACAATTCCCAGATAAAACGACCGTATGCATATATTACTTTTCATTTAATTACACACCTTCTTGTTAAAAAAGTTTACAGCGCACGTTAATTCAAACATAAAAATTGTCAATTAAATTAAAGAGCGTTTTTTTTTTAGATTAGTGCATGCATATATTACGTGATACGAAACTTATTTTAAAAGAAAATTTAAATAAAATGCTCTTTAAGTAGTATTAGTGTCTTTAAGTGTACTCCTTTTTCTACTTTTACTGCCTACTATTTTAGGCCGTTTTCTCATGACTATACATCCATGCGTTGTAAGGCTTTATGCCTAAGGTCTCTTCACCTATGTAGCAAAATCATTGGAGCTAATTTGCTATAGTAATATAGTATGAATTATGTGGTAATTTCCCTAACCTAATTGCTTTATATATTTTTTGTCAATTATTATCTACATTTAGATCTCGACTCCTAATCTTATTATCTGCGCTCAAACTGCATCTTTAAGTCTGTGGACAGAAGGCTGTTTTCCGGCTGTAGTCAATGTCTAGTCTAGGATTCAACACATTCACCTGGAGCTTGCTTTGTTCAGATGTTCTACAAAAGTTTTAGGCCTTTTTCAATGTTAAACTGTCAATACAAAGAAGGCTTTCCTATATACTTTTATCGGCGATCCCTTGCACTATTTTGTTACTTAGAAGCTGATCTTCAATGGACTCACCTTTGTAATTACGATAGTACATAGATTATAAACAATTCAATAATCATTGTTTAGATTCTGTGAAGAAATTATCGAAGATTTCACTTTGCTTCTGTTTCCTTTTGTTAAATTTATTCCTCTCGAAGATTTTGTTAACGACAAAATTAACGAAGCTCAAGCCGAATCAATGCCAATCATATTTCTTAGCAGCGCTAATTTGATTTTGCCGCATTAGCCGCTCGCAAGTCAAAGTCAGACGGAAGTTTGACGAATCTTTCCATTTTGATATTTTGTATCTTTTCGAATCGGCTTGTATAATTATTATTTCTTGTTTTAAATATAAATACGACTGCACCATGCGACACTTCAAAAATATATTCGGTTATTTCAAATATATTTTTGAAGAAGACACTCGATAGACTAATATAATAGTCGGAGTCGGAAAACAGCAAGATACCGAATATAATTATGTAGAACACTACTAATTATAATATCTTAAAGTAATAAGAACTAGTCAGTACAAACAATCAGGGCAGAAATAAATGTTTGTACGAAAACAAATAACACGTCGCACAGGATCGTTTCTTTAATTTTTTTTTCTTTTGTTAATTATATCAGTTAGGTATATAGCTTTTTGTTTCTATTTTTAATAAGCATTACATAGTTAATAGCTTCATTATATAATCTAAAATATTTTTATTTTCAAGTTTTTATATATAGGTATATTTTTTATTATATAATGTATTAAAATACCAGGCTTACCGAAAGCCATCAATATTAGGTGAATTTGGACAGCTCCTAATAGAGTCCGGTTCGCGATAAAAAACTTTATCAAACGACAATACAAAACCATTAGGTGATTAAATATGTATTTATTATTAATTAGTTTTATAATTTTTGTTAGTCTTTTGATCTTTAAATATTTCTCTTGTCGTAAAACTACATATTGTACCATAAAAATATAGGTACCTAAGTTGTCTTCGATTATATTTTATAATTATACTCGCATATTTATGAAGTCAATAATCTTGGTGATTTCGCGCATGTTCAGTTTCGATTTTTTTATTATTGTTAGATTATTATTAGACACTTTTAATTACATTTCTTGTATAAGAAGTAGCGTGAAGGTTATAGCCTATAAATTCCTTTTATGTACATGCTTTGAAAATTAAGATGTTTTTTTTTTTAATCCTTGGTAGATGCTGAGATTATCGCACACAACTCTATTAAACGAACTCACTCTACGTCATAATGTTAGTACAGATACACATAATATGTCCTAACAATTTTTTTAGTGTCTCTACTAAATTTATCTCAATAATATGTTTTTTTTTTTTACATTTAACCTTTTTTTATTTTAACTATGAAATAACACACAAAAAATAAAAAATATTCTCGAAATATTTTATTTTAATATGAAATATTAAAGATTTAATGAATCTATGCAAACATTTATATATATTTTCGCCAAGCAATTGATTTTAGAGTTTTTTAAGGTTTCGTTAAAATTCTCTCAGCAAAGGAGAATGTTATCAAGTCTAAAGCACACAATGGGAGCGAGATCGTTGTCTCGGACAAGCCACGACGTTTGCAGCGGGTTCGATTCCCGTTCGACGAAAATCAGGTTAACGTACGGATCTTATAGATCGCCTTTAGTTATTTTTTGTAAGATATTTACACCAGAGATAGCAAACACAATATATACCACAAGCTCTTTTTTAAAATATTATCTTAAAATTTTTCTCAAGAGTATATTTATCTTCTTCTTTCTAAAATTTCTTTAAATTGAATGCTAATATAGGCTCATAAAAAATCCCCCTTAAAGTACCTTATAAATTTCATGTGCATACGTTCGAAGTTCATTATCGTGCCCTTAGCTTAATCGAAAGAGTAAAAATTGATGAGACGTCACTGAGAAAATAATTCACACACTTGTTTTAAGAGCCGAAAATAAAGGCAGTTACACATGAACGAAGGAAAAATTTTCAAGAACTTAAAAGTTAAAAAAAAATATATAACTTTCAGCAACAGCCAAAGTTTTACAATTACTACTTAAATTGTGCTTCACTAATTATAATAGTTACTAATTATTGACTTTTTTTCGAGTCATTATACTTAATTTTCATTCGAGATAGAAGTGTTAAATACTTGTTACAGCTATTTTTATTTTCTTTTCAAATGCAAATATATGCGAAACACGTTTAACCACCTAATAAAATAGTGCTTTAAATTAAATAAGTAAAAAACAAAACAAGCCACATAGTCCGACATAATACCTACCTACCTACCTACTTAACTACTATTTACTAGAATAAAAATCTTCATTCAAAAGAATATTGTAAAAAATAATATAAATTATGTAATTTTAAATTAGTTCTTATATAAGAAAAATTATCTTAATCAATAGTAACATTTTTTGTTTTTGTTTTATCTTGCTTATTCCGGGATTTACCAGATTAATAAAAAAGTGTCTGCGTAAAATAAAATATATTCATTAAAATTCTCACCTTATGAAAGCGCAGTAACCAAAACATCAACTGGTCTAACAGTCAACGCGGGTGGTTTATCTCGATTTCTTTAAGCTAGAATAAATGTTAAATCCTCAAGATTATGAGCTATATCTTTTGTAACTAGGCCAACCAGCTGTATAATGGAAAGACTATATTACCTCACTCCAATAGTCTGAACAAGACTTAATTCTGCGTATTATATTACCTAAGGGCTTAAGCCAGTTCATTAAGGATCGTTCAATCATTTGTTAAGGGAAGGTAAAGAATTTTCTAAAGCCTTTTTATTTTTTCGTGTTCGCCATTCCTTTGTGAATGTACAAAACCCACTCACAATTAGATATATAATATTCGTGTGTATACATGTCTTTAGCTAAATTATATTACTTATTAGTAATCCAGTCATTTTAGGCATTTTAAGCTCCAATCTGCGGAAAAATTCCTAGTGAGCTGAATTTTTGTATACACCTTTATTACGGCGTTGTAATGAAGATGTGAAAAATCGACATTGATATCGTGCCGGCTAAAAAGTTGCAAAGGTCAAAAGGTCACGAAAATCAGTTTTTTGCAAATGTCTCAGGAACTATTTCTCGGAGGTCAATTGAGGTCATTATAAAAGTTGTTTGTCACAAAATTATCTACAAAAAATGCTTCATGCATTTTTCTGTAAAATTAACCGTTTTTGGATTAGGAATTTTTCCGCAGGTAAAACCTAAAATGACTGGGTTGTAGTTCCTTTCATTAAGGTAATCGATTACACGTTACTTACTTGAATTTGTTTTTTAAAAATTTTAAATGTCGTGTACATATTTTTATTTATTAAATATTGATTTGTGACTACGATTTGTGTGATGACGGAATATTTTGATTTACATACCCTATGTTATATACAACATACGCATATATTATGATAGACATACGTCTTTTATAAAATTGAATCAGCCTTAGATCTGAAAAACAGAAAGTGTGAATTCATAACAAAACGGTCTTCTATTTTTATATAGCGCGACTACGTTTGTGAGTGAACCGCTATCTTTTGAAATTTGTCTGTAAAGGATTGGTAGATTAAAGTCACGATTTATGATCTAGATAGAAAATTTTCTTGTTTAATAATTTTATTGTTTTAAAAATTTATGAAGACATTCCGCTTTTTAATCAGAAGACGTAATATTAATAAAAAAGTAAAAGTTACAAAATGATTATTTCATAAAAATATTTGATTGTATCGATCCGAAATGGCTTTTTATCGAAAATATTAATAATAAAATCCTGCACCCAGTTCTAAATATTAATGTTTTTCATCATTTATGTATATATACTTTTGATGAAAAGTAACATATATAGTGTGTAAACTTAAAACATTACGATATTTATTAGTTCTTAATTTGATGTTAAATATTCAGAGTGAAAGCGTAAAATAAATATTTAAATAATTAAAATACTTACTAAATACGCAATTTATAAAAAAAAATGTGTTAAATCAATGTACGTAAATATTTAATACTAACAAAGTAAACAAAATAAATAATTGATTTCATTTGACAAAAATTTTAATTAGTTTTACAAAATAAAATAAAAATTGATAAATCCTTTTTAAATGTTACCAAAACTTTAGTAAAATATAGCCGTAAAGGTTTTACGATCGTTCTGAGCATTAAAAGTAACAACTTTATCCACTAACCTTATCTACAATCAATTTTTACTTATTGACTGGTCCATGGACCCGCTTCAATATCTACTTATAAATAAAACCAGTTGTATACGAGTTACATCCTTAAATTAGGGATCCTCATTTTGCAAACATTGATTAAGTGTTTACAGTCGTTATTAAAATTAAACATAATATCTGTAATTTCTTAATCTTCATGTAAAAAAAATAAACGACTTAAATTTTTTGTATATAATCAGACACAATATTTTAAAGTGTATGAATGTTCATTGTTTTACTTGAACAGGATAAATTACTACAGAATTCCGAACAAATATCAGTACCAATAATGTGATGTGAATATCCTATTCATAGAGATCGACATTTTATATTAATTTTCGCACATTCTTTGCACGGATATAAAACTTTATTTCTTATTAGGTACAAATGTATCCTACCTCGGAGTTGTCACATTATTTTTCTCATTTTACGACATTTGAGATAACCACTGTCTTTTAATATATATCGTACTAAATACGCACCTATTATTAACGCTATATCAGAGCCTGTTTATTGTATTTGTTTAATAATAAAACTCCTACTTTCGAATTACCAGTATGTTAGGTTTATGAATACGTACCAAAAAACTCATTGTATATTACAAATATTAATTTAAAAAAAACCTCTAACTGAATGACCCCAGTAGGATTAAATCCTCTATTGGGGGTTTGGAAACACACAATAAAAATACAAGTTCCGTAACCACCCGCCGGCTAGCGCACCAGTAGGTTGCAGTGACTACTACGCCAATGCTTCGAACATTTACAGTAATATAATTATATACATTCTACCAATATAACAGTGTTGTTAATATCATATATACATACATACATATATATGTATTAAAATTATAGAACTAATTAGTTTGTTTTTATTGGTTAATCTCAGATTGGAGTGGTATTCTTCCAATTTGAAAACAATCTTTTTGTTAATTAATCATAAAAAAGTATATACAGACTTAAAACATAACGCAGCCATCATAAGGGCACCAATCTACAATTCATTTAAAAAAAAATGATTATATAGAATATATTTACTTTATTGATTATATTCGATGATTCTAAGACAAGATATACCAAAGGAAAAAGTTAAACAAAAGTCTGTAAAAACTGTCATAAAAGGAGACATGTGCGTTTCTATTTTTATTACGACCATGTCAAAGGATAGCTGGCCATTAAAACTGATTTTTTAATGGCTCAAACTGGGAAATTAAAATAATTACTTAAATTTATATAATTTGTGATAAATTATTTGAGGACTAGTTACATAAATTTTAACTATATTAATCAAACATTAACAAGAATTACTAAATAATAATTATTAATATAATTATTGAATAAATCATTGCACTGCACGTACTATACGCAGTTTTTTCATGAATAAAAAATATATTTTCTGAAAACTATCTATACAATATAATTTTATAAATGTTTGAACTGCTTGTTGGTAGAAAGGCTAAGTCGAAAACAATATTGTCTAAGAAAAAATGTCACCATGTCTCGGATAAGCCTATTCTGTATTATATTATGGACTATTCTGTTTTTCTACTTATAAAACTATCTATCCATCTATATTTCATCTATAATCTATAGAATTTATAATCTATATTATGATACGTGAAGAAAAATGTTGTACCCCTTTTTACGAAAATTATGCGGACGGAGGAGTATGAAATTTGGTACAGTTAAAGTTTAGGTATATGGAGAAGGAGTGCAGAATGCTAATATTTTTTATAATAATGCTCAAAAAATACATTAAATACATTAAATTTTAATATTAAAATATAGATTAAATTAATAAAAAAAACATTACACACACTACCATTAGTTGACAGACACGCAGAAATCACACACACACACACACACACATATACACACACACACACACACCGATTTTTACCGACTGCGCGACGCAAAGGAGAGTTATATTTTTATCAGTCTATGTATGTATGTTTGTTCCTTTGTGGCGTTGTAGAGACCAAACTCGTGGACTGATGTTGATGATTCATACATCAATCAATTCGTCTTAGCCTTGCGAGTGTCACTAAAGACATGACAATAATCAAAATTCACCACAGAAACAACTAGATGCCATATTGTCAATTGTCAAGTAGGGTATTGTTGTATAGCTATTTTAAAATGATTTTTAGGTTCCTTTCATCATTTTTTATTTTAAGTAACAGTTTAGGATATATAACGATTTAAAGTTGTTTAAACAATCGTTCTCGCTAATTTTTTATATATAACTGTACTCTATCAGCTTGTAAACCACTCACTGATGAGCGAAGGCCTCTTCTCCATATAGAAGAAGGATTCGAGCTTAATCCACCACGCTGCTCTACTGCTGGTTGTCAAATAATTTCTTTACCATAAGTAACGATCGTTATCAGGTGTCTATGATAAAAACCGGGACCGACGGCTTTACGTGCTCTCCGAGGCAAAGTAGGGAGACCCACAAGGACATACACCCAGACCGGTAACAAATATTTATACATTACGCAGGGATAGTAGCAGTGATAGCCTAGTGCTTATGGTATGACCACTGACTGCCAAAACAGAGGTCGGTTCCAAAGCACACGGGAAGACGCGCGGTACTCTGCTTGGACCTCCATTACCAACTTATGTCAATGATTCCTAACTAAAAAGTGTAAAATAAAATTTTACTCATTCTTCAACCAATCAAAGCTTCCCAAGGAGCCCAGTAAAATTTAAATGGGTCCCGACTCCCGGCTGTTAATCCTTTTATTTTGCAAAGTATTTATGTGTGTATCGATTATAAAACTATTTCAATTGTGTAGTTGTTCAGTATTACTTTTAACAGCATCCTAAGCTACTGGGCTTGTTTTCAGTTTCTTTTAATTTCATGTATTTTTTAGTTTTTTTACGCATTCGGGTTTTTGTTTTTTTTTATAAATATTTTTTAAATGTTTATTTACAATAGAAAGTTTAACAACATACTGCACAAAATTTATCTTGAATTGAAACGCAGTAACGCTTTTTTTCGATCATTCATTGCAACGAAAAATCATTGTCAGGGAATTGAAAATCAAAACAAAGAAATTTGTATGCTCATTAAAGTAAATCACAATTCAGATCTACGTAGTTAGTTCAATGATGCAGACCAAACTGATTTAGCAGTATGTAATATTTAGTACAGTTGATGGTGAGCCACTTTTTAACCGATATATGATTTTATTTTCAAAAATTAATGGTATCATTAAAAATATCTCATTTTTGAATTCTTCATTAGACCCTTTAGCGTATCCACTCTGTCATTATAGAGGTATAGTCTTATAGACAATAGAACCTTAATAACGTTCAAACTTAAATTTTAAATAATTTATGGTCAAATTTTGACCACTGTGCGACCACTAGTTACTCGTAGAATGAAAATGTAACAGGTTCAATTCTGCACATTGAAGATTTTTTTTGGGTTTACTGTGTAATCGAGACTGAAGCCAAAAATGTATTGTTTTTTTTATCTGTCTGTCTCTCTATCTGTCTGTATATAGTCCGAAGTTCAATACGCTTCCCTCGGGAGAAGGAATAAAAGTCAAAATGTGTATTTTGTTTAAATTTTATTCATTAAGGAAGTATTATTTGTATAGTAACAGTACTACAAAGTATTAGTTATTTATTAGGAGTTGTATTGTATTTCATTCATTCTTTTTGTTTAAGACTTTAAAGATCAATATTTCAAAATCTTTGGTTTGTTATTTTAGAAATTACAATTACCATAACCCCCATCCAATTAATTTAGAGCCCGGAATGCACAGAAATCTTTGATCGCACTTTTCATCTTAAGCTGGCGTAGGTACATAGGTACCTACCTCATTTTATAGGCTTAATTAAAGGGATGGCAATTGCGAACGAAATCGCAGACCCAGCTAATAATAAAATAATTATTAAATTGTACATTTTATTTTCCAGCGTCTCTCTGAATATAAAATAAAATTTGGTTCTGTTTTAAGGAGTTAATCTCAAATTCTACGCTCCCAATTAGACAAATTAATTTTAATAGTAGAAGCTGTCTTTATTATAATGACTATTTTTGTTATAATAAATATTATATTAAAAATTATTTATTTTTAATCACAATTATAATAAATAAAAGAAATAGTAGTTAAATTTCGTAGGTAACCTACAAATCCATAGCTTCGTTCAAAAGTGTGACGGTTACATGGGTTCATTAGCGCTATCACACGGAGAAACCCAACAGATATTGTATGCGAGCTTTATCTCTTGAAGCTTTTAGCTCGGAGATTTCTGTTCAGATGTGTAAATTTCAAGCTGACAGGTAGTATCGTGGGACTTAAATAGACCGTTTATCACTGCGAGCTACTTAATCGTTTTTGTACTTTAAAAAATGAGTTAAAAGTTATTCTTATTTTTTCGACTTTATTTAAACTTCAAATTCTATACCAAACGTAACGTATTCTATAGCAAAATATTTATAACTTTAATAGTAGGTATAGTTGTATATTTTCATTATAAATACTAGTGGTCGCCAAATGGTCGAAATTCCTCACCTACCCTAACCTAATTGTAAACCTAGTGACCTAATTCATAAAAATATGGTTGCGCATAACATGATGACCATATGCAGCAGTCATTGAACCTGATCTGTGATTTTAAAAAATCGATAAAAAAATTGTTGCAAGATCTGTATTTAAGACCGTGTTGACAACAGACTTTGACAATAAACAAAATATGTGGATATATATGTATGTAGATATATTGTACATAAGTGTGTGTGTGTCGTAGTGTGTGTAGCTAGTGTTTTTTTTTTTTTTAATTAATTTAATGTATTTATTGAGCATTATTATAAAAAATATTAACATTCTGCACTTTTTCTCCATATAAACTTAAACTGTGCCAAATTTCATACTTCTCCGTCCGCGTTATTTTTGTAAAAAGGGGTACAAAGTTTTTGCCTCACGTATGAATATATAGATATTTTAATGAAATATATTAAAAAAGAATTCATCTTATAACAGGGACTGTTCTAGGTAATTAAACTGTGGCTGACTAACATATAATTTATTTTGTACTTTTATGTCTCTGTTTTCAGTTGGCAGTCAATTGTTTTGCCTTGATTTATGCAAATTAAATTACTGATAGATAACGAATTGTGCTCAGAGTATGTCTAGCGCTTTAGTGATTACCATTAATCACTTAAAGGTGCTGGACGGTAAAATACTTAGACAATGGTATATTTTATATAACCACTTGTAACTGGTTTTAAAATTAAATGTTCAAATGCAGTTGTAATTTTTTTAATTATATTTTGTAAGAACTTTTACAGCTATTAAATTAATTATAAATTTTAAATAAACGTAAACAAATATAATATAAAAACTTAATCGTAAATAAATCATATAAGATTAATTAATAATTTATATAAATAATAAAATTTTTGTCAAGGTAAATGTTATAATTATTATATTATGTAGATAAGTTTTTTTTTTTTTTTTTTTTTGTAAAAATGTAATAACAGAGAACCAATATAGTTCGAGAATAATAATTAAATTCACTCCAAAACGACATGAACACATTGCGCGCTGTCGCATGCACCAGTTGCATCGCGAATGAAACCGCGATGCGGCGCGTAAAACTGTCATGATAAGAATCGATTGGAAAGATAGCAATCGACTCGATCGACTCGTCCGCAAGACAGTTGCTCGACATTCCGACCAGCGTTCTGTCTATTAATGGAAAACCTTAATGAAATGAACGTAAAATCGATACTCGTTTGCGGAATTAACTCGTTAATATTCATTTTACATTAATGAACATCGATATTTTATGGCTTAAATAACATGTAGATAATTCTGTTTGTTTTTTCTAGCACGGATGCTCTGTAATCTAAATATATGTTTAATAACTAGTTAATATCATTTTGTAATTAAAAAACAATCTTCATGTCTTAATAAAATTCGGTCACTAACTATGACAACATTTGGATAAACTTTTATTTTTAATATTACTCATCTTTTATATTAAATAATGTAACGCACTTTATATGTCTACGATCTTTCTGTTATGTTTTCATTTTTCGATATCCTATTAACATGATAGAAAAAATATTATGTAAAAACTAATATGTACTGTTGATTTTTGAAATTTGAGAGAAATTACATATGTACGAAATTGTTTTGTAATAGAAGCCATCCAAATGAGACTTTGTAACGTATAACTAAGTTTCGTTTCGTTGTAGACTAGCGGCCTGCCCCGACTGCGCTCGGTGTATGTATACGTACTTAAACCTTCCTCATGAATCACTCTATCTAATGGTGAAAACCGCATGAAAATCCGTGAAGTAGTTTTTGAGTTTATCGCGAATGCTTCGTTTTATAATATGTAGTGATATTTGTGACATGTAAATAAGGCTATATCGCCTCTTTAGAAGAATAACGTGATATTTTATAAACCACAACTTTACAGGAGAGCAAGTTCAAACATTTAAGAGTTGATAAATTCTAAAATATTGATATTTTTACTGTAGAAAAACAATTAAATAGTAAATAAATTATCATTATTTTACAATTTATCAACTCTTAAATGTATGAAAATGCTCTCCTGTAAAGTTGTGGCTTATAAAATATCACGTTATTCTTCTAAAGAGGCGATATATAAACTCTAAGATCCATTTTGAATACGTATGCACATAAGTGGCACTTGGCAGTAACAATCGTCGCAGGAGTCGGTCGTTCACACGGACGCTGTCCAATTTATGGACTTTTTTCCCAGGTGTAATGTTACGGCTATAAAATTTAATTTTTGTTAGCCGGGATCATGCTCGCTAGATCTCCCGTCGCGAGATATGTTGATTTACGTTTAACGCGCGTGACCTCTCGTTGGAGCCGATCATAGAATCGATAGACGATTCGAACTCGCGTACCAAAGATATCGGCACATCGCCACTCGTGCCGATGTATCTTGGGAAATATTTCGCGGTGTATAGTCTCCCTGCCGGCCATTCGGACCGAGATTGCTAGATTTCTTTGTGCTTCACACGATTCAGTTACTGTAATAGAAACTACCATCTAAATATCATAAATTTTAACTTTGGCAATATTTGCCCGTTGATTAAATATCTTAGAACTCTAATGGCTATGTTATTCAACATAATTTACTGTTTCAGATAACAAATAGATATTTTATGTGAGCATGCATCAAATATTGCTTTTGATGATCAAACCAAGTACCAACTTATTAAAATAACCCACATAATATCTTGAAATAGATTTGTTTTAATTATTTTCTTATTTATTTATGAAATAACATCTAAATTTTAATTATCTATAATAATAAATTTACTATTCAAATGTCTATCGACAGAATCTTTTTGTAGTTGGCAATCTTTTTTTGTAGGCTGCTATAGAATTATTATAATTATTAATTTTAGATTACTGGCCTTCATACCTAAAATTCAGCCCTAATTTTCAGATTATTTCTATCCGTTTACATGAATGTAATTAATGTTTAAATACTATTTAAAAAAGTATAACTACAAGAAATTGAACAAAACTTATTAAAAACTGCATTTTAGTACTAGATATTGTATTAAAAACACATGATTTTATAAATTTAATTAGAGAATGTCATTACCATCCCAACGAGTACAGCAATACTAATTGGGTAACATGGTGCCTACAAGCTTACAATCTGTCCAGACCGAATACTAGTATAGGTACTCGTATATTTGTTTGAATTAGCATTGACCGTAACAATGAATTATTGTATGGTAATAACGAACTGATTACATTAAAGCTAGGTTAATATTCAACCTTTAAATGCGAAACGATCTCATATCTTAAAACTATCTAGTTATCTCTAATAGAAATATCTAGCTCATCAAAGTTTTCTAGGACTTATTATAATTAAATATTCAATATCTTTATTTTATGTTTATAAATACACTAGCTTCTGCCCGCAGCTTCGCCCGCGTGGATGTCGGTTATCGCGACCAAAAAAAAAGTATCCTATATTACATCTAATACCTTCAAGAATATGTGTACAAAGTTTCATGATGATCGGTTAAGTAGTTTTCGCGTGAAAGCGTAACAAACAAACATATTTTCGCATTTATAATATTAGTATGGTTTCCATTTAAACTCATCTGCAGTTGTCAGTCAGTTTCTGCTTAGTTAGCGTGATGCGATAAGGAAATGCAAATGTTCTTAATGTCCTCGGAATCGGTATCAAAGTTGCTCAGGATGCGCACTTGCCGACAAGATAAGGATTATAATTTCGTCTTTAGTAATTTAAAGTAGCTTGAAATACCTAAAATAAAATTTACTTTAAATAACAATTCTTATTTTAGATACTATGTTCACCAACGAATTATCTTTTAGAGTGCAATTATTATTTTAAATTATTAATGATAACATTAACTTTTAAAATACCTGATATGTTAATAATATTATTTAAAAAACAAAATTCTACTTTTTTAAATATTAAAATTGAATTTACAGATAAATATAATCATAATAAATTATCATTGTACATTTTTGAATATATTGGAAGAGAAACTGAAAAAATAATGATGTCATAATATTAATATTAAAGTCATTTATAGTACTTAATATGAAATAGTCTGTACCAACGTTATTAAACACTAAGTTAATATTTAAAAAAATATAGTAAGTAAAAAATTATAGTAAGTATATTTGCGTAATAAAAGATTAAAACATAAATATGTAATAAACTGTTTTAAAACATAGCATGGAAATATTAAACATTTCCACTCTACCTTCTTCCGGGAAACAAACAGATTAAATTCAGCACGGGTTGCACAACCCGCCACCCAACTAGTTGCTACCCGACGTCGTAGCAAGAGACAATTGAGCGATTTGTCAAGTACGGTATTGGGTAACCAGTCGCAACCGTCAATACGAAAATCGACGAGATGATATTCCCGCTCTCCTACTCGTTCAATTCTCTGCGCGCTACACAAGTCCCCATACATGTCGAATTCAACGAGTAATGGATATATTGCAGTTGATAGCAGTCGAAGATCTACACGTGGGTCGAAGCCCGCAAGAATAGCGAGCCTTATGCAAGATATATCTACAAGGGACAATGGACGAGGAATGCTCGGAAAACAAGCTTTTTGGGGATTTATTGGATAGATTTTATGTGGGATGGGTTTGTTTTTCTTGAATCTACCGCCTACTATATGACCTAGTGGTAATATTTGCCACAAATCTGAAAATAGTTTGCTTTGTTTTCCTTTGAAATTTGCAGTTTCAAAATAATATACTTTGATTTTTGAGAAATAGAATCATATTTTGGTGCCTTAAAAGTTGTATTAAAATTCCAAAATTTCTAATTTATTCATTATTTTTACATCGAAGCACTTTAATTATTGCAGTAAAAAATATCTGTTAAAGGACACAACAAGACTTCACTGTCGACTAATTAAAATTAGTATATTTAACCGCTCTTCGTTAGGTGCACGGCATCAATTCTCTATGACCCGTCTCGACCCCGATGAACTAGTGCTTGCCACCTGACACTGCTTATTACTTACTAGGTCGACACCGATGTTTGCTTCGCTTTGTAGTCTATTTGTACCGTTCAAAGCAAAAGCTAATTCATTTATAATGTGATATTTTATATACTTCAAATATTCTTCTAAGCGATTTTTTTCCAAAATGAACTCTTATGTTGATTATTAAGACTCATTTACACATACAGCGATCAAATAAGTTATATTCACACCCATCCCAATGACTTATTACATATACATGCAAACACGACATCTCAATTAAGCAGTAAAACAATATTCTTTAACTAAAGTGACACACAAACATTATCACAATAGCGCTATTCTCATTAAAATTAATTTAGGAATAAACTCACGCGATCCTCTCAAAGTCTAAAGAATATCTCGTTAAATAATAAAAGTGCTCGGGTGCTAATGAATCCGAGATTTCAGAACTAACGCTTAATGGTTTATAACCCTTTGGCTCGTGTGCTCGAAGCTTGGTTAACGGTGGATTCGCCCACTCTAGGTGTCGCCCGACTGCGCCGCCATCCGTCCCTATGTACCGACGATTTACGAGACATCGCCTACTTTATTGGGTAAAGCGATTCACATAAATCCACTAAGAACATCACTGGGTATATTTTTAACAGAGTACTTTATTTTCGTTGTAATCAAATGGCTCTAATACACATATTAAGTCGTCGTTTTATCAGCGAACAATTTAAAACCTATTAATCTTTTTGTAATGGAACGCGCTGTCTGCGGTAAGTTATTTATCAATAATTTATTTAAGTCTAAAAACTTAAATTATTTAAATTATTCTATTAATAATCTAGGTATAATGATATATTACTGATATTCTTATTAAGTCTGAATAGCGAAGTCATTTTGTTCTCATTTTATATACTTTGTTACATATTAAACAAAAATGTAATTTACTAAACATTAAAAACGTAGAAATTATTAAGTTCACCACAAGTACAGTTATTCGCTAACCTATAATCTGGAAGGTTGACTGACAGAACAGACACGGAGGCCGGCATCACACGCACGCAGCCTAGGCCAAGACACATCCGTTAGGCATTGAGCCCTGCGGATGCCTAGAATTTGACTAGATATCATCTGCGTTCGGATCACACTAACTTTTGACCTGACTCATATAAGGAATATAATAAATAAGGAATCGATTCATTTCCCGTTGAAAAATAAAATTTTACATGGATAATATTCAATTTTAAATGATGTTTTTCTTTAATAGTATACTGATATGCCAAAACAAAAAATATTTTTATTACATAAAATATTTATTTATTATGAGTAAAAAACTTAAAAATAATATGCAAATAGATTTGTAAAACTCTTCAAGACTTTTTAAACACGAATACATAAAACAATTTGAACAAAAAATAATATAATAAATTAAAATTAAAATGAGGCAAGATATATTTGCTGTTTCGTTTAACGTGGCATTATAATTACTTATATTTATACCTCCTGTTTAATATCGTCACACAAATCAGTCTTCTCTGTCATGTAGAAAAAGTCGTATGATATCTTAATCTCGCCATAGATCATAACTTTCTAATCAGGTCAAGTAACGTTCAAGTTTACAAACTAGTTAAAGAACGGATGTTACTTGTTGAAAGAATCCAAGAAGTAGTTCTACTGATTTAATTTAAATCTGAGACATAATTTACTGTCTATTGACTTCCGCGCATCACATTCTGTTGGATGGCAAATTATGATAGACGAGACGACCCACATAGTGTACCCATGTTAGATTTCCATTGTTATATATAAAGTAATTAAACATTTGATATTTCCAAATATTTTCAATCTGTACCTGCTCTATATATCTTTTGTCAATTATTGTCTGCATTTAGATCTTCTACATTAGTCTCTTAATCTTATTATCTGCGCTCAAATGTCCTCTTCGAGTCTGTGGACAGGAAACTGGTGGCGACCTCTCTGTTTTTCCGGCTCCAACTATTGTGACAGTTTATCGGCCCACCCTGGCCTGACAGGAAGAACCACACACACGAGTCTTTTTCAAAAATATATTTGTATAATTATAACAAAATACAGTACCTTGTTTGGACGAATTTTTTATTATTTACCTTGTATGAATTACAACAAAATAATTTATAGATTCTTACCTTCCATTTAATCAAACAAAAACAAAAAATCAAATTATTTCAGTTAACCCAGAGATTAAACAAAATTTTAAACTGAACTAAACTGAGCTGAATCAGTCAGTGTAAACTTCCCACGGCTGGTCAATTGGCTCTTCTCCATATAGGAGAAGAAGGAGGAAGGAGGGTTGGAACTTAATTCACTACGCTTCTGCGGGTTGAAGGATAATGGGCTATGAGTAACGATCGTTATCAGGTGTCTGCGATAACGAGCGGGACCGACGGCTTAATGTGCTCTCCGAGGCACGATGGGAAAACTTACAAGAACATACACCCAGAGCAGAAACAAGTATTTGTACAAATACAAATATCTGCCCCAAGTAGGAATCACACTGAATAACACTGTGACAATTTGAATATAAGTATATATTTATTATTAATTTTGAAATGAAATTTCATCGTAGCTTAATATTTTGATGAAGATTGTGGTAATATTTGTATAAGTATCAAACTAGAAACACCGGAACAATAAAGTACGATAACTGTACTGTATTTTCTCAGCCTGTAAACAACCCACTGCTGAGCGAAGGCCTCTTCTCCACATAGAAGAAGGGTTGAAGCTTAATCCACCACGCTGTTTCATTGCAGATTGGCGGATAATATTGTATATTCATATAATCATGAGTAACGATTATTACTAGGTGTCCATGATAACAACCGGGACCGACAGCTTTACGTGCTCTCCAAGGCACGGTGGGGAAACCCACAAGGTCACACTTAGACCGGAAACAAATATTTGCACAATTACAAATATCTACTCCGAGCGGGAATCGAACCTGCGACCGCCGGTGTTGAGACGACTACTCGCACCACTACACCAGAGCGGTCTTCGATACGATAAGTAAGATAAATTTGTTAATAATTAGTACAGTTCGGTTAGGATATCAAAATATTTGACCACTGACCATGACACTAATAGAAAACTTTTTATCCTTTTCAAAAATCTTAGTGCTTTAATCTTAACGTTTGATAAAACACAGATTTCATAGAAACGATCAGTGGGTAACACATTCAGGACAAGATCATAACGTGTATAATTGAAAGCACGATATCACGGATCACAAGTATCTAACTGCTCGTAAGTGTTCAATTACCGTATACCTTATCTAATCTCTACGAACATTATACAGTTTAACTTTACAAATAAAGGAAATGTTCTATTGGTACCGGAGTTGTCTCCAGTTTCAAAAGTCAATTAAATACTGATCGATGCTTGTCTCTTGATCTCAAATTATTATTTTAATCGTGTTTTTAACGACGTGACAGGATTTATCGCTTTGTTCAACGTTCCTCGTGCAGTACGCACGCAATGTCAATGTTAAAACTTAAAAAAAAAAGAAAAATACACTTGTGGTTGGCAAGTGTATGGCAAACTTTTCTCTTAATAGGTATTAAATTACAATTCCTGCAAGAGAAAAGAATAAAAAACAAGATCATCGAAAAGAATGGTAAGGAATTTATTCACATCAACTGTGTGAATTTACATAAGCAGACTTAGATATGTATATGTGTATATATGTATGTATGGGTTTTTCATTTTTAATGTGTAAAAAATAACTAAGAACAAAATGATGTTCCTATTTCTTTGGAACCATTCACAGAAAATATATAAATAAATTAGTAATGCCCATTGTATCGCCACTTCCAATGAAGTGTAAATGTTTTATTTTTATTGTTATTCACGGTGTTTCAGACCATATTAAGAAGAGCTTGCCTAGAATTTCTTTTATCTAATGAAATACATGAAGTTTAACAACTTTTTCCCTCCCCACAGGACACGCAATAAATTTCAAATTACCTAATCGCTTACAATTAGTTTTAAAAAGACATTATACACTACTGATTTGAATAGATCATTATATGTATTACTTACTTATGTTTTGATTTTAGTTGGTGTTTTTATATCGAACTTATTAAATACTTCAATATTAGTTATAAAGGTCGGTTAAGATTGAATAAAAGGATAGAATAAAGAATTTCGTCATAATTGGACTGGTGGTGCCAGTTTTCTATATGACATAGCAAACCACTTTGAATACAATAACTGAGTAATAAAACTCGGTCATTGGTATGATCTGTATAATCATAACATGTATATAATCGTATTATAACACAAGATATATTGTTTACCGGTATGTATAATATACATATTTACATACTACTACTTACTACCTTTATTACTACGATAAATAAATTTATAATATTTATTTACTTATTGAGAATTTATTGCAAAATACACATTTATTTATTTATTTCATCAACATACAATTATAACATCCTTACAGTTTACACCAATGCGATGCTACAAGTAACAATATTTACAACATTAATCAAGAGGAATTCTCAATTACCCTCCGAGCAACTTCCGTGATTTTCGACAGACTATCCGAAAATAAATCAACATGTATTGAAACCTCATTCAGCAGCCGCAAAGCTTGTGACATGGGGGCATTCTTAAGCAAATTTGATTTAGCTGATGGTACGCTGATCATGATCATGATATTGTAAAAAGTGCAGACTTAAATCTTTATTTAACAGCCAGCCCTAGGACATGCAAGCAAAAGAATTTCTAGGTGTCCATGAAAAGTAATAAAACGTACCTTTATTTATAAAAACAAAAAAAAAAAACGCTAGCAACAAACTTTTTTTAAGGGAATGAGATAAGATAGTGAATAAAAATGTAATAATAAAGAATATTTTCATTAATCGTTCTGAAACAACATATTGTTTCAGAACGATGAACCAAAATTGTGCAGAGTAAGTTGTGAGCAAATTCTTAAATGTCTAAGCGGACAGACAGTTAGTTAAACGTATTATAGTTGGTATCTGAAACATGATCGTATTTATGCAATCCGCAACGAATGCACGTGTTCAGTAGACGATCAAGTTTGTTTAATTGAACTTCATTAAGCCAAATAGCACACATCCTTGATTTTAATATAATTACATGTATTGTCTAATATAGTATAATATAGACAATACCAATAAAACTAATTTATACTTTAATTAATGTTTCAGGTTACAGTAGTTGTAGTTACTGCAAAGTAGGTGCTAACTTTGGACTTCATAACAAATGCATAAGACGTATAAAGGATACAATACTGAGTATTTACATAATACTTTCGCGATGCTTAGTACGTCCCTATCTCAATAAATATTTGTATTAAGCTATTGAAGTTATCCTAAATATTTTATGTTTACAATTTACCCAGTAACCCTACTATAGTTATGTTCTTTACTTCCATTACCATAAAGGAAGCAAAAGTAGCAACGCGTGATTAATTTGCAAGTTTACCAGGAGGTCTGATAGTATAGACAGGCTGTTAGGTGTAGCCCGCAGGCGGCCTAGACTGTTGAAAATCAGTCTTGTTTCAGATTAGAAAGTTATATATTGATACATCTATTTACTTTTTATATGTATCGTTTAATAAGTATTAAATGAATACTTTTAATAAATATTATTAAAATATAGAAGATACCTATTTTTGAATAATATTAAGATAAATGAAATAGTTGATAATTTTATATTAGCTTACCATATTACACGCGTTACGGTACGGTAAATACTACCATACATGCATCATAATATGTGTGTAACAATTATATTTGTTTTTTTTTATATTTAAAATTCATAAATAAATAATGTCAGAAATAGTAGAATATAAATATATATCTATAATAGTAGAAATATAGTACATTTCAACCTACAATGTCTTAATATAAAGTGACGATGAATCAGTGTATAACAAATAGACAATAAACTCGCTCACGGCAATGGGAACAGCCATTACCAATAACAATTTCCTGGCCGCCATCTTTGTTCACGACTTAGTCCACAAGGGAATAATGAAAAAACAACATAATTTTTAACTTGTTTTTAGAAATAATTTTATGTGAATTTAAAGTGAAAATATATGTGAAAAATAAAATAAAAACCAATTTAGGCAAACATTTTCATTGGAATCGAATGGCAATTGAAACTAACTTTTCAATAATATATTATGACCGACCTCTATCTAAAATTTTAACTTCATCAAAGACCTGTAATAATTGGAATAAACGTAATCTTCATAATTATTAAGAAAAAAATAATAACGATTTCTTTAAACTATAAAAAGATCTAAATGCAATTTTAATAATGTAATATTTTTTAATCATATCGAAAAAATCTACACTGTATACATAAAATTGGACATGACTTGGGAATTTTATTTGCGACAGTAATAATAACAGTAATCTCGCCACGTTTTACTGATAAAAGTCGTATTTATAAATACATGTGATAAAACCGGACGTTACTGGACATCTTCCTTAATAAAATTTTATTGAATATCTGATATTTAGAACTTAATGTCAACGTCCCAACAATTACACTAGAGAGAGTAAGTGAACCAGGTACAGGAATACATTAACTCTCGGATTTTAAAATTAAGATCATTGCCGAATCTATCTAGAATACCTATGTAGGCTGACATTCAATAAAGTTATGTGGTTATATTTTTTATTCGGCAAATTAAATGATTTTAAGATCATAAATTGTTATTACAAAAATTAAATGGTAATAATGCGAGTCACATATTCCTACTTTTACGTAAAGGTTTATCAAAAAAAAATTGAAGTTGTTACTTATGTAAATTAAATAAGCAAATTAAATAGGTAGAACTGGGAGATAATATCTTAATCTGGATAAATCTGATTCATTTTAAGCCACGATAACCTAACAATGTCATGTTCCGTAGTATTCGTAACTCCACTGTGAAGATATTCTGTGTCCGCGATAGCATCAGACTCCCCGTTGCCTTATTGATAAGGTTTCCATACTTCCCGTGTATGCTGGAATGCTTCTGAGTTTATTTAATGTAATTTATATGAAGGTACAGGGATATCTCGAAGGAAAATTTATAACAACGCACGCGTATAACAATCGTGTGTTATATGATAACGAGTACATTGATATTTATTACATAAATGTACTTGCGATATATTGATTTCCTTTTCTCTTTTTATCCGATGATTTGTTATTTTCGATTGTCATCAATATATACATAAATAGTTTTCTTTTACTAAACGTAGAAATAAATAATGTTTTATTATATGAATCATACTTAAAACTATCTGCGAATGCATAGGTTATCGTTTATAGTACATCATCTTTATGAGTAAGTAAATTAATAGGAATCCATATAATTATAAGTTCATGTTACCATGTTCATAAAAAAAAAGTATAACTTAAATAAAACTAATTTAGTATTTATAGTACCTAATACAAAACATGTACAACATTCAATGGGAAATAATATTTAAAATATATTTAAAATAGATCCCATATAGATACAGAAAGATCGATAACAAATCGGCTGAATTATTACATACAAATTTTATGAAACTAACTTCCCTTTTGTTTTTTCTTTGAATAAACAAAGGAGCCTTTGGTCACGGGTTGAACAATAGCAAATAATAACCATGAGAAACTTATACGGCTATGCATCAAATTATAAAATAGCCACCTTAAATTGAAACGGTTATGATGGGCAGAATAGATTCGCTTGGGGTCGAGGCGACATCACGAAGCGAGCGGAGGTTAAAGTGCGCTTAGCTGATAGTTGTGAATTCACCCGATACAATGGCCAATTTCTTGATGGATTTTACCGTAAACCGAACCCTTTAATCATAATCCACTCTGATAACTTCAATGAACAACTATTTCAAATTAAAATTATTACCTTTTAAGAATTTTTTATACCACTATTCAATAGATATGAGTCTATCACAAGCTTTATCTTATATATTATATATCAAAGCAAAAAATCTTTATATTGTAGGTACACTATTATGTCACCACTACCAAAAGTAATCAACTAAAAACAGTGCTCGTCTATAAAAAAAAATGTTATGAATATTTATAAATATTTTTTTTAAATCTAAATGCAGTTTTAGGTATATTCATCACAGTTTTCTAGAATTTGGACTTCACGGCAATTTCCATTTAACATTTAACAATAAGCAACATCTGATTAAATATACAACATATGAATAGCCTATAATCTATGATGTTTAGAAAGTTTCTTTTCGATCAAATTAAAAATAGTGTTCAGAGAAAGAAATTTCTTGTTACAATAATACAATGTTGGATGATATAATAGATCATGGTGTAATTAAATCCATTGACTAAGCCAGTGATTCTCAACCACTGTGCCGCACCAAATTTCAAAAGTGTGCCGCCAAATTTTGCAAATATATAATAATGTTAATATTATTAAATTATATCATTTAAAAAGAAAAATATTTCAAATTTAAAATTTTTGTCATAAACTATTTATGCAGTGTGTTGTAGTAAGTAAATAATTTTTATCTTTTTCTTTGTGTGTCGCCAAATTTTGAAATCGTTAAATATGTGCCGCAACAAAAAAAAAAGGTTTAGACTCACTGGACTAAGCAAATAATCATAACTTGACCTCCACCTACCTGAGTCTTCATGTTAGTGTTTAACCTTTTATTGTCTCTATATCTAGAACAATGTACCTATGCTTGTGCTTACCAACAAACAATAAATCTATCCAAATGCGCTATAACTAAGTACAATAAAATTGTATTACAAGCGCTCTGGCGAACCTTTACTCTGCAATAGTCGTTAGTCGTTAGTCGTAGTTTAGATAGGCCATAATTTCACTTACTTTACTGTGACTTCGTAAAATTAACGCAATTTAATAAGGACTAATGCTTGATGGCATTATGAAATTACTAGGTGTAACATTATACCTTAATTCCGCATTTCATTAAACGTATGCGAATAAAATTCAAAATGATACCTACCTACAATAATTTTATATTATGATATTCCATAATTTGTAATTAATAAAATGAAGAAACATATTGAAATTTAATTACATTTTTTATTTATTATCACATTTTTCGATATGTTCATAAGTGATTTTAATTAATATACACATTAGTTAGTCGTCCTTCGTGTGATCCTTGTTAAATAAAATTGTATAGAGCAACGCAACAATTCGACACAGAGCCGACTGGGTCTGAGATCACAAAGCTTTCTCATTAAACCGTCAACGTTCCAAGCCGTGACACTAAAAGTCATTCCGAAGAAAAAAATCCCAAGCCCGTTTTGTTACGTTTCTTGACGCTCGGAAAAAGAGCACAAAAGATTTTTCTTTGGTGAAGCGTGACTGTGGTAATTAAGTGGCGAGTAAGCGATCGTGTTGACGAAATTTTCGGTCCAAATAATAAATTCAAATGTTTCATAAAGCCTGAGGTAAATTATTCGTTTCGAAAATTTAAATTACTCGTATCCTGGTCACACATATATTCTATCATATACTACCGCAATATAAATAGGTCAATAACTGCATTAGGTATTAAAATTTCGCACAAACAACATACAAAAAACAGCTATAAGCAAACTCATTTGGCATAAAATATCGGTCTTAATAAGTTGCTTCCAATTTAAAACCAAAAATTTTTCCGTCCGTATAAGTCCGCTGTCTCTCAGAAGAGGGGACCCGTCGGGGGCCAGATTATAAATCATAAATGCCACGTTAGCCTCGCCAGACGGCCGGCTCGTATCGAAATTATCGCCCGCAAGCCTCGCGTAAAATATACAAAACAGTTTCAGGTTACTGCATCAAATATTTCTCCAAGACGTTTAAAATAAACCACTCTGACTCATTAGCCCATACCAGTTCCTTCTTAGAATTACATAGGAAACGCGTAAACTATCTTTTGAGTTTTCTGTGACATATACTACTCGTAAATTTTATAACTAATAGCTATCTTTTTAAATCGCATAGAGATTAGAGACGAAATACAAATTGTTGTTATTAATATTTCATTTGTTTTTTTTATTATTATTATTAAAAATTAACCTTTTCCATTTTTTTTTTACAATAATAAGCTAAACGAATACAAACATATAATATTATAAATCTTATTCTTTTACAAATCGACAAAAACTTTTGATAATTGTTGGATTTAACAAATCTTTTATTTCTTTTATTAAATTAAACTAATAATTAAATATGAATGCATCCGTTAAACGGCAATCCTGTTGTAGTGGTCTTGTAGTATTCACACCGGCGGTCGCGGGTTCGATTCTCGCTTGGGGCGATACTTATATTTATAGAAATATTTGTTTCTTGTGTGGCTGTATATCCTTGTGGGTCTCCCCACCGTGCCTTGGAGAGCACGTCAATTCGTCGATCCCGGTTGTTATTATAGATACCTGAAAGCGATCGTTACTAATGGTAGGAAAATTATCAGCTAACCCGCAGTGAAACAGCGTCATGGATAAAGCTCCAACCCTACTCCTATATAAAGAGGCCGTTGCCCAGCTGTGGGACGTTTACAGACTGATTCAGTTCAATATTCTTTAGAAAAAAACATTTTTTTAAGTTAACTTAATGTTGACTTTACATTCAACATAAAAATTCTATAACCAGAGAGCACTATCTCATCTAAAGTACGTCTAAGTACTTACAAACCTACTCTACCGATATTTGTAATATGTAATTACAGGAATATTGCTTACGAAATACTAAGAGCTCTTGCTAATATGTTTACATTGCATTAAACATATTTATCATTTATAATATTATTAAGTTAAGCAAACCGTAGTTGCAAAAACGAAACAAAAAGCACATGAAACTTAGTTAATAATAGTTGAGTATGATTCAACATGATATGTCACATGCAACTTAAGTAAAAGTAGTATCCAGGTGAGGTTAGTTTTCATTTATCAAAAAATTTGTCTATTATTATTACAATCATTTCATAAATTAAATGATAGTTTGCTACTCTACAAAAAGTATTTAAATCTATGTATAGATACCGAAATACTTTTACAATGAGGAAATATTTGTTTGATTGTATTAGAGAAACTCTGAAACTACTGAATTAGTTTATTTATTATTTTACCATTATAAAAGATGGATATGTGTGATTATCCAGAAATGAAGTAGGATTTAAAACATAATTGTACTTAATACTGTCGCGGAAAAGTAGTCATAATAGTTAAACCGATAGAACCACGAGTCGTGTAACCAGAGGCACAAATACCGCCGTATCAGCCATATCGATGATACGAGGCCCCCGGCCTACAGGGGCCCATAACGTGTATCAACAAAAATCCGTAAAATGTTATCTAAAAACTTAAATAAATTATGTTAGCACTTTAAAACTATCTTAGGGACATTAAAGACTATCAGACTTTTCACTATTGTCTATAGAGGCAGAAAGTTTAGAAAAACTGAAATCATCTTCAGTATTGAATGATTTAATTAATAAATTCGCCTAACAAAAGACAGGAGTATTAATTGTAAAATAACTTATAATCAATATGTAATTATTAAAATTCAATGCGAGTGTTTTGGAAATGAGTGGATGGAACAAATTCCATTATTGAAAAATCTTTACCTTTAATTTGGGCCCCTTTACAGATTTTGTATACAGGGCCCATCTAAGGCAAGCTACGCCACTGCACTTAACGTTCATATAAAACAATAAACGTCGTTTAGTATAACATAATAATTATATATAATATATTATTATAATGCTATATTATTATAATAATATTATTATTTGCGTCAATAATATTTTTGATCCTCAATAAATAATGTCAAACATATAAAATGATCGTGCGCATCGATACCGTGTCTTGTGTGGGCTAGAATAGGAGCATATAAATAACTGCCTTCATTGTTCAGAAGGGTTCATGATAAATGAATTGAGTTTTTAAATCCTGTTCAGTTTGTGTAGAGTCATTTGTGACAAAACGTTTGATAAATCTTTAACATCGAATCGCCTAAACCGAAAAACCTGAATGCTTAACGACTTGCAATTATAGGCTAAGTAAAGCTATTTAGATAACATAAAAATATTTGTTAAGTTAAAAATAAGGCTATCTGATTCCAAACTTGTTTTAAATTAAAGAACGAGATAGGCGACGATGCAACGGAAGATGTGCCTTATGTAGACTATGTAGATATAGTATTTCTTTACACGCTTCTTTACAATTAAAATTTATTATAATATATTTTACAAATGTGGCATGAAATTTCAAAAAAAAAAAAGTGTTTAATAGAAAAACTATTAACTATAATATATAAAATGAATAATAAATAGAATGATATAAAAATAGTCGGACAGTTCTCTGTCACCGTGGCCTTGCCATATATCGTTCAGAAATAGTAAAAACGATTTCAGATCTTTGTGACAGTAATCATGCTTGCAAAAACTACCTGACACGCACCTCCAATTACAAACCATCTACGGTAAACCTACGTGCCTAACATTACGACAGGATAAAATCTCCTTTTCCTACTAAGTTTATTCACCTAAACTAAATGACAATTATTTACATGGTTTATATCGTGGTAGGGCGTAAAGTAATTATATCGTCAGAGAAAGGTATGTGAAATTCAATGAATGTAAAAAATTTATGAATAATGTTTACGGTATCTGAGTGTTTCAAAATACCTAATGGCTTAAAGGGTAAACGTTGTAATTATATCAAAAGGGTCTTTAATCCGTCCGTTTGTCCATGAACTGCTCAAGATGGCTGCCACATGCCAGTTTAAGATTGACTAGTAGCTGAACGCTTTGCCAAAGGCGATCTAGAGTGAGTAGATCTCTCATGCTAGCGTACCCGGGAATAAAGCTTTTGCCCTCAGTAAATTAAAATTCTTTTTGTTTGATAAGTGAGTGTTTTGCGATCACATCTGCCGGTTTTTAAATACGATGAACATGTAATTTAAAGGAACTTTACTGAACATACGTACGAGTCGGGATATGTTGATTTCTTATAAATATTAAAATTCAAGTTATTGAGTTCTTCCCAGCTTCCTATCTGTTTTCTTCTTTTTATAGCTTACCATTAATAAGATTACGACTTATACCGTACCTGAAAAAAAAATACAATAATTAGTCAAGTTTTAAACATTAAGAATTATATCACATATTATTACTACTAAACTAAAAAAAAAATCGACCGAGTTAATACATAATCCGGTCGAACACGAAAAAACATAATAACAACGTTCACACATTAAACGGTGCCCGCCTAAACTGCCAAAACCCATCATTACACAAATGTATTTGCCGTTAGGCCGTAACCACATAAGTCACATTTATCGCCACATCAAAAAGCAATCAAGCGACAAAAGTTAGGTCGAGTCATCCGAAGGAACTCGACGAATATCTTTGAAACGCACTAATCGATTTGAGAGAGTCAACGGAAAACCTCAGCCTTACCATAAATTACACAGCTCTATAAAAACATGGACATCGGGAGCAAAGACTGAAATTCATTAGGAATATTAAAATACGTCGAGTCTATAGGAAGGTAATATTACTATTTTAATTATAAAATTATAAAGTTAGCTTTTATATTATGTTAATATTATTTACTTTTATAAGAACTTTTATACGTTACTTAATATTTTTGCTTTATTTGTACTTACTAGTATAATTTATTTGTTTTACATTTTTAACAATAAAATAACATTGGTTACAAAACAATATTGTATTTTTAAAACATAATGTAATATATAAACTCTTTAAACGGATGAAATATAATACTGTATAAAAATATAAAAACACATATCTGCTTTGATCTATAATAATAAATAGGATTACGATTCACGTACTCGTACTTAGAACTACTCCCGCGCATCCTTTTAGTTTGCCCCAGACACCCCCTGCTGCTTCGAGAAATATGTTACCTGCCGCCTGATCGAGGAAACAAACACTAAAGTATTGACGAGGCTATAAATTTCAAAAATGACCCTACATTCTGATTAAAAAACAAATTTAAGGGTCCGACGTGTCCGAGATTTAAGTGTCTTACGTTATGTTCTTCGTGTATACGATTTCATTTTATTGAATTTAACATAATTTGACATCATCGTCATTTAACGCCTTTAAATTTAAATGTCAAGAGCGGTCAACGTTTAGATAATAATTCGCCCATATCGTATATTGGGATGTCAACTTATAAAATTAGGAAAATGTTAACTTTTAAAGTACAATATTATTTTAAGATATTTAATGTACCACCGGTCAAATAATCCCACTTATTGTATGAATTGAAATAAAAGACTGACCTTGTGGTTGCGGTTTATAAACTGAGAACACTGTAATCAAACTGAATATATAAGTATTAATTTGTGTCAGTTTTGTTCCATCGTTTGATTAGTAGAAAAATAATAGGAATAAATGTAAGTCTTTAATCAATTAACATAACACATATCTTAGGTAGGTTTAGATAGGTTTGAACCAAATTATTATGACTAACTTAACGTGGTTGCACATAATTAATTAATTATTGTTTACTTATCTATGAAATATGAAATAATTTTTTATTGTAAATTTTTTGGCTTAGGTAATTATTACAGGATTTAAAATAACCTTTATGAAATTGCATGAAAGACGTAGGAAAAAATTCTGACAAATGTTACTGAAGCACTAATGATGCTAAGAGAATTTTGTAGTGAAGTTCAAAAATCTTTAAATCATAATATATTAAGCTAAGAGTTATTCGAGACAATGTACGATGTCTAGTGAAAGCCGGAAGCTCGTACTTGTTGCTCTTGGCAGCCTACATTAGGTCTACTTGAGTACTAAACTACTTATAACTACTAGTTTTCCATACTAAGTATTGCCTATGACCAAATCTTGATAACAAACATCAAGTACTGGTATTAGTGATCGTTTCTAATAAAAAATATTCAAATATACTGGCAGAAAAAAAACTAAAATGCTGACGGACACAGTCATGGATGACGTTGAAATATTATGTATATGTTACATATATAAGCTGAGATGATGAGCAGATGACAGCAGAAGATAAGAGGCAGTGGATAAAATACGTAAATCGATACTAGATTGTGAATAAAAATTCAGGCTGACGCTGCTGATTTTTCAAGCGCTATATTTGGTCTTAAAATGATCTCGTCCTTTGCGAAAGCAAAAGATAGTAAGATAATTACAAGTGTGGAAAGAAATTCTAAAATATCTAAGTAAGTATATTCTTCGATCTGCAGATGAGCAGCGTGACGAATTAAACTTCATTTCCCTTCATAAAAAGAGGTATTTTCCCAGCAGTAGGACATTACGGACTTTTATGTTTAAAATATAATTATTAATTATAGTATATACTAGCTGCTGCCCGCGACGTCGTCTGCGTGAACGCTATACAGCAACAAAAATACCTACGATTATACCTTTTAAAATAACATTCATTTACCCGTTTCTTCTTTACATTTCATATCTACAGAAAGTACAGTAACAGAGGGAGACTGTCTTTTGTAAAATTGACTTTCAAAAAGTGCTTATTTTTAGCCTGCTTTGAATAAATGACTTTATGGTGATTCTGCTGAATTAAGTCATAAGTTGTGACTGAAACGGATGGAGAAAATAATAAATAAGGAATACAGAATAGGGTAAAAATACATATTTATAGGACTTCTCGATAAACAACATTAGTAGTTTGGCTCTCCGCAGCCAAAATGTAAAGAGAGTCAGGACTGGCGACGCGGGAGCAAGCGACGCGACGTACAGCTGCCCGTGTGAAGCAGCTCGTCCTGAGGTCGAAACCAGCTACCCTCAGTGTCTGCCCCTGCGACTTATTGATGGTCATCGCGAAGCAAACACTCACGAGGAACTGTACGCGCTTGAACTGGAACGGGAAGTTATGAGGAATGAGGGGAATGCGTGGTACAAATACTGCTTCGCCGACGCCACAACCCGTAAGAATTTCCACCTCAATGGTGTGTCTGTGGAGCGAGATGACTTTAAGGCGGGTCCCGTTCCACAACTTTTGAGGAAATAGGTTCCGGAGAAGCATAAGCATTTCTTATCTTTATAACATATATGGCATGCTTCATTTTCCTCTTTCTTCGTTATTTAGCTCAAATTGCTTACAGCGATAGCGTGCCGTTTTCGAGTTTAAATTTTGTTATACATCTATTCAGTTCTTTTTGAGTTCTGTTTGTTATTACATACAGAAAAACTCGATGAATTTTATAAGACATAGATGAAGCAGCTTAAAACTTATATAAACACATTTTTTAAATTGTCTTGCTCATCATGGAGTTGTGCATTTTAATTTTTATTAAAATGCACAACTCCATCTATGACTTTTGTAAACAACTATTAACCTCGCCAACATGATCAAATTTAAATTATTTATATCCAAAAAGGGTTTACACATGTAATTCGACTTGATGTTTTTAAAATCTCATAGATGGCGCTGCTTGTCTTGATACTACTTATATTCATTTCTTATATTACATTCATTCTTACATTT
This sequence comes from Euphydryas editha, assembly GCA_036937285.1. NCBI lineage: Eukaryota > Metazoa > Arthropoda > Insecta > Lepidoptera > Nymphalidae > Euphydryas > Euphydryas editha. The sequence goes on from JAUPFZ010000011.1 coordinate 10,310,296, forward strand.
ATTATGTTTATCAGCCTAAGTTACTTATATTTCGTGATTTTTATAGTGTGAAGATAGCTTATAGCATGGTTATTAACATAATAACAACATTCAAATATGCGTCGTTAGATTACACGCTGTTACAGAATGCGTTGAAGAAATAAAGGTTCACTGCTCGTTCCCCGTAGGTGATAGCGTGATAATATGTAGCCTATGTTATGACCCGACTTCTTAATAATATTCGTGCCAAATTTGAAGTAAATCCATGCAGTACTTTTTGAGTTTATCCCGGACATACATACAGACAAACAGACAAACAGACAAACAGACAAAAATTCTAAAAACTATATTTTTGGCTTCGGTATCGATTGTAGATCACACCCCAAGTATTCTTTTTAAAAAATATTCAATGTACAGTTTTGACTTTTCTACCATTTTATTATATGTATAGATATAGATATTGACTGAACTGTACAATATTATATTCAAAACAATTTGTTAGTATTCATAGCATAAGTTATCAATTATTGCTTTTTTTTAACGTAAAATAATTTAAAACGATATTTGAAACTAGATTTCTAGACTAGACTACTGACTAAAGACTCTGGCTAGATTCAAGACATTTAAATAATAATATAAAATTATATCACACAAATGAAACACTCAGGAAAAAGCTAGCTGAGTTATAAAATGTTTATTGCTTTTCTTCCACTTGACCGAGAGGTCATGGACCTCATACATTTTTCTTTCGTTTTTAATTCAACTAAATATGTACATCTGATTACCATTATAAAAAATAATAATCAATACAAATCAATGTTTATATGTCACAGTTGTCGAAAATGACAAAATATTCATCTTGAGTGACATTCCTTAGGTTTACTTTGTAATGTGATCAGTTGTTGAATTTTAAAACACGGTTTGATGAAACCATTTATATCTCTATGTGATCTTGTTGTGATTTAAATATCTTAAGTTCTCAAGTTCTGAGCTCAGCAAAGAATTTGTTTATATTGGAAATCCCGGCTATGTTTTAATAAAACATTTTGTTTTTCTTTAATCTGTTAATGCCTTACCTACTTATTTCTAAGCTAGTTACGTTTTAGGACAAGCCGATTTATTTTACCCACGTGATGTCTAGAGCCTTCTAGACCTTTGAGTTTACAAAGACATTACGACTGGGATTTGATTTTTTTTTTGCAAGATTTTTCCTTAATTTTTAATTGTAACTCTCTAATTAATTAAGTAATAAAATGAATAATTAGCTAAAGTTGTATATTATTCTGCCAACCCTTATTTAATCCGCTTTTAGTCTGAAATAGGATTTGACCAGTGGCTCTATTACTTAAGACTACTATAACGAATAATTTTCTTTTTTTTTCTCAAAAGTAAAAAAAGATTTTGATCCGTCTTTAAATAACGACTTAATTACTCTTACAACATAAAAAATAAATTGGAGCTGTGTATATATTTTTTAATATAAAATATAATTTACGCGCGCAGTAAAATTCGTCAGTTTTATTGCTTTTTAAATTTAATATCCTGAACAATATGTAACTCATCGGCTTCGGAGTATTACTTATTTCTAACGACGTAAAATAATTGGAAATCCGTATACTGTAAATTCTATAAATTATTAGTTGAAGCTATAAGTAATTCGCCTGTCATGCTCTGACCTCGGTTCAAATTTGTACTACAATATGGCCGTACTAGAACTGCGTACAGGAATACATAAAATCACATTACTCAAAACATGCTACTGGCGCCAGTTCTAAATGAAAATAGCAAGTAGCGTCCCTAGGTTTAGTGTATTAATTAAAATTAAAGATTCTCGCCTCCCCCCACTTACGCTCGGTATCCACTTGTCCGCTACCATTTTGTACCTGCTCACGTTCACTCACACCAATACAATTTAAACATTCGTCCTATGTTTTAAAGACTGAATTTCAATAACGAATTTATTAAGTTCACTTTTACGAAATAGAGGTCTAACTTGATGACATAAGGTCCATTTTAATTTGGCAAATAATAAGTAACAATATAAAATCAAACAAGGCGCGTAGTTAATAATTTATTGATATAAGACATGCAAAGCCCATAAAGTTTCCAATGGCACACGTCTCGGTCTCTTTAATTTGTAAATCGTTAGTATGAAGCGGGCAGTACTAGGCCCGTTTAGATTAAGAATTTACTTAGTTCCGATAAGGTAATTTCGAAATTGTTGTCATTTTATTTGTCTTGAATGTAAAACGTCACAAATTTTAACGCATTTAAAACAATAAACGTAATATTCATTATTAAATTGGACAAAATAATATTTTACTAGTTCGTTAATTAGACACCATAACTATAATTATTAAATGAGTGTTTTATCGCATCGAGTTTTTAATATCAATTATATAGTTAGATAAAAAAAATATTAAATTATCTGTTACACAGGGGACAATAATACTAATACGAGTATAAGTATGTATTGTGGTTGCAAATTAATACAGATTCATATTAAATTGTGGTAATATAACTTTATAACAATTTAGTAAATAAACAACCAGTCAACCATAACCAAGCGTAACAACATAAGTGTCTCAAACAATAGTCATAACTGTTGAACAAACAAAGGTTAGCGTTCAACTCTCAGGCGTTAGGTCGAAACCGACGGGGCGGTACGACCAGAGAATGTTAGAAAAACTTATAGAAAATGACAAGCGAGTGACAAGGATAGACAGACGTAAAACGTAGAAAAGAGAAGGACAGATAGAAAACTCGTTCGCCAGCATTCCGCCGCATGGTGGATTTAGGAACGGGGGCAGCGCGATACGATTAGGCGGTTATGCCTTGTTATTTTTAAACTTTCGAGATGTGATTTTGTAGCGGAAGATGATTTTCTGCTTCCATAAGAGCGTTAATTTTTAATATAAACGCCATAAAGTTATTATTACGCAATTATAACATTTTAAAAACTATAATTAGTAAATCTGGACAGAGTATGTCTTAATCGTGGAAAGCAATAATAATTTTAAAAGGTTTATTAACATGAACTCTAGTTAAAATTATATATACACAGGAATGGTTTGTTTAATATTTTAATGGCGTTTTATTAAAAAGGTCTTATCACACACTAGTGTCACTTACAACTACGCTCGCGTTTGTTTAATTTTGTCTTCTTGAAACGTAAAAGAGCAGTTTTCATAATATCCGTCTCTTAAATTTTTATGCCACATAATGAATATATTTAAACCTGTTAAGTATTTTTATATGATCAAAATAACTGTATAACGTATGTATGTGTTTTTTTATTTGTTTTATACTTGGTGAAATGATAAATTAATTAAGCAAAAATATTAAATTAACGAAACATTGGAAAATATACGTCTAACAATAACAACAATAAACTCGATTTTTTTTTTACATTTATATGATTGCAGTAAATCAAACTTTTGTTTAGTTTTGTTTTCACAATTTGTCTGTTTGGTTAATATAACTATTTTTAAATATAAATTTATATTCAACTCAATTGTGTTACCTAAATCGTTAAATAAACATTTTTGGATATTTTAATACCATTTTTACATTTTAAATATGTTTAAAATGTTCCTTCGTAACAGTAAAGTAACCAGTTAGTATTTGGATCTGATTTTTATACAATTTTGTAAAGGCCGAAACAGTGGGCCCCACACGCATGCAAGGTGTCCGATTGCTTGTCGTGTAACGTTACTGGAGTGAAACGAACCTCGCTACGACAAGTTATGACACAACAACAAACGCCGACACATATGATAAAGACTTTCTTTATTTTTGATATGTACTCCTGCTGTTAGAGAACGATCGTTGGGTAAAATGGCTTAAATAAATACTACTGGCTCGCTATAATAATCGTATGTAATAAAGTTGTAGTTGTAAATATTTGGTTATAAAATATAATACGTTAATTTGTTTTTAGGGTGCACTTATTTATTCTCACATTATAGTCGAATATATATATACTTAATTTATTACATTATATACTACTTATATATCAATTTAGATACTACAAGCTACTCAAGCGTCATCGTATTCGACCTACAAGATTTTCGTGAATATTCTAAATTATAAATCATTGGAATTTGTAGACTAGACGTAATAAATAAATAAATCGGCCCCCAGTAGGATGAATCCTGTGTCGCGGGTCCGAAAAAACACACAACACAAACACAAACGCTCAGATCACGAAATAATTTCTGTATGACATGTATCTTATTGTATATGTTACAGTTAAAACTCGTTTTTAATTAGGACGCGTTTTCTCTAATTAGTTAATAGTTCTTACTAAATGCCTTTGTTAAAACTAGAATTAACTAATGCTCAAAATTTAGTAGCAGTTCAAACTACATTTCTTACTAGAACTAAAACCAGTTTTTAGATAGAACGAAAAACGGGTTTTAACTGTAGCATATATACAAATGTATAGGAGTGCCAGGAGTAGGAATCAAACCTACAACCGCTAGCGCGACATTCAGTTGTTATTACCACTATGCCAAATTAGCAGATTATTAGTGTGGAGTGTGGAAACTAAACTGTTTTATTATTCAGAAAATTTTTAATCTTAGAAAAACTCTTAAAAGCTACTAGAACCTAAAGTTATATAGGTATAGCATAGGTTGATTGACTTCTATGAGGTTTATGGTAATATTTCTGAATACGGCAGTAATAAAACTTAGAATATCGAGAAAGCAACTAAATTGACGCGGCACGAAATATTGTTCAGTAGGTACAGATCAAAAGAAACACTCACACAAATATTAGAACATTAGGTAATTAAAGGTCTGCACCAAGAAAACTCACGTCCGTCTTGTTATTAATATATTGTTCGATAAGTGTTCATCTATGATTCTAGTATATAGATCGTTTTTCCTAATAAAAAAAAATTGGATAAAAACCTAATTCACCGACCACCGTAATACGCTACGTATCGTTAGAACGTCTCCCGAGACACGCAGGTTTTTTCTTGATTGCCGAACACGACATGAATTTTTACAAACTTTTTTTATCACAACTTGTTATCACTTTACCAAGACTATTAAAATCCTACCTTAAATAACTATATTGAGATATTTAATAACTTTCGATAGGTGATCTGAAGGTTGTGGTGTTGGAAATGAAGGTTGATAAAAAATTATTGGCTGTGAAAAAACCAGACGACTAAAAAATCGAGGAAGACCATGGCATGGATGTAGTGTAAGATTTTCGTAATTAATGTCTGGAAGGCCACAAAGATCTGAAGAGCGAATAAAATAAATAAAATTCTCAACACTCGAGACTCTCCACTAACTTTTCCGATTATCCGAAAACACACACAACTCAAACTCAAACATAAACTACCATATTATGCTTAACATCCGTATGGCTAATAAAAATATTTATCAGGAGCAGTAATCCTATCCGCGACTACAATTGCATCAACTACAACGCCAATTTGTGGTTTTTCAGTTACGCCAATGTGTGGTTTTTCAGTTACGCTAATGATTCTCTTAAGCTTGAATGAAGTTAATAGCTATTTTTTTAAATAAAGCCTTACCTATAATCATTTATCTATTTACAATATATCATACAAATATAAATAAATGACATAAGATTTCATTAAAAGAAAAAAGCTAATATACTTATTACTTACCCTCCTAGATGTGTTTTCATACGTAATACATGTTTATTAAGAAATATTATAGTAGATGATTTCATATAACTGCATTCATTGCAATTATTGACAATAAAACAGACGATATAGTAATGTTATAATCACTTTCACGATTTAGCGAAAAGCAAAATAGAATCAGAGCACGTAACTAGAAATTTTTATTTTAAAACCTATTTGAGAATAAAAGGAAAAATTCTTGATCGAAATACAAAAGTGTATTTTAGAATCCGATCTTATTCAACGGTCAGTATAAAACGCAATGAGCCTTTGTGTGTACGTCAATTAAACTCCCTTAACTTACCATTCACTTGTATAGTTTGAAACAACGAAAGTGAGAAATAAGTCGCTATTTCAAACGTGTATTTCATAATGTGTTTTCTAGCTAAGTGTAATGAAAATTCTCATTACTAAGATTAATAAAACGTATGTTGTTAAAAATACATTGTTGTGTTGTTAAAAATACAATTTTTCGTAAAAATAAATACATATTATATATTTAATCTACAAATTTGAATTATTTACCATTGCAGAGCTTTTTCTTTGTGTTTTAAGTAGTTTCATTTCATTCATTATATATCATGCTATGTTGCTCTACATTTACCTACTATTATTATTTTACGATTTTACATGACGATGAAGAAATTAAACTATATCTTATTTAATTAGTCAATTCTAGTTATTGCCTGCGACTTTGCTCTGTCTTTCTTTACTTAAGCTTAAACAATTTTTTATTTATTTTTATGTGAAAACATAAGGTACATTAATATACATTGTAAAAATAAAAATTAAATATTAAGAGCCTATCCTTAATAGATTAGGGTTGGCAAATCGGCCGGTTAATCAGAACATGTTAATTTTGTCCCCCATAAAAAAGAGAGCTGTACAAAGTTTGACGTGTGTATCTGTTTAACTATGTATCTGTTGATCTGTATATCTGTGTATGTATCGGTCGACGGTATCGTAGCTTCCAAACGAATAAACCGATTTTGATCTATTTTTTTGTTTGAAATGTGAATTTATCAAGAGCGTTCTTAGATAATTGTAAGAAAAATATTTCTATTCGCTTGAAAATCATCAGCTGTTCGAATCTATGAGGGCTGTTCTGAACTCCGAATAATTTTTATTGGTTCGCTTAATCCTAAACTGACACTGCAGTGCAATGCAACCTGCTACTTGATAGAGCTCAGTCGATTAGCCTCAATGAATATTTTATATAGTTTGGTGACGGATTTCATGTCGCTTTCAATCGTTCGATCGATCTGGAGTATGTATGCGATGGAATACCTTTTGCACCGAATTAGTTTACAATTGTGTAAAACGAATAAAAGAATAAATTTAAGGATGAGTGGAAGATTGAAATAAATGTACGTTTATTTATTTATTTACTCTTTATTGTACACCACAATATACAAATACAAAATAATAATAATAAAGACAACTTAAGATAATTACAAATTGTGTAGTACAAGAGGCGGTCTTATGGCTAGTTAGCCATTTCTTCCAGACAACCCGAAATTTCGTCTTTCGTCCCAAAAGTATACATTTTCGATTGAACATGTAATGATATAGTTTCGATTGTATTGTTTCAGCATCTGCTATATATAGTTTAAATAAAATTAATCAATTGGACCAAATAATTTGTCAGAAAAATAAGTTAACAGCAGTTTTACCAATCTGACGGTCCTCCAACATTACAACGCATATAAATCAAAATAGGTTATACTATTTACGTTTATAGAAAAAATACGTATTATTTCTTACTTTTTAGATATTCTATATACTTTCTTAAGTGGAATATTTTTATAGTATTCATTTGTTTACGCTTTGATTTTATTAAACAGCAATAACGATAAAAATCAATTTCGTCATTGAAAAATAAATTAATATCGTATTTGACACATGGATTTTTAAAAAAACGATAACTAAAATTACACATACTTCCAATCACTATACCAAAATATAAATTGCTATTAAATTTGACAGAGAAATTGACATATTAGTAAACAAAAAAAACGTAATAAAAAAGAAATAAATACAAAAAAAAAACAGATAAATTAAATTATAAATAAATAATATTACTACGTAGAATAAAATAACTACAATTTATTTATACAGCCACTTCAGTATTATTAATTTAAAATCTTAAACGGTGAAATATTCTCGTTTACCCTCAAAAATATTATTTTTTTCATATATTAGAAGTACTAAATAATAACATAGGAAAGAAAAAAGTCCTCTTCTCCTATAAAGAGGCCTTTCATTTATCGTAATGTCTGTTTGTCGCTTTGTATATTTTTAAAAATCACAAATCTCAAATCATTTCGTCAAACGTGCCAATTATGATGAAACATAGTATAATTACAGCCAACTTGATCAAAACTTTGAAACTTCACCATCAATGTTAACACGGATAAAACCGCGAGAGTTGACTAGTTAAAATTATTTTAAAATTACTAGTGTGGTTCTTTACATATACTTCAATTATACTCATTTATTCAAGAACTTACTAAATGGTGTCGAGCTAACCATAATATCAAGTAATCGCACGTTTTGTGTTTTAACATGAAATGGTCGCTATGATTTAGTCGACATATACAATTACACAACCCTCGAGCAATAATGGTAGTATTAAAAAAAAAATGATTTCCGCAAAAGTACATTATTGATATCGAAAACTGTTTCAATGTTTACTTATTTTAAATAATTCAATTGAAAAACTTTTTGGACAACTAGGACGTACAACAGAAAGTTTTAGGCGATGACGTCATTTTCGTCAGCTGTTGTTTTAAGTCTAAAAATTACTTCATTTTATGCTTTCCACAATGTATCTTTTATCTATTATTACTATAAGAATAATACGAATCATGTACTTATAAAAAATATCATAACCAAAAGATAATAATATATTAAAGACGTGTGTTTTGATACCTGTAATAAGCAAATTAACATCGCACAAAATACTTTTTTTTTTTCAAAATTCTAGCAGTTTCTCAGTGTTTATACGAAATGTCAAAGTCTAGGTGCGAAACGTTAAAATATAGCACTGTATACTATAACAAGGCTAGAGACAATACGAACGTTTTTGTACTCAGTAGCAGCTCTCTTAGATCAATACAATAGCATAAAAGTAGCCAGTTATGAAGCAGCCATACGCTGTGAGAACCCGCCCCGTAACCGGTTTGTAGCTTAACGCTTTTTGTAGAAAAAGTCATCCATCGTTAAACAGAAAAAATAAAAATATTTAAAAATTTAAGCCAGATTTGCTTTACGACCCGCTACGATATGAATCATGTACAAACATTTAATTTTTAGGGATCTTCAACCGTTTTCGTTTAGAAGTATTAAAAAAAAAACAGATCTTGAATTATCGATATACTGCGAATAACCGATACATAAAAGTCAGAAAAAGAAAAATCGAATATCGTATAAAATCGTATCTGCAGATAAGGGCGGCGACGACGCGACCATGCGGCGTAGCCCACGGCTGCGTCACAATATTTCATGAAAAAGCCGATTTATATGCGCGCTCCAGCAAACTTTAATGTGCACTGTATGTAATTACTATTAAAAAGAAAATCACGGAGATACGTGCATGACTGCACAAAAAGTCTATGTAGTTGAAGTTTAACTACATCCTATATGACATAAGAACTATTTTAACTTTATCATTTACTTACTCTATACTTTTATTTCGAATAAATAATAATAAAGAATTGAAAACAGTATGTAAAAAACTGAGAGAAATAAATGGTAATATTTTTTACTTCAAAATATAACAGATTTCAAAGTGATGGTTATTGTGGTATTTATATATTTTTCTCTTCAGTAATTCAATAAAATACTTTTTCATATTTAAATATAATAAAGTACGTATTTTATCACATAAAACTTAAATATAAAGTTATAAAAAATTAATTAATATGTCAAAAAATAAACAGGTTAAATAAATCTAATTACGTATTATAAATACATACGTACGTAATATTATAAAAAGAAAAATAAGTTTTGAATAAGAATCAAAGCACTCATATTTTATGATAATATCGTCCTAGTTTTAAGCCAGGCCTACCTTTCCACCAAACTGGCAATGGTCTCACTAGGATGTCAACCACATCAATAATAATTAACATACAATAATAATGAAAGTCATAATGTGGTCAATACATTCCTCTACGGAACATTCTACGTTCATAACGTATTTGTCAGCATATAAAACGATTGAAAACAGTAAAATATTCGCTTATTTTGATTCTTTTATATAAAATACGTTTGTGATAACATAAAATATTTAATTGATATTATACTTTTAACTAGTTACAATTTGCTTATCTTATAAACGTTATCGAATTTCAAATCTACTAGCACCTGCTAAATAAAATATTCACTAAAAAAAACATCGATGTATAATATTATACATCGATGCTAAAAAAAATCGTTTAACCCACATTGAATTGTTATGCTTAATATTAATTAAAACCCTTGTGCGTGATGTGAATAGATAATAAAATAACATATACGAAATACGGATAAATATCATTTATTAATTTTTTGTAATTGTCAATGACTTATACGTATGATGTCAAACAGATTACTTCTTGTTCGACAGGTAGGTACCCCTACTTGTCACTCCAAACATTTTTATCTGATTAATGCATGTACCATAAATGAGTTCCTTCATGTTAGCGGCCGTTACTCGAGTTCACTTAAGATATTCATCAGAGAACGACCATTTTTTTTTTTTTTTTGAAAATAAAACATTTTGTCCTTGATTTTACATCTCAACATAAAGCCCATCTATAGGTAGAGTTTAACTAAGTAACACTTAAAACTAAACTTTAATTATTATAAATTAATATTATCATGTACTAACAGTGCACCTTTAATACAAACTATTATTCCGCTTTTAAATAAATGTTAACATATCAATAACTGATTTAAGATAAATTAATTGTATGTATTGATGTTTCAGATCAGAACAACAGTCAACTATGTCCTTATAAATAATGTTTTGCTCTAAAATCAAATGACGATCAAGAACAACAATTAAAAATAAAATGGAATTAACAATTTAAGGAAGTTCCCATTAAAAATACATTTATCGGTTTCTTTTTTAAATTTTTTGTGATACTAAACAATTCGAGCGCGAGTTTTAAGGTAACATATTGTTTATCTATAATATAAAAATAAGTCGGGTTTTCCTTCCTGACGCTAAAATTCCAGAACGCACGAACCGATTTCTACGGTTTTGCATTCGTTGGAAAGGTCTCGGGCTCCGTGAGGTTTATAGCAAACAAATTTCAGGAAAAATTTCAACAGAAAAGCAGGAAAACAGGGAAAATCATTTTTCACATACAGCGCCATCTCTGATACATAGCATGTACTACAAACCAATATATATCAAATGAAATGTTACAAAAAACGAAGCCATCTGGTGGCGAAACGGAGTTCGCTGGGTTTGCAAGTAAAATATAAATATGTATAATACATTAATAAAAATAATAATAAAAAAATAAAACTAATAAATAAAATAAAAGTATCTTAAGCAAATATAAACTTTGTAAAATGATTTCATTTAAGTACCGAGTTTTATAATAATATTTTAATACGTCCGTCTTAGTAGTTATCAGTACGTCAGGCGTACTTTATCTACGGCAGCGTCTGATTGATCACTGGTAAGCGTCCACTCTTATTTGCTTATGATGCTTCCTTAACTTCCATTCTCTTTCACTATTTTTATTAAAACTATCATACTTCTTATAATTATAATATTATCCCAATACCTTCATAAATTAATAAATATATATTCTATACACATTTTTTTTAAATATATACAATATCATAATATAATATGTATATGTATTAATTGTTAATTTAAATATTAATCCGATAGGTAGCCACCGAATTGACAGTCTAGGAAACTTGATTGAAACAAAAAACTGCTGATTATGCACATGCCTGTCTTTTAGTTAAGCTCGAAGTGAGATTTTATCTATAAGAATAGGTAAGAAACGAGTCCACAAAAACCTGAAAGTCTCTTATAAATCGTACACGGCGGACCGGCTACAATAGACCGTGTCAGATTATAAGACGAATGATTTTAATTTCTGCCTTCCTTGGAACTCCATTCCATCTGCTATTTATAATTAGATGGGTTCAATATATTCTTATTTCCAATTTATCTTAAATAGAAAAAAATAATAATATTTATAGTACGAGTATAATATACGTATACCTGCATTGTGCAACTAATTGGTAAGTTATAACTAATTACATCAAAAATGTTTAAAGCTCAGTGCTATGGCATCGAGGTACCAACAGCATATAAAAGCACGAGTGTCGGATATCCAACTTATAACCAAACGCACACGTAGTGACTACAAAAAAAAATTTTCAAGTATTTATCACAAACCTCAATCATTATTGCAAAATACGTATAAAATTTTTCTTTTTGCCGTCAAAAATGATGAAATCGCTATCATCAACAGGTTATTTAAAATATGAGTCTTAAATTATATTTTAAGCTAATATTAGAGATCTTTATTTATCACAAGATGAATACAATAAGACGTCTAATGATTCACCATAAACGTTTACTCTAGTAATTGGCACTAGGCTTAGCCCATCCATCTTTTCCGACCGTACAAGTGCAATCCCGAACAATGGTTGCTAATAATAAGGAACGTCGTATTTACGAGCATACGTGCCCTCAGAGCTGAGACGAGCAAGCTCTATTGTACTCAGACCTCCTATGATTATTTCAATCGTTTGCATTTTTTCACTAAAGGTCCTTTTTACGTTTATATTTTATGATCTACAGATGAAAAAATACATAGTTCATAATGATTTTAACATACATGATTATAAAACTATTTGTACGAGGATTTATTAAACTGAATTGCATTACTAAGAAATGACATTTGTGATTTAAATACATATTTTATTCAAATACTTTTTTTGTAATTTCAACTTCCTGTAAATATCTCAGTGCTGGGCAAATAACTACTCCTACTAATTTTTAAGAGAGGAATTTATCAATACTTATAGTAAAACTATAACACCTCAAATTCTGTACATTAAACAATTTTGAAAAATATTTGGAAGACACTCTATAATCGAAACTAAAGCCAAAAATGTACGCAAAAACTACCAAATCCCGAAATTCTTGATGGTTCCTTTGGGAAAGAGGATGAAAGTCAAAATATGCACATTGTTGTAATATACCGCGTTGTCCTATTTAAATTATTCTCTTTTTTTTTTGTTATGTACGACATATTTTTAAAATTGCGGCATCAATATTTCAAGTGTTTTGGTTTTTGTTACTTTAGAAATTACAAACATCATAACGCTCGGTAATGATTCAAATTACCTAGTACCCGGAATGTACAAAGACCTTTGACCGTACAACTCATCTCTTTAATTTATAGGTTTGTCGAAATGAATTGCAATCATGAACGAAGTCACGGGCAAAGCTTATTTATGTATAAAATATAAAGTGATCGGTAATGAGTAGTGACAACAATATACAACCATTATTAATCTTTGAAAAACTCGTAAAAAAAGATCCTTGATTGAAACCTTTACTAAAAATTTTAATTTTGACAGCAACAAACACGAAGCTTTTTATGATTTGACTCCCTGGTATAAAATAATTTTCATTTTAGTAGATACAACTGAAATATTGAGGGTAATTTTCTTATTTTATTAGGGTTTTTTCTCTAACTGATTATTTACAGACAGTTTTAATTTATTTTTGTTTTTTATCTTTTTGAAAGCATTTTTAATATGAATAATTTATCAATAAAAACTTTAAAATGTTAGAGGGTTGTATATTTTGCCGTGCGGTGACCGGCAGAGAAGAATAGTCTATAGCGGCTATAGAATAGTCTATTATCTTGCCGAGGTGTCGTAGAAGGCGACTAAGGCCATAGTGGTGCGAACATCTGTACACCGACCAGGATAGTGATGGGCAGCAGCGTCATCATATCCTGCCACAACACACTGCGCTCACCAATTTGCCTGCCAGGTGTGGCGAGTATTGACAAACCCCGCTAGGGATGATGATGGAGGCCTAAGTTTAGTAGTAGATATACAACCGCTCATGTGGTAATAGTAACGGTGTATATTTAACATTGATAACCTTAAGCTTTTTGACTTGAACTTAAAAACCATCATATATGATATTGTTAAATATTATATTAAATACTCAAAAAATATTTGTTTTAATTGCATATAAATAATGTTTGTTGTTACTTTATTCCGCTAGTTTAATTATGACTTCAGACGTACTTAAGTATATTATATCTTTTTTTTTTATATATATAGTATATTATATCTAGTATATATATTAGTATATTATATCTATTATATATTCTATCTTATATTTTAGTATATTATATCTGATTCGACATAATTTAATCTTAATAACATAATATTAACCCTAGCACATAATCAAATACGCCTACAAAACTGCATACGTTCCGAAATTCGCGTAATACAAGAGCGAGACTGGTAACTGGAAGTAGATTTGCTTAATTCAGCCTACACGGTGACCTAAATACGCGAGCGCCTGCGCACCCAGCATCCGCCAATCATAAGCCTCCATTTGAATAACGAACTGGCGCCAATGCATCTATAAAGGTATCAAAATTAGATTTCTAGATTACCGTAGTAAAATAAGTTGCCCTTTCTATTAGTCTGTTAATAAGTGACGGGACCTACGAACCTTGAATTGTACAGTACAATAAATATGTTATCGGTTTTAATCAAAACTCACAGAGAATTGAATTAAAAAATTTAACTTCACTTTTCACATTCTTTTTTTTTTGTGTCGCAGGGGGATCAATTTACGGATGATATCCAGGACGCACTTTGGGAGTGCAATACCGTACTAAGCTAGGGGGAGTTTTCAGTCGCTTTAATTGGAGGGTCCCGGATCTGCAGGCAACAGGATCCCTCCAGCGATAGGCTGGCCTCGGCGAAAAGGCCAGACTTCTCCTCCATGGGGACTGTCCGACTCACCTCTGAACAGTCCCGACGACGCCGTGTCTAGCAGGACCGGGTTTCCATCCCGGCCCGACACGGGCACAGGGGCGTTACTGGAGGCGCATTAAGTAGCGCATCCTACGCACCCTCATTCGTCGTCCGCGCATGGAGCCAACGTCGGCGGCCTCCTCTCTCACCCGCTCTTCGGCCTCCTTCTGGGACATTACTGTCTCGCAGAAGGAGACCATCGCCTTCCAGGACTCGTCGTCGCCGAGCATCGCGGTGATGACGCTCGGGAGCGACAAGTCCCCTCCGAGGAAACTTTTCACATTCTAATGTAAAAGATTTCAATCAAAATTTATTGTTAACGGTGTCGTAAGTTTGACAAAATTAAAGATTATGTGCATGTACATAATATTTAAGGCCTTAAAGCCGTATTTGTAAAACATGTGCAATTTGCAAAATTATCTATTCCATGTTATGTGATTATTCATGCACATTTATAACGAAGTATGTAATTGCAAGACTAGTTTAGCTGTCGGCTTGTCTTGCGTATCAATTGATTTAAGCGGTTGAATAACATTTTTGTACGGTCGATATGTACAGCTTCTAAATTGTTTCACAATCGCTTATATTTACATAATACTAAATTTATTTATTACATTTTATAACCATTTGTCACGGCTTAATGATTCAGCAAAACAAAAAAGTTAATATTATGATTTACCGGTGGGAGGGATGCGCTGTGCCGCGCTCCCGGCTGCATGGGTACCACCATCTTGCTTATTTCTTCCGTGAAACAGCTTTGCTGTGTTTCGGAAAGAAGGGCAAGACAGGCAGTGTAATTACTGGCACCGAGACTTAACATCATATGTCTCAGGATAGGCAACACATAAATGATTTGGCTGGGCTAGTTCCAGGTAAACTAGTTTATGTTCATGGGCGACGTCGACCACTTACCATCAGGTGGCACGTCTGCCAGTTTGCCTATCCAACTAACATTAAAAAAAAAAAAAAAAAAAAAAAAAAAAAAAAAAAAAAAATGATTGGAAAGAAGAAAATTGTTTTTACGAATTATTACAACTACGCTTTTTGCATTGCTGTTATTTTTTTAAGAATCTTTTGTTTCTTTCATACTCATTTTGATGTCATTTTATTCATAAACTAATAGTACTAAGCTAACAACAAACTGGAACTATAGCTAAGTGCTTGTACAAAGTTAAAATGAATGAAAAACTAATTGATAGAAAATAGAATGATTTAAAGGATATTTTAAGAAATTAAAATCATCGAAATATTCGACTTTTAACAAAATAAAATTATATATTTTGTTTTTTACTTACTTTGTGTTTGTTAAAATATTTACAGGTTTACTTAAACCGATCTAAGTTTTACAAGAAATGTGTTGGAAGTATATGCTTAAAGCAGTTTTGTAATTTAAGAAATCAAGCTGTAATTTTACATATCATTTTTTACTGTTTCTGTTATGAAAAATTCAAAAACGTAAATACTAATTTAAATGAAGAACATTGTAATTTTATAAATCAACGTAATTGAAAATGGTATGTAAAACTAAAATATTAAACTTGCAAATTGCGAACTTATTGAGTGCAATATGTCTTGTAAAATCACAATACACATTTAATTATATGTACAACAAACACCATTTTATAAAAGCTTTGCAGAAAACATGTTAGACATTTGAATTAAATCAATCCTTCATTGGAATGTTTGAAAATATTTTCTAATAATTAGTCAGCAATGTATTTTTTAATCTGTTTACCAATATATTCTTCTTAAGAGAAAAAAAAATCTCAAATAATTGATTGTCTACTGAATATATATAATAATGTTTACGAACACTAAAGTTAATGACAAATAATCGATTGAAATTGAATTACTAGGAAGTATTTAATTATGCATAAAATTAAGGAAAAAAAATGGGCTCCTTATGTTATATAAAATTGATATAACAACAAAAAAAAATTGTAAATGCAATTATAAATATTTTTTTGCAAATATAAGACGTTTTTTTATAGTAACTCAGTAAACAGTTTTGTAAAATTACCATACTTATTTAAAAAATAATAATTGTTTGTGAAATTACAATTCACGATATAATTTTACAATCAAAATTTGAATATCACAAAGAAAAGTACTAAATTTTCAATAACTCCATTCTAATTTCTATTACAACTTTGTTTTGTGATTTTACAAAAATTTCTAGTAAACCAAATTACAAACAATGTTTGTAAATCTCAAAGTTTTTTAATGAAATTCGACGAACAGTTCCGTCAAATTACAATACAAGTAGGATTTTTTCATAAAGATCGTTAAATTACAACATATCCTACTAAATTTCTTGACATCTTTTGAAAACTTACTAGGATTGTTTCATAATTTCGCAGTGGTAAATATCGATTTCTAATTTTACCAATAATTAGTTTTGTAAAATGATTGTAATTTTACAAATATTTTTAACAGTGTACACTAAACATATTATGCTATATTCATAGCGTTTTTTTCTATGATTGCAAATTATACTAATAAAATAAAACTAAAATTGTAATTTCAAAAACTACCGGGTGAATTCGAAATATTATTTATGTATTAAATACCCTGTTTATTAGAAAAATTATTGGCTATAAATAAAACCTAATTCTACTATCTATAGAAACGAAGATGTAAGCATAAAGGAAACCTTATATGAACGAGTAGAAACCAAAATTTAAACGTATATAAAACCGCGCGGGATGTCATAGAGGTAAATGATTGATTGAGCAATTAATTAAAAAAGTAAAAACAAAGCTATAAATCAATTCAAAATAATATCTCTTTTCATGTTTCCAATTAAAAATTAAAACACACATTAAACTTTTTGTTTTGACATATTAATGATTGTATTTAAGTATTAATTACTGCAGGTCGAATGTCATTAAAACCCATTTCGTGCATGGTATTTGGACAAATAGAATTTGATAATTAATAATAGAATCTTAAGCAAATCATAACATTCAGGAATTGATCGTAAAACATTGTATAATATGAAAGCATCCATACTTTTTATTACTCGTTTTCAATTGCTCCACTCAGACGACGTCCTAAGCCGAGGTGCGATCACGCTAGATTTCCCTTACTTAGGATGAACGTCCATTCTAAGCCTTAGAACGAGCTTCAATTTTATCACGGCAGTATCTCAGTACTCGACTTATCCCACCGGTGACGCTGGAAAGGCCACTAGGGCCATCAGTTATACAAAATTTGAACAAAAAAAAATCAATCGCAATTGTCAAATTGAAAAATAATACTTAGTTATCTTAAAATATAAACTTATTGTCGAATTGTTTTATATAAGTATCAACCTTATAATCAATCATTTATATAAAACATAAGAATAGGTTTTAGGGGTTTTGAATAAAATATTCTTAGTGAATATAAAATTAATAAATTTTAGAATATTAGGAATGTATAATGTATCTCAGACAATAAAAAATACACAAGATATAATAATGTTGTAACAGAATTAATCATAATACTTTAACCTTTTCTACTTTTATGTACTCGAACCGCTTCGTATAAAAAATAAACCGATTAAATGATAATTTTTAATGTATTGTATTTAGAGATCATAAGAGGCATAAAATTTTAAATTTAGTAAACGAAATATGAATAATATAGTGTAGTCCGGTGGCGTAACTAACGGAGGTCTAGACGGTGCATTGCACCGGGGCCTCGAAGTTCAGTGGGCCCCTGGAACCTGACCAACAAACTACCTATAAATTGAACTATTGAAAATTCTCCCACCTTCGGAATATAAATAAACGAGGTTGAAGTAACCAAACTTTAATCATGGCAACTTATTTTATCATTTTACTAAATTAATAATTTATATTTCATTAAAAATTAAATGAGCATTATGAGTCGTGCAATTTTGTATTTTCCAAACTTTTCCTAAATTCTATGCCTGTAGACTGTAGATCCTAGACGAGCCCTGCTGTTCACAACAAAGAGCAGATGATAAAGTAGCTTTGCACCTTTTAAATATTTAAAAATAACTATTTAGATTTTGGCTTGTATTGATAAAACTTTATTAAACAGTTTAGTTGGGGCCCTAGTTTATTTTTTGCACCAGGGCCTTTGGTTACCTACTTACGCCATTGAATCATACTATTATTGAAACGGTATAAAAATTAATCTATATTACTATCAAGTGTTTCTAATAATTTAAGCCGTTAAAGAATGGTTAAACAATAAACGTACAAATTTTAATATTAATTTTTAAATTAATAATTTTTAGTTAATCAATATTTGCTATATATTAATAACAAAACATAACTAACAATATGGCACGATTATTAATACTTTACTATGTAAGTATAATCTTCGTAAGTCTGGCGATGAAACATTAAAAAGCTTTCTTCGGCTACACAGAGTATTAAGCGGAATGAAGATGAAACGCACCAACTGACCTTATACGACTGCCATAAATATGCTGCATTCCTGGCTTTTGTTGCATACTTAAATTTGGCTTTTATTGCCTTAAGAGTTTTATATTTATAAATATATTTTAATAGTGTTCACGAAAAACGACGCAATGATAATAAATGCATAATGAATTATGACAAACATTTTTATTTGCTTCATTGCCAAATAGGCAATCTAATGCAAATCAAGCAAACTAATCATGTAGTATAAAATGAATATATTGTAGTATATATTAAATATTTCAGTAGTATTCAATATTTGTCGTTTAATGTACTTTACTTATGTCACTTTCTGATAATTCTAAAAATATAAGTTTCCAGAGATATGCAATATACCGTTCGATACCCCTTTATTAGACCACTTTATGAGTTTATGGCCAAAGAATTGTTGAACTCCCGTCAGTGATTAAAGTGCTTATCAATTACAAACAAATATTTCCCGTTATAACATTAGTATATAGATATATGTATAAAAATATATTCTTGTTTGCATTATTTATTGACTGGTTTTAAAAAAGGGTTGTTTCCTCATGCCCTCCTCCCACGCTGCGTAATTTGAATGCATGTTTTCGTGATATTTTACAAAATATTTAAAACCCGACCCGTGTCATGATAATTAATTATACTGTTACAAGTATTCAAAAGAAAAGAAATATTATAAACTTGACTTCACAGGAATTCATGTATTTTATAAATGTTATCGAATTAAAGGGGTTTTAATGAAAACATCGTAAGACCAATTTATATTAATGTCTTTTAAATTAAAATTATTTTTTTCAATACTTTCTTAAAACAAATTTAAAGTTTTTTAATGTTAAAGTAAATTTAAAAAATAATTTTTACACCATGAAATAAACTAAATGAAGAAAGGCATTAATTTCTAACAATAGATATATTAAACGTACTTGGGCCGTATATAGACACTTCCAAATACCTACGCTTCGAAAATAAATCCCACACAACTAGTGACAAAACCCTCTCGATCCGGAAAAACATTCTTAGGTCAGAAAATATATTACTGTCGCTTAAGCAAAAGTAGATTCGATATTTCAAACCGTGGTTAAGTTATTGGCCGTTATTAATAACGAACCTTTCCTAACTTAATCTGACTTGAAAGCATTGAGTCGCGCGTCGTGTAGACAATGTATTGTTCTGATAGCGAATGGAATGGTGAACGTAGGTACCTTATCTACGCATTATACTTTAAGACCGCTTATTACACTCTCAAATATATCCACTATGACATATACATAAATAACAACATTTAAGAATAAGAAGTTGTTTGTTCATCGTTAAAAAATTAAAAAATCTTGGCAATATATTATTCTATTATTTTAATTAAATGTATCTTATTAAAAACAGATAAAACAGCGTAGACCTCAAAATATTGTGCTTGTATTTTTAAAAGAAGATTTATACGGCATGTGTATATGATAATAAACGAATCCAATAGTTAGTTTTCATATTGAACTCTATTACTAGTAGTTATAAAAAATCATAATTTATATTTAATTAAATCAATATATGTACAATATGGAGGTCTTCGCATTGTATATGTTTGAAATAAATGAAAAAAAAAAAACTTAAGTCAATTGTTCCTCGTTAGCGAGACTTGGGTCGTAGTTTACTTCTAAAGAATCGAAGTAAGTATCTCTTCAGACTTAACGCTGTGTCATTGCTTGACTGGTACATAGACGTGAGTAGAATAGGTAGTTTTCAACAAATCATTAAAATATTCGTTAATGATTAAAGTATTTTTGATTTGCTTTTACACTTTACAAAGCATGAAATATGTTAAAAGACTTTAACCTTATTTACCCTTACTACCTTACTACCCTTATTTATAATTTTTTATATATTATTTATAACATTTATGTATAACAAATGTAATTAAAACGTATATATTTATATATATAAAAAATATGAATAATAGAAATAAAAATAAATTATTATAAAATATACATACTATTGTCGTCTCTATAACTGAATCTGTTAGTTTTAGTGCGTTGCTAGGTTGGCGTGTGGGCAGTGGAGGACTATTGAGTCTTTCTCTTTTTTCTGCGTGCGGGTCTCGTGGTACTAAAGTCAGCGTCTCGGCATCATCACCGTGGACTGAGGACTCACATAACTAAGATTTGCCTTTTCTAACAATAATATTCAATACATTTCAAATAAACCTTTACGATTTGTTCATTTATTTTTTGTTTTACACGTTTTTATTCAACATTTAAACTTTCCTTTTTTTATTTACATTAAAAAAATTCCATTTTGTAATTTAATTTTCCATGATGAATAATTTTTTACATCCGCTTTTATTTTACTACATCTGAGTTTACTTTATAGAATTCAAAATATCTAGAAACTTAAAAATTTTAATACCCGAGCTAGCTATAAGAATCACCTCAAGTGCACTAAGTGAGATAGCAAGTATCTCAGCGATTACTCAAGAGACATCGGAAAACCGAAGCGCACCCTTATCGTGGAGCTGGTTGTTTTAAGCCGAGAACAAAGTACCCACTTTATGTGACGTTCTCACGTCTGGATTATACTCGTAATTTTTACGAGCAATAAAACTTTAACTATACACAATCTCGTTTTAAAAACAAGATATAATGTTGGCTATAGAATTTTTATGCTAACTACCAAATCTCCGAAACATTTGCATAACTTGTCATTTGAATTTATAAAGGTATGAAACAAATAACATATTATATACAGATAGATCTACGGAAGTTGATTAAAATTAATATAAAAAATATTATGTATTGTACGATTATATCGTTCGAGTGTAAGATTTCAAAAACGTCCGTTCGTGAACCTGGATAAAATCAATTACGTACTATACTGTTGAATGTCATCATTAATACCGCAATACTCCTATTGGTTTCCATATTCAATCACATTTAACAGCCGTAACACAGTTTGATTAAAATTAGCTTTGATGTTATGAAGATTAGATTTAAAATTGAATCGGTTATATTATTTAAGACATCATCTTTCTCATATTTCGTAAACAGTATTTATTTTTGTGTGAGTCAAAAATTCTTGTTAGAAACGACTGTTGAGACGGAACTGGTTTTAAATTTTATCTCATATAAATATGTAGATGCTAACGCCCCCGAGGAGACCACTTGTTGGAGACTTAAATATTGCCTCGCATCGAATTATGTGATATTTTGTATCTTTATCAACTTGTGGAATGTTTGTTTTATGTCTTTTAAATGATTGGATCTCGGATTTCAAATAATTGGAATATTAATAGAAAAAAAAATACGTTACATATAAATATAAAATCGAGCTGATCCGTTTCACCGATACATTGTTTGCAATACCTATATATTGTAATTTATCTATTTACGAAACCCTAGATTATCAATCTTATTACCTAACTAAACTTTTGCGCTGAAGAATGAGAAGCTTGTAAGCCTTCGCGTAACAAACCGTAGGCATCATACCTAATACATATGTACATATTTAAACAAGCGTAATGATATATTGAATTATGATGACGGGCTTAATTTAATAAGGCATCAACTATAACTTTTTCAATATCTAAAACCATTCAAAAGATCACAGTAATATTTGGGTCTAACAAAAATCTTCGCTCGTACTCAATCAACGTAACCATACTTATAATACAAACTTTGTATGGCGCTTCCTATAGCAATTATAAAAATAGCTAAAGAAAATAACTCCATAGCACTAATTTGATCGATGAATATCTATAATGGTAAATAGATAAGTTGTTAATTAGCTTTTCCATGTCAAGGCTTAATAACTAATGAATATGGCGTCATACGAATTTACGAATTAATATTTTTTTTGTGATGTCAAATCATAATCGCTACCTAATGAATAGATAAAATTAGTAAAAAATGTAACAAGCTGAGTTTTATTTAGAATTAAAATGTTTATTTTTAATTTAAAAAAATTATATTAGCACTCTTATTAAGTAATATCTTATAAACAAAAAAAAATCCTAGAGAAGTATTTATTCTACGTTACCATAATAATTATGTATTCCATCATATATTGCTATTGAAATGTAAGCACTAATATATACCTACACAAGTACTCTGATTTTATTTTTTTTGACTTATCGTACGCGTGTGTTGTATTTTACAACAGCTGTGATTGATCTTAACATATTTATATATTTTTGCATGTTTAATTGAATTTAACTTTTTGTGCGCTGTTCGATAAAAATTAAAACCTCTATAAAATTAAGATATTCCGAAATGAGCCATAAGTTTGATAGCAATCAGTATTCAGAACTCATGAGGCAGTGAGAACGAATTAAGGGCAACATGTTGTGATACGACGGAGAACAATAGAAAGGGTACCGCACAAAAACAAGCACGCAAGCACAAATACAGGCTGAATCCCGAAACATACCTGTGCTTGGCTGACTGGGGGATATTAATTAGTAATTGTAGGGTGACATAGCGTTCCTAAAAGGCAAGAAATTAATTCTATAATTTTACAATATACTAGATTTAAACTTATAAAATCAATTTAACGTAAGAGTTGCCAAATTATATAAATTTACAAAATATATCAAAGAATAATTCACGTAGAAAAGTTTATTACTAGTACTGAATTTAAAGTATTTTACTACGTAAATTCGTGAAGAACGATTAAATACGGCTATCCGAGAAAATGGCTTTAATGATGGCTCTCCTAATTAGCGAAAAAGTGTCGCCACATTGACGAGGCACCAGAAAAGGATGACCGAATGTATTCGGGCATTGGCCGCCAAGAAACTCAAAAAACTGTTTAAAAATCACTCGCTCCGCCCCAAGTACGCCCAGCGAGTGTAGCACACTTATGATTTATCGTTAAGACGACATCCCGCCTTTCGCACTAACTACCCGGCTTCCGTCCCGTTAATTATGTGCCTATAGAACGTCTCTGCAAAATCTTAAGATGCGATATTTCATCATAGCTCATCGGCTATTTAATTCAATCTTTGAACACAAAAAGAAAAATGAACCTTTGATTATTGAATTTAGTTTTTAACTGTTTTTTATTTTTTTATTTTTAAATTAGTTTTTCGAAAATAAAAACAATTAACGGTTTAGTAAAAGTTAAGATGCTGTGTTTAACCTAACAAAACTAATTAAATAGGCACTGTGGTTTTGTTTAAATTGAATTATGTACATCATATTTAATTATGCAATATGGGAAGGAAAAATAACCAAAGTAAAAAAAGTAACTCTTGTTATTCCTATCGATATATAGACTTCATCATCATCATCATTATATCAGCCATTGGATGTCCACTGCTGAACGTAGGTCTCCTCCATTGACTTCCAGAGCAACCAGTTCAAAGCTGCTTCCATACAACATCTTCCGGCGACTTTCCTCAAGTCGTCTGTCCATCTAGCGAACAGCCGTCCGACGCTAATATCGCTATGTAACTTTTTTTAAAGATTTATTAAGTATCGTTAAAAATACTATAACACCTATTATATATCTTATTGAAGTCTGTATGATTATCGAACTTTAAAATTTGATTTATAACAGTAATACGATAATAGTGTCAAGAATATTACAACAATCCACAATAATACAAGCGATAAAAGAAATTTCACTTTGAATTAAAAGTATATTTACATATTTTTTTTCTACAAACCAAAACGATTACGATGTTCACAACAGTATTTAAAAAATGAATATCGTTATTCTACTGTTATAGTTACTGAAATTTTATAACTACGAGTAGGTACGTTACGAATGCGTGCAAAGTATGTCCATGTTGCCACTGCTTGACTAACTTGTCACGCATCAAGGACGTGAATCAGACGTATTTGGAATAATTTTGAAGTGGGTACTGACAGTTCTCACGCTATTGGCATTCTTAGTTATAGATAATGTACACGTCCTCATAATAAATGAGCAACTTTTACGCGATTCAAACCGTTAAATGTATCTTGAATATTTTACTCCACTTGATTTTATAACATCGTTTCATAGAAAAGTCAATCTACATCATAAAAAATACACAAAACTTTGTAAAAATCATTATTTACGTACTTATTGAATGTAACAGAGGAGCGATACATAAAACACGTTTATTTTACGTGTAGGTACATTTAATTTTCTATAACTTTAAGAAAGTTTTACAAAATTTGTATTCTTGATATAGTATAGGTACGTCAAATCCAGATATTCGGTCGATTTGAACTCAATCAGTAAAACTAATAGAGAATTTATCCGTGACAAATTGGTCAGTTAGCCGGCGCTCGGTGCGCTGAATAAATTAACTACAAGCTGGAAAAAACTTGTTACTGCGTTTGTTGTAACAGAACGTAGAAATTAAAGGGTACGGACGGTTGTTACCAAACAAACCGTGTAAACGATGGCTTTTTACGATACGAATTGAAATGCTAAATCAGTAGATTATTTCGATAAATTTAAATTACTATTTGCAACTTCAAATATTTACAATATAAAAATAATAATGCTCAGCATCGGACGGCCGTCCACGAGATGGACAGATGACTGGAGGAGAGTCGTCGGAAGCCGTTGGATGGAGGCTCGCATTGAACCCGTCGCTCTGGAGATCGATGGGAGAGGCCTACGTTCAACAGTGCACACCCAATGGCTGATGTGATAGAAAATAATAATAAACATTAAATTGTTATAATTATACCAATCTATTGTCGTATATTTTGTTAATAATCGATTTTATATTTGACTTATTTACTGTTCAGATAAAAGCTTTTATTACTTTGTATTTTAGTAGCTCTACTCCGTAAAGTATTTCCGGTATGCTTTACAAGTCTAACAACCAATTTTCTAAGTAAATAAGATAAAATACTGAAAATGTGAATATGTTATTTGTACAACTAATAAGTTGTATACAATATAATATGATACTTGTATACTCATGTAGTTAGGATTTTTTTTTTTGCAATTTTCAAATGAAGTTTCAATATTTAGGTGATAAAATATTTTTATAGGTACATCTAAAATTGATATATGTAAAACACTAGTACATAATTTTAATGAGGAAAAATTATGGTATTGTAGTGTTCACTTTTATTCCTTTATGATATCGTTTCACGTTTAATGCCATGTATAAAATAATCGACTGTTGTCTGCGAACATAGGAAATGGTATGAGAATCAATATAAATAAATTGCCCAATAGAAATGCCTAAGGAACATCGTACACAGCCTTAGATCAGATATCATAACTCAACATGGAACATATCAATTAAAACGGTTATTAAGGTAGAAAGCCTTGCTTGTCGCCAAATACCACCAAGATACGTCTAAAAGTTTTTCAGGTTAGTTTAGAAAAAAAAAATTATTATATGAGCTTCAATACTGATATATAAAAATGTTATATTCACCGCAGCCGAAATAAAGAGTTATTGCTATTTGGATTTATAATATTAGAACTGATTCAAATAAATAGTGTAGGCAATGAAAATAAATTGAGTTACTTACGAATATATATAAAACAATCAATTAATATAAAGAACATATACACTTTAGAATATATGAGCTATAATAAATCGCTGTTATATTCATGATATCTTATTGTGATTTACAGTGACAATGTTATTAAAACCCTAAGAACTGGCGCAGACTCCAGGCTTATATTGGAGTGATAGTTGCTAGCCAGCAATTGATCAAGTGAACCGACTGAATAAAGCCAATTGAATAAACGGGCTAATAGACAACAATTAAATTTGTTATTTAGGTTTAACCCATCTCACGATTTATTGGCCGATACCTAATCATAATAATGTGCACATTTGCATGCATCTTCACACTAATAAGGAATCCGATTTAACTATCGCTCGATATAATGTCTATAGTATGCGATAGCTGTTATAGATAAAAAGCCGTTGGCTGAGTAATGTTAATGATATTAATGTTCAGATTATGATACAGGTAAATATTTATGTAAATCAATAAAAATAAGTGGTTTTTGTTATTTTTCATAATTTTAAAATGACAGTCTAAATCATAAGCAGTTAAAAACTAGTCAAATATGAGTTGAACTTTTATATGAAGGATCCAACACATTATTAAAAGTACGTTTTTCTCTTTTTTAACAGAGCATATAACGCCGAAAGAATATGTTTATCTCATGGGGAATCGCATGAAAAGTGAACTTAATTATATTTCAATTACTTGTCGTTTTATCGACGGTAATAATTATTATGTATGCACTTTGGAAATTTCAAGTTTCGTACCTACTCGAAGGGCACAGCTATGTGACAAACGTATGTGACTGGTGGACTGAGTAAGATACTCTAATAAGTATATTTAAAGGCATCGATGTATAAGTATAGTATTATACATCAATGTTTAAAGGTAAATTTTTGGAGACGAGAGGGCAAATGGATAGAAGTCATAAATCAAAATCGACAATCTCGGGTTAAAATTTAACACTAACGCAGCAAAGTTTCCAAGCGTTAAATATTTTTGTAGTTCATTTCGTGAATATGTCAAAGTATAAAAAGAAATCTGCATATCTTGGGAGAAATTCTGAGACATTTACATCTACCAATCTGTAGCAGGTTGTATCTTGTAACAAGAAAATACATATGCCATCAAAAACATAACTTGTAAAAAATCCAAGTCTCGCAACTCAGTTCTTCTACTCTACCGTAAAAAGTTGTGAGATCCATGTATTACCAAGTCGGCTAATTTAGTCAATCCCTACTTAAGGGTTCTTCTGTCTTAAGCTATTACGTAATTAGCTAACCTAACAACATATTATAGTGACCATTTCAATATTAAAAATCTTTAGTGTTTAAAATAGATAGATTGACTTGGCAATCGCATGAAAACATAATGTATCTCACAAGTAATGCATACGAGTATTGTATTAAATTAGATTGTTTAGTGCGATTGCCAAGTCAATCTATCTATTTGAAACATTAAAAAAATTTAATATTGATATGGTCACTATAATATGTTGTTAGGTTAGCTAATTACGTAATAGCTTAAGACAGAAGGACCCTTAAGTAGGGATTGAATAAATTAGCCGACTTGGTAATACATGGATCTCACAACTTTTTACGGTAGAGTAGAAGAACTGAGTTGCGAGACTTGGATTTTTTACAAGTTATGTTTTTGATGGCATCTCATTTCTTTTTGTAGATATTCCTACTTGTTTTCCTTTCCAGTGTCTTCTACTTCTTAAATACCAACAATGCATTTTCTTAAAACCTACGCTCTGTCTTATGATCTTTTTTTATTTTTGTATATAATCTTCCTCTTTTTCTTTTCCGGTACTACTTCTTGAGTTTCAGCTATTACTGGTATAGATAGTACTGGTACGCAAGAGTTTTTTGTTTCTTACAGGAATACGATTAACAGATATAAATACGATTAGTAAAATTTAAAAATAAAAAATCTTTTATTTGATCGTCATGTCATACATATTATGACGTCAAGTTTATTAATCATAACTTTTATTATTTATTAAAGAAATTTTACAATATTATACATAATTATTTACAATTCAAAACTTAAAATAATTATTTACAAACAGTTTTGGTATAAATCATGTCCGCGTGGAATGGTGCCAAGAATACTAGCAGCATTTCCCCGTTGAATCGCAATTCCGATTCTTTGGGCAAAAAATGCACCAGCCCTCCTGTCACCAGTGGAGGCTATGAGTCGTGGGGTTAATTCTTTTAGAAACTTTTTTGCACTGCTACTCCAAGGTCCAAGTGTTTCGACTGCAAACGGCACAAACACATAACTTTGTCAAGTTGACAACTTAAGATACTTGACAAGAGAGATAAATTAAGTATGTTTAGCCGGAAACAATATTGTCAGGTTTCTGTCGATTTTTTACACCTAATTCTCCACGAAAATAAACTTAAAAAATATTTAAAAAAGTGTATGTGTACTTATATACGCACGTAAGAAGTTATACTTACAATAAATTGATGCTCCGAGTTAACGATTAGTGCGCGCCATGTATAATAAGACCCTGATAACCCACTAAAAATAAAGTAATCGTCAAGACGAAGCAAATGAGCTGAAGCTCGATGGGGTTGCGTCGTTTCATTACAGAGTTCCTATGACCACCTTCCAGCTCCATCATCAGATCCTAGTTACCATAGAAAGACAAACTACTCGTCAAGGCGATTCAAACGAGCCCAATTTTGATGAAGTTGTTTCATTTCATTGCGAAGTTCTTATGGCCATCTTGCAGCTCCATCATCAGATCAGACCCTGGTAACCATCTAAAAATAAGTTTCTCGTCAAGACGATTCAAACGAGCCCGAACTCGATGTGGTTGTGTCGTTTCATTACAAAGTCCCTATGACCACATTCCAGCTCCATCACCAGACCCTGGTTAACATTGAAAGATAAACTCCTCGTCAAGACGATTCAAAAGAGCCTGAACTCGATGTAGTTGTGTCGTTTCATTGCGAAGTTCCTATGGCCACCTTCCAGCTCCATCATCAGACCCTGGTTACCATCTTGCATTGAAGTACTCGTCAAGACGAATCAAACGAGCCCATATTGGATGGGTTTATGTTATTTAATTAATTAGTTTCTATGGCCATCTTCCAGCTCCATCATCACACCCTGGTTACCATATAGCACCAAAGTACTCGTCAAGACGAATCAAACGAGCCTATATTCGATGTGATTATGTCGTTTAGCTACTGAGCTCCTATGGCCATCTTCCAGCTCCATCATCGGACCATGGTTTCCATTGAAAGGCAAACTACTCTTCAAGACGATTCAAACGAGCCCAAACTCGGTGAGGTTTTGTCGTTTCATTGCGAAGTTATTATGGTCACTTTCCAGCTCCATTATAAGTTCAGACCCTGGTAACCATTTAAGAACAAAGTACTCGTCAAGACGAATCAAACGAGCCGAAACTAGATGGGGTTGCGTCGTTTCATTACAGAGCTCCTATGACCACATTCCAGCTCCATCACCAGACCCTAGTTAATATTGAAAGACAAACTACTCGTCAAGATGATTCAAACGAACCCGAACTCGATGAGGTTGTGTCGTTTCATTGCGAAGTTTCTATTGCCACCTCCCAGCTCCATTATCAGGTCAGACCCTGGTAACTATCTAAAAACAAACTACTCGTCAAGACAAATCAAACGAGCTGAAACTCGATGGGGTTGCGTCGTTTCATTACGGAGTTCCTATGACCATATTCTAGCTACATCACCAGACCCTAGTTTACATTGAATGACAAACTACTCGTCAAGACGATTCATACGAGCTCGAACTCGATGTGGTTGTGTCGTTTCATTGCGAAGTTCTTATGGTCACTTTCCAGCTCCATTATCAGGTCAGACCCTGGTAACTATTTAAGAACAAAGTACTCCTCAAGACGAATCAAACGAGCCGAAACTAGATGGGCTTGCGTCGTTTCATTACAGAGCTCCTATGACCACATTCCAGCTCCATCACCAGACCCTAGTTAACCTTGAAAGACAAACTACTCGTCAAGATGATTCAAACGAACCTGAACTCGATGAGGTTGAGTCGTTTCATTGCGAAGTTTCTATTGCCACCTCCCAGCTCCATTATCAGGTCATACCCTGGTAACCATCTAAAAACAAACTACTCGTCAAGACAAATCAAACGAGCTGAAACTCGATGGGGTTGCGTCGTTGCATTACGGAGTTCCTATGACCATATTCCAGCTACATCACCAGACCCTAGTTTACATTGAATGACAAACTACTCGTCAAGACGATTCAAACGAGCCCGAACTCGATGTGGTTGTGTCGTTTCATTGCGAAGTTCTTATGGTCACTTTCCAGCTCCATTATCAGATCAGACCCTAGTAACCATTTAAGAACAAAGTACTCGTCAAGACGAATCAAACGAGCCGAAACTAGATGGGGTTGCGTCGTTTCATTACAGAGCTCCTATGACCACCTTCCAGCTCCATCACCAGACCTTAGTTAACATTGAAAGACAAACTACTCGTCAAGATGATTCAAACGAACCCGAACTCGATGAGGTTGTTTCGTTTCATTGCGAAGTTCCTATGGCCACCTTCCAGCTCCATCATCCGACCAGACCCCGGTAACCATTTAAAAATAAAGTAGTCGTCAAGACGAATCAAACGAGCCGAAACTCGTTGAGGTTGCGTTGTTTTATTACAAAGTTCCTATGACCACCTTCCAGCTCCATCATCAGACCTTGGTTACCATTGAAAGACAAACTACTCTTCAAGAAGATTCAGACGAGCCCACTCGATGAGTTTGTGTCGTTGCATTGCGAAGTTCTTATGGCCACCTTTTAGCTCCTCCATCAGATTAGCAACATGTCATCATAATATTGCATTATCACACGGTTATTATTATTATTATTTTGAATCAAATTTAATTTGCAAGATTTGATGACAAACATCGTGACAGGTGAAACTAAATAAAATCTTGTTGAGCTGACACATCAGCGCAATGAAGTAAGTTAGTGTAATTGCGCGGCGCCTACTAGTTAACTTAATGTTGTCGATTTTATTATTTTTGTCACAGTGTGCGCGCGTATCGTAAAAATGAGTCTCATCAAGAAGTATGACTTCAAAATAAAAAAGTTATTTTGAGTAGGTAGTACTTATTATTAGTACTTATTATTTCTTTTTTTTTTTTTCAATTTTGTCTACTTTAATTCTTTTCGAGATTTTGGTACAATTTCATAAGACATGTTCCATTATTGCTTTTTCATTCCGTTGACCATTTTAAAAGTTATTTACTTTTATTTACATTGATTTATCCACTGCATATGTAACTTTGTAATCCTATATATTTATATGAGATTACAAAGTTATTTATGCAGTTGGTGTATCTAGAAAACTGGACCGAAATTGCACAATATTTGAATTTTTCCTCGGTTTATATACTAAACACTAATGGTATTCTAAATTTGAAGCTTCTATGTCTGCTAGAAGTGCCTTAGAGTTTTGATGATCGGTCAGTCAGTGAGTGACAAAATCGTTAACTTTGACTAATTATAATTCTTAAACTACTGGTTCAAATTGAATGAAATTTGAAATATACCGTGTTTATACAATGCCTGCTTGGGTATTGAAAATTCAGACTTCTAGTTTTATCCGCAACGAAGTTATAGGGGGTCGAAAATGGCCTGAATTGCTTCGAGAAAAGGATAGTACGGCCGTGCCACTTTTTTTTTTTTTTGCTCGACTTGGCGGAGGCACTGCCGTGCCTCCAGAAGTATACACTCTTAGAGGTATACAGTTACTATTACTGATCTTTGTTTAAAATTTTTCACAACACGCGATCACTTTGCTTATCATACTTATGAACTACTCTTAGGCCAATCTCCCCGGTTGCTGATAAACTTTCAGATATACTATTTTTTCTTGTCTGTTTCACCATAAAACTCTACTTTATCTATCAGATATTTCTATTCGCAATCAAAAGTTGCAGTTTATTAGTTAAAGGCCTGTTAGAGGCCTGCCTTAAAGGCCTGTTTTACTTCCTTCTAATAAATTCTTTAATAGCTTCTCAGTAACTTATGTGCGAGATTATTTTCATCAGCAACCGGCGAAATTGGCCCTTAGTGAAGAATTAAATTTCTCGACATCAATCCATCCTTAACATACCTATCCCTAAAATAAATTATACAATAGATGAAAAGACTACTGAAATATGTTTAGATAAATTTTTACAACGAAGTAAAATAAGAAAATGATGACAAAAAGATAAAAATGATGTCAATTGAACATTATTTTTTAATTGGCATCAAAATATGCTCGTCGATTATCATTAGTACACTTTACAAGCGTGACATGTTTCGAACATCTTCAACCGAGTTGCCACATGACGGAGCAACGGGCTTTTTAAGTAGATTCGCTGAGTAAAAAACGTTCCGCTTAGTTGCATATTTTGAAAATATATTTAGCTAATCATTTAAACGCTAGCAAGCGAATACAGGAAAGGAAACTTAATACAAAAAAAAAGAACATTACAACATAGCAGAATATCGCAAGGACTCTACCTTTTCTTTTCGCTTTCGGAAAGAATACATGAATGGTAACACACATAACGACAAATTAGAAAAAAAATTAAGAAGAGGATTATGTAAAAGCTTAGATAAAATCCGACTGAACCTGATTTTTTTGGGCATATATTTATAGTGATTTCTGTAAGCTCTGAGACGTAGGATAGAAGCATCGTTCTCCTGCTATAACTATTGTTACATTAATGTTAGTATTGAAATCCTTTCACTTATATGTGTATATTTTAAAGTATATCAGAAAATAATGTAATTGTCGGGTATACATGTTTTAAAAATTTATCCGAGTATGTAACTTTGAAGCGCTGACCCAAGGAATTCAAAACGCATCCTATTTACAAAGAGCAGCACGAATAAAAATTTTCCGCTAAACAGTAATAATATCATAGTTTAACACAATGCTCTTCGATACATTTCAACTATAGAATTTCATATGTGAAGCAAATTTGAATTGAATTAATGCTTTTATGAGATTCCAAGTAATCAATCGTGACAGATAGACAACAACACCAGTGATCTTATAAGTCCTGTTTATCATTTTTATGGAATCATCATCAAATTATTTTGAACTAGTTTGAGAAATATAGTATGAACTTTATTGTAATTTTGTATGTGTACTAATTATTACTCCGTAGTTTAACAGACGGAAGTCCCAAAACGTTTAATTCGGATCATTATTGGTTAAAGTACATAACTTAAACTAAGTAACATTAATTAATACATTGTCTCAAGCTTCCTCATTTATACATTAATAAAGAATCGGGTTTTATTCCTAAATAGAAAGTTTGACATTATATACATATACCCCACATTTTTAAAATATAATATACAATAGCTTTCCAAAATTGAAAACTATAATTAAAAAATGTGACGCAAATAGCCTTTGTGTTATCGATAACACAACTTTATTGCGAATACTAGTAAGGTCGCAAGGTTATCTTGAAGTACTTGAGATCGTTGTCAGACCTCATAAGTGCCGAAGTACTAAAATGGCTTGCGAGACGAAATTGCGCCTCACTATGTACCAGGGATAAAATAATAGTAACTCACGTAATTATAAAGGCATTCACGGTGATTATTACGAAAGAAACTCCGTGATTGACCAAAAATGTAATGCAGTTTATCGCCATCTTAATTTATAGCACGAGTGAGATAAACTTAGCGGTTTCATATTTTTGCTTCTGGATACATAAAAGAAATATCACAACAATTTTGGAAGGTGTATTATTATAAATAATACAATTGATTTTTTATCTTCGCAATAGTTTGAATTAAGTTATTAAGAAAAGCTTCCTGGAAAATTAAGATATTTCGACAAAACTGAAATTGTTTTTTTTTTTTGTAAGTATATCGATCAAATTTCATTGCATCATAATTTTTTTTATATTTTTAAACACAAAGACCATATTTTTTGTTTAAAAAAAAAAACATTTAAATACATATAGTTGGAAGATCAAGACTATTTATTTAATAAACTATTTCATTATTTTATAAACTTAATATAGA
Organism: Euphydryas editha; assembly: GCA_036937285.1. Taxonomy (NCBI): domain Eukaryota; kingdom Metazoa; phylum Arthropoda; class Insecta; order Lepidoptera; family Nymphalidae; genus Euphydryas; species Euphydryas editha. Next base: position 10,344,915 of record JAUPFZ010000011.1, read on the forward strand.
ATTTTTAATACAATTATAATTACGCATATTACAATAAATTAGGTGCAAAAAAATCTCTTACAAAGATTGTTCAAAGCGTTAGGAAACTTTTTACAACATTATCGCGTTTGTAAATCCATTTTAAGAGATAAAATATCTCGTTCGAATCAACAGTAGTAAATTTTGATACATACTCGTATTACTTTTACTGCTCATTAAGCGTAATTTATTGCTATGTAGGTAACTACTCACATATTGTCCAAAGGCTTTATGGATGTTATGTATATGGTAAGTTTTTTTTTTGTCGTATCCTTGTATCGTTCCTAAATCTAAATCCTGATTAAAAATACTTAAATTATAATACGGCCGGCTGGTCGAGTGGTCAGGCAACTGGACACTTTACGCAGCGGTCGCGGGTTCGAATCCCGCCAGGTGCAGATAATCTGTATGACGAATATAGATGTCTGCACCGGGTCATGGATGTGTATTTATGTATACATATCGGGTACAGATCGGGTCATGGATGTGTATTATGTATACGGAAATAAATTTAAGATATAAATATATATATATATATATATATACGTTCCTAGTACCTGTAACACAAGTTCTTACGAACTTAGCACGGGGCTAGGTTAACGTGGTGTGATTGTTGGTTAATATTTATTTATAATTTATTTATTTATTTATAATACTTTATTTACTTTTGAAGAAAAGTATTAATAAAAGTACTTACCATACTTGTACAAAAGTTATGGGTTATCAATGGTACTATATTCGGCTACACTTTAATTTGGATTTCTTGTCGTAATATCTTTTAAATAGGACCACGAATGAACGCATCCATTTATGCTTCTATATATTATTTTAAAGATATTTTCTCACGAAATAATCAAACCCACTAGACTATTTTTTTTTAACTAGAGACAATGATCATGGTATCGAGTCAAACTTCTGTGTATGTATAACTCAACATTGTACTAATCTGATATTGAAAACGACCGAACTAACAGAGAAGAGTTTGACGTTCTGTTCACTATGGGAGCCGATCTTATCTCAGTACGGGCTCACCGTCGTCCTGTCGTATTCGTTGGCGGCCACAAGCTTAGATTTAAAGGCAGCTTCAGTAACTCGAAGAGACCGTACCCGTTTATCGTGATAAATTGAACTGAAGCGCCGCTGCATCACATATCTATATAAAACGGATATCTTACAAGAAATCGGAAAATACCTACGTATGTATGTTTACATCCTTATCGTGACTATCCCTATATCGCGTGGTCATTTAGATCATAAAACAATAGAACAGTTGCAAACGAGAGAATGCAATGTGCAGTTATGCAAATAGTGAGGGTCGCGACCGAAGCATGAATATTGATACAGCATTGTCGAGATTACAGATTTCCCCGGCGATAGCCTGAGCTCCTACTTTCTATGAGCACGATTTGGAAACGAATTATACTAAACCGATAATTCAACGATAGAATTCGATCTTACTAAGCATTGTGGAGTATTCAGAAATGGAATAATAATAGAAAGTAAAAAACACTGTACTCACACACATTATTCTTGTTAAGCTCTTTACAAAAAATTAAGCACGGAATCGTTCTGCAATATTTTAGTATAATACGAATAACATAAACGCAGCAAGAAATGGCCATGCAACCACAATGGTCGGTTCGTCTAAGAAATGGCTTCGAAACGTATATAACTTCGTCAAATGGTCATAAAATGAGACCCGTTTTATGGCGCACCTTTATAGCCGCGGGGTGCGTAAGGATGGACGGCGGATGCCACGTCTCATTTGGCCTCGACGTTGGGTACACCACTAGTCTCGACCGGTCGGCTCTCGACTGAATAACGAAAGAATTCCGATTCATATTTCTTAAAAATAGCTAAACGACTTAATTTTTCTCTAATTATACAATTAATTTGATATAATAGATAACAATATTAAACATACTTAAGCAATTATAATGTTATTATTAAGTGTATTAGATCAATGTTCCTTAACCTAAATATGAGTAAAGACTGTAAAAAATACGTATTAAATTATGGGTCAGTTAATAAGAAACTAAATTATCTTTAAACACTTTTTACGTAAAACAAAATTAACAACTTCATAATAAATTCTTTCTTATTATAAAATTCCTATTTCAATATATACATGGTAGTTAGAGCTTTATGCAAATAATTTTCATGTATATTAAGTTATTATTCATCATTTGAATCGGAATGTGTCAAGAGACATTTAAAACGGGTAGAGATAAAAAGTTAAAAATATTTTTAATAAAGTTTTAGCACAGTGTTGGCAATAAATGAGCGGAAACAAATATCAAAGCGGTGCTCTACAATAGCTAACAACTAACAATCGACTGACAGCGATAATTTTGAATCGTAATAAAAGAGTATTGTTTCATCGATGCAATTTAAAGAAAATTCCCTGTATAAATTGTTTTGATTTAGAGTCGGGTCTGAGGCTTAAGGGGGTGGTCGGGATTTATTGCGGTTAAAGAAATTCATATTCAGCAAAAGTACTGCGATTTCTCGTATTTAAAAAATATGCATAGAAATCTTCAAGATATTTACTGTTTCGGTGAAATTACGAAAACACGATAGAAATAACTTCATTCGATAGAAAATAATCACAAAGTAAGGTCTTTGAAATCGTTTGAAACGGTTTAAATAAAGAAAGCAAACGAGCAACCACCTAAAAGTTTTATCAGAGTATTAAACATGTTAAAATTGAATTATTTGACCTTGGGTTTTCGATATTTTTGTACTTTTCATTCATGATTTATCAATATTATAATTTGTCGGTTACGCCATCCATTCCGAGCGATTTCAAATCGGTTCTCCTTCACTTACCCGCTGCGTTCGACAGTGACAGTCTAAACGTGATGCTAAATAGACGTGTGTCGCTTTAGTCTCCAAACGCGCTTCGTATATTTACGAAAATACAGAACAAATACTAGTATAATGGGCAATAAAGAGCTAAAAAAAAAGAACCAAAAGTGCCCGAAAAAATAAAGGTTTACATATGGTAGAAGTGCAAAGGTAAGTAATAAAGTATTATAATTTATTAATTAACTAGTTAATCAATTGCTGTTAGTGTACCTTTATTTCACTAATATCTGCATCGACAGCGTTGCTTTGTGGTCTGGCGACAGAATCAAGTTTTTGAGACGTTAGGTTCGATCCTCTCAAAAATTTTAGTTTTGGTAGAATTATGTTTTTGTTTATTATTATTTTTTTTATGTAGTTACTTGCGTGTGTAGGAAAAATACTTATATATCTTACTTATTTTTTTTATCATTTTTTTTACCCGACTGCGACAGAAGGAGGGTTATGTTTTTCGAGTGTATGTATGTATTCATGTATGTATGTATGTATGTATGTATGTCCATTTCTTTGGCACGCCTTACAGCCCAAACGGCTGGACGGTTTTTGACATATGAGGTGTCGTTGGATTTGTCTAAATTGTAGTAGTGACATAGGCTATATAAATTTTCAAAATGGCGCCAGCAAATGGCGGAATGAGGGAGGGGAGTTGAATTTTTTTTTCTAATTGTAGCAATATGGGTATCAAATGAAAGCTAGTAAATTGTTTTATTCTTTTTAGTTTATAATAAGAGTATTTTACGCAGTCGGGTTTTTTGATTTTTTTAATTAAGCATACTTGTTAATTAAGCATACTTGTTGTGAAATAAAGATCATACTTTGATATAGAATTAAAATTTCCAGAAAACGACGGTGTATTTCTGAAGATGATGCAACGGACACTGGAACAAGCGCTACCACCATTCGCATGTATGTACAATTCGATGTAAACCGAATATTATTGCTCGCGTACGGTGGGTCACTCGCTAAATATAAAACTACCAGTGCAATATGAGCTAATATCACTATGGATAAGCTCGACCGGGAACTGGCAGAGGAGGTCGCAATCGTCGGCCGCTGGAGTCTCCCGCCGCTTTCAGAGCTTGGGGTGGATGTGGCGGCTAGCCGGCTCTGCGACGCATTCACTGCTGTCTGCAGAGCGGCCATGCCGCCAACGAAGCGTCCATCCCCACGGCGGGCACTCTACTGGTGGTCGGCTGAGATAGCTGGCCTCCGGGCCGCCTGCAACGGGGCCAGGAGACAATCATCCGGAGCAGGTGGAGACGCCCCCAGGACGTGGACAGGGACGATAGGCTGCGCAGGATCTACGTGGAGAAAACGAAGATCCTGCGGCAGGTCATATGCCGAGCCAAGGAGGAGGCTTGGCTGGAGTTAGTTAGGGGTCTGCAGAGAGACCCCCGGGGCCGACCGTATAATTGGGCGCGGAACAAGCTCCGCATCCAGTCGGCCTCCATCAGCGAAACGCTCCAGCCGGACCAACTGGGGAAGGACCCGAGCGCTTCGTGCCCCTCAGAATGGCTCGGCAGACGCTGGACGAGAAGGAGGGTGTTGCGCGGCCCGTCACAGAGGCTGCAATGGAGGCGGTGATTACCCGCCTCCAAAATAAGAAGAGGGCGCAGGGTCCAGACGGGGTGCACGGGAGAGTCCTTACGATCGCTCTCGGGCACCTCGGCGACAGCTTCCGGGAGCTATTTGACCGCTGCCTGCGGTCTGGCCAGTTCCCGGGGGTCTGGAAGGAGGGTCGGCTCTGCCTATTTCCTTAGGCAGGTCGGACCCCGGACTCGGCTTCGGCGGTGCGACCGGTGGTGTTGCTGAACGAAGCTGGGAAGGCCTTGGAGAAGATAGTCCCTACCTATACCTCCCGACCTCTCCGATCGGAGGGTGGGCCACGAGAATCGGTTGGGGTCCGTGGAATGGCGGCGAGTCGGCTGCGGTGTCCCGCAGGGATCGGTCCTAGGCCCAATCCTGTGGGACATCGGGTACGACTGGGTCTTGCGAGACCGTCTCCTCACCAGGATGGGTGTCATCTGCTACGCGGATGACACCCTCGTTTACTCTCGAGGACGAAACAACAAGGAGGCGACGCGGCTGGCTGAGGTCGGACTCGACCTCGTGATCAGCCGCATAAAGAGTTTAGGGCTCCGTGTCAGGATTGACAAGACCGAAGCCCTACTATTCCGCGGGACCGGCTGAGAGGGACCTCCACCGGGGGCTACCCTGCAGATTGGAGAGGGAAGGGTGAGGATGAGCCCCCAAATGAAATATCTGGGGTTCATCCTTGACGGAGGGTGGACTTTCGGCCCACATTTAGCTATGGTAGGACCGAGGTTCATGAAGGCGGCGAGTGCGCTAGGCAGACTCCTCCCGAACCTCGGAGGACCCAGCGCCGTCTGCAGGCAGCTGTATTCTGGATTCTGCCGGAGTATGGCGACGTACGGTGCCCCGGTTTGGGCGGATCGCCTCACCGCGAGAAATAAAGCAGCGCTGCGCGCTGCGCTGAGGGCAATCGTGGTAAGGGTGATTCGGGTATACCGTACGGTATCGTGGGCTGCAGCTACTGCTCTAGCCGGCGATCCCCCGTGGGAGCTCGTGGCCCGCCCAGCTTCTTGCCGAGACCTACTCATCTCTCGTCGTAGTCTCGGTAGGAGGGCTCTTGGTGAGAACCCTACGTTGGACGGGATCCTACGGGTGTGTCGGATAGGGCAGGAAGCGCTTATGCGGAGGTGGGGGAAGGACCTGGCGGGGCAGCCGTACGGTACATGCGTAACGACTGCCATTCGCCCAGTCCTTGAGCGGTGGATGCGTCGAAAACGCAAGCCCCTCAACTTCCGTCGGACGCAGGTTCTCACCGGGCACGGTTGCTTTGGTGACTACCTGTGCCGGACGGCCCAGAGGGAGCTGACGACTGAATGTTATGATTGTGGCGTGGTGATGGACTCTGCCCAGCACACCCTCGAGGTGTGCCCGAGATGGGCGGCGCTGCGTCAAGGTCTGACGTCGGTCCTCGGAGGGGACTTGTCGCTCCCGAGCGTCATCACCGCGATGCTCGGTGACGACGAGTCCTGGAAGGCGATGGTTCTGCGAGACAGTAATGTCCCAGAAGGAGGCCGACGAGCGGGTGAGAGAGGAAGCCACCGACGTGGCCTCCATCCGCGGGCGACGAATAGGGGTGCGTAGGAGGCGCTACTTAATGCGCCTCCAGTAACGCCCCTGTGTCCGTGTTGGGCCGTGATGGGAACCCGGTCCTACTAGACACGGCGTCTTTGGGACTGTTCAGAGTTTATAGCCCGTCGTGGTAAACCACGCACGATTTTATCCGATAATGGAACTAATTTTGTAGGCGCCTGTAATGAACTAAATACTTTTTTGCAGACGTCAAATCTTGACTCGTGCACAGGAAGGCATCGAGTTTAGTTTCACGCCACCTTATTCTCCCCATTTCAATGGCTTTGCAGAGGCCGCCGTGCGGTCTATCAAGCATCATTTAATGCGACTGCTGCACCAGCACCACTTCACGTACGAAGAGCTGTATACGTGTCTTACACAAATTGAATCAATTTTAAACTCCCGACCTCTAACTCCTCTGTCCTCCGATCCTCTTGACTTCTCTGCGTTAACACCTGCCCACTTTTTGATTGGACGACCACTAACATCTGTACCTTATCCACAGTTAACAGAAATCAGTATCGGCCGACTAGGACGCTTCCAAAGGGTGGAGCAGCTTAAACAACATTTTTGGAACAGGTACCATACGGAGTACGTACATCTACTGCAACAGAAGACCAAGTGGTCTACATCTTCCAGTGACATTAAAGTAGGATCTCTTGTACTCATCAAAGAAAAGGCCCTGCCTCCTCTATTGTGGTGTCTTGGACGTATTGTGCAGGTGTATCCAGGAGGTGACGGAGCGACGAGAGTAGCGGATATCAAGACAAAGAAGGGCACGATGCAGCGCGTCTTCAACAACATTTGCCCACTACCTCTTTGAAGTTTACCCTTCAACCCGGGGAGCTTGTTCGAGCGATATTGCCCGCGCGCTGCGACGGGGATACAGCGGGTAGCAGGCGGGGGCCGTAGCACGGCCTATAGCTCCGCGCAGGACGAGACTTGCATCGGGACACCACCGGCGACGCACGTTTCCTATCTTATACCTAATATTATTTTTGTACTAGTCTTATTTATTTCTCTTTTAGTCATAGGACCCTAACAAATAGAATAGAATAGAATAGAATTTTATTGAGAGATATTTATACACTGTTACACATAAAAATTAAATAATTTAATACACAATAAAAGAAATACTTAAAAAAAAGTAAAAAATATATTTATTTGAGACATCACAAACATTGCAGACAACGAGTAAAATATTTATACAAAAAAAAAAAGAAAAAAATATACGTAGTTCAATTTAAAAAAAAGAAGTATTTGTGTATACAATTAAAGCAACAAACATACAAAATTACAAATACATTTAATACATACAATAACATATAAAATTACAAATACTTAAATTTAGTTACAAAAAAAAAAAAAAATTGACAAAATATATATAAATATGCGCCTGAATATGATATAAAAAAATTTACCGAGTGCCCTGCCGTACCTGCTAAAGTTCTGGTCGTAGACATCCACATTGCAATCTAGGTAATAAAATTTTGTAAGTAATACCAGCCCTCCTATATACTTACGTACAACATACTTCCATAAACATTATTTTTTAGAACTGAAGAAAATATTGATATTTTGTTGATACATATTTTGTTACCTGGTTTATGATCAACGGTCGTAAGTGTACAGATGATTTTATTACAAAATAAATGTTTAGTGGATATTACATAAATTATTTTCAAAAGATTTTTATTATTATTATATTGTCTAATGTCACTTTTAATTTTTGTTTGTTTTTTATAGTTTTATTATTAAAAGTCATTTTTCATAAAAAGAAACTTTACATTTAGATTGTGTATGTAATGGGTTCGCATTAGGAGCAAAAAATTAAAAAGTTTTATAGATATTACACAGAGGGCTCGGAACCTAAAATTCCTTATTTAGCGAAGAGATGGCGTTAGTTAAAAAGGTTCGTTGAACCTGTGCGTTCCGGCAGCGAGGGGCAGGTAAGGTGTTGGGAGGAGATGCGGAACTCAAACGCTCAAGGTCATTCGCTCATCTAAGCCCCTTAAACTCATAATTATTTATAGTTTAAATGAAGTCGTGTCGTAAATGTTCGCCTTGATTTATTTACGAAGCTATACTTGTCAAAGAAGTCGAATTCCTTAAGAGGCTTCTAGTTATTATCAGCGTAATTTAAATCATCTAACGATTTGTTAATAAAATAGATATTAAAACTTTTAGTATAATAAAGATTTAATAGACTTCTATACGACACGAAGTTGCGGCGCCTTTATGACTTTCATAATTACAAATATACACATATGTAGTTCATATACAGCCTTCCTTTAAAATAAATTAAATAATACAGTTTTATCTATATATTTTTTTATTCTGCTATCCTTTTGTAAAGGCTCCATTCCTTCTTTTTCACTGGAGCGTTGCCTATCAGTGGCAAATTACTGGTTGTTCCAGTAAATTATAGTAGAAATTTCTTTATATTTATTTATTAACATATTAATATATATATACATTTAGTGCACCATAAACAACGGTTAAAACTAACTGTGCACTGTACTTAACCTATTTGTAGGTGATAATATAATAGAATTATGTATATTAAAATTTAGTCTAAATATTAAGATAGAATTGATCTGTCCATCGCATCAGTGCCGCCAGCAGAATCGACATTGTATATAAATCGCTCTAAAAATAGGTTTTGAGTTTATGTTTATAATTTTTTTCGTATATTTCATATATTGGAGTTTTTGTATAAATGCTTCTTGATCCTTGTAACGTATTCGGTTACCAAGAAAGTGATGCAAAAATTACTCAGAAATGACGTCATTCATGCCACACGTATCAATAATAAAAAGGACTACCTGTGTTGGCATTTCTACCTGTAACAGGTAACGGGTATACAAATGAAGGAAGTAAAAAATGGTTCAGTATGGTTCCGTCACTTGGAAACCGTTTTATTATAATACGAATATTATAGTAGCCTACCTTTTTTACTCGACACACTAGGTACCAAATAAAAATATTTTTTCAAGTCGGAATTGCAGATCCTAAATCCTGGACTAGTAGAATGTACATATAGAATATAAAACATATAGATTTAAAACTTCTTCTCTATCTAAAAATAAATTCGTTCATCATATAAGATTATAGACTTTTATTTTTTAATCTTATGACAGTTCTACTTTTAAAGAGAAAGGAGATTTGATAAGACAAAGACAACATGAATAATTGCTCATAAATATGTATACCCTTTGATTACAATGTTGGTCCAAAATTTATCGATCAAATTTGATACCCGTGAAATTATACCCACTTAGATGAAAAGGTTGAAAAATACTAAATATTAAAAAAAGAATAAACAGACGCAAAAATTATTACCAATAATAATTTTTTTCTGGAAGCTTGCATACATTGTACGAATCAAATTAAAAAAAGTTGTTATTTCGAATTAAAAATATTGTAGATACTGTTTTAAACGGTAATCAATTTTATCAAATGATAAAAATAAATTAGTCTTATTTTTATAAAGTTTCTCTTTTACTAAATTTTCAAACTTGTTTATTTGTGAAGTAAAAACATGTGTCGTTTATTTTTAAAGGTATAATGAAATACATATTTAAGAAACAAAATGGTTCAGTGGCAAAAAAAAACGTACATCACAATCTAAAAGGCGAATGCAATAATACCGGGCTAGCGGCCCGGCTTGCTAAATTTGTTTAAAAATTTATCTCGTGATCATTGGTGAAGGAAAAGTGAGTAAAATGAGCAATGAAAGCTTTTATTTTTCTTTTTAATAAAAGAAAAACTTTTTCCTCAACAGTGGGACATTTACAGGCTATTATAGTACAATATAGTTTTAATTATAATTCTATTAATTATAATAGACACACTTTACATTTATGCAAACACTTATATCTAAGATAAAATTGTACTAATAAACTAGTACTAAGTAGTAAACTTTACAGTATTTTTGATTCCATAGAAATTACTCAAAAAAAAATAGTTTCTTTTGATTAATTTATCACTATAACTTGCTGTTACATGAAGGATTATAATTACCAAATATACTTCATGTGGGAAACTATTTCTATACTTTAAGATCCAATATAAATAATTGGAATATTTTGACAACGCAGTAGAAACATAAATAGCGTGATTATAACGTAGTCTGAAAAAGATAACGGGGAATTCTATACGTGGGCGTAAGATTCTAAACATTTTCACTAGAGCCATTTACATTTTACAACTTTTATCGATGTACCTAAACGAGATTTTGCCGCGAAAGGCGAGACTCGACGCGTCTTCCATATTGCTTACATTTTATCGTATGACCTCAAGTGTTAAGCAGCTAATTAAAGTTGCTCTCTGGTGTTACTCCATAATAAATTTTGTAAAGATTCTTAATGTCATTTATTATTTATATTAAAAAAATGCATTAACCCTGATTTTAAATAGAATTTATAAGTCTGTGTGGAGATAATAGAGTAGATACTGTTCATATACGAATTAACATGTGTACATGGCAAATAAGTACTAAATAATTACTTATCTGCCATATACAACTAGTAAAGTAAATTTTATGATAATTCCTAATTACCACATCAAGGTTAATTATAAGGTAATTAATATTTAAGATTTCCTATCCTATAAAGAAGCATTAAAAGCTTAACTTAATCATCAAACCTCATTTTTAAGCATTATTAATATTATTAAACAAATATTTTCCTACATTAAAAATAATTTAGGAAAGGAAGGATTCTAATACAAAGAGACGTCCCTGATATTACATAGCCTACTTCCGGATAATGTAGCATACTATTTAAATAAGAATTATTATAATCGGTTCAGTAGTTTCAGAGTTAATTGATTATAACCATAGATCTTTCCTCTTTATAACATTAAAATACCTAAATAAGTCATGCTAGCGTTTAGCTGGCATATAAAGTTAATCCGATTACCAGTTACGATGTTCAGTAGTTATTTAGATCGTAAGCATAAAACTAAGAAGTTGAATAATTAATTCAGTAGTCATTATTTAGTGCAACAGAGCCTAAAGGCAAGATGCCTATTTCCTATGCAACATGGCTATTGAAAATCTCGCATCGGCACGAACGCTAAAACATTGTAAATGCATGTATTAGCTCATTTATTAAGGCGGTCTTATAATTTAAATGTGGTCCACAGCAACCACCATAGAATTGTTTTCTTTACGTTTATTGGAAAGACAATATCAAATCTTTTATTTTTTATTAATATTGCTTAAGCAAAATCATCATCATCATCATATCAGCCATTGGATGTCCACTGCTAAATTAAGACCTCCCCCATCGACGTCCAAAGCGACCAGTTCGAAACAGCCTCCATTCAACGGCTTCCGGTGACTCTCCTTAAGTCGTTTGTCCATCTCGTGGACGGCCGCCCGACACTGCGCTTGCCAGTACGTGGTCTCCACTCGAGAAACTTTCTGGTCCATCGGCCGTGCCCTGCCCTCTGCCACTTCAGCTTACAAACCTGTTAGGCTATGTCGGCAACCTTCATTCGTCTGCGGTTCTCATCATTTCTGATTCGATCTCGCAGATAAATACCAAGCATAGCCCTCTCCATTGCACGCTGTGGCCTGTGGGACTTGGAGCTTGTTTAAAAGACCCATATTCAGAGACTACGTCTCAAATTCGATTGACCCACAGAGGAATCCCTTGAGAACACTTTGGAGCCCTGATTTCGCTCTGTCGTATCTTTTATACGTTTTGTATTAAAGACACGTAACATATCGTGTCTCAAAGATTTCTATGTCCGTCTGTTTATCCACCTATAAGCTTAATAGGCTTTGTTCTTCCATGAGATTTGGAGTTTGATCAGAGAGCTTTCTCTTGGAATTGTTACGTTTTCTGGATGTAATAGTAATTTAATAGAAAGTATAGTTATCTTGTGATATAATAAATTGTAATTGACTAATAGTCATACAAACTTACTTGTAATAATCTGTATACTTGTAAAAATTATAGTTAGAACTACTTTGTTTTTAAAAAGTAGAAAAATGTAATCTATAGTATAGTAGGAGAATGAAATTAATACATTTCCATTTTAACTTTATCGCGATGCGTTAATAACATATGCAACTCTAGCGGTGTTTAAGAGACCATAATCCTAGATTACTTTAGTTATATATACTTACAATCAACAGAAAAGACGAAAGTAATATGTATTAGTATACAGTAATATAAAAGACCTTGAAATCCTTGATAAACGTAATATTCTAAATAGAGATTTTCGATATAAAGAAATTTATAGTAGTACGTGCAAAATAATTTAATTAAAGGCAACCAAAACATTCACTTTGTAATAAAAGTAGGTATGCATATTTAACAAATATGAATAAAATGCCGATGTATATAAATAAAAACGAGTAGGTAATCAATTATATGTAAGATCAAAGCTTAATTGTTATTTAGTAAGCGCAAGTAAAAGCGCGTGAAATCGAGATCGGATCTGCGCGCTCATTATGGCTTCAAAATTTAGGTATATACAATAACGCATTAAATCATATGCAGCCGTAATGCGATGGAGGAGTGTCGGGCACGGAATTAAAATGCAATAATATATCCGGCTTGCTGTAATATTGGCCTGTCTCAGATCTCGGGAGATTATCGTAAAGTATTTATTTATCCACCGTTCCCTCGGGAGGTTAGATAGCATCAGGGAATCAATTTTGCGCTGAAACGTCGCGGAGGCGTAAGGATTGCAAGCCCTAAGTTACAGGTGGCAGTAATGCCAATATAATAGCTTTGAGCAACCTAAAACTTTTGTGCGATGAAACATTGGATGTCGTAATTCGTATATAGCGATTTTCTTTCCCCAAACGAGCAGTAAATGAGCCATAATAATTATTTTTTTTACATTTTCCATTATATCAAATACAAGACTTCCATCGTGGTTTTGCTGGTTTTGAAATTTACGGCTACTGTTTCATTATAATATGTATCCATTATGTTTGAAGCCTCTATTACTTCTGTTAGTATAGTTTTCTAACACCAAAAGAATAAAATTGCATCAGAGGTTTCTGACTTTATCAAATACAAAAAAAAATCTTTCTTCTTACTTATATGATTCAAAGTGCAGACAGACTTGTTTATACTTAAAATGTAACGACAATTATAATTTCAAACGGAAGAGTTGATATCCGCAGGAAAATTAAATTTCTTTAACTTTCACTCTTTTGCAAATTCTGAGTACATTTACATTACGCCATAACATACATTCATTGATCGTTCGTAACTTACGAAAAAAAAATATATATACAATATCGAAAAGTCTATAAAATAGCTTTGCATGCTATTTAATTTTTTAACTCATTTTACAACGTGCATAAATATTACGATACATTTTTATTACATTGTAATGATGATATTTAAAGAGGGACCCTTTTTATTTAAGCTTACAATTAAGTTGTATTCACACATTCCGTCACAAATTATTTCTACTTCGAATTAATTTAATGTAATAAATGTGTAAATATTTAATTTAATTACAATAACATATTTAAGATTTTAGCAATGTAATAAAGTGTGTTATTGCTTAGTTTTTCTAAAGTTATATAGAAGTATCAAAGCAGTTCGCGACAAAATTTAGAAAAACTTTAGGATCTCCTTTTTTTGGCATTAGATTATTATTTTAACATATAATAAACGTAATTAAACGTCTCACACTCAACGGCCCTCAGTAGGATGTGAATTCTGTGTCGGGGGTCCGGAAATCCACACAATATACAAGCACAAACGCCCAGACCACGACAAACATCTGTATGGCCTACACAAATATTTGTCATGTGCGGGGATCGAACCCGCGACCGCTAACGCATCAGTCAGGTGCTGTGACCACTGCGCCGACGCGTCGTAAAAACATATATTTAATATAAAAATTTTACACTAAAGAGTCAAATAAATTTAAAGTTATAAAATAAACCAATTATTTGAGACAATGATAAAGTGTAACATCTGTCAGTTTTAATTAATAATTATACACTAACATAGGCTTTAAGTTTGTGTGTATATTATTGTCCGATTCAAAAAAATACATATATTGAAAAGAATCTAAATATGTATATGTATCTATCTATATCTATAATTTTGTTACACAAGTATATTTTTATTTCTTTGAAACCACTATATAATTTAAAGAACTAATGAAATTTTATTGAATATATGAAGATTTTATTTAAAGTTCTGTTTCTGCATTATCGCGACTTTGATAAAACTTTTGCTGTCGTTCGCTGCAATGAATCGCGAAAGCAGTAAATTAAAACGGACCTAATACTGCTCTATTGAAGCGACGTCTTTCCTCTCACGCAATTCATAGATCCTTAATCTAAAACTCCTTAAGCGTTAAACAGCTCTATCAATTCGAACGCAAACGAAGTTTGTGGACCGAATACTCTTATTTAATTAATTAAACACTCCAAGTCATAAATAATCCCTTAATATAAAAATCCAAACAAAATACACGACAGGTACAAGCCCATTTCTAATAAACTCCTATCACGCCTTCGCCAATGATACACAAATCATCATAAACTTCTTATGACTACGAAATGAATGCATTACGCTTTCGTATACTCGTACCTGGCAATACATAAACATCAATGTATGATGTAGAAAGCATCAAACCAAGTAGAAACCGGTTCAGCTTTACATGTACACACACATATAAACGTCCAATTAAACAAGATCTGTGACAGTCAGTAATACTCATCCCCGCTGAAGTCTCGGTGAACGGTATCCAGAGGCAAGGGAGATCACGAAACATTGGCCTCTACAATCAACAGTGATAAGAAAGGGGCACAGTAGACTGTTCGAGAACAAATCTATTATAATGTTATGATTGCCATTGATATTGGAAAATTATAAGCAACCAAATTTATATAAAAAGTAGATCTGTATGTCGTCAAATATACACATTTATTTTTGTAATATAAAATAACAATATACACTTATAAAAATAGTTTTTATATATGAATAAAAGTTATTATTAATTATTTTGATTTTAAAATCATGTGCTTAGCATATAAACGCCCTAGAACGAACAAATCGAGCCACGATCGACACTCCAAGACGAATGGATTTCTAATTTGATCGCACGACTGAGCTGAGCTAATTGTGAAAACCTTCAATTATTTATAATATTAAATTTCACAAAAATCTTAAATAATAGTTACGGAAAATATTTTCGGGATGATGTAGATAACGTCAAAATTTTGTGTTTGGTAACGAATTTAGTGTAATACCGATATACTTTTGACTTGCGTTTTGTTAATGAATGTTAACATTGCTAAATTTTCTATTTAGTAATAAAAACAGTTAATTAGGAGTTTTAATTTATTTTCATTATCTTAATAATAACTTTTTACCTGGACGCTAAGATCAAAATGACTATTCCTATCCTACACAAAGACGAAAAGTATTCAGAACTTAAGTGACTTTTTTCTCGATAAGGCTTTTAAGGGACGCGCCACCCAAATTCGTTATCAGTTACGTCTCAGAACGCATTAGACGACGTAACGTAGGTTAAAATAAACGCTGATTTAACATACAAAGTTTTCTTTTAACAGACAAGTTCGTCCCGACCAATAAATTTATTGATAAAAACAAAAACGTTAATAAGTTCTCAATTCTACTAGAGTAAACCGTCAATTTAAAACAATCCTCCTTATTGTTACTTTGCTATATACTCTAATATATATGATATGTGTTTCTTATAAAATTATTGCTTAAAATATAATTTAATCTGCTACACTTCTATACCTTACAAAACTTATTAATAAATTATTATTATAATAAGTATTTAGTTATTAATTTATTATTGATTTAATAAGTTAAAAATGTGAGATCACATTTAAAAAATTGTTTATCTATGCTATCAAAATCAGGCTGTGTTGAAAAAATATTTCGGCAAAAAAAACAATCAAATACCTAATTAATAAAGCAATCGAGCTTAGAGGCGCAAAATAGTTCAATACGCAAGGCACAGACACAGACACAAGACTATTAGTATTGGCGTGAAATAATGAAAGCTATTTCACAGTATAACGTAACTTGTACGTTCATTAAGGCGAGTGTCGATGCCCGCGCCGGCGGGAGCACGTTGCATAAATCAGAGGAGAGAATGCAGTGCGGCGCCCTAATGCGCTTTCGATGTCAGTTGATAGTCACCCTCCACTCGGGCTGACTTCAACCGAAATATTTTCATACTGTCATAAATATAGCGAATTTGTCAGCATCTAATATTAAATAGTTTATCTTAAGATCATGATTTAAAATAAATTAGTTTCAAGTCGAAGTGTTAAAATGTAAAATTTTATCAACGTTATTAGTACATTTACTTACTATACTTGGTAATATTAAGGAATATTGATTAACATTTTATCACATTGATAAAAACATTATTTAGTTGAAGCACTCTTCAACTACAACTTGCCGTGAAAATAAAATAATAAGGCGTAAGATCCAGCGATCAACACTAAAATCCAAAACAACAGCGAAATTTTTATTGCTGTTGTACTCAGCAGCCTGTAAATATTCTATTGACAAAAAAAGCCACAAAGGCCTCACTTGTAACTTCAATACTGCAGGTTGGTGGATTATCAAATCTTCATGTTTTTACGTAACAATGCAAGTCATCTAACAATGTTTTCCTCACGGCTGAGTACGAGATAATTTTCAAGCCAAAATAATGTGTAACACTTGAAAACACAGCAATGATAACCCGGATTTAAAGCCTCGACCGCATAGCATCTCTTCTCACATTATATCCACGGAGCCATCTTTACGTATTGGTAACGTTCATCTCGACTAGTAATTAGTAGTTAATTCCTATTCTTTAAGTATTATTAACTAATTTAAAACAAAATGAGATGAGAAATCATTTAAAGAGTACTTTATTATCGTTAAGTGCAGAAGTACAATGAGAAATGCATCTGATAAATGTATTCTCGTATTCCGCGAGATGAATTCCCATAATAATAAAAAAAAAACTAAACTGAAACTATAAAAAATATATATACAGTAACCTAAAAACCTATTTAGTTTACTTGGTTACATAAAAGCATATATTATGTCATTATTAACAAACAAAAAAAATTCAATGTACAAAATTGGAACTGCTACAATTTTTTTATACATACATAATATATTATAATAGACTATGTATTATAATGTGCTTTATTTGACATTACATAAATTTAGATTTTATAACGAAATAGTTTCTATTTATTTGTTAAAATGTGTGTATCTATTTATAATGGACTCACAAATTTCAAGAAATGAAAAATTAAGAAACCAATAAAATTTTCATACAGCTTTTTTGATATTTTAATTTAACCTTACTTAATTTATTTCGTAAATGTTAATATATTTTTTTTAATTTTTATATCACTTACAATCATATTTAGATCTATTAGCTACAATAACGAGTCGGGTACCCAATCTGTGATGATAGATAGAGCTTTATTTTTTGTAAATAAATATAGAAAAATTAATAAATAATAAATGTAACTTATATATCCAGTCAGAACTTAGACCATAAAACTTCAAATTATTATAACGCAAACAAAGGTATACCTACGTATGTGTATAATGTACATGATTATACGCCTATTAAAATTACAAATAAAGATACTTGGCCTATATGACTCAAATCACACGCCTATCGTATTAATGACAACCTCACTTATTTATCTTCATTTATGGAATAATAATATATAAGTGAAGTATTCCTATCCTTTATGTATTTCAAAAACT
The DNA here is from genome assembly GCA_036937285.1 of Euphydryas editha. NCBI lineage: Eukaryota > Metazoa > Arthropoda > Insecta > Lepidoptera > Nymphalidae > Euphydryas > Euphydryas editha. The sequence goes on from JAUPFZ010000011.1 coordinate 10,362,716, forward strand.
GAAATAAAAATACTAATGTTAAAGTAATATTACGAACGAGCTGATAAATGTGCTTATTTAAAATATAATATATCACAAGAGTCACTTCCTAAAACTTTATTTATAAAGTTATTTTTCTTTTCTGACAATATACGACATTCACGAGTTATTTAATTAACACTGCAAAAATATGCCTCTATAACGTATGAATATAATTTTAAGATGACTCTATAAACTTGTAGCGTTCTATCTGAATTTATATATCTAGTATTTTATATATCTAGAACGATAGATATTTTTGATTACTGTCATAAATCGTCGCATGGTTGCTGCAATAAGGTTGCCGACATAGCCCAACGGATTTGCGAGGTGAAGTGGCAGTGAGCAGGGCACATAGCTCATAAAAATGACGTTCAATGGAACAGAAAGGTTCTCGAGTGGAAACCACGTACCGGCAAGCCCAGCGTCAGTTGGCCATTCGCGCGATGGACAGACGACTTAAGAAGAGTCACCGGAATCTGTTGGATGGAGGCCGCTTTGAACCAGTCGATCTAGATAACGATGGAGGATGCCTACGTTCAGCAGTAGACATCCAATGGCTGATACAATGATGATGATGATAATTTTTTTCCTTAGGTGTCAGTAGTTACCCGACTCTCCCCTATTTTTTATTTATTTAGAAAATATATTAGTATTTGAAACGTTAATATTTATTTTTCCTTGAAAGTATCAGTAAGATTCATTAATAGTAAAGCGTTATGATCAATAAATAATAAATTATCATTTACGATTTCAATAAAAAACTTAATATCAGCTTAATATCCCGAAAATATATCTTGAAACATACAAAATATATAAGCACGACAAATATAAGGTATATCAGGTAATATAAAAACGAAATCTATAATGTAAAAAAAAAATCTTTCTCATAAGGTGTCCTTTATATCAAAATAAAATGTGTATTAAGAATGACACTTAGCACTTAACGGTCAACAACCTCCGAAGTCGATGTGTATTTAAAGCCATAAACGAATAAACTCCAGAGTAAAATTGAAAAAAAAAAATTTTTTTCCAATAATGTTCTGACTTTATGGTATTGATACATTTGCGGTATTTTACGAAAATAAGTTAATACAAGTTGTCTTCTAGCTTATATTTTGCGTAATGAAGGCCTATTAAATGGTAATTTTCGAAGAATATTATCACGTTGGTTATAAAATTACACTGAAAGTCCATATCACATGGAACTAATATAAAGATCATTTTTAGGATGAGTTTGTTTATAAATAACTTTTTAAGTAGTATACATGGGGCATTCCATGCCCACTCGTCTTACCATTGGATTTAGAATCTCCGATTTTGCTGAAATTTAGGCACTTTTTTGTACCACTAGAAAAAGGGTTTATGACTTTTTCAAATTTTTTCATCCAACCAATCGGGGGATTTTTTAAGATTTCGTGATATTTTTTTAATAGCCATAACTTTGTGGAAATTTGTCTGATTTGGGTCTTTTTCTATTTAAATTCGTGTTTTTGATGAACTTTCTAAAAAATTTATGCAAAAAATTATTCATTATGAATTTGTTTTTTTTTCTTATTTTAAACTTAAAACAGCGATTTTAAGATTTTTTTGTACCTTTCGTTTTTTTTTTTTTTTATTATCAAAAGTATTACGGGGAGTAATAAAAAAACACGAATTTTTAGCCTAGTCTCGTAATGGGATAGTGAGGGGTTAAATTTTTTTTTTCATTTTGAATTTAATTATTTTATAGTGTTTTCTTACTATTTACTTAAATTTTTACCATTTAGATAGTCTTTCATTCTTGTTATCTGTCGCCAATAATACATATATAGTTAAAAAAAGATTTAAAATTATACATATCAAAAATTAAATCAATATTATTGTATTCATATTATATTATATTATATAAAAATGTAATTATTTATTTTTATAAATAATATTAATAATTTAATTATTATTAGGATTTTTTACAATAATTAAGACAGCAATTTAGATTTACAACTAAAAATTATTTGTGCACTTTTTTATATATATTTTTTATATTATAGTATAGGTATAACTATACTATATGTACTTCAAATTATTTATTTATAAAATAAAATAGAATCGATGCATGTTATCGTATTCTAGTCTAATTAATATTGTATTTAATTAACGTTTATAACTTTATTATGATTCTAGAAGTAGATAAAAAATTGAAACAATAAATTATCGTGTTAAAATCATTATTCTAAAGTTATTGTTAAGTTTTATGATCAATTGTAAATATATTTTCGTTTACGTTATCTTAAATAAATTAAGCATTTTTAAGAACAAGATGGTTTTATTTGATATGTTGTCTTTTATGCATATGATTTAGTAGTAGAATCTAAATTAAAAAAATTACATTAACTTGAAGTGTGAAATTTTTATTGAACTAAGTTTATCTGTGTTGTTTTTTATTAATACATAATTTTTGCATTAACACGAAATTAATTACAAACAAAATTCATGTTTCATTTAATCTTTAGAAGGTTTCAGAACGAATGTTGTTATATCTTTGCGAGACACAGCTTATCGTTAATTTAGAGTCTCCGATTAGAGTCCGCAAGCCGACGTACGCTAACGAGCATTCGTTTTAAATTTATTTTTATTTTAACAACAGTACGGTGCCGATATTTTGTCTTCTACCGACGATTGTGCAAAGTTAATTGGATTACCTACTTTAAAATAAATAAATGAAGTCTACCACTACATAGGTAATATTAGTATTTCAATCGCAACATTTGTCTCAAGATTTTTTTTTCGTTATATTTTGTTTGTTTAACTACACCAAAAAAAGAAATGTAATAATTAAACATGTACCTTAGTTGTCGTAGATTTCAGTGGTGAACTCGAAGATACAGCACAAATTTCAACTTCATATCTGTCAACACCAGCTTCTCTGTCCAATGAAACTGCAGTTGATAAGATTCCTAATGAGGAATCTATATCAAATAATCTGTCCACTTGTTTGTTATCACCAGTCACATTCACTATATAATACTCTAATCCTGTTTTATAGTTATTAGTTAAATTCAACACAGCCGTTCCAGCCTGTTCATTTTCAGCTACTGAAATAGATCCTACATTCGTCCATGTGATGTCTTCTAATTCCGTTCCACCCATTATAATAGTCAAGTAAGTTTCCGTACTTTTTTGCTCACTTAACACAGCTTCGTCTGTTGCTTTAATAACAAGATTCCATCTTGCATCTGGGACAGCGGGAGGATATCGCAACGTTAATGCCCCATTGCTTCTATGCAAATCAAATATATCATTACCGCCATGAATTAATTTATAAGTAACCAGCCCATTTGTTCCTGAGTCGAGATCTCGAGCCAAAACGTTCATAATGAATATTCCATGACTCATACTTCGACCTAACCTAGCAGAATTGATTACAGCAGCGTTCATAGAAACAAAAACAGGTGCATTGTCATTTATATCTTCGACAATAACAGTCACTAGTTTCTCAGCAGACAGTCTTGCAAAAGGTGGTTCAGCTCTATCATAAGCTACAACGGTTATTCTAAACGTGTCAGTGCTTTCTCTGTCAATAGGTAATAAAGTATGTATGACACCTGTAATATTATTAATCGCAAAATGGCGTCTACTATCATTTGGATCCTGATGTGTAATAGAGTAGTATACTTTACCATTCAACCCAGAATCAGGATCTTCGGCTGTTACAGTAACTATAGGAGTATGAGTCGGAATTCCTTCTCTTATTTGTCTAACAATAGCCGTGTTAGTAAATACTGGTGCATTATCATTTGCGTCGATAACGTTGACTATAAACGAAATGCTCGATGAAAGGCTTGGATTTCCATTATCTGTAGCAGTAATATTTAATACGTACGATGTTAAGTCCTCGTAATCTAAATGCTTGTGTAGAAATAATTCTCCCGAATAGCTATCAATGAAAAAGGTTTCTTTTCTATTGCCAAACGAAATAGAAAATTGTAGCTCATTATTTATACCTAAGTCAGCATCAGTTGCGTGAAATTGTATAATTTTCTTATTTATTGGCTCGGTTTCTAGTACTGAAATTTTCATTTGCGTTTGAGCAAATACAGGTGCATTGTCGTTTTCATCAAGCACATTTACACTTATTGTTGTACTGGAAGAAAGACGTACATCCTGACCTGAATCATGTGCTAATATTGTGAGTAGATAACGATCCACAGATTCACGATCTAAAGGTTTGTTAATAAATAGTTGGCCAGTTGCTTCATCGAGCATAAATTTGCCCATATCATCTCCTCCTATTAATTTATAATATATATCTCCATTAAGACCTTCATCTGCATCTGTAGAATACACTCTCATGATAGAAGCTCCTACTGCAGTACCTTCAGACACCTCAACGGCATACGGAATACGCATGAATATAGGTGCATTATCGTTGACATCTGTTATGTATATGGTTACTCTAACGGAGTCTGATAATTGAATTTTACCATTATCACTTACAGTAACTGTTAATGTTATATAATTTTGACCAGAATTCTGAGCTAAGTTTTCTCTGTCGAAAGATTTCAGTGTTTTAATGAAACCATTTCTCGAGTCTATTCTAAAATCATTTTGAGCAACTGGTAAACTAAATGTCAATTCTGCGTTTCGCCCTATGTCTCTGTCTGTTGCCGTCAATTTACCCACAAAAGTATCAGGTGGCTCGTTTTCTTTTATTTTAAATATAAATGTTGTATTGGTAAATTGAGGACTGTTATCATTTTCGTCTAAGACATGAATAACAACTGGAACTTGTGATGATCTAGGTGGTTTACCATGATCAGATGCTGTAATAGTCAAAGAGTAATAATCTCTTTCTTCTCTATCAAGAGAATTTTTAACATAAAGATATCCATCAGGAAAAATACCAAATTTTCCATCCATATTTCCTTCAGTAATTGAATATGATATTCTGCTATTTGGCCCTAAATCAGCATCTGAAGCGGATATTGCAAAGAACCTAGTATTGACTAATGTTGATTCTAACAAAGAAGTTTCGTAAGACGTATGATCAAATACAGGTGTATGATCGTTTACATCTTCTGTAATAGCAGTAATTGTATGTTTTGTAGCAAGGGCTGGTCTACCGGTATCAGAAGCAGTAACTTCTATGGATAAAACAGAACCCGGTTCACTTGTTAATGCTCTATTCAAATATATAACACCCGTTGTCTCAGATATTCTGAAAGTGTCATCAGGATTATAACTCAAAGCATAAGAAATAGTTCGATTAGCCCCTGAGTCACGATCACTTGCTCGGGCAAAATAGACTTCCTGTCCAACTGCCATATTTTCCGGTATACGAACATCATCTTTACCTTCAATGAAATATGGATAATTATCATTTACATCTAATACTGAAATATTTACAGTCGTAAAACCAAAAGATTGTCCACCTTTAGCCATTATTTTCAAATGATAGGTCATTTTATCTTCACGATCAATATTAGATTCGGTTGTTATTGTTCCAGTCTTTTCATCTATTTTAAAAACACGTTTCTGGTCTCCTTCCATAATATAATACGATACTGATTCACTTAATGTTCTTGTAGATACTTTACCTACAATGCGACCATGCAGGAACTTTGTTGTTCCTTCGTCTTCAATTATTTTGAAATTATAACCATTATATCCTTCGAATTCTAGACTTTTCCAGTATGAAGTTTTAATTATATCAACAAATGCATCTTCCAAAGCTCGTCTATTACCTTTGTCTTTACACGATATGCGCAACGAATAAAATGTTTTAGGAGAATTACGAAAGTCTTTTTGTAAGATAATATTACCAGTTGTTGGTTCGATATCAAAATATCCATCACCCCCACTTTCAAGCTTGTATGAGATTATTGAATTTTCACCTTCATCTAAATCTATTGCATTTACTTTAAGTACCTTTGATCCGAGAGTTGCATCTTCCCTTATACTTTCAAAATATCTTTGAGGATAAAATACTGGATCATTATCATTTACATCGAGAACTTTAAGAAATACTGTTGCTGTTGATGACTGTGGTGGATACCCTTGATCTTTAGCAATCACTAGAATTTCATATAAGGGTATTTTTTCTCTATCTAGTTCTGTAGCTGCGCTTAATTGACCAGTTATAGGATCTAATGTAAAAGTGTTTGGATATTTTCTATCTACACTTGGTGATAAATAATATGATACAGAACCGTTAGTCCCTTGATCATAGTCAGAAGCAGTCATTATGAGTATTTCTTTCAGAGGCTTGACATTTTCTTGAAGAGTGGCGTTAATTTGAGGTTCTGGAAAAGACGGTGCTTCATCATTCTCATCTAATATTGTAATTTTTAGTCTAGTATAAGCCCATTTAGGATTCGGCCCGCCGTCCCTTGCTGAGACATTCAGTTCCACAGTTCCTTGAATTTCTCTATCTAAAGCGGTTCTTGTTGTTACTAATCCAGTCAAATGATCAATTAAAAACCACTGTTGTTGATTGCCATCATAAAAATCGTAAAATATTTCAGCGTTTACACCCGAATCTTCATCAGTGGCTGTTATACCAGCTACATAAGTCCCAGAAGGAGCAAGTTCGCTTAAAACCGTTGAATATTCCGATTTTTCAAACACTGGTTCATGATCGTTTACATCATTAACATGAATCACAAGAAATGAAGTAGCAGTACGTGCAGGTACACCTTTGTCAGTAGCGACTACTGTTAAATTATATTTACTTATTTCTTCTCTATCTAAAATGCCATTTACATGAACAATATAAACGGTGCTAGAGTTTTCTAATCGAAAATGATTTAGTTCATTTCCTGCTACAATATTTACACTAGTTATACCATTAAGACCTGCATCTAAGTCAGTAACTGTAATAGCAGCTACAAGGGACCCATTTTTAGCATTTTCATCAACAGTAGCAAAACTAGCTGTTGGTGGCACGTAAGTAAAAGTAATGACCGGATCATGATCATTTGCATCTATAAGATTAACAGTAACATAAGTCCTCGCATCTTGACGTGGAACTCCATGATCTTTTGCTATAACCGTTAGCACACAAGTCATATTACATGTTGTATTACTACAATACTTTGGACAATTAAGTTTTTTAACCGTTGTTATTACACCGGATTCTGGATCCACGGCAAATTGTTTTTCGGTATCAGTTACTTCGTAAGTTATTTTACTATTGTCACCTAAATCACTATCTGTAGCTGTTACTTTTAAAACTGTGGTCCCAGGAGGTACACTTTCATTAAGTGATACAGAGAAGTCACTCTGGTCAAAAATGGGAGGATTATCATTAACGTCCAAAATAGAAACATTTACTTGTAGATATCCATATTTGGGTGGATTTCCGCCGTCACGGGCAGATATGTTCAAAATATAAAAGTCTGATGTTTCTCTATCTAACTTTCCTGTAGTTTCTAAATGCAAATAAGAAGTTTGCCCACTCGGGTTCACTGTTACATTTAAACGAAACTTTCCATCATTATCCCCATCTACTATTCTATAATCATTAGTAATACCATTATCACCCAAGTCCTTGTCGGTAGCAGCGTCTAGCAATAGCTTTGTACCAGGAGCCGCACTTTCCGAAAACGCGATTGCTATTACAGGTTCTGGGAATTCTGGATAATTATCATTTACGTCCGTAACACGAAGTCTCACTTCAATAGGATAGGTGGGTTGACTCGATAAAACAACAAATGCGTAACGATCTACATTTTCGCGGTCAAGAACCAAATTCGTTTTTATCTCTCCTGAAACCGGATCAAGACTGAACTCTTTCGGTGGTTCATTAAAACGATATGTGAAACCAGGTTTTGTTGGGATTTTTCCAACAATAGTTCCAATAGGCTGAGCCTCGGGCACACGGAGGTCTACACCAGTATCAACGGCACGAGACTGCATCTGTTCGGCGGCGGCGCCAGCGCCCGCGCCGGTGAGCAGCGCCAGCGCGACCAGCACCACGTGCCACCGCCCCATCCTGGTCATGACACTGTTGATAACATTGCAAGGTTGTTCTCCTGCAGCGAAAGTACCCCGTGACGAAAGCGTTATTGTGTCCCGTTCGCGCAGTGTCGCGCACTCACTCGTTTCAGGTATGCAACATGGCCGCGACGACCTGCGCGATCACGAATATCTCACAGAAACTGCGACCCGCCGTTGCGCCTACGCCGACACATTCATCCGTAAACACACGTGACACTCACTATCTGCTCCAGTTACAGACCTAAATTTGTTTTTTATAATTTATTAAAGTGCACTTAACAAACAGTATGTATACAACTCCTATGACATTAATATATCACAATGTGTAAACACAATCCTTTTAAGTTATTCTCACTTCGTTATGTATGAACCGAAACGATAACGACCTACAAGTTGCAATGCGTTGAGCGTTCGACACGGTACTGGCGGGCGAAGGCTTTTTTGACGCCCCGCGACCCGCCCTGCTCCGCGGCGATCTTACCCCGCAGCCTTAAAAGCTCCGGTCGTGGCTGTAGGATGATGATGCCAAGATAATAGCCGCCCAAGGTACTATTTATTTCATTGCTTAAAATTACAACTAAATAATACTATTTGATTAAACGTCTTTTCGTCACACTATTACTAACTTATATGCGCGTTGATGTCTTTTAAAAGAAGCTTGTTTAGAATGAAAAAAATATTGAATTATTAGCTAGATTTAAGAAATAATAATATTTTACCCTTTTATTACATTTTAAAATATTGATAATTTGATAATAAAATATAGTAAAATATTCAATTCTTAACTTGAGTACATAAATCAAAAAACTTTATTTACAATTATTAAAAAAAAGCAGTGTTAAATGTGTATTTCCTTACAACAAGTAAATACCATTTTTTTGTTTATAATGAAAACTGTAAATGATAGAATTAATCTAACTATATTATTATTATATATACATATGTTTCTTAACTATGTATTCTTTAATTATGTGTATACTAAAAATAAACTAATTGAAAAACTTGGTGGAAGCTCCATCTAGAGCAAATATACCCGAAAGCTCGTTATCAATACAATGATGTGTTAACGTACTTGGCAAGCTTAAGCCTCCGTCGAATGTTTAAGGTAATATAGCAACTTGCCAATAGATGGCGACACTAAATAAGTTTAAAAAAATACTAATATAAAAACTCGCATTATTCCACCTACGAAGCTGTAAAAAAATATTATGTGCATTATAGTAAAAATTTTAGTGAGAACTTAACACGTTTTCATGAAAAACATTTTAACAAAATAAAAGAATGAAGAATCGATTTCTGAAAGTTTTCTAGAACCATCGCAGTATTATTTAATAGTACCTATTTGTCAATATTTTAATCATAGTAGCCTATTTTATTCATGGATACTTGAATCAATGATAGTCAGTATGCATAAGGGCTCTTTTGGGTGGCTAAAAATAGACATGTACTGTACTGTCTATATTTTCATTTAAAACACTTGTTGCTGAAAAGGTTTGACGTCACTTCCCCATTCCATCGCTAGCAGCTTCAGCTAGGGGGGACGTGCCTCCCTGCGGGACGTGCTGACGTAAGGACCTATCCTCATGAATGGAAAGAGTTCTATACTTAGCTGACTTGCTTTTCATATCCAAAAAGCACAATTACACCTCTTACGTCATATCAACTGATTTTTCATGTACACTATTGATCAACTCTATATTTATAAATGGAGACACGTCAGGTGGCTAATGAATTAATTACTAAAACATATAAACTATATATGCATACGAAAAATAGTTAGATTTGTAATTAGTGTATGATTTCTGTAATTTAGAATAAAATAACGAAATAGTATTAACGAATGTTGTTCGCTTACGTAAAGGTACGCTTTCTGAGTGTTGGGTTATATTTTTCCTTTATTAATCTTTTGACATTTGATAAGAAATTTACTACGAACAATAGAAACAATAATAATGAGTTTTTTTTTAAGTCATTATTTATTTTTACGATGTAGAAGACCACAGTAGGTACTTACTGTACTAGTACTCGGAAAAGTATAGATAACAGTTTTATTCGTAGCGTATTTTTTATTAATACATAGAAACAGCTACCTCCTACGCTGATAAACTATGACTGTACAGCTGTGTGTGGGTGTGTATGTGTGTAAATTCAGAGCCAATAGTAAGATGAAGCTCACAATTATATAACAGCCAGACGTGCATTGACAACTTTCAATTGAGAAGACGCCACAAAGAAAAACCAATTAATGTGGATCTGCAAACGTTTTCAATTGTCTCGTTAAAATAGTATTTTTATTTTTAGCCTTCTTTGCTTTATTTTATACCTTGAATTAAGGAAATACAAAAAATCCATATGTGTTATAAGATAAGCTAAACAATATACTCGCAAAAACTATAAGGCTATTTTGTTTGAAATATACTCTTATAAGATAAAATAAGCAATCAATAATTTTGAACATTATTTTATTAATTTAAAATTAATTAGTCATTGCATATCTCTTTCAAATATGTAATGACTGCTATTTACTATGTGTGATGTAATAATGGAATATAATAAATAAAATAATATAAATTATTCAGTGACCTTTTTGAATAACTTTATGAAAAATAATATTTTTCCCCATATTTAAGAACAGAAACAAAGTTTATGAAAGTAAATTGTTTTTATAATTGAATAAGTAATTTAATACTATTTTTCTTTTGCCTAAGGTTTAAGTATTTAGTAAAAATCTCATTGTGTTTGAGATTATGAAACTCAGGTATCAATTTTACTAGATATTGACCTGCAACGACGACGTTGGGGCGCCAGGCGGTCAACGACCTCTTGTTTAGTACTTCCGTTACCGAAGTTGACGATGCACTTCCACTGTTACGTCTATAACATAACATATCGCGATTCAACCCTGTCTCGAACTGACCTATGGTGTATCAATGACTTTGTGCTTTACTTAAAGACGTACATATTTGTAATGTTTTAGTAAATGTAACTAATATTTTTCAAATATTTTTTATCGGAGAACTCTTAAATCACAATCATGTAAACATTGCCAATTATAATTTTAAACCACATGGTATAAAGCATAAAATTATATTTTAAATACATTTTTTCTTTTACGTCACATATGTAAGTCATGTAATTTAGTGAATCACATGTATAAAATTTATCTAATGTACATACAATATTGCATAAACATATTATTATTATAGTAGTGTTTAGTAAATTTTATCAAAAATTATCTGATAAATGCGCAGAGGACGGATGGCGCTTATTAATGTCATAAAGAATGAAACGTATTATCTACATAATTATTATATATGTAAAGATAACGTGTTGTAGTGGTAACTTTTTTCGTTACTTCTCAAATTCGATGATATTTTTAGTTCGTGGCCTGGATCTATATGTGGGTCATAGGTTGATGTTTATTAATATACATATTTCCAATAAACATAATATAAATTTTGAGAGTATTACGTTATTAGAAACAAAGATTCATATTTATTATATGAAGACAGATTTATTTCTTAGGTCCTATTTCAATTTTCAACAATAATTAGTCTAAATGGACGTACAGCACAAAAAAACTTGTAGTGTTTTAAATTAAAACTTTTTAAAATATTTTCTACGCGTACTTGCTATTAAACGTACTTTATATAAGATTAAATTGTATATTATAAAATATAATATTGAATTGTCTAAAGGTATATAGATCACCTACACACTAAATCTCTAGAAGATTAATTAGAAACTGTATTTCATTGTAGTTTTTGTTATTAAATGTAACATAGGTAATCTAACATTTTAATTGAATAAAAAATTATAATATGGTTCTTAAAATTATAATTTTTTAAAATCCGTTTAACAATATATATAATATTTATAGCTCTACATCTTCTTAGAAAACCCGTCAATAAACGACTAGGCAGTTCAGCCGAAATTTAGTCATTACTCCAACCCATGAACACTTACAGTACCAGAGGACGCTCAAATGCTTTTGCTTTAAAGGAATGAAAGGAAGTAAGTGGGAGCTGGAGCTTGTATATGTATCAAAAATATTTTGTTATTTGTTTTATAATATATTTCATAAAATTAACATATTTAGCGAACTTTACAAGTAAAAAAATCAATAATTGTGATTTAAATATGGCAATAATAAGGAATAATACTGAAGTAATTTAGTCTAATAAAGCAATTAATAATGAAAACTAGTTCTTCAAATGGTATTCTGTAGAATTTTAAGTAGCTATACGTATTATTATAGATAGTAATGACGTCATATCATCGTAAATGTACCTGTAATGATACCTTAACATACTTAATTTGTGGACATTAATTTTTAATATTTTCGAAAAGTATTTGTCTTGTTATATTTATTTGCATAAGCCATACTCTTTGTTGGAGTTTAGATGAATAACACAAACCTCTTATTTAACTGGTAACACAAACGAATATGAAGGACTTGTCTGTTGCTCTTCGATATAAAAAAATACGTTATAAGAGAATCATTACCATCAAGTTTATGTTGAAATGACAAGAACTTGAGACATGTATAAAATAAACAGCCTTTTCTTTATTTAGAACAGGCGATGATGAGAATTGTCTAAGTACGGTTTCAGTGGTCTGTTTTATTAGGATAACATGATCCAAAAGCTTTTAAGATTAATAACGTCGATCAGAGTCATACATAGTTTTTACTGATAAAACTTACAAATATGTAATAAAAGTAACGTAACCTAACGTATACAGTTTCAATATGAGAAAGCTTGTGATCAAGACAAGTTATACTCGAGAGTAACTGTTTTAGTTAAACACGATAATTATAAAAATAAAGATGCAAAGGAATTGATTACATCGATAAACATACGCTTAAATTTAATTCGTTTCAAAATCAAAATCAATCAAAATCAAAAACAACTTTATTCAAATAGGCCACACGAGCACTTTCGAATCGTCATTTTACAAAATTAATTGTAGTGATTATTATAATTTTTTTTAAAAGTAAAGCTACCACCGATTCGGAATGTAGATTCTGCAGAGAAGAATCGGCAAGAAACTCCGCAGTTACTCTTTTGAAAATAATACATAAACTGTGTTTTAGTACAAAATTAGTAATATCTTGCATGAAATACAGCGCCACTAAGTCCACACGTCTTTATCAGCTAAATAATCCTGCACCGAATAATACGCTTTATCTTTTTTTTTATGAAATCTTTAAATTTATGTTGAGACAATTCCAAAATTGTTTGTGGGATTTTATTATACATGCTAATATGCGTTTAATATCTAATTTGTATTTGTCTTTAAAATAATAGTATTTTCTTGATATTATTATTTTTTATAAATAATTTATTAATTTTTGAAGTATTATATTGCGTTATACATTTACTTCTATATTTTGAATGAAATTCTTTTTTAAAATATAATCTTGAATTTGCTACCCAACTATAAACTAGAATTTTTATAATCACTCCCCGTGTAATTACCACATAAAGATATCTAAAATATCTTAATATGTATATTATTGTTTACTATTTATATACATATACAGAATGATACCGTACAGTACTTATATAAATACTAACAAAATACATATATTCAATAGATACGACTATCTTTAACAAAACATTCACAAAATCGTACTGTTTAGTAAGATGAATAATCTGTGGGCGCGATCGATAACCATGTAGCGGGAGTTGAGAATGGGAAACACAACCCAGCCACCTTTGTAGGGTGTACGCAGGGTGGTTCATTGAGAACGTGTGGGCGGCGCGTGGGCGACTAGCTTATAAAGGACTGCGACCCGCCCTGTCGTCACAGTCGTGCCCTGAACATACTTTACGAAGGATCATTGTGCAAAATGTGCATTGTAACCTCTGAACTTAGGTAAGATACAATACTATATCTTAATTTTTGAATCTCGATAATATTTGTCATTTACTTAAATCATTTATAAGAAATAAATGTAAAATATTATTACTGTATTTCTTTGTCATTTATACAATTTAGAAAAAAAAAATTATAACTTAATAATATTAATTTTAGGATGTGGATAGTTTTGATTTGCTATCTATTACCACAAGCAAAAACCTATCCGATGCAAGGATGGCCAATGTACGCTCAGACACCGAGGGAATATTCTGAAGACGATTACTATTATGCCCCAAAAATTCAGTACTATTACGATGCTCCAGCTATAAACGTACCTGAAATATACGGTCAAGTTCCTTACACATATTATTATGACCCATATGATCATTTCGCAAATGAGGAGCCAAAAAAACAAGAGGAACGCTTAGCCACTTTGCCTATTGGTCAAGAGACATGGTTCGAAAGCGAGTCATCACCTCGGTGGAAATCTAATAATATCGATGACGTCAACGCAGCTTTTCTAGATAATTTAATTCTTACACAAATGGCTCAAGATGCACAGAGGCGACGCGAAAATGCTCGAGCTGCGTTTTCAAATATTGACTACGAAGATAAAGAAAACGAAGATGAAGATGTCCGAGAACTGAAGGCTCTTGCCGAAAAACCACATTACCATATACCTAAAACTGTTCCTAAAATTGAGGATAACGATTATTCCGAAGATTATAGTGATTCTTTTATAAATTGGAATGGAAATAAGCGAAGCGTAACAACTACAACTCCCGAAACCAGAACAGAGGAAGTAAAAGATATAAACAAAGAAGTAGTAATGCCCCGTCCAGCGCAGACCTCTCATATTCATAAAACTCATCAATCCAATAAAGATAAAATTAATGTGCCCTTCTACAACACAATAACAAAGTTTCTCGAAAAACAAGGCCACGTAAGTACTTTCTAACGAATTATAAGACCTACTTTTTAATAGTGATTTTATAGTTTAAAGTACTACGTTCACATATAGATTGCGGAACCCCGAAGTCTAAAAATAACTTGGCCGGGTTGGGGGTGGTGGGTGACACGCACTCTAAGGTCAGGTCAATCGTGTAGAGCGGGATGCGGGGAGCTAAATATACTTTACTGATTGTGAATAAAATATTTAAAGTTTTTCTTTTTTTATAACGATTTTTTTTATTTACAGGAAAGTTTAAAAGGACGAAGAATCGACAAGCGATTTGTCGCCAGTGACTCCGATCTTGTAATGGAACTCCGAGGACTGAAACATCGTATCTCAACTTAAATTGATGTATTTGTTTACCGCCAACTAATATGAGACTGAGTATTATTTTAGAATAGTAAATTTATGGCAACAGCGACCTGAAATATCTTAACGTGAAAAGGCAATTTAAAATAACAAAAAAAGTATAATAGTCCTTATCTATAAATAAATGTACTTGTCATACATACCTATATTTCAGAGGTTAACAACGGCTAAATGAAATAGTTATTTGCCGCCCATTTGAAATTACATAGATTAATATTATATTTGCAATAACTGTCTTGTTTCAAGAAATTTAATTGTTGCTGACTGGATTTCTATAAAATAAGTAATCGATTTAATGTTTATAGTTAATCTCAGATCCTTTTCGATTCTTTACTAATTTTGATAAAATTTCGTAGTTGATATGCAAGTTAATGAACGTACAAAATGAGACTATAATAACAATTTCTGAATACTTGGATATCTATTACGTGAATGGTAATTTTTCAAGTGAATCTTGTTAAGACGTTCCCTTCAATCGGCAGCTAATTAGTAGCACAAACTATTGTGCAATTGTATATATTAGATATCGTTCTTCTAAGACTTAGATAGAAAAAAAAAAACTAATTAGTATATTTTTAAAATGAATGTGTACTTTTTATGTCAGATTTTTATTTTATTTAAAATGTATATAATAATTATAACATTTTCTTTACTAAGATATTTTTAGCCGGAGATAAAGTACTCATCCATTCTGATACGTCGGTACACAAATTGTAAGATAACTTTGATTTTTTTAAGTGCTTAAACAAATTACTTAAACAATGTCCGATTAATTTGAAATTATAGTCTAAAAACATATTTAATTTTGAACATATTGATTCAAAGAATCAAAGGTTAATATCTTCCAAATTGTTTCAAACTATTTATTTATATTGAGTATAGTGTGTACAGGTGCTATTTTTATTTTATTAGTTTTCGGTCTAAGCAGACAATACAGTTAATCTTTTTGCGAAGCAAAAGTTTAAATATTGTATACTTTTATAATGGTAAGAAACAAATGATTCTCTCGGGAAGCAGAGGATTAGGTGATATTTTAGCTTTACAGCTTCTTAACTAATGTTTGTATAACATCCGGTCTATAAGACCTTTTTGAAAGTTTAATATGAATTTTGCTACTCTGTTATTTATCTGTAAAGTTCAATTATGTAAATTTCACATTTTTGTTTCAAATCCAATTCCCTTATCGTGCTAAAATCACTTCATAAATATTTTTTAATAAAATCGAAAAAAAATAAATGAAAATAATTATCTTCGTAAAGTACATATCTGTTTATAATAAAGTCAAATTACTTTTCCATATTTGTATAAAGAATTCAAACTAAATTCATAAATTTATTTATAATTATCTCAGAAAATGTTATTACTATTTCCTACATACATAGTATTACTTGGGATTTTACTTTAATGAATTATCGTTATCGTGTAAAAATCCCTCTTCCTTTTAGCATCAACTTTTTTGTAAAATAAATTTATAAATTATTTTGATGATTAGAGTTAATGCATTAAGGTAGATAGATAATAAATATCAAAACTTCGCAAATGATGTACTCTATACAAGCCTATTGTTTAGATGACTTTTGCGTAAAATATTTGGGCTCAAAATATCACTTTACATACACGACTATCCGTATATATTTTATAGAAATATATTAGCATATTTTTCGTTTATCATAAAATAATTATAATATCTAATAACAATGGATACAAGTAAAAATAGAGAATGAGTGTATAAGTAAACTTTGTATCCAAATAAAAATGAAAAAAAAAAATTATATATTCCTGATATAACTGTTGTTTTATTATTATTATTTTGTCAATTTACATAGCTACATATTCACACAATTCACACTCTAAATACTATGTTGTTATCATAATTCAACAATATGCCTTGATAATTATAAATAAAATATTAAAACGAAAGTTACAGTTGAATTTATGGAATAGAATATAAGAATGTTACTGTTGAAATTGACCATTTAAAATATGAATTATCAATTATTGAGAACTAACTAAACTGTATAACTGGAAAATTATACAAATTTTTAACACAATAATATAATCCATAAACGTAACCGTAAAACAGTAAACAAGACTGCGAGACAGCTTAACGCTGGAATTCGGCGACAAAGTTGAGTCTGAAATCGATAAACATCAGATCCTATACTCTTCTATCACAATAGTGTCAATATCGTTAATCTTATCTCTCTTATCGTACCGTAAATCGTAGATCTTCCTAATTATTGTTTTTAGCTGGTTTTAGTATAAATATTGCAATTGTGTTACTTATAATGCCGTCGTAATTTAATTCAATTTGCGTTATAAAGCGACCGATTGGCAAGCGATTGAAATGTTACATGTATTTTCTATCAATATGTCCGTAAATTGCGGACCAAAAGAAAAGAATTTTATTCTAATCTTTTTACTATTATTATATTCTAATGTTTTTTGGAACGAAGTTCCTTATGGGACCCCTACCCGGACCCTAACCGGAAAAAAACGTCCGTAACGAAAATGCTCGGTGTAAGATTTTTTTTCGTCTAAAAACCTCATAGAATTCTACAAAAGAAATTTTCGAAACTAAAAGTCAATATTCACCTCAGTATTTATTCATAATTGTAATTATTTAAAAACCAATTAATAATTATATTTAATTTAGCAATTATTTTTTATAAAAGTGACCAATTTAGTGGTTTTATTTTTGAACTGGTATCTTCTTAAAATTAGTTATCGCCATCTAGTGAAGACTTCAAAACCTACGCGGCAATAATCCCTCTGGACTTGAAAATTTGAACTACATGATTATAATACTGCTAAATTAAAAATACCTGTTGTATTACTAACAGACTTGCTGTTGAGTGTACTATATAAAATAGTTTAGTACGCAATGCATTTCCATGTTTTTTTTAATGTAAGTATATCATATTTTAGTTACCTTTAGGCTAAGTTCAGATGATCGAGCGGCGACGCGCGATGCCACGCGATTCAGCTGTTCAGATGGCGGCGGCTTGCGCGCGGCAGTCTAGCGTGAACATTCAGTTAGAATGGACATGGAGGAGGCAATTTGCTTGTGGGTTTTATACCGCAAACTGCGACGTCGTCGTCGAAAGCAAAGACGATACTGGATGCACTATATTTTGACTTTATATCCCACATTAAGACTATACAAAAATCGGTTTTTCAACTACTATAGGATGCCGATTGCATCCTCAATGCAATCTTTTTTTTTTGTATAATTGCGTCGAAAAGGATTTGCAACCTACAGATGATGCTGTAAGATATTGCATATCATCGAAAGAAAAACTGATAGCTTTTTAATTTTTTTTAAATTTCGTCAATTAATAAATCAATGGATATCTCATCCTCCATTTTCGCAGCTCCGTGCGTCCGTCCGCCTCTAACCGCGCGGGTCAACCGAACAGCTCGATACAGGATTGTAGATCTCAAAGCGCGCGTCGTCTCGCGGTGAAGCGCGATTTGAAATCTTGCGCGCGGTATATGGTGGTGCGCGCGGTCACGCGCGGTGACGCGCGCTCATGTACACAACAACATTGATTTGGTACAATCTTAAACCGCGCGTCGAGCTGACCGCGCGTCGCCGCGCGTTCTTCTGAACTTAGGGTTATGGTATGGTATGACTATAGTTTATATGATAGAACATTAAATTAGGCTTAATTATTGTTCATGTAAATAGCTGTTTTATGAATCATTGTGAATAAAATAAAAGTGTTAAGATAATTTTATAAAGTAGTTTTTGATTTTTATTGATGAAAAAATCATAATAAAAAATTTATACCCAAATAATTATTTTCTATTTACCTCCAATAGAACTTGAAATTAATATTTATGTAATTCCTATATTTATTTATTTTTTTTTTATTTTTTTACTGAAAAATTATTTGATACTAGGAACTATGTCTATTGCACGGGCTATGACTATCGGCGCTTTAATTTGAGCATGGAAGGTTAGAATTTAATAATGGTACGTCGTGAAAATACTGTAGATTTGTGTAATATTCCTCGATTATCGGACATTAATTATGTAAACGTTACGTTTTAAATCAGATTCCAAATTTAAACTGTTCGAATACACTTCGAATTCACGCTGAGACTATCCCCTTGATAATATTACGTAGGCCACTCGATAAGTTTTGATACAAGAAAAAACTATACAAAATATTAACAATATTTATTATACATTTTTCGAAATACTCTCCTTCATGCTCTATGCAAAGTTCCATTCGCTTAAACCACCTATTAGAAAACTTTTGCCAGTCCAGATAGGTCCGAAATTCCAACTTCGGCGGCCGCAGTCTCTTCAGCACACGAAAAAAAAATTCTCTTTAATTTTTTCCTTGACTATCGGGAACAAAAAGAAATCACAGGGAGCTTAATCAGGACTGTACGGTGAATGGGACAAGGTATGAACACCAGACTCCTGAAGAAACGCCTTTGTTCTGTGGGACGTTTTTGACGAGACGTTGTCGTTCGTCGTCGTATTTAGACTCTTCTCTCGCAGAGCTTGAAAAACTTTCGGCAATGCTAGTATTGTATACCATTCCGTATTAACATACCTATGATTTTCCAACATTGTTGTCTACACATGTCCGCTGCGAGAAAAAAAAACTAGTCACCATTTTTTCACCAACGTTACGAGATCTTTGCAGTTTTGTCAGCAACTTTCTTTCTGAAAAGACCATACTAACGGCTGTCTCTTATTTTCCGGATCATATTGATAAATTCACGTTTCGTTGAATTTATCTTGACGTTACGTTTTCAAGTCGTAGTCCCATTTCACGGCACCAACCACACAAAAACGTATATTATGTGGAAAACAAACTGTGGAAATTGCGACGTATTGTGCAGCTTGTACGTACAATGAAAGGTATAATCCAATACTAAAAATCCTAAAGACCATAGGATACATCTTAGCCGCTCCACTGTCCGTGTCAACTACTAGTTGACAAGAGTTTACAAACTAACCGCAATAACCGCAAGCGCCCGTGTCCTTGTAACGGTCGCTATGGCTATATTGCTCATGTCAACTTTTTTTCGATACGGGCATTAGTACGCGGAGTGCACCTGTCAACTACAGGTTGATTAACGTATATTACATTATCACTGGTGAGAAATTACGTAACAAAACGTGAGACGCCTTGGGCAGTTTTGTGCAGTTGGTAAACTAAAAGGTCATTGCCCGGACACTCGAGCGGATAGGGCCGATAGCCGTAGACTTTGCGGCTAAGTACAAGGTGGGGAGCATCGCAATTACGGAACGCCGATACTCTCTGGACGGCAAAGAAGCCAGGACAGCTTGTCAAAACGAAATTTCTGTAGAAAAACGGTCAATTTAAGGAAGCAGAAGAAGTATTGTATGGACCTGGCATCGGCGATTAATCGTAAGTAAAAAATTTTTCTGAATATTTCTCACTCCAAACGTTTCAATTTAGTGCTTAGAAGGCTTAAAGATAAGCAAAATCGAAGTTGGCTCAGACTGTCATTCGGTCATCAGAAACTGCTAGTCGCTCGCTCTGGAAACACAGGATTCTACTTCATTGCACCATATATAGGTACTCTTTCGGGCTGTACTGTCGATATTGTACAACTCGAAAATCCGCAGAAGACATGAATAAGGCATGGATAAATCGAATTCCTTGTTGTATTTAATTCAGGAAGCGTAAAAATTCAGTCACATGCGTTTAAAAAGATGGCCTAAAACAAAAACGATAAGTAAAAGCATCCTATAGATATAATCAACCCAATTTTGTATTGCAAACCGAGAATCCTTTCAGTTAATAATGATGCAGACTGTCAGACTCTAGACTTTTCCAACTTAGAATATGCCGAACCGTATCACTACATTATCCACAGAGTTTTCACGATTCGATATAACCACAAGCTTCCTAAACAACCTCAATACAAGGGTCTATGATTTATCTCTCGTGATAATAAGTTTCGCCAGAAGGGGAAGAGATCAGTCGTACTCGGACATTCCTTGTCACTCACAAAGAGACGCGTTTTCGTGTGATACACTCTTTATTCTGAGAGAATAGAGAGTATTATATTATTTCTCAGTCTCAGTATATAGTGACACATTTATCACCTCGTTCACCGCTCTTTCCATTAGTGAAAACCGTATCAAAGGCCAGTGTGTGGTTTAAGGACTTAGCGAAGAAATTGAAGTAAATAACAATACAGTTTTATGATATTTAGAAGGTTACATAGGCTATACAAACATTACACATACAAAGGTTACATAGAAGTGATAGGTATTATACCTTATCAGAGTCTTAAAGTTTATACGGCTATTGTCTTTCTCCTTGGAAATGAAATTCTTAAATAATAAATAAGTAAAATTCTAGAAATTTAAATAAGTATTTATTTTGTTGAGAATAAATAGAATCCATTTAACCTATGACCTTTTAACAGAAAGGCAATTTCGCAGAAAAGAACGCCCACGTTGTGCCTTCCTTCGACGTTATTTCAACTCTAATCAATAATATCCGAAGCCTAAGAATCTTTTATGTTGTGTATATCTTATAAAATAATAATTTTGAGCTTTAAGAATATTATTATCATTGTTTTAAACATAATCTCCCCATTTCATTTTAGGATCATCATAATTTAAGGGATTAAATAAAGATAAAGACCAAATTTCTAGTACTTTCCTACATATCCCACCCAAATTATCATTTATTTGGATACCTAAATTTAATTCATATAAATCTTACTATTTAATTTCTGTAACGTAATTATTATAAGTAATGCTTTTCAAACGCAGAAAGGTCCTATAACAAATAAAAAACATTTAAGCTTCATTGAATATGTTCCCTTGAAAATAGATCTTTTTTTGTAATATTTAAGAAATTTTAAATTATTCTATTGGGTATATTAAACCACCATTCAATACCGGTGAAGATCTAAAAACTTCTATCTCGAAAGAGACCGACGCTGCGTCTGCCGATAGGTGGTCTCCACTCGAGAACCTTTCTGCTCCATCGGCCGTCAGTTCTACGAGCTATGTGTACTGCCGCTTTAGCTTGCAAATCCGTTTTTTATTTTGTTTTTAAGACCTATAAATACCTATAATAAAATTTCTTTGATTTCATATAATCATATCAAATTTTATTACAGCTATATATGATTATATCTCTAAGATATCTCTTAAAATAAAAAAAACTTATCATTGAATATACGTAGATATAATTAGATAATACGATATCTGTTTATATTTAAATACTCAATAAAAATTATGAGATATAAATATATATAAATTATGAGGTATGACTATATATTCCTTGATACGATTATTTATATTTATAGTTAATAGAGTTGCAAGCTGTGTACCTAGATGGCGTAAGGTGTCATTTAGATCGCCCTATTATTTGTGTCACATTTGTACATTAAAATCTGTAAGACTGGGAGATAAATAACCAAATTAATCTAGACTGGTACATTTTATTTATTACGACACCAGGGAGGGAAGGGAATTACGGATTCTTCATTTTGGTCCTTCGAGTTGGATGTTGCCAGCAGAGGGCGCTTGTAGGAAAGAAGAATATATAACCATCATATAATTATATCCTGTCAATATTTTAATCTATCAGTTAGATCTAATTACATATGATTAGATCTAATAATTTTTTCTCGGGTTTGAATACTCAATTAACTAATGCAACTGAGGAAAAACCATTGACTCGTCAATTGAAACTACATCAATTATGCTTTAAGCTCCTCTTTCATTTTAATAATTTTTCTACATTAATACAAAAAATAAATAAATATCGTATAGCATAAAATCATAACTAGCGAAATGTACATACTACATACGAATTAATGATACTCTGTGATACTATATCTACGATAAATTAAAGGTACTTTGCAAATGCAACAGTAAAACATATTTTGTGGAAGGAATTGTACACAGAGAAGTATGAAATTATAATTGTAAATTACTTAATTCATAAAACATAATTAAAGTTTGAATGTGAGTTTAAAAAATTCGTTTTTAATTTTAATCGTTATACATAGGTACTATAACGAAAATGTATCGTTTCCATAGAGGTATTATAGTCTATAATATCCACCGAGAAAGTATCTATAATTTATAGGTCGTTTCTCGTTTCCAATATTTCCAATTACAGCTTTATCTATTTTCCTGTTAAATAATAATTTGAAATTATAAATCCTTATAGCTATCCTATCATAGTAATCCTATCTGATCCTTTTCCAATTCCATGAGTAATGTCCTTTTAAATCGTGATAAACGTTTCCCTGCTTTTGTCAGTGGCATATGCGCAAACCACGCGATGCCAAATAAAAAAAAAATCCATTGTCCAAATACTTGTCATTGATGACAGATGTACAGAATTGACAACTTGAAGTTTCTAACTAAATACAAAAGGAAAAGTCATAACAGTAGAAATTTTCAAATTAAAAGCAATAAAATGTATATTGTAATGTGATTTAAGAACTTATAAAAGGTCATAAATAAACATTAAAAAAAAGTGACATTAAAAAGTTTTTACTTTTAGTGGTACTAATGTAACTTAGTGAAATAAGGCGCTAAATTTCCCGTTACTCCAAACTACATTCCACGTCAGAATAATATTTTAACTTATTAAGATGCGCAGAGCTAAAGGATATCAGGATTTGGATGAAAATGTTGGAGATTCTCGTATACCATCTACCTCAATGCCTCCTCCACAGGAAATTGAAATGGCCTCGGTGTCGGTGGTCCCAGATGGTATCTTTTGAATGTTTTATGCCACACAATATTTTAATGTTTATATAATTTTTTTAATTAATATATAATAAAATTATTTTTTGTTCCTTGACAAAATAAGTTTCATTTTATTATACCTATATAGATTTATAATCTACTTGATATTAGTAACATTTTTATATCTTAACAGATACATTTACTGTTACACAAGCTGTAAATGCATTAGGATTTGGCTGGTTTCAAGTGAAACTTTCTTTGTATACGGGTCTTTGCTGGATGGCCGATTCAATGGAAATGACAATTTTAAGCATACTCTCTCCGGCCCTTCATTGTGAATGGAACATAAGCAAGTAAGTTTGATAAGATCATTATTATAATAATTTATTAAAATATAAATATACAAAATCATATAATATATTTTCACTGGCTTGTTGGTGCAATTGTCATTAGCCCCACTCTAGTGTTGTGGGTTTATTTTTAGGTGCCCCAATATATGGGTTTGTATGTTATGTATGTTTACATATATATAAACCCCATATATTCTGTATTATGTATATTTATTACTTATATTATTATGTATTATGTATATTTACATTTATTTAATTCCTTAATATATATTTTTTTTTTGTATATATATTCTTGAAGGTATTAGAAGTAGCATAGGATACTCTTTTTTGGTTCCGATAATCTGTGTTGGACGTCCATGCGGGCGAAGCCTCGGTCAGAAGCTAGTATATTGTTTTTATTTCTTTTATTTCTATATTTAACTTACTTTATACATTTTTAAATATATTCAGAAAACAAAAATGAAAATATTTAAAAATATAAAAAATTGTTCTCCTCCAGTGGCAGGTTGAGGCCCAGGCCGCCCGCAGTTAGGGCTCCAAGCTGAGAAACCTCATCACAATGTGTGCCGTCTCAAGCAACACTTCCTTTTGTATCTGATCCTTGATCAATCAGTTTAGCGAGAGTTTGTTAGTGTTAGTCGAAACTCTTCACTAATAAGCCATTGACCAACATGACAATAGGAACAATTATTGTTGAGTCTACATTCCACACGCCGGTAATCTCGTGGGCAAGGTCCAAATATTTACTTCATTTTTCTTTTTCCACCTTTACGAGATTATCATTATGTTGAACTGTAATTGCAACAATAACTGCTTATTTGGTTTATTGGCTGTTATAAACCTGTTACTGACAATAGACAATTATATTATTATTATATATATATATATAGGATAGTTAGAATGCTTCATTTTAGAAAAATGTGATTAATTTGTGAAAGGCATTAAGTTACCTACCTTAGGAAGAGATGACCCAGTGACCAGTGTGTATGTTAAACATATATATACCACTGATTGTGAGTCATAAAGTGATGTCTGATAGCCTATGTTTCTTAATAATGATGGAACTTTTAATAGTGAAATATTAAAGTCAATTAAGTAGTTTTGATCGATTTTTTAATGACCAACAAAAAGATTTTCTCTTTATTATTAATGGGAATGATGTAAAAATTAAAAACTGACTAACTATACTAATACCTCGCTGCACGCGACCCCCTTATACGCGGTTTCACCATAACGCGAATTTCAAATTAATGTAATGATTTCTTTTTGCTAATGAAATACAAAATGCTCTTTCAAAAATTTATTAAGGTTTGGTTTGTAGGTATCTCTCGCATAAAACGGGATGTTACTGTATTTTTAATTTAAATAATTATTACAGATATCAACAAGCATTGACAACAACAATTGTATTTATGGGAATGATGCTGAGTTCCACATTTTGGGGCAACATTAGTGACCGGTATGGTAGAAAAACAGTAAGTAAAAAATGTCTTATATCAATGTGCATAGAGTTACAATATTTTTATTTATGTATTTGGGTTTTATTTGATATTCGAAAAACAAATTTATTTAGTAATCTTTTTAGACGTAGACACTCGCAGTTTTCAAACATAATTTATTTTTAAAGATAAAAACGAGTACATACCACGATTATTATTAATTAAAATTAATGGCTTTCACTAATGCCAAGATAGCACAGATGACTTTACCAATGTCATGTAGAAGACATACCACGATATAGTTTTTTTTTTTTTACGATATTTTGGACCAGTTACATGGTCAGTGCTCACGACGAGACTGCTGTGGAACGATGTGTCAACTATCAACCGTCACGGGCAGTATCTCTCTACCCTCCGTCTAGTTCTTTTTAAGTCCACCACTTATTTTCGACACGGACTTCCGGCAAACTACACTAATAACGTCACATTTTTAATTTTATTTGAAATCGGTTATTAATTTTACAAAGTTTCAACAACAACACAAAACCATCTTCGAGATTGAAATTTTTGAATTTTCGAACTTCTATATCTTTGCGAACTTGGCGTTCGTTTGAGAGAATTTTGGGCATATGAAGTTCTATCCAGCAGTTCGATCCCGCTAGATGTTCCGCGTTTGCCGATTTCTTTTGGTAGTTTTCATAGCTTTTACGTGTTCATTAATTCGTGTGGCTATAGATAGGCAAGGCTAGGTCGAAAATAAGTGGTGAAGTGAGCTTTAAATGAACTAGACAGAGGGTAGAGAGATACTGCTCGTGACGGTTGACAGTCCTATGGGAGTCCAATTATAAAAGAAGAAGAAGAAGACTGTTGACAGTTGATAAATCGCTGCACAGCAGTCTCGTCGTGAGCTCTGACCATGTAACTGGTCCGAAATATCGACAAAAAACATTTAAAAAAAACTATCGTGGTATGTACTCGGTTTTATCTTTAAAAATAAACTCAATTTATTTATTATTTCAGGCTCTTAGTATGTGTGGAGTATTATTATTTTACTATGGATTATTAAGTTCAATTGCTCCAAATTTTCTCTGGTTATTGTTTCTAAGAGGTCTTGTGGGATTTGCAATTGGCTGCGTTCCACAGTCGTAAGTATACATTTATATAAATATTGTAAAGATATCTATTTTGTCTGTTGGAATGCCCGATTTTCGATTTTCTACTGGCTTGATTTGAAAAATTCTTTAAGTTTTGATAGACTTTCAAATCATCACGTTGCAATAATATATAAAAGCAGATTTGTTAACAAGAGCTCTATAAAAAACGCATGGGATGTCTAGTGGCATTCATATTGGACAGAGATCCTACTATCCTAATCATTCTACATCTAGATAAGTTATTATTTAAATAAATAAATAAATAAATATGTTTATAACACAGACACATGGTCGTCTGTTCCTAAGGTAGGCAACTTAATGCCTGTGTTTTAGGTAACAGCCGACTGATATATACATTTTTTTAAATAAATATACATATAAATAATACATACATAAATAAACATACTCGTATATTGCACCCAGACTCGGGGCGGGAATCGAACCCACAACCCTTGGAGCAGAAAACAGGGTTACTGCAAACTGCGCCAACGGGTCAGTCAATATTTAGCTACTTAATACAAATGCTACTTCAACTTACAACTAAAGTATTATAAATATGTGCTAAAAAGTATTGAAAAATCATAATTTTTTTATATTTTTAATTATACGTAAATAACCAATTCGTTTTATTAATTTTAGTGTGACATTGTATGCAGAATTTTTACCTACGAAACAAAGAGCAAAATGTGTAGTTCTTCTAGATGTAAGTATGGATTTGGTTTCTCAGTACAACTCAACTACTACAAGTTCTTAAAAAAATTATATGAAGTAAATTTTTATATTTATTTGTATTTTTCTTTTTGTTTTGTAAAATGCACAATAAGAAAAGCATTGCTTGCATTTTTTCAATTGACTTTTAATTTTAAAATATGATAGTTCTTCGATTTTTTTAGACAATAAATCTTAAAAACACACAACACAGAATAAATTATGAATTACTTCATAAACATGTAAACCCAAAAATAAATTTAACACTATCTTAATATTGTTAAAATATATTTAATTATTTAACTGAACTGAATAAGCCTGTAAACAAATGATGATGATGATGATAATGATGATGATGATGTTGGAGAAGGTTGGAGCTTAATCCACCCCACAGCTCCTCTGTGGGTTGGCTTTATTTATTTATTTTTAATTCATTATGTAAAATCTAAATATAAGTGATAAACAATTAATATATATTATTAAAAGGATACAAATACTTTATCCAGAAATTCTCTTCATATTTATTATTAAATAAATAAATAAATATGTTTAACACACACACAAGGTCGTCTGTTCCTAAGGTAGGCAACTTAATGCTTGTGTTTTAGGTAACAGCCGACTGATATACTTTTTTTTTTAAATAAATGTACATATATAATAATACATATATAAATAAACATATATTACACCCAGACTCGGGGCGGGAATCGAACCCACAACCCTTTGAGCAGAAAACAGGGTCACTGCAAACTGCGCCAATGGGTCAGTCAAAATCAAAATATTTATTAATCTTTGTAAATATTTATCTCTATTTATGATATTTTTTTTTAAATCTGCAGTGTTTCTGGGCTCTTGGTGCATGTCTAGAAGTGGCTTTAGCTCTGGTTGTAATGCCCACCCTGGGTGTACATTGGCTACTGGCATTATCAACAGTGCCACTACTTATATTTGCTCTTATATGTCCTGTAAGTAATTAAATATTTTTTAATCATGACTTTTAAACCTATTATATTTATTTTTGTTATTAAAGAAAAACTATACCCTAAGTAAAATAATCCAATTTACAGTTTGATACACAAACGCTGTCTGAGTTATATACGAAACATTGACATGGCAACATTAGAAAAATGTTACAAAGGTCATTATATTATTATTATCTTAGTTGATGTTTGACACTAAACTGTAACAAAAGAAAATCTGAATTGAAATTTTGTTACAAAATATATTTAGTTCAAAAGATGTTTACCAGTATTTTCATTAGGCATTACAAATATTATAAATAATAAATAAATAAATATAAATAATTAAAATTTAAAAAAAATGTACAAAGAAAATGAAGAATTTATTTATATTATCTGTGTAACTACTACTAAATCAATTTAAAAAAAATTTCAAAAAAAAATTATGCATTTTTCAATACTATGTTGTAATCATTGATTTATAGAGTTTTTTATAGATCAATGGTTGTAATGTTATTTATGTTTATTGACAGAACGATTCCAAATAAACGAAATTTTAAAATATAATATTATTCTTATTTTAAATCTTTGCAGTCAGCACACGGATTTTAATTTAAAAGGTAATAATTAACACTTTTTTTATATAAATGAGACATTGAGAGCTATTTTTTATAGGCTATGTATAAAAATATTACTATTAAACAGAAAAATGAGGAATAAGCCTTTATTTTGTGTATATTTTCTTTAAAGATTCGTGTATAATTATAATCTCACTAATCTACTACATTGAAAAAATAATTTTGTAGTAGGTACAGTGTATAGGAAAGGTTATAATTTTTATAACATCCGTAGTAGCGATGCCGAATACGAAATTTACCAAAGACTTCTATAGAAGTCTTTGAAATTTACTGAATATTCGAATACGGACTCGATCGAAATATTTCAGTATAATTTGTGTATCCATTTTCTCGTCACGTTCGACTGAGGTGTGAGTGTACTTATCAAAGCTTACAACAACGCTTACGTCAATATTATTGTTACTATCAATCTAGATCATAAGAGTATTTATTGTGCTGCAATAGTTATTCATAAAAATAGTAGTATCACTTCTAGCTGAAAAGTGAAAATTACAATTTAATTACACTTAAACTTATTCGGCTATTTTTATTTAGCAACTTCAATTTGGACTCACAAGTCACAACCATATTATTCAAGCGTCAGAAATGTAGAACGACGATATATTCAGAAGCTAGAACAATTTATGAGGCAAACCACGATTGGTTTCGATCAAATAATGCTAAAAAATAAACTTTTTATGACTTTTTTTCTTAGTTCAGTTCATTACTCGCCCTAAAAATAGGTACATAGTTTAAAGTTTTAGGCCGATTAGTAAGTAAAATTCGGCTGAATGTCTAATATTTAAAATGTCACCGAAAAATAAATCTCACATGTATCAAAATTGAAAAATAATGTAACCGCAAGGCATGTCTGTCGATACATAATCCCTATATTAATATTATAAATGTGAAATGTAAGTTTGTTTGTTACGCTTTCACGCAAAAACTACTTAACCGATCATCATGTAACTTAGTACACATATTCTTGGAGGTATTAGAAGTAACATAGGATACTTTTTATTAAATTTTTTTTATTGTTTGACAAAAAATCTCAAAATCTGGCTACCTCAACGCCATCTAGCATTCCAGTATTAAGTTCCAACCCTGAGTACAGTAATACCGTTACACTGTATTACTCGTACCGACGGTCACGTCAATATCCAATCAAATCATACTAATATTATAAATGCGAAAGTAAGTTTGTTGTTTGTTACGCTTTCACGCATTTTTGGTCACGATAAGCGGCATCCACGCGGGCGTAGCCGCGTGCAGAATCTAGTATATAATAAAAATGTAACGGACTGATGTGTATACTTGATGACCTTACAAAAACAAAGACAATAAAGTATTTTTAGACTTTATACTCGTTTTTAGACAAATTTCCACATTTAATATAATATGTACCTACTAAATATGTCTAATTAAAAATATGACCCATGTTTTATCTTGTCAGACCGTCCAATATTTAAAGTAAGAGTTATTAATGTAATAATGTATATCAAACTCCACGTGTTTGAAGTTGTAGACAAAAGGTAGTTTAATAATAACATCTACAACGTATTGCAGTGGCTTCCAGAATCGGCCAGGTTTCATGTGGCGAGTGGCCAACCTGATAAAGCGTTAGCAACACTTGAACAGGTAAGTTTGTCCCTTTGTCTTTGTTTTCATTGTTAAAATTACGGGTATTTCTTTAAACGTATTGTACAATTTATGCACATTAAAGTTATAATGTTAAATAGGGGGATAAAAATGGACACGCCATAAAAAAATATTTCTTGTAAACTTAAGAAATAATTTTATACGAGACGAAAAAGTAGTAGTTGTTTATTTCTTCTTTTTTTTTTAATATTTTCTTAAATTTAATTACAGAATCATTATTTCTGTAATAAAATAGATTATTATAATCGCGAAGTAAAACAAATTTGTGCACCAGAAACAATACAAACAATATCCTTTGAAATAATTGTCTGGACACTTTCCTGTGATAGCAGGTAAACGACTTACAACTAAACAAAGAATATTCCAAGAAGGGTTTTAGCTTACTCCGCCATGTTGCTTCAACGTATACAAATATCTATTGGAATTAAGATTATAGATCAATGGAATTAATTCCGAAACATACAAGTTTTTTAACGAGTTTAACCTTCAAAAATTCATGATTGTTTTATTTTATACTTCGAGAACGAATTGAATTTTAAATACAAATCTATTATCTGAAAATTCTGGAATGTTAATCCGGATTCGGTCCAGAGATGGTATCGATTCACGTATTATGTTTAAGTATTTTAGTGAATTTTAAAAATTATATCTTTTAGATGATGACGACCGTTCTAGTGTAGTGGTGCGAGTAGTTGCCTCAACGCCGGCGGTCGCGGGTTCGATTCCCGCTCGGGACAGATATTTGTATTTGTACAAATATTTGTTTCCGGTCTAGGTGTATGTCCTTGTGGGTCTCCCCGCCGTGCCTCGGAGAGCACGTAAAGCCGTCTGTCCCGGTTATTATCATAGACACCTGTTAACAATCGTTACCCATGGTAGGGAAATTATCCGCCAACCCGCAGTGGAGCAGCGTGGTAAGTTCCAACCCTTCTTCTATATAGAGAAGAGGCCTTCGCTCAGCAGTGGCAGTACAAGTACATATCTTTTAGATAGCACAAGACAACGGTCGCCCAATGTTGCTCGGTCGCCTCGTGTGCGACGACTCTGTCGGCATCGGGCAGCGAGGACGACTGAAACATCTCCTTATTCCCCAATTGAGAAACACCAGTCTACTATTATGGGTTATATGGTTTGTTAAATATATAATTGTTTTTTGACTAGGGTAGCGATATATAAGTTGTGCAATATAAATTAATTATAATAATAAATTAATATGCTTAACACACACACACACACACACACGGTCGTTTGTTCCTAAGGTAGGCAACTGTATCAGGTAGCAGCTGACTGATATACATATTTATTTTTTAATAAATAATACATATATAAATAAATATATATTACAGCCAGACTCGGGGCGGGAATCAAACCCACAACCCAGGTGCAGAAAGCAGGGTCACTGCAAACCTCGCCAACGGGCCATCTTAAAATAATAGTAATTTAACAAAAGTTTCTTAATTAAACCAGACAACGGGTTGGCGTTGTGGTGATAATACACTGCTGCGCTAGCAATCACAGATTTGATCCCCGCTCGTTACAAATATTTTGCGTATGCCATATACATATACATAGATGTCTGTCTAGATCTGGGCGTTTGTGTATTGGTGTTTCCGGACCCCCGGACGTATGTGACACACGATTTATAACGATCCGTACGGGTCCGTTGAGTATAAAGTATTTATATTATTATTGATTATTTCACTCCATCAGTTCTTATTATTATTTATTATATCTGTTTATCATTTCTATTACTATTTTGTTTCAATACTTTCTGTTTTTTTTTTTTATATATACTACTAGCTACCGTCCACGGCTTCGCCAGTGCGGTGGTAGGTGTTAACAAAAAGTATCCCATGTCCTTCTCCAGGCTTCAGACTATTAGTATCAAATTCTTACAACAGCTCGGTAACAAAGACTCTCATACAAAAAATGTTCCTCCACGCTCGCAGAGTGCACAATAATATTACTCGGTCGACACTATAGTGTACACTCGCGAAAAGAAGTTCACGAGCGTCATGAAATAGACGTCACTTACGCGTTTTCGCGTGGTATTTTTTAAACTATGTTATAATATGACTAAATTATAGAATATCTTTATAAATTATAACCTATATGTTATTCTGATGTATAAAGCTATATAACCGTAAAGTTTCATCTAAATCCGTTCACTAGTTTTTGTGTGAAAGAGTAAAAAATATCCAGACAAACTTTCGCATTTATAATATTAATTAATAGGATTGGAATATTATATCGCGGTACTTCCTTGCCGAGCACAATTTTCTTTTATATTATACTTTTAGCCATACCGGTTGCCTAAATGATCGCTCGTTTAGCGACAGAGACGCCAAGCGGTTGTAAACTATCCTTTTTTTTTATTATGTAAATATTTCTGTGTATTATACTCTTGGGGCACAATAAATTAGTCATTTATTCGTAAAAACAAAATTCGTACAAAAACCCTGTATTTCTATTTACGACGTTTTCTTTCACATCTGAGAACAAAATAAAATTTAAACAAATCGGTATTTGAAAACCGAGCGGTAATAGCTCGATATATCACGTTGAGAGGCCCTTAAGTAATGCAGATCTCATATCTACTATTAAAAAAATAAAATAAAAAAATAAGCGCGAGTCTATCATTTATTAAAAGAAAATATTCGTAGGTAAATATTTAGTCTTTTCTTTTTCGCCACGGAGATGTATAGAAATAACGAAATTTCGGACCCGAATCGCAACGGCATCATCAGAAGCCCCTCATCTTAATTATTATATTAAATGAAGTTTACTTTTAAATAGATTTTTTAAATGTAATATGATAATTATAACACCCTTTCGTTTCATTTTCCACAGAAAAGAAGCCCCTTTTCGTTTTTAAAAAACGCCTCAAAAAAGATCACTAAAATGTTTTAAAAATAAACAAGTATGGAAATATTTTCGATTAACAATAAATGGAATTATTAATAACGTATCCACTTTACATACCTACCCTACTTTAACGGTGAAAATATTAAAAATACTAAACTTTGTAAAATATGAACGATTTATTAACATTTGCTAGGAACTCGTTGCTAGGCAACGAAATTGTAGGCAATTTTTATAATGTAATCCATTTAAATACCTTTCTTGTAGTAGCCAAGCGTGAGCACAAATTAAAGTATCAATTCTGCGAAATTTTAAATCCAAGAGAACAGTAATGGCGATGAATAATGTTGTTGTTTTCAGAACAAACAAACTAAATTTTATCATTACATATTATTTTGACGCTAGTTTCAATGGAATAAGTCTATATAAAAGTAATCAGGTTGTCAGCAATTGATATAATAATATTTAATCGACATAGATAGAGCAATTGATCGCGCGTGTCAGAAACGAGTAATTTATATATTTTCTATATAAAAAATATAAACTATTATTGAAATGTTTATGTTAAAATAATAATATTATTGCGTGCAATAGGTCTGTGGTTAAGTTCAAAGTCCAATTTGGTGATAATCAATATATATTTGATAAACTCGTATTTTATACAGCACTCCAAATTATTAGTTACATCCGTCTTCGTTCTACGTCTCAAGCTAAGAGCCTCGCTCCGTGATCCGGCCTGCTTTTTATATTTTTATTCTATTACCCCCGCTACTCCCCACCTCGACAAATCACGCGACAGAGCGTCGAACTACCCTCCTTTGTAAAATCTAACTTTAATGGTTCTAAATACGCAATTATAGTTATAATTATGAATGATTACCCTTACAGCTCGGCCATCCTACACTTAGCGAGTCCCTTCGCTATAGGCGTTTACATACATTTATTTGTCTTAATCCAGACCTCTTAAACATTAAACCTTAAAGTTGCTGCAAGTATAAAACAGCTATATATGAGTTTAATTCACATATGTATTCACAATTCACAATGCAACAATATTATATTTTAGAATTATATTCAGCTATACCAATAATTATTCCATTACAAATTTATACATAAATCAATCTTACATCAGTTTTGATGGGAGTACCCTTCTATCAGTGATCACAATCAGGATAACTTAGCTAGTATTCACAGAATGGTATCACATGTAATTACGTACATTTATTTACAGGTCACTAAATCTGGTAGTTTTGTCTTATATACATTGTAGTAACCATAATATTATTTCTAGTTATTTAAAAAAAATAAAATAAAATGGTCTTTCAGTTAATCAGACATAATAGTTAACTTATAATTTGGTTAAATGTGGCTTATGGGAAGGTTACTTGTACAGTAGTCAATTACTTCCATCATTATCGCAATCGGAATCCTCCAGATCTCTTGAATATATAAGCCAAGGTTGAATTTTGTCAACAGATATTATTGCTTCATATTTCCTACCATTCTTACGGGTTAGTGGTGTGTCCTCTATGAGAAATCTATCGTTAGGTAGAACCTTAAGTATGCGATAGGGGCCCTGATATTTACGGACGAGTTTCTGGGATTTTCCGTCATGCGGGACTTGCCTAGCTACTCGCACCAAGTCGCCCTCTGAGTATACTTGCGCCGGTTTCCTATGTTTATTGTAGTTAGCTGCGTCCTTACCTTGTTGTTGCTTTATCTTATTGCTGGCATCTTGTCTCACATCGGCCAGCTCTTCAAATGTGGATCTAACTAGTGTGTCATTAATGACAGAACTTAGTATGCCTTCCGTTCTACTAACGATATTGAAACCGAACAGTAGTTCTGAAGGGCTCTTTTGGGTCGTTTTATGTTGAGTGGTATTGATACCAACCTGTATATCAGTGATGTGGTCGTCCCAAGATCTTTCGTCTCCACCATGACTCATCGTTGCCAAAGCGTTTAAAATGGTTCTGTTGAACCTCTCTACCTGTCCGTTGGCTCTGGGTGTCGCGACTGCATTTATTATATGTTTGGTGCCTAAATGTTTTACATAGTCTTGGAATGTTTTGCTGGTGAAACTCGTACCTTTGTCTGTTATGAGCCGGGTCGGAACGCCGAAGTACTTCACATGTTCCTTCAGGACTCTTACCGATGTTGTCGATTTTGTGTTCTTTACGGGGACTATGTTAACGAACTTAGTAAAACCGTCAACCAAGACTAATAAGTAGCAGTTCCCTCTTTTGCTTTTCACGAAGGGGCCCAGATGATCCGCGTGGACTGTATGGAACGGTACGCTTACCTTTTCAATTGTGTGAAGCTCTCCCTCTCGTTTACCACCTGGGGCCTTGTGGTGTGCACACTCTAGACACGATGTAACGTATTTCTTCACAAAACGACGCATTTTAGCGAACCAATAATGCTGCCGAATACGTTGGAGTGTCTTTTCGAACCCGCAATGACCTACGTCATCGTGGTTCATTTTCAATATTTGCCATCGAACACCTTTTGGTACCAACCACTTTATTTCGTCATTGACTATACGGTAGACTCGATCGTTCTTAAGTTTATAATTTTTGTGCACCTCTGCTATATTTGATGAATCCGGGTCGGATAGTACGTGTTTGATCCTCTTTACCTCATCGTCTGACATCTGTACTGTCGTAATCCAGTCTTGTTCATCAGTCACGTGTCTTATTTGTAGGACGTCTAGTACGTGTAAGTCGTCTGTTGCGGTGTCTACTGGATTCCTGCTGAGGGCATCAGCATGAGCCATTCGCGTACCTGGTCGATATTCGATTGTGCAGTCGTACTCCTGCAGTTGAACCCACCACCTAGCGATGCGAGGTATTAGATCACGTTTGGTAAGAGTGGCCCTAAGAGCGTTGCAGTCAGTCAAAATTTTAAATGGAATACCTACCAGATATACTCTGAAACGGTTGAGTGAAGCGATAACTGCTAGCGTTTCCAGCTCGTAGGAATGAAGCTTGCGCTCGTCTATTGTAGTTTTGCGGCTGAAGTATGACACTGGCTGTAGGACGCCGTTAGCATTTCGTTGGAGTAAAATACCTGCCACGCCTTCTTTGCTGGCGTCCGTGTGAAGCTCAATTTCAGCCGAAGGATCGTATAACGCCAGAACTGGTCGCTCCATGAGTTGATGTTGTATACTGGTAAAAGCTCGTTGCTGCTGTGGACCCCAAAACCAGCAAACATCTTTGTGCAAGAGATCAGTCAAAGGTGCCGCTATTGTAGCATATCCTTTGATGAATCGCCGAAAGAAACCTGACAGTCCCAGGAATTGGCGTAGCTCATGCGCATTTCTAGGGGTTGGAAATTTCGAAACAGCGTCAGTTTTTCTGCTCCCCGGCCGGATTCCATCGGCGCTCACTTCGAACCCCAAGAAATCTATGGTATCTAAGAAGAAATTGCACTTACTTAACTTCAGCGTCAGGCCACCTTGCCTCAATAACTGCAGTACTTCTATTAGTCGTTGAATGCCCTCAGCGAAGTCTTTGGAGGGAATCAATATGTCATCCATGTATACTATCGCGTATTTGATGTGAGCCTTCCTAAGAATTTTATGGATCGTTCTTTGAAAAACGGATGGTGCGTTAACAAGTCCAAATGGCATGCGGGTGTACTCGAACTGTCCGTCCGGTGTGACAAACGCAGTCTTGCTACGTGATTCCTCCGCCACCGGAATCTGATAGTAGCCCGAGGCCAAGTCTAGAGATGTAAACATTGTGTTACCTGATAATAAGTCAAGTTGGTCTTCCACTCGAGGCATTGGATAATGTTCCTTTTTAGTCTTTCTGTTTAGTGCACGATAATCAACGCATAAACGCTTCTCACCGGTTTTCTTTTGAACCAACACGATGGGGCTGGCATATGGGGAGGAAGACTCCCGCACAATACCATTGTCGACCATCTCCTGAACCATGTCTCTTACCATCACCCGCTCAGCATGTGGCAAGCGATAAGGGCGATATACAACTGGCTCAGCATCCTCAAGCTCGATTACCATTTCAGTGGCGTTAGTGAACCCAAGGTCTTTCAGACTGCTAGAGAAACAATCCTTAAATTGAAACAATACCTGTTGCAGTTGAGCACGTTGATCACTGGTCAAATTTGGGTTACAATTTATCTCTTGTTCTGCCGCATTGTTGGTAACTCCTACGCTGCAGCTGTCCAGTATAAGACCGGACTCTTGTGTAGTCCTTATAACTGCACGCGTTATTAACTTACCCTTTTCAATCCTGATTTTATCCGATGACACATTGTACACTAGCAATGTACTGTGGCCATTTACGACCTCATACATACCTGGGAATATATAGTATTCCTTACCTTCTGCACCTCTTAACGATCCACTGACGTAAACGTCGCAATTCGGCCGAGTGTCTGCAGTAACTGATATGGGTTGTAGTACGTTACCATTAATCTCAGTGTCTCTTTCTGCCATCAGAGGCACTTTATTCTGGCTGATCCTCTGAACTAAGAGCTGTGTTGGCGTCTTAGTGATAATAATATCTGGCTTTTCCGTAAACGAGTGCCCTATTAAGGCGGGATAGCTAAGTACGTAATCTTCAACTACGTAAATCTCAATGGTTTCCTGTATACCCTGTACTTCTACATTCACGACAGAGATCCCTACAGGACACGTCAAGTTACCGCCTATGCCTTTCAACAGAGGTAAGTTATCACTGACATCGATTTTAAGGCCTAAACTTGTCGCAGTACTATGTCTGATTAGTGAACATTGGCTCCCTAAATCCATGTGACACCTAACGACAGTTCCATTTACTTTTATGTCAATTATATACTTATCAATAACATTGCTATCGACAGATAAATTAGAAACCTGTTTAGGTACATCGCTTTTGTTTATGGGTTGAGAACTGTCTTTAGTTGCCGCAGCTTTATTCTTATGACAATTTGGGGCTAGATGTCCTAATAACCCACAAGATGTACACGTCAGTAATGGTTTATTGCACTTAAAACTTGGATGGCCAAGCTCGTTACAGTTGAAACACCGTATATTGACGTTACTAGAGCCGGTTTTACTGGTATCTCCGAACCGATTGGGCGGAAAAGTGGTTTTTCGTTCGTTTAGCTTCCTAGCACTTGCAATATTATTGCTGTCACGAGCTTGGCCTACTTTAATAGTCCTAAAGTACCTGAGAACCTCTTCAGGTTCTTTAAACTGAGCCGCTTGAGCACTTACACGGACAGTACGATCTTCTATACCATTAAGTAAGCAATCAACTGCGTTCTTTTTAAAAATTTTACAGCGATTCAATAAATTTACTTTCGCGTAATAGTAGTGCTCAAACGACTCGCCATATTTTACTTTCTTAGCAAGCATTTCCGTTAAAAGTTCGGCATAATCTTCACGATAGGGAAACGATTCTATTAGTTTTTGCTTCCATTCGGTCCAAGTAAACAATAAAGTGGATAAGCCCTGATACCATGTTTTAGCAAGTCCGCTTAACTTAGGTAATGCATAGTGGATTATTTCTTTGTCTTCCCATCCATATATTTGAGCACACTCCTCCACTTTAGTTAGCCAAGTTAGAACGGTCTGCTCTTTAGAGGTAGGGTCAAATTCAGGAAGCACATTAGTATTGAAAGTTAATTTGGGTTTTTCTGATCGTTTGAAATTGTCCAAAATACTCAAAAATTTATTTAAAATATTAGTAGTATCATGTCCCTTACTTGTTGCTCGGCGAGTCCTTTTTGCTTGTAGCACGGGTGATCCGTTCGACGATCCAGAAGATGAACGGTGTCGCCTCCTTGTCCTCCTTTGCTTCCTCCTCCTATGCTCATCCTCACTATCATCATGACTTGTTAGTCGTCGTCGCGATCGGCTCCTTCTGCATGTCATATCCATTTCTTCACGTGCTTCGCGCTCTATCCTTCGACCTGACATACTCATTTCCATTATTTCCTCCTGTCCTCTGCCCTCGTCCTCGGGCAATCCTAGGCTTCGGCTACGTGTCAGTCCTCCTCCTTGGCTGTGCACGTAGCCTCCGCCTCCATCTTTATTTAATTCATATCCTTCCAAGCGAGAACTGGACCCTTTCCTCGGGTCAGCCTCGTCACTCATGGTTATCTGAAACTTTCATTAATAAGCTTAGAATACCGTCACAATTACAAGAAGATTTGGAGGGATAAAATAAATTAGTTATTCGTACAATTATTTAATAAGTGCTAGAAATGCACAATAAATTCATGTATATTATTTTATCAAATAAAACAAAATCGTTGAATGTAATTGATACTGTATACTCGTGAATTGAATCCATGTACAAAATTCTTACACGGGAAAAAAAATAATTAAATCATGATCATTAAGAACCAGGTGAAAAGATTTTTATGGGTAAAGGTAAACTCAGACACTAATTAACGTTGTGAGTCTACCTACGTTTTATCACACCAATCCAGAAGTATGTTATATTTAAACACTGGGCTTTAATAATGTAAATTTTTATTGAAACTAAAATAAATACTGCTTTATGCACACTTCATTAATGTGGGGTAACTGAATAGTATTTCTAACCAGCACCATGTTAAACACAAAGGTATTCGTCAATTATTTATTATCCGTCTGGGAGTAGCGATGTTAATTGATTTAATTAAGTAATGAATTATTACCCTTACTGAACGAAATTTCAAAAATATTTTACAAAAAAAAATATATATATATTTTCCATTAATATACCTACTGTCTGCATGGTACTATCTAGTAAAATATTTTACTGTAAGTATATTGAAAAAAAAAGAAACTTATTAAATCGATCTTGATAGTAAAAATTATCCTCAATGTTCACAAGGTTATGCCAAGTCTTTAAATTCATCTTTTCCAATAGTCATAAACATAAAAATAACAAAATAATAATGATAATAAAAATTAAAAAAAAATAGACTTACGTTTTCCAAGCAGTGGGCGTTGTAAGGCAATTTGTTAGCCTTCTCGATCCCACTTCTGACCTATTGCGTGCAATAGGTCTGTGGTTAAGTTCAAAGTCCAATTTGGTGATAATCAATATATATTTGATAAACTCGTATTTTATACAGCACTCCAAATTATTAGTTACATCCGTCTTCGTTCTACGTCTCAAGCTAAGAGCCTCGCTCCGTGATCCGGCCTGCTTTTTATATTTTTATTCTATTACCCCCGCTACTCCCCACCTCGACAAATCACGCGACAGAGCGTCGAACTACCCTCCTTTGTAAAATCTAACTTTAATGGTTCTAAATACGCAATTATAGTTATAATTATGAATGATTACCCTTACAATATATATTCTACTCGAATAAGAAATCGTAATTATTTTATTGTAATAAATAAAAAGCAATTTTACAATTTTGTTTAAAATAATTATTTATATACCTTCGGTTAAGGAATAAGTGTAATAATAAAATAATAAAGTCAGGATAGTATTACAATGAGATCATTGTATATTTTATCACAAAATATTAATAAATACTTAACACTAGAAGTGCGGGCGTCCCAAATTTGACCCATTTCGATGTTCTTCCTGCTCTAATTAATATCTTATTATGCCTAGAATCGTAACTTTTTATGACTTATGAATATAAATATTTTTTTATTATTCGGACACGGGACACCCACCACCTCAGTCCCCCGAGAACATGGACGCTGTAAAGGGTCCGAAACGTCGGGAAATAATTTAATTGAAAAAATCGTTAAACTGTAAAGTTTTTTTAACAAATAAACGCGATAAAATCCGATCTAGACTTTTAATTAAATACTTTTAACAATTAACAATGTTAAATTATTATATATTAAAATCTAAACCAATGATTAGATTTGTTTCATAAGCAACGGTAGGTACTCAATACAGCTTCTCCTAAATAATAATATTTAATCTATCAAGTATGTACCTGGAACATATTATAAGGCTTACATTTTTTACACATGAATAATATCAACATATACATAATATATTAATCTGTCACTATTATCGAAAATTACCTAGTTTTAGCTAAATCCCTGCAATACTTTAATTAAACATAACGTAAATATTAAATTATACATACCTACATACATTATTTTGACTTTATTTAACTCTTTATTATACGTACAGAAAATTACAAAAAAAGATACAAGTCATTTAAATAAATGTAAAAAAGGTTTGCACTTTGCTTATAAGTACCTATAAGAGATTTCTTCTAGCACACTCGAAAAGGAATCATCTTAGACATAAATCAGATAAGGTAGACGCACAATTACACAAATAAAAAAAAAATTAGAACTACATTAACAAACAAAATAATGGGCGAAGGAAATATGGAACATACTAAGTATATTTATATCCAATGTGTATACGCTAGACATATATAACAAACATATACATTACATAAATTATTACTTAAATACATATTGATATACCTACTATAAAATATAATGTAAAGGCCAAAAAATGTTCTTTAATTTTTTTTTTTAATGATATTAATAGATTTACTTACTTTAAATGCCTTAATTTAGTATTAGCCCTAAATAGGATGTCGTGCGCATTCTGCTACTACGGCTTGGTCTTGATGACGACGGAGCTGTTCGAGGCGGACTCGGGCGCCGGCGAGAAGTCGTGTGCCGCGGACTGCCGGCCTCTGCAGACGACGGACTACATGGACTTGTTGTGGACTACACTGGCTGAATTTCCAGGTAACGTAGCCGAAGGTTTTGGTATTATGAAGATTATTGTCAACTAATTTGAGAAATATTTAGTTAATTATTTTATATTAGAAAATATTCGTTATACCAAGTAATTCGTTATAATGAGGTTTATTATATAGAGGTTAGGTTGGACTACGATACATTTTAACAAAGTAAGAAAGTGGCATTAAATGGAAATAATGGGATACGTTATATCAACCTACCAACATACCTTCTACCTATACCTATTTTCTAATGCTATTAAATATATTTATAATCAACGACCGTTATTGCCTCTTTGACCTTTGTCATTAAAAAAAAAAGATATTGGGTCGTTCGTTTAAATTTCTAAATTGCATATAGTTTAACTTAATACTTGTTTTTTTTAAAGCTAATGATATATATATATATATATATATATATATATATATATATATATATATATATATATATATATATATATATATTTAATTAAACTTATTGTCAGTATCATGTTCGTTTTTATTTACAGAAAATTAAAAATGAAATAATCAGTCTTCAATAGAAGAAATACAATGTTTGTATTCAATAAATATTACATTTCCTCTTTTACATTTGGAATATGCCCATAACTTACAAGTTATGCACTGAATCCATTTTTCGCCACGATTACTATCAGTGTACGATTCAATTCAGTTAAGCAAACCGTACTTGCGTCATTACGTCATCTGAATTCGCAGCATCGTCATTATTTCCCTCACCTGTCTTTATTTCTTGTAATTTCCTTTTCCCTTGCCATCCTTTTTCTTTACCTTTCCTTTTTCTTTTCCAATTTTGGTCTTCTGTGGCGCAAGGTTATCTCTTTTTTTCTTTTTTTAAAACTTTCTTTTCGTGTTTGGTTTTGTTTCTTATCCATATTGTTGGTTGACTACCTTATTCAACCAGCCCCGAAAGAAATAGGTCTACCAACCCCGGAAGCCATTTTTTATTTTTTAGGCATGGTTAACCTTGACACTGTCATCGACATGAAAAATAAGACATAAGATATGATTAATATGTACTCATTAAATACTCTGATTCATAAAAACATGATTTCCACAAAATGTGTAGGCATCAGATGAAAAAATATGCAATGTAAAAATTTTACTTTCATTGTAAGAAAACAAAAAACATGTCACTGCTCCAAAACGAAGTGTACCCGCGATCTGGTGTTTTGGACAAATGAGCGGGGTACGGAGCGTAATACACGACTGTGAGAGGAAGACGCAAAATGTGTACCAGTGACGAGTTTTTTTCGATTAGTCTACCTACCCCTATAGGCAACTATCCCCGGTCTCCCGTATACTACTGCTTCAATTTTAATATTATATAAATACAATACAGTAGTATAATAATAATTTAATATTGAAATTAAAATATCGATATTGTGTTAAAACAAATCAAATCAAACGAAATCAAATCAAAAATATCTTAATTCAAGTAGGCTTCATATGCACTTTGAATCGTCATTTTAAACAGTATAACATTTTTAATTAATTAACAATAGATAATGTGAAGCAACCACTGATTCAGAATCTAGATTCTGCTGAGAAGGTTCGGCAAGAAATTTAACAGTTCCTCTTTTTCAAAAAAAAACCATCAAGACATAACTCACATATTATAAGTTTTGCCATATGTCCTGCAT
Source organism: Euphydryas editha (assembly GCA_036937285.1). NCBI lineage: Eukaryota > Metazoa > Arthropoda > Insecta > Lepidoptera > Nymphalidae > Euphydryas > Euphydryas editha. Next base: position 10,406,707 of record JAUPFZ010000011.1, read on the forward strand.
GTAGGATAGCGCTATTAAACTCACACATCCTCGTCATTTAAATAATATTGTACAAAGTAATATGCATTGGCTGTTAAAGACTTTTTAATATAAACTTTAAATGTATTAATTGGCAAGTGTAAAATTGTTTATGGAATTTTATTATATACGGGTGTATACTTAAGCCTATAACGTTTACTTTGCGAAGTCGGAAACTTGCGTTACAATTTTATCGTTCCTTCTCATGTTTGTACTATATTTGTTACTGATTCAAGTGTAAAATTTTTCAATATTTTTATGGATAAACATAATATTGTTATAAATACATTGTGACGCAATTGATTGTCTAACTTTTTTTAAAAATTCCGAAATTAAAACCCAAAAGACTATCTTACTTTACAATTAAAACTATCTAATACAAGTCGAAACTAAGATAGACTTTTATTAGTTACACAACTTGTGATAAGATGATTTTAAGTCCACACTAAAATTTTTAAATATAACGATAGTAATCTACTCTTTTTCATTGGTCTCATCGCTATAGAATATAGATTTTATATAACTGAATCAGTTTTATGAATTCGAAGTAAAATAGCTGTTTAAGATGGATTCTATGAGATTTTATTTTTTTATTCGTATCTTCAAAACTCTTAAAAATAGTACAGTCAACTAAATTAATAAATAGATTGTTCTCCATCAAATTTCGCTTATTAAAATGGTACCTTACTATGAAAAAAAAAATATCACTTGGCGAAAATTTCTAGTCAAAACTGACTTTTAGTGAGGATCAATGTTATTTGTCACAATTACTTTTAAAAGATTTTTTCATTTTAATATTTGCTATCAATATGTGTAGATTAACACTAAACACCAGTCAAGTGCGATTTTGACTTGAACACGATTTTTTTCGTACCACCTTAACTTAACCAGCAAACATAAAAATAATAAGTAATAAAAAATTTTTTTTTAAATAACAAACTACGTGCAAAAAGGACGGATAGAGAAGTCTTAGTAATAGGGTTTCTACTTGTACCCTTCACAGTTCATTTCAGTTTATGTATCATTATTTTATGCTATATGCTTCTTAATAGAAACATAAAAATAAAACATATGAAATAATTATATACATATATATATAGGATTTATTTCAATGCATTGTGTATAATTTTCAGGTATTTTCGCTACGATATTTATTATCGAAAAGTTTGGTCGAAAGAAGACAATGGCGTCCCAGTTTGTCATATTCGCTGTCTGCGTCTGCGTTTTAATTTATAATGGAAAGTAAGTTCTAATTAGTTTAAATATAACTATTTATTATATTCAATTCTAATTTTAACTTTATAGTTATAAGCCAAACAAAACGATAACAATTTAATTTCGTCAAACATTTTGTGTAGAATCAAAATTTCAATATTATTATATTACGAAAATTTTTAATCACTATCACTGTATTGTATTCTGATATAATATGTTAAATGTTTATAAAGAGACACTCGATATGCGTGGATGTAGAAAGGAGCCGGAACCAGAGAGAGCGTTTTTCCTCTACGTTCATAGATACGAAAGACGCCGTTTGGGCGCAGATAATAAGAATAAGAGATCTAAATGGAGTATTTGGAGTCATTCGTAAACAATAGATATATAGAGCAATCACTATATATTATAAATAAAGTCGCGTCATCTGTCTCTGTCGCCAATAGAAAGAGTGATTCGTGAGGAAGATTTAAGTGTATAATTTTTCAAAGTGGCGATAATTGTTGAAAATGTCGGAATAAGTTATGCTGCCTAAAAGAGCTTTCATCAAAAACGCTGCCTAATCCTTTTGAAATATAACAAAAAAATGTATAGTCGAATTATTTCTCTTTTATTGGTCTATAGAAAAGTCCGCAATAGCATATATTTAAGAAAAACTTACTGTTCCCATTTTAATTTATAAAAAAATGCATTGTACGTACAATGTGGTAATTGGAAAGCTATTTACATAGATACAGTATTAATATTTATCAATTGAAAGAAGTTAAGAACTAAGAACATTATATACTTACTACCCGTGCGAAGCCAGAATGAGTTTCATTATTTAAATTTTTTTTTGCAGCCGAACCTTTTTAACTTGCGTACTGTTCTTGGCACGTGGTATAATCGCAGGACTATTTCAAGCCGCTTATGTGTACACGCCTGAGGTGAGATGTTTAAATAATTTAAATAAATTAATTTTAAACAACCGCCCGATACGCCCCCTCCCTTTCCCCGTGCACGCTTTTTTTGTCTTTGTCTTAAACAATTGAACAATCTTACATGATTTCATGTTTGACAATAAGGAACTTCCATGCAAACTTTTCTCTCCTATTTCAACCCCTTCTACCCTTATTTTCGCGATAAAAAGTATCCTGTGTCCTTTCCCAAGTTCAGTTCTATCTTCATACACACATTTAGGCGTGAAAGAGTAACAGACAGACAGACAGACAGAGCTACTTTCGCATTTATATTGTAGGTATATTAACAGAAACAAATTTACGAAATACGCACTCAAAATTAGAAATATTTTGTTAAAAAAAAAACATAAACGCACTAATAATTAAAAAAATTACCACATGATCCTTAGGTTAATTGAATCTCATAGAATTGTAATATTAAATAATCAAAAATAATTCTGCAGTTACACAAATATGTTAATTTTTAGCGACGCTATCAAATGATACCTTAAAGCGTAATTTCAAGATTGAATTCTCATTTGAAATAATATATTTTTTATAACTGATGCGCTTTTAGTCTTGATCAGAATTAATCTCGATACGTTTAAATTATCGATAGCTATTTACTTATCACGCCATCCACGGCTTTAAATTGTATTTTAATTAGGTCTAGGGTTAGTCAATAGTAAAAATGTAATTGTAGTATATATTTTTAATACGATTTTTAAATTATAATTTTAATTATTTTTAGGTGTACCCAACAGCGTTGAGATCAACCGCCGTCGGTGCTTGCAGTGGAGTCGCGAGACTTGGCGCTATGATTACTCCGTATGTAGCTCAGGTAAGGTAGTCGATTATAATACGATAAATAAATTATGAATATGTGTAAACATTTCTAGATATTCGGGATAATGTTTATATTTTACATAATCATAGTATACAGACGAACGTTCTGTTGTGACGACCGTTCTGGTCTAGTGGTGCGAGTAGTCGCCTCAACGCCGGCGGTCGCAGGTTCGAATCCCGTTCGGGGCAGATATTTGTGTTTGTATAAATATTTGTTTCCGGTCTGGTTATGTCCTTGTGGGTTTCCCCACCATGCCTTAGAGAGCACGTTAAGCCATCGGTCCCGATCGTTATCATAGACAATAATCTGCCAACCTATCATTTAAATTATCTGCCAACCCGTATTGGAGGAGCATGGTGGATTAAGCTCCAACCCTTCTATATGTAAGAGGGGCTTTTACCCAATAGCTGGACGTTTACAGGCTAATTCAATTCATTCAAAGAAATAAAGAAGAAAGAAAAAGAGAGATTATTTTTATTCTGTTATCATTGTTAAAAAGATATTCAAATGTTTATTTTTAAAAAAAATTGGTTGTCGGTAAAATCGGTTTTGCGGACGATAATTTTACGTGATAACGTCATAAGAAAACATTCATGAAAATATTGCATACTTATATGAATTAAATTATTATCACTGAATTCTCATTATTTTGTATAATACAATGAAGAAGTTAATTGAAAATTACAATTTTTTCGATAAATTAACATTTATTTGCACTCTTTAATTCAAATAATTTTTTACTTAAATTATACGGATTAATTACAAGTAATAATGTGCTATCTCTTCTACTTGGACTCATCTGCCGATGGAGTGGAAGAGAGATAGATGCGCCACAAGCCCAACGTTTAGGCCGATCGTGTCTCTATATCGCTTGTTTCGCGCTCTCGCTCGCGGAACGTGACAATGTGTCATAATTTTACGCGCGTGCAGCCGGCGTTCAGATCGATTATAAAGATGTTATCACGTCAAAAATATTTTTACGTTTGTTATAGGTGTTACTAAAGAATTCGATAACGATCGCGACAGCAGTGTACTCGGTGGCAGCACTAGCGGCGGCCGCGGCCTGCCTCGCGCTGCCCATCGAGACCAAGGGCCGCGAGATGAAGGACACCGTCACCGCCACCACATAACATACACTATACGCTACGGTTTTGCCTGTATATCTAACTAACAAAGGGGGCATCCATTAATTACGTGAGACAATTATGGCGATATTTCGATTTCCCTCCCTTAATCTTACGTGAGATTTCTAATAAAATATTATTTTTCGGAATTGAAAAAAAAAAAACGTGATATTTACCGAGACCACACTCTCCCCACGTATCTATTTATTTACTCTTTTTGCACTCACGTAAGATTGAGTGAGACCCCCCCCCCTCGCCCCTCACAAATGCCTCACCTATTTAATGGATGCACCTAACTGGTTTCACATATTTGAGTACCGATTCTCAGCTTGTTATCTATGAGCTGTAATGTGATGTTTTATAACTTATAACCGATAACAGACACAACGTAACATCATATATTGTAGTTTGTGTGTTTATCAAAGAAATAACTAGAACAAATTTTGTTACTGGACTGTTAATTAAGAAAGGTTAGGGCTATAAAACATTACACTAAAGATCATCCGAAGAGAACAAAGGTCAACAATCTCGATTAGTTTCGAAATTGAAACGGTTGAATGAAGAACAATAATCACAAGAATACAAAAAACATGTCTAGTGACGTCACAAAAAACCGTAATTGTACTTAACTTTAACGTATTTGTAGCAAGCACTCTTGTTATTATTGTTTCAACTTATTATGAAAAGGTACTCAATTAAATTGTTGTTGTTTTAAAATTTATCCCCAAGAGGGAAAGGCAAAGGACTATAGTCCATACAGCCTAGTTGAAATTTGCAAATTTCATTTCGGTATGTACTCAATTAAATATATTGTCTGTTCCATATTAAAACACACACTTAACATATATATATAACTTCCTTGTATGGGATAGCACAATTAAATGTCATAACGGCAATAATTAAAGTGGTTGTTTTAAGCTATCCGAAATATATGCTTACAGATAGGTTCAACAATGGATAGGTAACCGAATTAATATTATTGATAGTATTTATGAGAAATAATGGCTATGTACGGATCGACACATAAATGACCAAGAAAAATAAATCCAAATGACGAATCTCAAATTAAGGAGAAATCTCAAGAGAGAGAGAGAGAGAGATCATAATTTTTAGTATTTGATTTATGTTATGGCTATTATAATTATACAAGTTCTTTAGAAAAGGGTAAATCTGTGAATAAGAAATATTTCTTTGTTGTTATTGAACTATTTCATATAGTTTATTTTCCTGTGTACTTAAGCAGTCATTATTTATTTCAATGGTATTCCAATGGTAATTCGCTGAACTGATTCATTTACAATTTTGCCAAAGTTGTTGCGTTGCTAAATACATAATGATAGGTAAGAGGTCGCTCAGTGAAGTTGTTGTTGTAACAAAATTAAATTGTGGTCTGAAAATGCTAAATAAACAATGCCGTTAGTAAATTATTGAGACACTAATACTGATTAATTGATAAAATATTAGATTGAATTATTAAAATATTAGAAGTGTCGAAAAAAACCGTTTTGAAGTCAACTACAAACAAACAACTACTGACAAAAAAAGTCATTAAAACTGTAATACTGTTTACAATACTCTTTTACAATACTGTTTCATCAAACAGTATTGTTGTATATATAATTTACATTTTACTCTTTACGAAGTATTTTCAATGCGTTTATAGCAACTGGCTTTTGTGCTTAAAAGCCGTAAGCACAAAAGCCAGTATATCTTTTTATTAGCATATCGGCAGTTGAATGTGAAGTGTTTGTTTATTTATTGATTTTTAATGATTTTAACTATTACAAGCTAAGATTAAAATGGTATTATTTTATTCGCATTATATCATCAGTAGTATAAGTAATCAATTAATCTACGCACAGCATTTAAAGAGAACACGACATTAAATGTATTTATTTTAATTTAATATTTTTTATATAATATTTATTTGTTAGCGACTTAGTATAAAAGTTTTTGTAATTATAAAGGTGCTATTTTTATGCAGTTTATACCAAAAGAGTAGTCTACAAATCTGTTTGGATAAATATCTTTAAAATGTTTAAATATAGGTATAAATACTCGCTTATGTGAGTAGGTACTATGTTTCTTTTTGTAACTGATCTTATATTCACATTTTCTTGAGTCTATTTCCTGATTAATTTTTAATATAATACTAACAGTTCACAGACATAAATTTTATTAAAAATGTTTATCAAACCTACAATTTCAAAAATTCTTGTTCAAATACTATTCCTATTAGTAGTTATAAAATACAATGTCACTGAATCATGGGCGTAGCTAGTATTTTCTTAATTCGATACATGAGAAAGAAAACGAATTGTATACATGCTGCAATAATGTATATAAATTAAAGAAACGAGTGCCCATCTATAAAAATCCGTAATGTAAGAATCTTATGTCGATGTCCATGTTATACGTTGTTATATATTATATATAAATATTACGTTATGTATACGTTTATGTAAAAAATCTATAGACGTCAATGGAGATCGCTTCTCCATGACATTAGATGCAATGTAACTTTGTTTATTTTCTTACTGTTTTACTCGTCGGTTCGTACACATGCTGTGCGTTTCGTACATATGCATGCTACAAACACTGGAGGGGCAATTATTCCTCCTGACAATCTCGCTACGCCCATGCACAGAATAACAAATATGTTAATGTTTATTCTAAAAAAATCAATCAGGAAAGTTATTGTGACATCGTTGAAGACATAATATATATATATATATATATATATATATATTAACATGTTATTTAATTTTAACAAAATTAGAACATCGCTTTTCGATCACAAATTCTGTTAATTCATGGTCGAATTTGGTGCATGTTACAAATGTGCATTCATTGATGCATATCTATATGTCTTATTTTCTACCCAAGATATAAAAAATACCTATATGTAATACAATTTGATATTTTCTTGATATATTTTGACATAGGGTACGTTCGCGGGCCCTCTTCTAATTGATAATTCATCACTTTTATAGGATTTTTTAATCTGTCTTGGATTTTTTTATGTGGTCTTTGGAATGCATAGATTAAAAAATCCTATAAAAGTGATGAATTATCAATTAGAAGAGGGCGCGCGAACGTACCCATAGTCTAAAAGTAAGTGTACCAACTAAAATATACACTTATTTAAAAATAATGTAAATATTATTTGTATTGTAAATGTATAAATCATACGTATAAATACGTCCTAAAAATGTATCTTTAAGAGATATAATCAATAATTATATTATTATTAGCGTAGGGTGGAAGTAAGTACTCATAGAAAATAATGTACTTATTTTTAGAATTTAACAAGATCACTAAATTGTATCACATAATTTTATCTTGGGTATAGGTACCTAGTTTCTTAAATGACAATTTATAATTTAATTATTATGTTTATACAAACAAACAATAATTTTATCAGTATTAATAGCTTAATTTCGATTAATTGTGATAACAATACTGATATGAATTTGTTTTTGTTTTTTTTTTTGCTTTCTTATTACTTAAGTTACTACTGTATTGTTTTTTTTTTTTTTAAATTAATAACAATTATTTGAAAGAAACCTCGAAACAATAATTTAAAGAATTATTGTTTTATATTGATGCTATTGCACTATTGTTACTTAGATTTTTTAGTAGCTTATTAAATTATTTTCGACCTTGTTTTTCTCTTGGCAGTGTTGATTAGGCTCTTGGTTATTGGCCGTTATTCATTCAATCAGGGTCGGATTTAGAGATATTATATTATGTTATATTATTAGTCATTTACCATTTTGGTTCCGAATATATATGTTTGCACACGAAGACGAAAAAAAAAGGTTGTCTCCAACTCACACTGATATTTATCCTTGCTCCGGCTAGACATATCTAAAAAAAATTACTCTGTCGTGGTATGTATATACCCAAAAAAATAAAAAAAGTCAACTCCGAACCGCTGTTATTTATATGTCTTCCTAAAAAAAGGTCATCTCTGAATTTCAATTTTATTCCCGAAGTCTCTATTGTGGGCGCCCCTCTTTTGTGGAGGCCCGGGGCAGCTGCCCCAGTTGCTCTCCCTAAATCTGGCTCTGCATTCAATATACATATTTAAGCAATACATTGAAAATCCATTACACGAATGGTTCGCGGTTAATTTTCAGCCAGTGAGCTAAAAACTTAATGCTCTCTCAATTCATCAAACAACCAAGATCTAACTGCGCGTCTACCGCTAGCGGAATGATATAGCAAGCGGGACGCTTCTGTATAGGTAGGCATAGTACGCGTTGTATGAATTTATAGGTTTATAGGTCCACTTCTTGCTTGTTTCTTCCGTGAAACAGCTTTGCTGTGTTTCGGAAAGAAGGGCAAGACAGGCAGTGTAATTACTGGCACCGAGATTTAACATCATATGTCTCAGTTGTTGCCTACACATGAGTTGGCTGGGCTAGTTCTAGGTAAACTAGTTTATGTTCATGGGCGACGTCGACACTTACCATCAGGTGGCACGTCTGCCAGTTTGCCTATTGAAATAACATTAAAAAAACTGCCTAAAAGTATGAAGGGCAGTCATTGTTTTTTTTTTTTTTTCAATAATTCAAATTATTTTTTGCAGTAGGTACCTATAGCAGGCAAAAACTCATTACAACGTTTATGTAGTGTGGTCACACTCAAATTATTCTTGTGATTCCTTATACGAAAGGACTACATGTAGGTTAGTTTCCAATTTTATAACTGTATATGGTCTGTATCTGTATATACAGGATGACTGGTGAATTACCATCGACATTCGGGGAGAGCGCTCGGCGCACGGTTCCCACTCGAATCATGTAAAAAAAATAGGTAAATATTAATAAACTTTTAAGTAAAGTTACTCAACAATTATCCAATTATTTACGCATCGTCTGGACACCCTAGCAGCTAGCTGCACTTTCGACACAAAACAGGTAGTTTATCTACGTCCAAACGCCGCCACGTGTAAACAGGGTAGCAGGATAAACAAGCATGATCCAGTCCCCCTTAATACTTTAATCCTGGCTTAGGAAAGGCAAAAATACTAAGATATTTTACTCGTTTAAGCAACAAATTTGTTGACTAGGTAAATTATGTGACTTTGGCAATTTTTAGGTGTGAACAAGCGACACATTACAACACCTGTGCATGTGCCGCCGGCATGACTGGAAAAGTGTCATCGCTTCATTTATTTGAATTGAAATTTATGAAAATTTGGTCAAAAATTAAGTACCTATTTTTATTGCATGACCCGAATGGGAACCGCGCGCCGAGCGTTCTCCCCAAATATCGATGGTAATTCACCAGTCACCCTGTATATTTTTTTTTCATCTTCTCTTCAAATCTTAACTTTAAATTACTAAATATTTTTAAAAATTCCTACTTAATTCAATTACATCAAAAATAAAACCAAATAATACATACCTATTAAATATAATTAAATAATAGGGTGCGTTCGGCTAAAGCCGGACGATTTATTTTTCTATGAGTTACGAAGCTAGATTTTTTTTTTGACTGATGATTCGTAAAATTATGAAAAAAACAGAAATCAATTGTTATTTATCAATACATGTTCTTAGGTGTATTATTATTATTTCTTATTGCTTTACATGTAATAATTATTTTTTTATGCAAGCTCAGTTATGGAATGTAATAGAAAACGGAACAAAGAACGGACCTAAGCATGGTAGGTCCGGACTACCCAGTAAAATGATAAATATGTCTTGTATCTTTAGGTTCATTTTATAAATATATCGTATCTTAATCAGGCTATATAAACAAGTAAACAAAATTATAAAAATACACCATTAAAAAAAATAGCGCAAGTTAATCTTTTATTTTTTTATATATGATGGTAAAATGATCTTACCTCGCCTACGTAAATTTAAGTTTTTTGAGGTTCTCAACCTTTCGGATTCTGTCTAACAATAAATTATTTTTTAATTATATTAAATATATATTTTTTTTTTTTACTTTTTGATAGGATTGGTTTAAGAAGTAATATTTACTACGTTTCAGTTAAAATAAAATAAAAAACCTTCAATAGGAAATTTTCTTTAAACCTATAGGTAGGTTAACTCTGATAACTGGTAACCTAACTCTGAAAGGTTATAGCCGCCCATAATTTTAACAAAAAATGTTAATTCAATTAATTCTTCAGTTTGTATTTGCCTTGGGTAAACGTAATTAAGTATCCTTAAGTTGCTACATCTCAAAATATAATTTTATTTTGTAATTGTTAAAAAACGTTGAGAAGCAATTATTTGCCAGAAAAGATCGGCAATATTTATTTACGATCTTTTAAAAATTAGTGTAAAATCGGATCTCAGCATATAATTACCCAAAATAGATTTGAGTAAATAAAAAAAAAACATCAAATAGTCGTGAAATAAATACCAAGGGGATGTCCGAATCAATGCAAAAATACGCAAAATTTACTTTTTTTTTAGTTTAATTGCATGTCGCACACATACAAGTCAGAGCGTCAAAAGCAAATTTAAAAGCGGGGCGTAGTAAAATAGCCTTGCCTTCTATGTAGCCAACATTAAAGAATATCGCATATTTCGCAATATTTTCAGGTTGTACGATCTTACCCCGTATCTGAACTTAGCCGAACGCACCCTGTTACAATTGTTTAAAAAAAATTGTTATTTTTAGACATTTAAGCACAATTTATAAAGAAAGAATAAATGCACAGCTTTATGAATAAATGATGTTTGTTTTTATCTCTATTTAAAAAACAACTCTACAAATATTATGTAAGATAATCAAATACAAGATTATTAAGAACAATTACTCTTTTTTTACGACAATTTTATCATTTTTTCTCTTATATTTACGCGAATATTACTCATTTAATTAAAAGTCTAAATCGGATTTTATCGCGTTTATTTGTTTTAAAACGTTACAGTTTAACGATTTTTAATTGAATTAAATTATTTCCCGACGTTTCGGACCCTTTACAGCGTCCATGATCTCGGGGGACTGAGGTGGTGGGTGTCCGAATAATGAATCAATTGTTACATACCCCGCTTTTTATACAATTATAAATTATTACTTTTTACCGTTCCTATTCATGCAGAATGAGCTTATTGTGTCTGGAAGTCGTGCTGTGTTCTTATTTTCCTTGGGTTCAATTAATTTAAGTACTGGCTCCCAAGCTGGTGGTACGTTCCAACCATCCTCTCTATTGAAATTAGGATGTTTTTTGATTTCAATAGCCTCGCGAATCATGCAGGGGTCTACAAATTAGACTGTGAATGTGGTCTCTCATATATAGGGCAAACTAAGCGGAGTATAGAGACACGCGTCAAAGAACACATAGCTGACATGAAACACCAACGGTCGACAGTCTGCTGTGTATCAACATACTCAACAAGGTACCAACCACTATATCAGATTTGATAAGCCACAAATTCTCGCTAAAGAACACCGATTCCTACCAAGGATGATTCGCGAGGCTATTAAAATAAAAAAACACCCTAATTTCAATAGAGAGGATGGTTGGAACGTACCACCAGCTTGGGAGCCAGTACTAAAATTAATTGAACCCAAGGAAAATAAGAACACAGCACGACTTCCAGACACAATAAGCTCATTCTGCATGAATAGGAACGGTAAAAAGTAATAATTTATAATTGTATAAAAAGCGGGGTATGTAACAATTGATTCATTATTCGGACACCCACCACCTCAGTCCCCCGAGATCATGGACGCTGTAAAGGGTCCGAAACGTCGGGAAATAATTTAATTCAATTAAAAATCGTTAAACTGTAAAGTTTTAAAACAAATAAACGCGATAAAATCCGATTTAGACTTTTAATTAAATTTTATCATTTACCAAAAATCAGGAGTAGTACCTGGATGACCGAGCTTTGCTCGGTTAAATTATATTTAGATACATTACATACTGATGAAACATAAATAATAATATTTTCGATCCTACCGACATAATAGTAAATAATAGGAACTGGTTATTTAAATAAAAAATAAAAAGAGATCTTAATTCAAAAGAAAAAAAAGGAAAGAAAGATTGATCTGTAGAAACCTGGATTCGAACCCGGTTATTCTGATTTCGAATCCGCCCGATTCCTTTCCGAGCTTTTAGAAGCTTGTCAAAGACAGCGAAATTTACCTTCGTATTCTAATGGTATTTTTTAATTGCGTAAAAAAAGCGATAAAACGACATTTTCTAAAAATAAATCCTAGCTAGATCGATTTATCACCCCCGAAACCCCCTGCATACTAAATTTCATGAAAATCGTTGGAGCCGTTTCCGAGATTCCGATTATATATATGTATATATTCTTGTATATATATACAAGAATAATTGCTCGTTTAAAGATATAAGATATGACAGGTTGTGAATCATTATAAATTTACGGAAACTTCTTACATTACATAACATGTTTACTTCTTTACTTTCTTAATTAATAAATCAAACAAAAGTTGTCAATCTAAATTTATTTATTTACTTATTTTAAGATTTCTTGAAAGTCGTTCTCCTTATCCAATCACTGAACGAAACATGAACACAAACATCACTAGAAAATATTAACTAGGTACAGTTAACATAATATCTATCAAACCGCCAATAATTAGAATATAATAAGTCTAATTATTATTCTTTTTAAGATATGAAATTCTGTGCAATCATCATGTCACAACCTAAACATCCAAAAAACATAAAAAACATTTTTTTTGTTTCATCACAACAAAATTAAATTCCCGGGTACAATTGTCAATTATTTAAAAGTTATTTTCTTAGTATATTAATCAGGATTTTTATCTCCGATGCTAGCAAAATTAATTAATACTTTGTGTTTTAAATAAATTTTAATTCTACACAACTGTGTATACTACTGTCTTATATTGCAATTTACAATAAATAGGAATACTGGCTAAGTTTTTTTTTTAACACATTCCCATTATATATACATCTCATTACTCATAGCCTCCTTTTACACTAAATTAAATATTTAATAATTAATCCTAATCTCAAAAATACAAACTTATTATAGTGTCTTAAATTACTACCAGAATTCATCTTTATTTCAATTTAGCTTTTTTTAATTTTTTATTTATCTCAGATTTAGCTTTTTGAACCTGATAGCATACATAAAATAATTGGGTGACTTTATGTGAATAATGATTTTCAATTCATTACAAACAGTATTCCTAAAATTCATTACTTTAAAAAAATAAGTGTTTGGAAAGTCACTGCTAGTATATGACTTACGTGTATGAGTTATATACTTATAAAATGTTTTTTTTTTTTTTTGTAAGAGGTAATATGAATGATTTGATATTTAGAATTATAAAAGATGAAAGTAAATCCCACATCAAATCAACATTTATTTCCAGTACATGAGTACTAAATGAGATCAAAATATATGATAAAGAGAACAATAGCAATAATATTTTATCACTATGTTTCAAAATTAAATACTTTTTTCTTAATTACAAGAATATCTTATTAAACACAAAAAAAAAAAAATATACGGTGGGATTCTTAACATCACATCCAGTTTTAATAAATGTTTTAGATATAAAATGTTAATACACAAGTTTAAAGTTTTTAGAACTACGTAATATTTTTATAAAGTATGACATTATAATCCTAAAACATCATCTATATTATTATTTACAGTATATAAAAGTAATGTATTTTTATTCAGCTGCTAAAAATTGTGATAATATTAATAAAAACTTGTATTTATATAAGTAACTTAAAAACTAGTGCGTCACATACATATCATTTGTTGAAAAGTAAAATAGCTTTTATACATTTTAGCTGCTGTACAATAATAATAAATGTTTGTAATTGTGAAGAAAAGAAATGTCATACAAGACATAAAAATCTTGTAAATCAGTTATTAATAGGTGAATTAGAAGATAAGTCAATATGAAAATAAAAATTAATTCTCAAACAGCTATTAAAATCTATGGTAATTATTTTGTTTTCATCTTATTCTATAGTGTTTTTTTCATATTTTGTACTAATGCCCAGTCCTTTATTTTATATCAAATATAATTTTTAATCATCATCTAATTCAATAACAATTGGTTCTATATTATCTGTGGCTTTAGTGTATTCTTCTTTTAGCTGAGTTAATAATGTGCATTTTGGTATTTTAAGTTCTTCCGCTTCATCTACTAAAAGTTTTAATTTTTGTAGGCGACCGATATCTGGAGCAGTTGGCAATAGAATATTTTTTGTTTCAGTCATCCATTTGTCAAAGCTATTTACTCTAAAGTCAATTGTTTGTAACATTATATGCAGTTCATCCATATCATATCGGTAAAATAATGTTTTTTTACTTAATGAACATTGGCAAAATTCTTCAGAACTAGCATGTTGCAGACATGCCATATGTTTACAATCAGCACAAGATACAGAAGATAAAAAGCAAGTTGTCTTACATATTTCACATAGTCTCTCGTCATCACCAAGTAACTCAAAAGCAGTGCGGCGAACATTTTTTAACCCCTTTTTAGCAATAAAAGCTCTCAAGCGACCTTCTTCTTCTGTTGCATGGACTAGTTCTTTTTGTGTTTCTAAAGCAGTTTCTAAATCCAGACGATCACCTTCTAATGCCATTTTGCATATAAGTTCATCATGTGAAAACACACAAAACCGTTTTAAATTTTTATAATGTATTATGCAATCACGTCCAATTTTGAGCCAATCGGGAGGAGCAAAGTTAACAGCTTCGGCAAAATTATATCCCTGATTGAATCCAGCATGATATGCTCTAGGGAATGTTACAACAAATTCACCAGCATGTTGATCAGTTCTATATATTGGAACTCCAGCGGCCATTAGTATATTGGGATTCATTATTGTTACTAATTGATGTAGCAAATCAGGTTGAGATTTAAATAGGTCAGGTGCTGCTGCTTTCATTGCATTTTCTAAAAGTTCTGCTCCTTTGCCTGGAACTCCATACCAAGTTTTTGCTTCACCCCAGTGTAAATAATTTATTGAATAGCTCCAGTGGTCTTCATTATGCCAACAAAATGCAGAAAAACACATTCCAACATACATCCAGGGAACTGTCATGCCAGATATATCGGCATTAATAAACCTTAAAACAGAGCCATCTAATACTGGCAAGTTATTTAAATTCCATCCTGAGTCAACATATTCTTGATCTCCAGGATATAAATTAAGTGAAGATTTAGTGGGAAAACCGGAACCATGATCCATAGAATGCAGATCTGCTCCATATTCTACTGTAACATCCTCTTCTACTGAAGATATGATCCTCCAAAACTCTTTTTCTGCTACATTAGTTGGCACTAAATGCCCTGACATTCCAAAGTAGTCAGATTTGAATTTATCAGCCATTTCACCAAATTGTTGCAAAGTATACTCTCTCTCTGCTTGAGCAAATCCAAAAGCCTCTGCTGGTTTGTGAACTTCTTCAGCAATGCAGCAAGGACAACGCCAATCACCATCAGGAACTACACTGAGTGGAGGCTTGAGACAAAATGTGTGATAAGTGTCTGAACAGCCATTACATATTAGTAATAAGTCATCTCTATGATCTTTTTGACAAATAGCACATATATATATAGCCAATGGATCCATGTCATATCTAGGTCTCTTTCTAGATTTAGTTATATCAAACTCTTCATCATTTAGCCCAGGCATTTTAGGACCAGGACCATAACAAGCTAGTTTTCTTAACTCTCTATTACGTTTTATCTTTTCAAAATCAATTTTTACTTTTTCATTATCAACATAAAGTTGGATATCTGAACCAGTTTTTGCTTTTTTGATGCTTGTGTGGGGTTTTTCATCATAAGCATATTCATTTTTTATTTTGGTTATAGATTCTATTGATATTTCCTTAAAAATCTGTTTTCCATTTTCACACTCTTCTTTAGTTTCACTTTTCGTTTCAGCTTTTTTGACTGTTTTTAAAATATCTGCCTTGCTTTTTTCAAATATTTCATATGGGAGAAGAATCTTTTCATAATTACTTCTAAGAAAATTCATTGTTATTGTGCTCTGACTGTAACCCATTGTATTAGCGATCTTTCGCCATTTTTTTGGATTGTTACAATTTTCAAAGCCTCCTTCTTCATCGACCCAAAACTTTAAGCAATATAGGTCCAACGTTTTATTTTCAATCATGGGAATTTTTAAAGGCGATCCTTGTAATTCCCAAAATTTTAAAATTTTTTCAAGAAACAAAAGTTTAAGCCGAGTAATGGCTTCCAACTCATTCACTTTTTGAATCCGTGGAACGAATTTTAATTTATCTACGTCTAATGAAAACGGTGGCTGCCAACGGGCAGGTGGCTTTATTTTACAAATTCCTGTTAATTCTGCAACAGGACGTATTTTGGCGATATATCCAAGAGGATCCATAAATTCTTCCGGTGTAGGCTCAAATATGGGCGCCTCCGGTGGAGGAGTGAAAGTAAATTCTGCACTTTTTTGCATTGCATTTTTCTGGATATTTTTGCTATCCATGTTTATTAGAACTACATTAATAATAATATCAACTGTTGAATGTAGTTTATGATTGCAATATTCCACGATTTAAAAATCACTAATGCCTACGTGACCTCTCGCCATGTGTAAATGGCTCGTAATATTACAAAGATCGGGGAACTGTATATAATATTGTCGACTTCGTTGATTTACAAAAATGTGCCATTTTGTTACTTATGCACTGAACACATTTTTTAGTTTCATAATTTTAGCTTTTTACATAATTATTAAAACGCACAAAATGTCGTATCATAAAAACACTATACTATCAACCATCACAATATACTAGACGACGACATGCAACTAATCGTGATCAGTAAGCACGCAGTAATACTAATAGCGAACGACCTGCGACTGCCACACGCAAAACAAGTCACAACAGAAACAAATTTTTACATCACTGCGCGGTCTCAGAACTGCTGCTCACACAAATAGATAGATGTCGTTTTTACTTTATGCCATAATGCTATTCATCAGCCCTACACAATAGTCCAGCAATTTGATTGGTTGTTTTCATTCTGACACAAATTAAAATGCAATTATTATTATGTTGGTAATATAAATTATTAAGTTGGTAATAAGGTGGTTTAGGTAACAGGCGACTGATATTAGGTACAAATATATATAGGTATATATATTTAAATAAATACATATATACATTCTTAATATACAAATATTACACACAGACTCGAGGCGGGATAAAACCTACGACCCTGGAACGGAAGGCAGGATCACTGTCAATTGCGCCAAGGGGTCAGTATAATTGAAATATGTACAAATTTTAATATTTGTACATATTTCTATTATACTGAGTATTTTTGTATTATACTGACTATTAGGGATTTAATCATTTTTTTTATAAAATTTAATGAAAAACGAATGACACGACACGACGAAAAAGAAATATTATTTAGTTTTACTACAAGACTAGCAAACTTAAAATTGTAAACTTTGAATCACGTCAATTAAGCATAATCAACCATTTTAATTTTATTAAAAAAAGGAGGAGGTTGTACTTTCGTCTGTATCTTTTTTTCGGTATGTTTGCCAATCAAGGAATTTATAGTTATGATATAAATTCCTTGTTGCCAATATATTCGTCAGCTATAAGCCGATTAAAAAACAAATGTTTTTTTGTTTGAAAAGACTTACTCCACGGATTTACCTGTTCCATATTCACCAAATCAAGAAATTATAATGGAATCTTAAGAAAACTCATGAAATAAAACAATATACATGTATCAATTATATACATTAATTTATTGTGTTGTTTGAAGTCGGTATGGGGTATAATATCCCTATATTATATACTTTAAAAGTATAAACACACAATTTTTAATTTCAAATATGCGATTTATATACATAAATCACGCCTCTTTCCCGTAGGGGTAGGCAGAGACCACTTCTTTCCACTGGCTACGATCCTTACATACTTGTTTCGCTTCGTTCACTTTCATTATTCCTTTCATACATGCTCTTCGGTTTAGGGTACTCTTGACCTGACCTTTTTTCAAGACGTCCCTGATTTGATCTTTAAACGTCCGCCTAGTTCTACCCCTTCCAGTACTTTCATTCACACTCACCTTATACAATTTTTTTTGTCAACCGTTCTTCATTCATTCTCCCGACATAGCCAAACCATCTCAGCATACCTTTCCCAGTTTTTGTCACTACATCTTCTTTCAGACCACAACGTTTCCTTATCTCACTATTTCTTATCCTGTCACTCAGTTTAGCTAATTGCATTTATTCTGCTTTCATGTTTCTTCAGCCATACCCAACTTTCGCTTCCGTACATAAGTGTCGGCACCAACACCCCCTCATGAACAGCCAAACGAGCCTTGTAAGACTCGACGACCTTCCGACCTTCCGACTCCTCATAAAGGAGTGCAAAGCTCCATTCACCATGTTTCCTGCATCCACTCTTCTTTCAATATTACTCTCACACTTTCCATCTCTTGTAAACTTTGAACGCAGATAGACAAACTCATTCACCTGTTCAGTGTGTTCATCTCCAATCACGATATTGCAGTCTGTCACTGCCTCCTCTCTTTCAAAAACTATCACTTTCGTCTTCATTACATTCATTTTCATTCCCTTTCTAATAAACACAAGCAATACTTGGTCATCACTCATCAGCATAGAGAAAACATTTGACGAGTACCTTATTCGTTCTCAAACCCCTTTCACTCTCTTTTAAATCTGTCAAGCAATTGTCCATGAACATATTAAACAGCCACTGTGACGCTACACATCCCTGATCACACATTTATATACAGACACACACACACACACACACACACACACACACACATATATATATATATATATATAATCACGTTACGAGAGCGAGAGAGAATGATCGGTCTAAGCGTTTGGCTTGTGACGCATCTATCTCTCTTCCACTCCATCGGCAGATGCGTCCGAGTAAAAGAGAAAAAATATTTGAATCCCCGGTTGCAAATAAATGTCAATTTACCGAAAAAATTGTAATTTTAAATTAACTTCTTCTTTTTATTATACAAAATAATTATAAAAGTATGCAATTTTTATCAGTGCTTTCTTATGACGTTGGGTACGTTCGCGCGCCCTCTTCTAATTGATAATTCATCACTTTTATAGGATTTTTTAATCTATGCATTCCACAGACCACATGCGCGGAAACGGAAATGGGGCATGCGCAATAGTTTTTTATTTATCAGTTTTTAATTAAAATAATAAGTAGTGAATAAATGTAAGAAGATCATTTTGTTTATCTTTTATGAACAATAGCAAACAATTATTTACTAAAGTTCGACAGTTAAATTCAGTTTTTGATTAAAGAAGTATCATTTCCGCGCATGTAGTCTGTGGAATGCATAGATTAAAAAATCCTATAAAAGTGATGAATTATCAATTAGAAGAGGGCCCGCGAACGTACCCGTTATCACGTAAAATGATCGTCCGTAAACCGAATTTACAGACAACTTGCAGACAACTAATTTTAGTCAACGAGACAGAGACAGACAGAATTAAAATTATACTTAATTCGAACAATAATTTCTAAGCTGGCTACTAAGATAATAATATTTAAATGACTGAGTAAAATGTTGACTTAAATGTAATAGTTACTAGGCCGTGATTCTTATACTTATTATTTATTAATATAATTTTATCTTAAGATTTATTAACCATATATAAAAATAATTCGTTTTCTATAAAATAAAATTCTTATCTTGTATCTTTATCTTATCTATTCACTTTTCAATAATTTAATGTGATTGATATTTCAATTTTCAATTAAATTTTGACTAATATTTTATAATTTTCATTTATATCTGAGTCTTCTATATATTTATTTATTTATTTATTTTTATTCAACGTATTCCACAGAAAAATTTCATGAAAAAATTATGCATTTTACTATGTATTATGTGGTCTGTGGAATGCATAGATAAAAAAGTGATGATATCAATTAAAAGAGGGCTCGCGAACGTACCCAGTGTACTGGCAGTCTATAACGGAACGAATTTTTAGTACTGAGAGCACTGGGGCAGTGCTCTCAGTGGCCGTGTTCCGATATATACTGGAGCACTGCCCCAGTGCTCTCAGTACTGAAAATTCGTTCCGTTATGGACTGCCAGTACGCTGCCGCAGTATATGACGTCATATATGACGTCATCAATCGCCGCCATTTTTGCACTGAGAGCACTGGAGCTTTCGAGGTAAGGTGCTCTCTATAACGTAGTGATTATGGCCGTGTTCCGAAATATACTGAGAGCACTGCCCCAGTGCTCTCAGTACTGAAAATTCGTTCCGTTATAGACTGCCAGTACACTGCCGCAGAATATGACGTCATGAATCGCCGCCATGTTTGTACTGAGAGCACTGACGCTTTCGAGGTAAGGTGCTCTCAGTACTGCTCAGTACTGTGATCACGTGATCAAAAATATGACAGCGCGAATGATTGTTATTATTATTAATTAATATTGTTATTCAAAAATGTCCAAAATATTCAAATAATAATTTTTCTTCTTGAATAGAAAACGTGTACATGATAAATATTTTCATTTGAAAAAAAAGTCGTAAAATGAGGATGATAACAGTAGTCCAGTATACTGGACTTCGTTCCGTTATAAGCAGTAACCAGTATAGCGCAGTATAGCAAACTAAAAAGGAACGGCTTCGCAGTATACTGAAATGACGTCACTCCCTGCACTTTGCAGTGGTCCAGTATATATCGGAACACGGCCAGTATATATCGGAACACGGCCAGTATATATCGGAACACGGCCGTCATTAGCTAATCTGTGGTTAATTGTCAAATGTATAGGTACCCAGTGTTACCAGATACACGGTAATTACCGTAGATGCAAGGTAATTTTGAGCAAAACACGGTCTACGGTAATGAGCTACTACCGTGTTCTTTTCTACGGTATTTTTAAATATTAATTACCGTGTAAATAATATTCAAGGTCATACTCAAAAACATATGTTTTTATGAGCAGTACTTAATTAGCAACACTGCCTGTCGCTGTTGGGGAAATCCCTAACGATTTCAATACTTGGCAGATAATATAATCCGGCAAAATTAAAAATATTTTTTGATAGTGTTTTTTTTTTCACGAGTATAGTTTATGTTAAAATTAGTCATTGCATAACTTGAAAAAGTTTGTTGCAGTATAACTGGTGGGTGTTTGAAATATTGTAATAATTTATGAAATCGTACGGTTATGATACTGATGTTACTAGATCGATATTCTCCAAAATAGCGAGAACTAGACCAAAACGTAAGCATTGATATCAAAACTTCGGGGAGTGAGGAACAAGGGTTTTTTTTTTTTTTTTTTTTTTTCTTTATTTATTTATAGAGGGTTTTGTCGCAAGCGACCATGCCACCCTCATAGTTCCTTGACAACATAATTTCTTAACCTCTACGACTTAGTGCTAACTTAACTAATTTATATAAGCTTTTGGCTTCCTCTGACAGTGGGAAAGCCAAAATGCTGTTACATTTACCTACATCATGAAGATCAAAATTATATTCCTCTAGGAATGTCAGCCTCTCAGCCTCAATCCGGACACACTCCATAATGATGTGATACACGTCTTCTGGGACATCACATTCAGAGCAGTTTGGTGAATTATTTTTACCCAATAAAAAAGCGAAACTGTTAAGTGGAATGTGTCCGGATCGTAAACGCAGAGCAATCACAATATTGGACCTTGAGATAGACACACCATCAAACCACGACAGTCGAGACAGAGAGGGTTGGATGGTTTTGTACCATATGCCCTTTGTAAGTGATCTCACGTCGAAATGTTCCTTCCACATTTCTCTACACTTTTCTTTAACTATATACAAGTGGTCGCTGTACAAGGGTAAACACGAAAACGGTATCCCATCCGTGAGAGCCTCTCTGGCGAGGCGGTCGGCCACTTCGTTCTCTGGTATGCCAACATGGGATGGTACCCATTGAATTTTCATAGAAATGTTTTTGTTCGACAGCTTACTAAGTGAACCGAGAATACTGTAGGCTAACGGGGAGCCTCGAAAATTCGAGGTGCAACGAGCCAGGTGATAAATAGCACTTTTGGAGTCTGTTATAATAACGTATTTGCCCGCCGAGATGGAATCTACGTATGAGATAGCCTCTGCTATAGCTACCAACTCTGTGTACATAATAGAGATGTTACTGTCAATTTTTAGTTTCACGGAGCTCCGTGGCTCCTGCCCGTCTGAGGGTCGTACATTGCTGCACCACAACCTCTATAATTAATATCCTTCGACCCGTCAGTATATAGTTTATAAAAATTCGAATATCTTGTTTTAATAAATTCCAAACAAACTTCGTTTAATTGCTGCGGCGCGTATAAATGTTTTGGTCCAACAACATTTGGGATATCTAACTCTATTATAGATGTAATATCCACACTGCTGACCCACGTGTCTAGCGAGTACATTTCTAGCTGATCACTAGTGTGCATGTGTATAGTATGTAAGTGTTTGTGAGCCTTAACTAATAGAGGTTCGGTTTTGTGTCTCCAGTAAGGATTTTGGCATAGATTATTTAAATCGCTTATAATATCTATAATTCCGTTATCAGAGAAAGATTTACTTTTAAGCCAATATTTGCCAGCCAGAAAGTGCCTACGAATATGTAGGGGTTGGAGATTTAATTCTGATTCCATCACGTGGATAGCGGTACTTCTAACGAATCCTCCAATGACACGCATGCATTGGTTTTGTATCCGATCCAGCTTGCCCAAATTTGTCTTGCAACTATTACCATACAAACAGCTAGCATAATCAAGTCTACTTCTCACTGTAGCTATATAAATACGTCTTAGGTGTGTTGGGTGAACGCCCCACCCCGACCCGGATAACACCTTAAACATATTCAATATATTATTACAATTGTTCTTTAGCTCGTTGATATGCTTGCCCCAGCGCAAAGAACGATCTAACCAAAGACCTAAATATTTTATATTATCTACAACCTCTAAGTTCCTATCGCCTATTGATATATCTATTACTTCCCTTTTGTAACCTCTTCTAAATATACAAATTTTACTTTTAGATGGCGAAATTTCAAGTCCAATATTTGATAAAAGATTAGTTAGCATAGTCAACGCCGCTTGCAGCTGGCTTTTGCCTTCATCTAAGAAGTCGCTTATTGTATAAAGAACAAAATCATCTGCGAATTGCGAGATATGAATATTGTTGATACTTTTGCAAATGTTAGCGGTAATGATGTTAAAGAGTATGGGTGACAAAGGATCGCCTTGAGCTAAGCCTGAACATGTCCTCCTACACATAAATTGCTTACTATCAATCTGTATTTTCAGGTATCTTTCTTTTAAAAAATTCCATAAATATCTACATAAAAACGAACTGATGCCAAGACGATGCATTGAATCAATTAGGCTATTTAAATCCACGTTATTATACGCATTATTAATGTCGATGAAAGAAGCTATACATATTTTGTTTCTTGAAAATCCAACTTGTATTCTGGATACTAAAGACGTTAAGTTATCTAAAGTAGATCTACATCGTCTAAATCCAGTCATTTTAGTTGAAAAAAGGTTTTGTGATTCCATGTACCACTCCAATCTTTTTAATAAAATGCAATGGAACACCTTGCAAAGGCAGGAGATCATTGAAATAGGGCGCAGAGACCCAGCAGTTTCAGGCTGGCGGTTCGGCTTGGGTATCGGTATAATTGTAATATCGCGCCATTGCTTCGGAACAAAACTCAAAGTATAAAATAAATTATATAATTTTAACAAAATAGACTTACCATTTTCAGGCAAATGAATCAACATAGAATAAGATATGAGGTCACACCCAGGTGACGTATCTTTGTGCTGCATACTTCTGTCTAGTTCCTGACGAATGATAGGAAGATCAATGCTTGACCCATTTACCGAGGGATAGGCTGGTTCATTGGGAAGTGCATAGTCTGGTGTTAAGCTATTAAGGAGTTCGGCGGCTTTTTCTTTATTAATCTGTGACTGTGAATATTTGTAACCCTTGAGCCATTTCATTTTCCGCCACATCTCGGTTTGTGTAGTAGTGTTATTGAGTGATGAGCAGAAATCGTGAAACCCTTTATTGCGAGCCTGACGTAGTAATTTTTGATGTTCTTTAATTTTAGATTTTAATTTATGTAAGTTATCAGGAGTGGGGTTGCGGCGGAATGTGGACAACGCTAAGCGACGTTCAGCTACACTTTTAGATAAGGACGGCTGCCAGTATGGTTTTGGTGTAAATTTTTTACTTGGGTTACAGTTAATTTTAATAAGAGGAATGAAACGATCCGCCGCCTCATTTATGCAATTAATAAAACTATCATATGCTCTTTGAGGGTTATTAGGACAATATATATAACTATTAAATAGCTCTTCCAATAAAATAGTAAAAGATCCCCATTCTGCTTTTTTGAAGTTGCGCCGTCGCATAACGTTGTTCGCAATGTTATTAGAATACGTAGTAATTTTGATAATAAGATGATCACTACCTAAAGTTTCGTTCGTTGTCATCCAGTTAAACCTTATCGCAATATCGGATGAGACAAATGTCACATCGGGTGATGACTGTTGTAGTGTATTATTAACTAATCTAATACGCGTCGGACTGTTGTTAATATTTAAAGTTACATATCTACTTTCCAGCAATGCATCATATATTTGTGTACCGCGTGTGTCGGTTTTATAAGACCAATTGTTGTGGTGTCCATTGAGATCACCTAAAATAATTGACTTTCTGTCTACCACATTGAAAAGGTGTTCCCAATCAGATTGGTTAGTGTTTACTGACGGTGCGCAGTAAACCGACAGTACATAATGAATGTGAGAACAATTAAATATTTTAACTATAATAACCCCAATACCTGAATTTACAGATTGATAAGTATGCAAGCAACTCACCACCGAAGTATGCACCGCTATCGCAACCCCGCCGTATGAATCTGGTCTGTCTCTGCGATATATATTATAGCCGTTTATGCGCAAATTAGTATCTGGCGTTAGCCACGTTTCACTAAGGCCAGCAATGTGGATTTTTTCTTTGTATAATATCTGCTCTAATGACAACAACTTAGGACGTAAACTTTGCGCATTCCATTGCATTATATTTAACCTAGTACAACAATTAGAGGCACTATCCATCACGAGTTAAAGAAGTTCAATATTGACTGTAATATCGGCCACTCCGAGATATTCTCAACAGCAATTAATATAAGCCATTCTAGGCAGCACTTACTCATACTGATCACTTTCGTTTGCATTGACACTCCTCTTAAAAATAAAATTTCTTGCAGTCGACTGAGTAACTCATTAAAAGTAACGTCTCTTTTCTTCTTCTCTTCCTGCTGCTCCTCCTCCGCCCAGGTACTGCTTGCCGCTGGTAATCTGCTTCTTTTTCTTTTTTATACTTTTTATTAGAGTGCGAGATGTTCTTCTTCGCGTTTATTTCTGCTTGAACAATTGTCTGTTTCACAACGTCAGAATATGATTGTTCCAGATACGGTGTGGTAGTTGCAGGTTCCGGAGTACTTGACACCTCTTTATTTCTTTGTTTTAAGTTCGCACGCGATTCTTTTGCTTCAGTACAACTAGATGGAACGTACATTGTTAGAGCTCGACGATAGGTGCAGTTAAATTCCGCCATAAGCTCTCGAAGTTTCCTCTCTTTGACATACGCTGGACAGGAGCGTAACAGTGAAAAGTGTTGACCCTCGCAGTTGGCACACTTAAATACAGTCGTGTTACAGTTTTCATGTGGTCCACTACATTTGGGGCAAACAACTTTTAATGAGCTGCATTTGGACGTGACATGCCCCAATTTCCAACAGCGAGTGCATTGGGATACCGGAAAGACATATGGGTCTACGCGTATGCAGAGGCTGTCTACCGTTACATGTGAGGGACGAAAAGACCCCCTAAAACATAAACGTACCGATTCGCTTGGCTTCCAAATATTACCTTCAGAGCTATGCTCACGACGTTTAAGTCTGCACACGGAAATAAGAGTCGCAGGCTCGGGGCATAATATTTTATTTAAGATATCTTCATCCTTCAAATCAATATCCACGTCTTTAATAACACCGTAGCATAAGCTGACTTCCATGGCCCTTTGAATTCTCCAACCTCGATCAGTAAATTCTTTGCATTCTTCAATTTTTTCAGCCCAGCTATTATTCGTTTCTAGGCGTATTTTATAAGGATTTACATATTTAACTTTTTTTATTTCTCCGATACCCGCATTTTGTAGTATCTTAGCCAAAGCGAATTGTTTGGGCATTTTCTCATTTGATGACAGATATATCTCAACTGTGTCTTCTTCTGTTCGTGCTTTATACTTCTTCTCCTGCACCAATTGAGGAACAAGGGTTAGAGTCCCTCATCCACCATTGAAAAAGTGAGGATCTTCCGACCAGACGGGTGTTGAGTCTGGTGGGTTACTCCCTCCTACGGTTGTTGTCTTGGTCTTGTATATGTATGTATATATATTCAATCACTCGGATAACTTTGATAGTGCGATGTAGGATACAATACTAAAAAAAAAGAAATAGACTGATAACGAAGAACATAAAGGGAAATATTTTGGCTCAACAATCCATTAGCCTAAATGGAAACGTGTGCGTTGATTTTATACCATCAAAAGATATGGTTACTAAAATATCTTCGTCAATTTATGACCAAGAACTAGAACTTTTGGAAGAATATTTTTAACTAAAGAAATTTTTAATAAATTAATTTGAAAAAAGTGTTCCTTTTTATCGACACCGTAATATA
The DNA here is from genome assembly GCA_036937285.1 of Euphydryas editha. NCBI lineage: Eukaryota > Metazoa > Arthropoda > Insecta > Lepidoptera > Nymphalidae > Euphydryas > Euphydryas editha. Next base: position 10,433,626 of record JAUPFZ010000011.1, read on the forward strand.
CACTGTAATTTTAAAATAAATTTAAGGTAATTTTACTTAGAACACAGTAATTTCAGCCCGCTGCCAAGGTAATTTAAAATTTTCATCTGGTAACACTGATAGGTACCTGACATATAATATATAATCTACATTGTTCTTTCTAACCTATGTGTAAAATTTAAAATTAATTATAAATATAATATAAACATTGTAATAAAAGATATTAATTAATTATTTTTTTTTTTTGTAAATATGAATACATTTCGATGTTGCTTGCGAATAAATTATTTAAGCCAATATCAACAAATACGGTTGGGCCATAGAATGAGAGGAAAACCTCCAATATATTGCAGAACAATCAAAGAGAGATTAGATGAGCTGAATTTCAAAGACGAACTGTACACAACGAGAATTGATATAGGATTCCCGTTGACAAAGTAAGTCTGGTGATTCACATGCAGTATTTTCTGTTTTATGGTAAACTTTAAATTTATAAAATATTTAACAATTTTTTTTTATATCCTAAATGAAAACGTAATATAATATTTTATAGAAAACCATCATCCAAAGCTCGTGAAGAGCGTATGGAAAATTTAAAATCTGTGAAAAATAATAAAGAATTGGAAGAGTTAGCACGGAAATGTATGTTGGAAATTGATATGGAACAATCTAAGAAAGACTGGCTTCAGTCATTGGGGCCTGTTCATAAAAAGCAGATAGCTGATCATTATGGTATATTTGAACATCTTTATGGTGAAGGTTTTTTTATACCTCATTTGAATTTGGAAGTTTATTATGACATAAATGATGATACATGCTTACCTGTATATTATGGTAACATAATTAAACCGGCAGAGGCACTTAACAGTCCCATTGTTTCTTATGAATCTGATGGCAATACTTTGTGGACACTCGCTTTGAGTAATCTTGATGGACATCTGACAGAAAATGATAAGGAGTATGTACATTGGCTTATAGCCAATATTCCTGGTAATTCAATTGAAAAGGGTGATATCATTGCCGATTATTTGCAACCATTTCCATTAAAAGGGACAGGATATCACAGATATGTGTTTGTATTATATAAGCAGAATGGAAGGATTTCATATGATTTACCTAAAAGTAAGTTTTAAATTTTGATTCATTATATAATTCATTAATTTTTAAAATTTATTGTGTAACTGTACAAAATATATTAAGTAAAAGGTACACTTAAAGCTATACAGTCTTATCTACCAGCCAACCTCAAGACATGCAAGAAAAAGTGCTAGATAGATGTGTAAAATAATAATAAAATCAATAAATAAATAGATCTATAAGTCATTATACATATAATAGTTTTTCTAATAATAAATAACAAATTATTTTCAGTAACATCATCATCAACTCTTGAAGAAAGAACGTTTAGCACTAGAGATTGGTATCAGAAATATCAAGATAATATTACGCCAACGGGACTTGCTTTTTATCAAAGTGATTGGGATACTACTGTGAAAGAATTCTTTCATAAAACTTTAAATCAAAAAGAACCAAGTAAATATTTTGTGTTCTTTTTTTTTGTTTTTTTTTTTTTTTTTAGATACTTTTGAATTGAATCAGCCTATAAATGTTTCAATGATGGGTAAAGGCCTCTTCTCCATTCAGAAGATACTTTTTATTCAGAATTATTGTCATACTCAAACTGGCCTAGGCTATTCTTAAAAATCATTTAGATATAGCTTTAATTTCTCTATCTCAAAAAAAAAAAACAGACGACAAAATGAAAAAAAAAACATCTTTCCAATAGATACTTGGATATGATGGACTAAAAAAATATTACTCTTACTGATATTTAACTAATCGAAATTGTATGATTGATGTGAAATACTTTACTACTATAACAAATAAATGTTTGTACATAATAATTAAATAACAAATGTGTATTCATTTCAGTTTACGAATATGACTTCCCAGCACCATATATAAGACCTCAAGAGTTGTATCCACGAAGGAAACCATTCAACTTATACATGGATAAATACAGAGATCCAAAGCAAATCAACAAAGAATATTTATTACGTAAACTGGAAAACGAAGATCCGTTCAAGACTCCTCCACCTCCACTAAGGTTCCCTAATGCTCAACCATTTCCAAAAAGCATGCCATCGTGGTTGAAACTGCATGAGAAAAAGATAAGACTAGGATGGGGAAGAGTCAATGATGTTTAGATTATTATTTTAGAAATAAATTAGATTCTTGTCAATGTATATTTATTTTATTTCATCATATTTCAGTGAGTGTTATTTTCTCGGTAAAGTCAGAGTTATGTGGTTGCATGGTGTAAAAATAATTTCAGTTTAGTTTATTTACTTCTGCTGCCTCTGAGCTCGTAGTTTTATCAGTGTAACTTCAATTTTTAATTTCGGTATAAAAATGTTAATCTAGTTCTCCAGATATCGAATAGTGCTTATAGTTTTGTAGCAATCAGTTCAATAGTTTTAGCACTAAAGGGTAACAAACATCCATCCATCCATGAAAGTTATATTTCCAGCAATAATTAAATATTTATTGGTACTATACAAAATCGCATAATTTATAAGCTTGAATTTTAGTATAAACAAGCTGTAGCCAGTGTGTCTTCTTTACTTTTTTTTAACTCAATTTTTTTTTTTATTTAAGTAGCCTAACTTTTTGTAATAATATCTTTTCTAATAAGTCAGCGAAGACCGCGTCAAATTCAGTCCAGCTGTTTCATAGATTAGCCAGAACAAAGTTATACATAGAAAGGAAAACTTAAAAATTAGTTTTGTGATAGTATCTATAGGTTTATTTTCATTACAACGCCAGTAATGGCAAAATATAGAATACCTTTACCTTAGGAATAGTTTTTTGTAAGTATTGAAAACATTATCGATAATTGCCTTTTTAGTGTTCCATGAACTCCCATACCATAGTCCTAAAACATAGTTGTCTGTCCATCGGTGGACTTTTAATAAAATAGAATTAAAATTTAAAAGATGTTTAATTTTAAAGTCCAAAAACGGATTTTATCGATACGAAACGCGATAAAATCCGTTTTTAGACTTTTAATTAAATGAGTAAAATTCGCGTAAATATAAGAGAACAGTATGTTAACCAGTACGGACTGGAAACAGCAAATTTAAAGGATATCTCCATGAATGAAAACATATTTATTGAATATTATTGTTTTTTCGCCGATATCATGACATAAGTTTTCATTTCCATGAAAGCCCCTTGTATTATTGTCCTAATTCTAAAAATTTTATTCGCCTATTGAGGAAGAGTAATTACACTGAGAATTAAATTGAAAACGGAATAATGCAGCTTTCATAAGGTTTGGCCTGCTTTTATGAACATAAACCTACATAAGTTCCTTACAAAAAATATTGCTTATTATATAAAATTACCTACAAATTAATTGAGGTTTTGGCTGTGTATGTGTGGAATTAGGTATCTATATGAATATATCTTTTTTTAGTTTTGCTTTTAGACAGTCTCGAGATAAAATATGGATCAATGATAAGACCTTCAGGATAACCTGTGATACAACTACGGTAAAGAATGCTTCTTTACCGTAGTATGTCTACTAGTTAATATTCGATGCGGAAATAAACATAAGCAGATAAATAAATATATTTTCCTACTTAATTAATAATAGCAATGTGTTTTTTAAAATAAAAATATCTTTAGTATCTAATATCTAAAAAATATCTTATCATTATCCAGAGCAGAAACGTAGTTTTAGATATTTATTTATTTAATTTTTAGACATACAATAAAACAACAATATTATTTTTAGGTGTTTTTATTACTAGCAAAATAAAGTTCATATTACTATGTTCATAGGTTTCGATGCCTAAATAAAAAAAGCCACTCCTAAGCAAAATAAAAAAAAAATAAAAAAAAAATTAGTGATGTCCAATTACAAATATGTAACATGGCATTTTTTTTTTAACTTTAAATCTAATTATTTAAAAAAAAAAAAATCATCATGTAATGATATATATATCTTACATATTATTAATAAATGTATCAAATCATTACATTCGAAATATTATTAATGTACAATTAAATGCATATTCCATTTTAAAACTATAATTTAGTAGTATGGATGTAATAAAACTGGTTAAGACCAGTATATCGATGGGATAGACCAAGTAACTTAAAAACAAGTGAAAAAATTTAAAGTTGTTTTGATTATAAAATCAATACATCCTTCTTACTACAATAGAAGAACGTGTTTAATTGTTTTAATATGAATTTATGTTATAAAAAATTTCGATTATAATGATTATATATAGTAAAATAATATTTTGTTATTGAAAATAAACATATGTTTCTAATCCAAACCAACATCGTCGTCGGCATTCTTCGCGCCAGCCGGAGGAGCACCTCCAAAACCTGCAAGAGAGAAGTAATCAATATCAGACTTCTATTATTGTTCTTGTTATTAAAAAAAAAAAATTGTTTGTAAGTATACGTATTTAATACACTTCAAAATTATATAAATATTTAGGTACATTGTCTTCAAAAGTAAGACAATATCGTAAGTAAGCGATGCGACAAGACAAAACGCTTGTAAATATTCCCAGGTTAAATGAATTTACGCAACAAAAGAAAATAATGACTAATGCAAAGCATTACATACTACAGTACAACCTTGATATAACGAGCCTCAATATAACGAATTCCTCGATTAAACGAATTTTTCGAAATCCCCTAGAACTGCCCGTAAGAGATAATACAAAAAATACCTCTACATTACGAATCACTTTTATCAAAAACCTCTTTATAACGATTTTTCAATCATTGCAGAATATAGGTAGAAGGTATTTTTACCTCTATTTAACGAATTTTTTCAACTTAAAACCTTGATATAACGTATCCTTTTAATTATTTCCACTTAATTCCAAGTTCTTACCTCGTTAAAACGAATCGCAGTCCAGTCTAACCTCTATATAACAAACCTTATTATAGCGAATTACTTGGTATAACGAATATTTCCTAATTCCCTTCAGTTTCGTTATATCGAGGTTGCACTGTATTTCTCTTTTTTCACTCACGTATCAAGCAAGAACAATGGTATATAGAGAGATTATAAAATACAAATAGTAGTCGTCAATTTCATCGCGAAAGAAATCTAGTAGGTTATTAATTAAGGTGCGATTTATAAAAGTTAAATAATGTAATTCAACAAAAACTTTTCATTTAAAAATACCTGCAAATGCACCTGGTGCAGGGCCACTTCCCATACCAAATTTACTTTTCAACAACTCCAATGCAGCAAGCACTTTAGGATTGTTCTGATATTTTATAAAGTTAGCAGGATTTGATGATACATCATAGAAAGCAGCGGATGTTTCTGGATCCTAAAACATTGAATAAAAACATATTTCATTAATCTATTTTAATATAATATCAATACAATAATATTATATATATGATGTCAATACAAATTCAAAACGATTAACAAACACAATATTATTCATCACATACTCGGATCTTGTCGAAACCTGAATTTTCAGGATAAATTTTAAGACATGTAACAGACATTCTGACACACATGGCACTATCTGCAGTATAACAACATTGTGAATTAGGCTCCAATTCATGTCCTTAGAATAAGAGGTTTGGAAGAGTATTTTGAAGTTTTTGATAGTCCCCAGTAATCAAAATTTATTTTATATACAATACGACATATTCTTTGCTTTAAGGAATATCTTTACTTTATAATAAATTAATAAAACTAAATGACTACCAATTTTTAAAAATTTTTTATTGAGTTAAAATGAAATATGATTTAATTTACAAAATATATATTTTAACTACTTTAAAGGTATATGCTCATCAAAAATATTAGTAATATCTCGTTATAAATATTACATCAAATAGTAATATTACGATTACTTTACTGAAACTTTGGTAACACATTGCTCAAGAAGCAAAAATTATCTTGACCAGAATTAATTAGTATTAGAGGTTAATTCAATTTATACTAATAGTATAAAAATGAAACAACTATTATTTTATATTTTAATGTAATTAATAAACTGTGCAATTATATAAAGAAATATTAAAATTAATTAATAAATTTGAATATTTCTTTTACTAATGAGAATATTACATTATTAAGCATCAAATCACGTATTATGCTATAACACGTACGAATTAACTTGAGACTCCGCTGGAATGCGACCCCCTTCCCGAGTCACCGCGCCACGTCCCGCTCTCGCCTTGCGTGCTCAGTACAGTACCGATAGCAGCTTTGTTACGGATACGCGCTTCCGACTCTCGTTCGATATTTTATAAAACTGTTTGTTTTGTTTGAACTTTTGTTAGTTATTTTGTTATATTATTTTATCTGTTATTGTTAATTGCGTTGTTTATTTGTTATTTTTGTAAAATATGTGAGCAGAGACCGAAAGTGATGACGATGCAATGGACGGGATGGAAACTATTATTTACAGTGATAATGAGTAATAGATATTCAAAATGAAATTAAAAAATGCGTTTTAATTGTTTTTTGTTTTTATGAGGTACCTTTTTCGATTTTTTTAATATTACAAAAATATGATGTCATTACCTATTGTTACCTAAAGTAAACAAAACTGCTACTTAGTTTGAATTACATTGAATTATTTTATTTATTTGAAAAGGCAATAGTATATATCAATTAGTATAGTTAATCAATTATTATAGTTTATCGCAAAACTCAAAAAAAAAAAAAAAATTCAATAAAAACTACGACGCATTGTTTTGCATACCCTACATTGAATATGGCATCATCGGCCCAGGTCTCAAGTTAATTCGTACGAGTTATACGACTTATGGTAACTTTTTTTTTTTAAAAACCTAAACCATCTGATGTTAAATGGTGCCGACCATGGACATCTGCAATATTAGAGGCCTTGCGGGTGTATTGCCGGCCTTATGGAAAAGGTGTGCACACTCGACGGTTGAAAAGTCCAAATTATAGGGCTTAGGGAAGGAGGAAAATCATTCCACAGTTACATGTACGTGAAAAAATGAGCGTGAGGCACACACATTGGATGCAAACCAGGCATTCAAGTAGTGTGGTTGATAACAAGTCTTACAGTGAATGGTGCGATGATAAAAATATGACAGTGGCAGCATGTCAAGAGTTTTTCAGATTGTAGTTTGTTCAGAAAGTAGTCTCTTCTTACACTTAAAAGTTCTAAACAGTCTGTGAGTTTAGGATCGTCGAAAATGCAAACTGACAGGTATCAGATGGAGACAACGGATTGGAGTTGGTATTGGGGGTGCACCGGCCCAAAGGTGCGAACAATGCTTCAAATAAGGACAGAAGCCGATGTACTAATGGTGAAGTATGGTCCTACCCGACACAGAACCCCGTGCATTTTAGTGGCCAGTTTGTCTTTATTCTCCAAGTGACTCCAGAATTGGACCTCGTTATGTCGACCCCAAGGATCTAATTAGCGGTAAACGCGCAAACTGGTCTTTTAGGTTACATTGGACAAAGTTACATTCGGCTCATTCCATAGTCTCGATTTCAGACACAAGTTACAACTTCTACATCTTCTCTCTTCTACTCCCACCCAAGAGATATTAGCCCAGCCAGTATAAAGGCAAAGGGAACAGTTGCCGAACATGGCTTCATGACGGGCATCTCAACTCGTATGTGAAACTAAAAAGGATTTCCAGTGATGAATAGTTTCTTACCTTCAAAGCTGCAAAAATTTCAGGATCGGACAAGAGTTTGTAGAAATCAGCAGAATCGAAGGATCCCATGCCTGGTGGCCCTCCTGGACGGAAACCAGCTTGAGACTGAGATTGAGACTGCGCCTGGTCTTGCGCAGCTTTAGCGCGAGCCTCTTGAGCTTTGCGAGCTCTACGAAGCTTCTCGCGGTGCTAAAAATATTAATAAATATAATGCATTTATGCATTATGTAAAATATTTATAATATTGTAATTTTTGTAATTTTTAATATGGGCAATTGCACGTCCCTACCTATATTATAAATGTGAAATGTAAGTTTGTTTGTTACGCTTTCACGCCAAAACTACTAAACCGATCATCTTGAAACTTTGTACACATATTCTTTTGAGAAGTAACATAGGATACTTTCTACTTTAAAAAAATATTTTTTACGAAACGCGGGCGAAGCCGCGGGCTGATGCTAGTATTTAATAATGAAATATCATATTATCACACTTAAAAAATTATAAGTTTTCTAATGCATAAATATTTTCTTACAATAATTTAATAGACCCCCGGATTGATGTGATCGAGCAAAAAGATATACTCTTCCACTATATGATGTTAGTAAAATATTTTAGTGAGATTTATTTTTAATGTAATTTACAAAAATATATATAATGTATTCCCATTATTAATATTAAATATTAACATACAATGGATAAAACGATAAGATTTTTGTTAAAAAGAATAAGTGACCTTGTATGCTTTTTATGGTAAAGAAAATAACTAATTAGCTTCTTTTACGAGACTTACCTCTTTTTCTTCTTTCTTACGTTGAATACTTAGTTTGTGTTGACGTAGCTTTTCAGCATTAGGTTTTACTAAACTAAACCATTCATTGGCTTGATCATCATAGTCAATTTTAAGTGACTCACAAAGATCGTGCGATGCTTCTTCGAACTTGCCCAAAAGACTGAAGAAAATTGAAATTTTATATAACTTAGTTCATAAACTTTTTCAAAAAATTATTTCAAACATTGCAAAGCTACATCTTACAAAACTTAATTAAAAATATAAGTTTTACTACATAATAATGACTAGGTGTTTCAAAATTACAAAATATATACCTATAGGCACGTCCCCTGAATTTATATGCAGCTGCACTATCACAATTGAGTTCCAAAGCCCTTGTACAGTCCTTGATGCAGGCATGTAATTTATTCTGTTTAAGGAATACCTAAAAATATTTAAAGCGTAATTACTTATTTGCATTAATGATTCACAATTACAAAGCGTCATAATTAACACATGTTCACATATAACCTTGAAATTAAGTATGTTTATTGTTTACACTTCAATAACTTTAAATGACCATTGTATTTTGTATTTTTTTTTTTGCATTAAAATCAACAGCCTAATCGTTAGAAAATATAACTAGTTATGGACAGCATGGAGAAACAAATGCTCTATTTTAAAAAAACAATGGTTAAATTTGGTTGAATTTTTTTTTCATTTATTAAAAAAGTAAAATTATTTATATAACTAAAAATATGTCAATTTTTTGTACTACCTGTCCTCTTTTAGCGAAAAGTAAAGCACTTTGTGAATTGAGCTTTATAGCTTCTGTATAAAGTGCAATAGCTTCATCATACTTTTGTTCAGAAAATGCTTGCATAGCTTCAGATCTCTTTTGATCGGATAGATCACGATCCTCATCTGTCACCTCTTTTGAATCATCGCCCATGTCTTGATTAGCCTCAGATGTGTCAGAAATTACACCTGCAATGACAAACCAAGTGATAGCAGTGAAGTTAGAAAAAAATGCTTATTTAGGCTGAATAATCATTTTTTTTTTTGAAATTTCTTTTTATAAAAAAATGTCCTAGGTGCAGAATGACTTTCTGCAGAAAATTTTTCTTTATTAAATATAAATATCTGAGGCATATTGAATTACACAAATTTTAAATAATAATTGAACTGCAAATAAAATAGTTATTTGTAAATACTGATATTTAATATTTGAAATATAAAACAAATAATAAAAAATGTATATATGGTTGTTATCATAGACACCTGATAACGATTGTGATTCATGGTAAGGAAATTATCAGCCAACCCGCAGTGGAGCAGCGTGGTGGACTAAGCTCCAATCCTTCTTCAATATAGAGAACAGAAGGCCTTTGCCCAACAGTGATAAGTTTACAGGCTGATTTAGTTCAATCAGTTCAGTTGATGCATTTATACATTTATATATGAAGAGGCCTCGCTCAGCAGTGAGTTATTTACGGGCTGATACAGTAATAAATAATAATAATAAATAAACGTCTCATACTCAATGGCGTCTAGTAGGATGTGAAACCTGTATCAGGGGTCTGGATACACACACAATACACAAGCACAAACACCCAGACAACGACAAACATCTATATGGCCTAAACAAATATTTGTCATGTGTGGGGATCGAAACCATGACCACTGTGCCAACGCGTCGTCTAACAGTACAGTTAAATCATAACATAGTGATGTAATTATACATAAGTTAAAAAGTTTGTCATTCGACAATTCCTTTTGTAATGTTTCTCTGATGGCTCAGTAATAACTATATATATGTGTGACACATACAAAATAAGCAATAAAGTACACAATCTTTCAAGATTTATTTGTACCATCATGTAAGGAGGATTTTGTTTAATCTATGTGGGTTCTTTTTGTTTTTGTTAAGACTGTGACTATAAGTGAATTTATCTTACTATTGTGCCTTGTTTAGATAACTAAAAAAGTTTTTACAACTAGTTGGACTCTTTAAGATTCGTGATGAAAATAAAACAATGACACAAAAAGTTAAAATGTGAAATACAGTAATTGAATCTAACAACTTGTATCATTAAAAATTTACTCCAAATTGTAATATATAAGTAATTTAAGTAGTTAATTCAATAATAAAAATCCATGCACAAATGAAGTTATGTAGTATAATCAACATTGCTAGTATAAAGATTTTATATGGTAAATATTGATTCAAATATTAGTATTTATGTAAATTATTTACAAATATACCTTCCATATCAAGTTCTAAATCCGATTCAGGTTCGGATTCTTCTTCTGTTGATACTTCAGCCTTAACATCAGCATTAGCACTAGAAATAAAAACATGGTTAAAAAATAAATCTTTATATAATAAACAATTATAATTAAAAATAATATAGTTTATTAACACGTACTTATCTCCAGATGCTGCAAATTCTTTACTTTCTTGAGAAACATCAGGTAATATGACCCCGAGTGTTACTAAATAATCTCTAAAGAACGATAACTTCGGATGTTGTAAAATTTGAGGCTGTGCCTTGCATATTTCAACGAAAGCTTTTAACTGCGATAATTGTTCCTCATTAAATGGACAACTCATTATTACAATCGGTTATTCTGCCGGTAAAAAATATCATAATTAGTCTTAACATACAAAAGCAAATCTGATAAAAAAATTAAGATGTTTTCAAAATAAATATCTTCAAAAATATACTTACTTTTTTCTAACAATAGAAGAAAATTTTAAGAAAATTCCCGAAATATGCAATACGTATGTATGTAAATACGGAAAACAATTAGTATAATATTTTGCCTTTCATGCAATCATGCATTCAGCTTGACGTTAAAATGTGTTGCTAGTTTGTAACAATTTAATAAATAATAATAATTAAAGCCTTTTTTTACAGTACGTAGCAACGTACTGTAAAAAAGGGGTGAGTTAAAACAATTTCCATGTTTTTCACACATTGTGATATCTTAAGTATATATTATATTATTAAGCCACATATTACGAAAGGAATTGAAGTATAACTCTATTCAATTTATAAAAATAAAGGTTATATTAAAATAAAAAAAAATCTAGTATTACTAAGTACTAGTACTACTACTAACTACGAATATAAAACAGAAAAATCATAACTAGTATTGTATTAAGTTTTGACTAGCTGACCCGTGCGGAAAGGGTCTAGCCGACTTACTATAGGGAAATTGCACCGACGGCGTCTTTAGACATAGTTTAACCTTTTAAATATTATTACTTCTTCACCCGAAGTACTTGTACTCAGTGTTAGCATTATTTGCTGACAGTATTATGTATTTTCGGCCGTAAAATTATCGTTTTTTGTTGCAATGTATCGTACAAATACAAAATTTTCACACAGATACTTTTCGACTGTAATAATATATATATCCTGCATATAAAGTGGAGACAAAAAAAATTAAAAAAAAAAAAAAAACCTCATCGCCTGTACATGTCCACTATATATCATCTAAAAAGCTAACGTAGATGTTTAGAAACTCAGAAACTAAATACGAGAGGGTAGATAAGTAGCTAAAATTTCTATTTCGATGACATTTGAACAGAAAAAAAAACATTCGAAAAATTATTTTGTGCACCTTGGATTATCGTACAATTTCGACACCTCTATGTTCGATCGTACCAACTGCTAAATTATGTGATTTATTTCAGATCTCTGCTTTCACTCATATAGTCCAGTAAGCAGGTATTTTTGCCTGATTTCATTAAGTTGTCTGTTCTTCTCGCCAAGAGAAATAAATTTGATTTTCCCTTGATTGAATAGAGATGATGTGGTATCGCAGCCACTAAAGGCATGAAGAAAGAGGATGTTGGCTGCAGCTTCTTTGTATTTAAAACTATTGGCAGAATAAAATCTTTCAGCCGTTTTGCCTTTACCTGGTTTTCGCATGAATTATATTGCTATGAGGTGGAGACAGCGCGGTCAGCAAAACCAGAAGATCCACGTCTTCACCAGAACGGCAACATCTCACTTTCCAGCGTGATATTAGCGAGGTCAAATTGGGCTTGTATTTATTTATTTTTTTGAAAATTAAATTTTTAACCGCTTGTAACTTTTTTTCTATACGATGTACAGAAAAAATTTATATGCAAAAAAATAATTGAAATTGTGTTATCTTTATACTTCTCATAGACATTTATGTCATAAAGTCAATTTTTGAAGCGTTATGTAAAAAAAAACAAATTGTGGCCCCTTGAATTCAAGATGGCGGCTAACGCTGTGACCCCACGTGGTCGAAAACTTCAATTTTTCATAAGTAGCCTATACTCAAGCAATACAAATTAAAACATTTTCTACGCCACCTTTTGTAAGGCAAAGCCTCTTTTTTGTCCCCACTGATTGGAGTAATAAGGGAGATATGGGGGTAACAGCCCCTAACGGTTAAATTTTTTATCTCAGAAACTATGACAGATATTTAAATGAATCCAACGCGAAAAAATATATATCAATGAGTTCTATATTTAGTATTTTTTTTATATTTTTTGATTAATTTTCAGAAGTGTAAAAAATATATTTATTATTTGAGGGTGGTTTTTTATATGAACTACTAGAGATACACCAACCAAAAAAATATTATATATTTGTCTCAGAGTCTACTGTAACATATTATAAATACAAAAGTTTGCATTTGGTGGAACATAGATTTAAAAAAAAATTTGTGTGTGTCAGCTCCGAGGCACGACTAGAGTTTACTCCTTAAGAACGATTCTCTAAATAGACACAAATAATTCGTATGTAACATAGAATAACACTTATCGCCTATTTTACAGTTTTTACTCGAAAATATACTCCTTAAGAACGATTCTCTAAATAGGCACAAATAATTCGTATGTGGCACAGAATAACGCTTATCGCCTATTTTATACTTTTAAGCGAACATATACTCCTTAAGAACTATTAGTAATAAATTTAGTAATAAGTTATATTATTGTCGTCCAAACTGCCTTTACTGTATTTTTACAGCATACCTGGTATTTACGTATGTAAATGTAATGCAATACATTGTACTAGTATCTATAGTGTGTAGTTCATATGCTTTCGTTTTTGGAGTTTACTCCTTAAAAATCGATTTTCATATAAGGCCCCCGGTATGAAAAAAAATATGAGGAGTAAAAATCTACTGATCGAATGACCTCGTTACGTTTTTTATGCGCAATCTATTTTCACTTTTAATTCTTTTAAGACTTATAGTCCGCACGCGAGCTCCGAGGAATCGGTGGTTGAGGAAGGGGTATGTAATAATGGCGTTCTGTCGCCAGAACGCCATTATATCGCTGCTTGAATACAAAAGGGACACAAATCAAACAGACACTATTTTACAGGAGAGCCATTCAAAGTTTAGAAAATTTATATTTGTCTGTAACTTATTATTCTTTCATTAATTACATGCATGTTATATACCGCTAAAAGCGTATTTCAAAGCTGCATTTAATGGTACGTAGTATTGTAGTACAAGTGTTGCCTTGAAAGATATATTAGCACATAAGTCCCTTTTGTTTAAAAAAAATCCGTCGTTTTATGGTAAAAAATAGAATAATTAGACACAATTCAAAAAAATTGATGTTTTAATCAAAATATTTTTCCACTGACTTAGGTAATCTAGAAAAATTATGACATAAAAATTAAAATGTCAATGCTAGTTTATAAAAATAAATGAAATAACTTCTTTAAGTGAAAATAAAAAAATCTGCTTCAAAAAAACTAGAATTAAAATCTTCCTCTTAATAAAGAATTGAAAAAAAAAATATTCAAAAATCATTAAAAGCTTAAAAGCAATTATTTTTATAAAAAATTTAATTAATTGGCTCATTACTACAAGTATTTTACATCAATAATAAGGTTTTGTTAATTTATTAATTACAAAATTAAACTATCCATCATAAAAAAATATACCAAACTAGATTTATAGCTTAATATCAGTCTCGAAATAGATATAATATGAATTCTACTAACTAAACAACAATTAAGTAGGATATTCTAATGTAAAAATGTAATTGTACAAGATAAATGTCATTAGAAACAGTAAGAAATCACAACCATTCTTGAGCTAACAACACTATAGAAATTATATTTTCAAAGCTAAATTTTGAATGTGAATATATCAATAACAACTAGTCTGCATATTTCTATTTAAATAACAGGTTTATAAGCTAGAAAAAAACTCCTCGTAATAAAAATATGTAATCTTTCTTCAGTTGTAATTTTTTTACAGCATTGAATCTCGCATTTTTTAAAACAAACTGGCCCTATTTTTTTCTTCTATATTTTTCTTAGTTTTTGACAAAGATGTGTATGCCTTACCACTGTTCTTTAATAATTTTGTAAGGTTCCTTTTCTATAAATTAGGATTTGCTTTCCTATTGCGACCTTTTCTTTCATAGCTTTCATTTTCATCACACGGAGATGCCGTATCAACACTCGACGTAACTACACTGGGCACCTGAGTCAGTAGCATTATTTGCTGACAGTATTATGTATTTTCGGCCGTAAAATTATCGTTTTTCGTTCCAATGTATCGTACAAATACAAAATTTTTACACAGATACTTTTCGACA
Source organism: Euphydryas editha (assembly GCA_036937285.1). Lineage (NCBI taxonomy): Eukaryota > Metazoa > Arthropoda > Insecta > Lepidoptera > Nymphalidae > Euphydryas > Euphydryas editha. The sequence goes on from JAUPFZ010000011.1 coordinate 10,448,685, forward strand.
GTAATAATACATATATCCTGTCTCTGAAGTGGAGACGAAATAAAAAAAAGTCATCACCTGTACATATCCACTACATCTAATCTAAAAAAGCTACAGTTAAGTAGTTAAAATTTCCATTTCGATGACATTTGAACGGAATAAAAATGTTCGCAAAATTATGTTATGCTCGTTGGATTATCGTACAATTTCGACACCTCTATGTTATGTGATTTGTACGATAATTATGTGACGAATACTAACGCTAACCTGAGTGTTAACACTGTCACAAACTGAGTGTTAACACTGTCACTGTCTGAAAAATCGAGAAAATTAATCTTTTCAGCCTGGATTTCAACAGGAGACAGTACCTAATGCTATCAATTTGTTATTTTGTTCTTTAAACTCTTTATTATTTTTATTGAAACCTGAAGGTTCAGGATCAGAAGGTAACAGCTGACTGTTAGTGAAAAAATTGAATTTATATAATTATCTTCATCGGAATATGTGTCCGTCATCTCTAGGTCATTTTTAGTTATAAAGTTTAGATCTGCAACGTTGTCGTGTGAAGAAAAAACTGAGTTAGAATTTGTCAAACATGTAGACACAGAAGTGTCACTATCATAATCAGTTTCCTGAACAATCACGTTTAGTCTGGTCTTTGATCTTTGTAGTTCAAACCATGATTCTTTATTATCTAACAGGGATAAACTCAGATTGTGTTACTGTTGGAGGAGTTATCTAACAGAGCAGCTGGTTCATTCCATGTTGGGTTTTCAATTTGTGCCTCAAATCGGAGATTAACTGTCATCGGTAAAGATATAATTTATAGCACTCATCTTTCTGCCTCATTTGGTGTGTGGTGTTCAATTTCCTAATCCTTATTCATGTTTTTGTTGGATTTTAGCATTTCAAATATTCTTTGTACTCTACTACTCATTCTATTATCAAAAAACGGTGATTAATTATAATAAATTACGTATATCAAATAACAATATACATTAAAAAATAATAATAATTTACTAAAATATTTAATTTTATTTTAAGTTTTATATTAAATTTATAATTATAATGAATTTACTCCCATCTAAAGAAATACAAAAGTAGCGCATTCCAAAATATGGCACTAACGTTTATCAAATAATATTACAACCTCTAAAATATTATAAGCAAAGCGGACGCTATGCTTAGTAAGGCCCTTTTCATTTAAAAGTGATTTTATACTTCTCTAAATCTGTAATACAAAATGGGCAATTTTGAAATATGGCACTTTTGTTAAAGAAAGAGGAATAAACTTACGTGATTTCTTAAGATCGAAACGGACATATTTCACTATATGGCGCTTTTGTTTATAAAATTACTAACGCAAGTTAAGGATTTTTTGAAATATGGCACTTTATCATAAAAGAAAAATGCGTTCGCTTCGATTATAGGGTCGCAACTGAGAAAATGGCAGTTTTGCTCATATTTGGTCCCCGAAACTCGAAAATACTAAAAAGGCGCTAGTATTGTTTTCATATATTATAATGAGAAATCAATGGGAGTCTCTTTTAAATACAAAAATATGACCTATTAACATCGCATTTTTTAAATAAAAACGATTTCACTTTTTTTCCATTTATGTCCCTTTTGTATTCAAGCAGCGATATACCCCGACTGGTACGAGAGGCCATTGAAATACTAAATATAGTGATTTCAATAGGGAGGATGGGTTTCAACTGTCGAAAGTGTAGAATCCGGTGATTAAATTATGCGAACCCTTGAACAATAATATGAAAAAAAAAATCGCGAATCGATACGGTGAGTTTCGTCTCACAACTATCACGACCTCGACAACGACAGGACCAAATTGAAAATCTGACAGATTACCAAATGACACAAATAATGACCACACCACTAACTGAAACAGATGAACCAGATTTCTCAACTAACGTACAAGCCCTATTTGACACCCAAACACACAGTGAAGAAGATATTCTCCATAATCGAAATTCTAATAATAATGCAAATAAAATACAGGAAGACTTAGCACATAAAATAAAAGACCAATTCGTATCAACGACAGAAAAATTTATCAATACCGACCCAATATCTCGACCTTTTATACCAAAACAGAAAACTTCGAAAAAACTAGCAATGATAGTAGAATACATAGATTCAAAAATTCTTCCCGACTATTTGAATAATGAGCAAAATATCCACACACTACACACAATAATCTACATAGCAGCGTATACGTGTGCCAAAATTAATATAGACAGACAGAGTGGTAATAGCTACAGAAAAACAAAACCATCGTGGCGAAAAAGATTAGAAGATAAAATTCAAACACTGAGAACTGAGATAGCCCACTTAACCCAATATAGTAACGGAAACAGAAGTTACAAAGTAGTTGATTCAATAGAACAAATAAAAAGCAAATATCGAACTCACGCCCAATACGAAAACCTAAACACCGAATTAAGCCACTTTTTAGACACCTTAAAACAAAAGTTAAACATAGTTTCCAACCGACTTAAAAGGTATTTAGCCTGTACAGCCCGCAAATCACAGAAGCGTAAATTCATAAACAACGAAAAAGCATTTTACAGGAACATCTCCACTCTATCACAGGAACGCCACAGTACACGAGCAGAAGCACCAACACCTGAAACACTAAAAGAATTTTGGAGTCAGATCTCGGAACAACCGGCCGAACATAAAGAAAACGCTGAATGGATAGACGAAGTCAGTAGAACAGTTGAAAACGCACCTGAAATGAGGTTTGAACATATCCCGGTAGAAACATTCAAAAATATCTTAAAACGCATGCACAACTGGAAAGCACCTGGGTCAGATAATTTACACGCCTACTGGTATAAAAAATTCACATAAACTCACCCACACATTCATAACCATTTAAACACTTTCATCCAGTCACCAGACACAATGCCTACATTCATAACTCAGGGAATAACATACATATTACCAAAAGACAACCACGACACACAAAACCCAGCCAAGTACAGACCCATTTACCTGTCTTCAGATATTCTACAAAATTTTAACCGGCTGTATAAGCGAGCTCATATATCAACACGTTGCTGAGCATAACATCCATTCAGAACAGCAAAAAGGCTGCAGAAAATTCAGTCAGGGATGCAAGGAGCAGCTAACCCTGGACGCAATTGTCTTAAATCACGCGTATAAGAAAAATAAAGATATACATTCTATGTTTATTGATTATCGCAAAGCTTTAGATTCCGTACCTCACACTTGGCTGCTAAAAGTTTTACAAATATATAAAATAAACCCTATTATAATATAATTTCTTCAAGTCTCCATGCAAAATTGGCAAACTAAACTTAAAATAAATCAATCTTTAACTACTGAACCGATTTATATAAAGCGTGGAATATTGCAAGGCGATGCCCTCAGTCCTTTATGGTTTTGCCTGGATCTGAACCCATTTTCAGACCTTATAAACCACAGCAAACTCGGGTTCAAGCTGAATAATGAACAAAGTAGCACAATATCACACCTCATGTACATGGACGATATCAAATTATTCGCAAGTAATGCAAGTGATCTTTTTAATCTGGCTGACATCACACAACAATTCTCCACAGATATCAACATGCAATTCGGTGTTGATAAATGCAAAATTCTCTCTATAAAAAAAGGAAAACTTGTACACAATAATTCATATTATGCACTTAATACTGGCGAAACTATTGAACCGATGAACGAAGTTAGTACATACAAATATTTAGGCTTCAATAAATCTAAACAGATTCAACAGAAACAGACGAAAATTGATCTCACCACAAAATTCAAACACCGTCTCAACCTCATCTTGAAATCTGAACTAAACTCTAAGAACATTGTAAAAGCCATAAACACATTCGCGATCCCTGTACTGATGTATTCCTTTGGAATAATTAACTGGTCACAAACAGATTTACAAAAGTTACAACGCACCATACATATTTAGCTTACAAAATTTGGGAAACACCACCCGAAATCTTGCATTCAACGACTCACACTACCACGCCAAGAAGGAGGAAGAGGATTGATAGACATTCATAACCTACACAACAAACAAATAACTACACTCCGGCAATACTTTCACACTAAATCAGAACACTCAGCACTACACAGGCACGCAAGCGAAAAAGATACTAAACTTACACCACTAAACTTACATGACAGACAACCACAGACTAACGAAAAACTAACGGACCCGAAAGAGAAAATCGCTACCTGGGCTGGAAAGTCCCTCCACGGGAGACACCGATCCCACCTTTGCCAAACATAATAATATGTCGACAAAGATAAATCGAACGAATGGCTAAGGAAGGGTGAACTGTTCCCTGAGACCGAAGGCTTCATGTTAGCAATACAAGACGAATTAATAGCCACACGTAATTACAGGAAGCATATTCTAAAAGACCCCAATCAGACTAATGACTCATGTAGACATTGCAATAGTGCCCCCGAAACCATACAACATATAACTAGCTCCTGCAGAAGCATAGTACAGACAGACTACAAACACAGACATGACCAAGTAGCATCCATCGTTCACCAGGAACTCGCACATAAATACAAATTCATAGCCAAAAAACAACCATACTACAAATACAAACAAGATGTAATTTTAGAAGACAGAAAATACAAAATTTACTGGGACAGGAATTAATTTAATAATTAATTAATTTAATATAGATTAACGGACAGAACAGTGCATTACAACAGACCAGATATTACTCTTCACGACAAACGAAACAAAACAGTTTACCTGATAGACGTTGCTATCCCTTACACCCACAATATTCAAACAACCACATCGGACAAACTAACAAAGTACAAGGACCTCGCAATAGAAATTAAAACGCAGTGGAATGCAGATACTGTTCATATTATTCCCATTGTACTCTCCGCAACTGTAATCATACCTAAAACTCTAACTAACAGCTTAAAAATTCTAAACATGTCTACCAATCTAACATACACCTTACAAAAAGCAACAGTTCTCAACACCTGCCGTATCACTCGAAAATTTCTGACATCATCGACAATCACCTCCAACGCAGAAGCATCTGCCATACCTACTTGGTTAAGGCCCGTATGGCAGATTATAACCTTCTCTTAACAAGAGAAGAGAAAAAGAAAAATATAAGTAAATAATAATTACTAAAATATTAATTTTGTAAAATGACGATTCGAAGGTGCCCATGGGGCCTATTTGAATAAAGTTGTTTTTGATTTTGATTTTTGATTTATACGATATTCGTATGAAAAACAAGAAAATTATTCGTACGATACGTATGAATAGACACTTCCTCATAAATAAATATTGTTTACATAACATTTTTCATTGTGAATTAATTTAAAAACGAACAAACGCGCGTGCGTACAAAACAATTAGACATTAAACAAAATGTATAATAAATTTTTAGTTTTATTTTATTTACTATCTCTTCTCTACTTTGTCTTGGTTATTGGAGTTCTCTTCTGATAATTCAGGAACTAATTTTAGAGCTATTAAATGCTGACTTTTTTAAATACTACAACGTTGGAATTGCTTCTAGGTCGGTCGTATGTTCTACCTTTCCTTTATTCTCTATAAGAATTCCGTATCTACATTATGTATATCGCCTATGACTATTAAAAATGTCGGATATGAAAAGAAAAAAACTTTACAGGAGAGCGATGCAAAGTGTAAATTGCATGCGTCTTTTTACATTTTTTTTTGAATACCGACAAAGTGATTCAAAAATTATGCATAAAATAATATTTTTCTTTGAGCTGATGTTCGACTTAGTTATTTAGGATCGTTTTATGAAATCAATAAAAAAAATCGATTTTGCAGTTCCGACTATGTTCTGGTTTAAGAATCTTTATTTCCCATAAGAATTAAATTGACTTACATGAGAAATGTAATATAAACAACAAATTAAACTAAGATACAACGATGGGCTACTTTAAAAGAATATGACAAAAATTGAGGGTAAAATTAAAATATATCTTCAAGTGTAATTCGAGAAGGCAAACTCCAATGCAAATAATTATTGACGTGAAATGAACAACTAGAAGTGGCTCAGAACGCTTGTAAGCGTAGTTGCAGTTTATGTGTTAAGTACATGATTTTTTAATAGTTTTTTAAATGCACCAAGGGATTTAGATTCTTTTATATTTTTGGGTAGGTTATTATAAATTTTAGATCCTTCGTACATAATAGTTCTTTTACCGTAATTTGTTCGTGGCAGATATAAATCTATGTCTTTGCATTTTATGTAATTGAGGTTTCTTCGTAAAAGTTATTTTTGTGTGAATGTCTTTGTTTAAGATTTTCCGA